>CAWUFW010011771.1:0-590376 GCA_963921515.1 Calotriton arnoldi | reverse complement strand
TTAAAGGGCATTCCTGCTCCTGCTATTTCTCCTACTTTCACTGTGCTTGCAAATGGTAGCTATCTGCTTCTGAATAATCAGGACTGCTGTGGCATGCTGGCCGGCATACCCTATATTGTAACAGTTTCCCACAGGGTTGTCTGCTGCAAAAATGTGCTTTTTCCTCCCCCGCACGACATCATAGATAGTTCCATTTGGTCTTCCATTCCTACTTTGAAGGCAGACTTCAATAAATTGAGCAGAATAAAGGCGCTATTATTGAACCAGGAGGTTATGCTCTCATCCGCCCGGGTATCACGCAAGTTGTCCCGCAATGCTGTTCGCTGCTCCCTCTTGCGAGGAACATGACTGCAGTTTTGATTTATTGGACTGGATGGCGTCGCTTTTTTCTGACGATTCCAACGATGTCCTCTTGGAAGGTGTGGCGTTTTTCTGCACTTACACTCTGTTGGATTAAGGGGGCCTTCGCTTACAGCGACCTGCCTCACTGGACTTTTTTATTCTGCATTTTTTTTTTTTCACTCTCTTCTCTCTCCCATTCATTGTCCTTCATGGGGACTATTCCAAACAGACGTTTCTGTTCTGCTCCATCGATTTGAACTCTGTCTTCGTCCTATGTCTTCGCCAATGGACTGACCAGGGGAGGGAGTCATGTGGTTTGTGGCCTCATGGTCTGCCATGTCAACATCTACATGGCACCCCTCGCCCACGTCGCCCGACAGCACAACCTCATCTCCTACGCCGACGACACCCAGCTGATCCTCTCCCTCACCAAAGACCCTCACACCGCCAAAGCCCACCTCCACGAAGGAATGAAGGCCGTCGCCGAATGGATGAGGACCAGCCGCCTGAAGCTGAACTCGGACAAGACGGAGGTCCTCATCCTTGGTTCCAGCCCTTCAGCCTGGGACGACTCCTGGTGGCCAACATCACTGGGAACAGCCCCGCCACCCACCGACCACGTACGCAACCTAGGGGTCATCCTCGACCCCACCCTCTCCATGACTAAGCAGGTCAACGCCGTTTCCTCATCCTGCTTCAACATCCTCCGAATGCTCCGCAGGATCTTCAAGTGGATCCCCACCGAAACAAGAAAAACAGTCACCCAGGCCCTCGTCACCAGCAGGCTGGACTACGGAAACGCCCTCTACGCAGGAGCGACGGCTAAGCTCCTGAGACGGCTGCAACGCATCCAGAACGCCTCTGCACGTCTTATCCTCGACATCCCCCGACGCAGCCACATCACACCCCACCTGAGAGACCTGCACTGGCTCCCTGTCAACAAGAGGATAACCTTCAAGCTCCTCACCCACGCATACAAAGCACTCCACAACTCCGGACCAGCCTACCTCAACAGACGACTCAGCTTCTACACCCCCACCCGCCAGCTCCGCTCGACCAGCCTCGCCCTCGCCACAGTCCCCCGCATCCGGAAAACGACCGCCGGCGGCAGATCCTTCTCCCACCTCGCCGCCAAGACCTGGAACACCCTCCCCACCAACCTCCGACAGACCCAAGACCTACTGGCCTTCAGAAGACTCCTCAAGACCTGGCTCTTCGATCAGTAGCAGCACCACCCCCCTCTTCCCCCAGCGCCTTGAGACCCTCGCGGGTATGTAGTGCGCTTTATAAGTGACATGATTGATTGATTGATTGATTGATTGCTAAGTTGGCTTAGGCCTGACTGCCATGGTGCCTTTTTTGCGCACGTTACTTTGTGCCTTTGTTTTTCCAGCCTCTGCCCGGCTATTTTAGAACTGTCTGCATTTCTGCCTTTCACCTTTTCTCCTGTTCCCTTTGGGTTACGTCTGCACAACATGTACAAGGTCGAAAAACAACGTCCCTTGTTCTTGCTGATCTGGCCAGTCCCTCGCATTTAGACATAACACTAAGTACAGCTGCATTGGAGAAATTTGTGTGCTTTTAATATTGTGATTTCACTGTTAGAGGCACTTGGAGAAAAACCTTTCCAGAGAGAAGAGCTGTGCTTGTCTGATGATGTAAACCTTGCATCTAGATATTGAGGTATGGGGGTTCGCCTCGACAATGCCCAGAGGTCTTCTGTTTTTATAATAAACTAGCTAATAGCACGGGGAGGGTGGTATGGTCATTTAGCCCTATATCCACTGCTTTATGAAATGCTTTCCCCGTTTGTATTCTATGGAATTGTAACTATGCTTATTATTTTAACCTTATGCATTATGCTGATAGTACTGGCACGTGTACTGTATCTTAGAGCACGGTAGTTGAAATAAACATTTTAAACTATACAGTGTCTCTTATTACGCACGTTGTGGACAGGTATGAGTGAGTTATGAAAGGGTGTCCTTGCACCCGCGAGTCCTGAGAGAGAGAGAGACCGTGTTCTGGGTTGTCTAATCATTGGTAGCATCGTTGCTAATGAGACGCTAAAGCTAGTCGGATTGGGATTGTGGGTACTAAGGTGCATGGTTGGTTCACCACTATACTCCGAGGTCCTATTATCCTGTGCATAGCTCTGTGTATGTGCAGAATCCCTACAACACCAGGTTTACGCTCCTTCGGTATCACCCCTATTGTTGCCAAAGCACACAGTGGCCAGAGGGTGGGGGGTTCAGTGGCCTTGATCACGGCGGGTCCACAGGTGGAACCCTTCGGATTCTTCCCGATTACAAGTGCTGTAGAAGGAGCTCAGCAAGGCTCGACTGCCATCTTCGGCTGGTAGGCCACACCCCCTGCAATTGCATTTTTTTACATTCTTTTCTATAGAGGAAAAAAGGTTCCCTTAGAAAAACCTTTCCACCTCACCCCCATGAAATTTGAGGGTGTACTTTGCCCCTTCCCACCATGGGAAGGGATTTACTCCAGTACATTGCTTGAGAAAATCTCTAACCATTTCTAGGGCGAGAAAGAGTCAGAGAGGAGTCTGTGAATGGCAACAAACTCAGAAGTTTATGTGCATTCACAAACTCTCAAGACAAACCATGTCTTGAGATATTCACTGCTATCCCTTGCAGGGTGTTTACAACTGTGCAAGTATACACAGTTGTGGCATACAATTCTGCTCTAGTAAATGCATTTGCATCTCTTGGTGTCCTTTCTCGATACCAGTATAGATAACTGCAGCCACGTTCAGCTGTTTAGGGCCAAAAATGCCTTTATGAACCCGGCCTCAAGTCAGTAACTCTGTTTCAAATTAATTAATGAAAATAATGACAATGATAATAATAATTTGAACAATTTCAAAAATACTGCCTTTGCTTTTTTTTAAACAAAAGCTTTATTAAATTTGCAGTATGTGCAGGTGTTTTACATACATTATAATACAAATGATCTTATATATTGCCATACATATATATGGGTTCCAGAGTAGTGTACTACTCGCCAAAAAAGCGCTTCAACACCCCATCAGGGGTAGCAAGCGCTATATAAATGTAAACCTCTTCCTCTCTTCTATACCGCCGCTACCCTTCTCTACCCAAATAACTGAATAACATATCCACCACTCAAATTACTTTCATATTTCACTATACTAATTTTCAACACTAATCCTTTATGGGTTCCGGAGTAGCATGCTACTCGCCAAAAAAGCGCTTCAACACACCATCAGGGGTAACAAGCGCTATATAAATACAAACCTTTTTTCCCTCTTCTATCCTTCCGCTATCCTTCTGAATCCAAATAACTGACTAACCTATCCACCACTCAAATTACTTACATATTTCACTATACTAATTCAACACTAATCCTTTATGGGTTCCGAAGTAGCGTGCTACTTGCCAAAAAAGCACTTCGACACCTCGTCAGGGGTAGTAAGCGCTATATAAATGCAATTACAATACAATACAATATACACCGACAGATCATTCGTGGGTGCCAGTAAACAAACTAAGCTCAGAACTGGAATGAAATGAATTCCTCCCGCCCCCAAACGGTACACCCCCTCCCCCTACTGGTTAACTGACACAACATGTAAAATTCTAAAGTGCATTGCTGGCATGTTTCCATCATCTTCAACAGGTGTGTGTCAGATGTCGCTTCTAGTGTTATTTGCATTTTATCCCAGCCATCCGTCGGCTTTGGTGCACGCTCCTACTATTGACGACTCTCCCTGCCCCGTGTTCATTTGGTCTAGAAGCACGAGGTGCTTTGCGGTTCATTGCAATGTTCCTTTTAGCCACAACCAACCAAGGCCAAATCTCTGAGCTTACATTGTTGCCTGTATGTGTGGGTCTGGGAAAATGACCCAGTGAACAGTGCAGTGGCATCTTATAATCCATATTTGTACAGCGCGAGCAAATCACCCCTTAAGGCTTCAAGGCGCTGGGGGCCATCAGGGAGATTAAGTAAGCTATTGCCCAGAGTCACATGGTGCTGGGCTGTGCTGCCGCCGGCGATCAAACCGAGCCCCGCCTTCGGAGTCAGCCACTGTGATCGCATCTAGGACAATTGTCAGTAGCACCAGTATACATACTGGCAATTGTGTGGGGTGACTTGTAAGTCTGGTGTAGGTAATTTACCTGGGTGAAGCGAAATCTCACATTCCCTGAAACAGTATGAACATATTTAAGAATCCTTTCTCAAATACCATCTGTGAACCTAATGTGAAGTGTGCCTTCCCATTTGCGTCTCAGCCCTTGTGTCTCTACATGCGGTGTGTAGGGGAGTGCCCGTGTTTACAATTGCCCAGGGTAAGTATGTACGACAGCGCCAGGGACCTCACAGCCTCCTGGTTCCCAGCCAGCCCAGTCGCCCCTCTCGCTGCTACCGGCATGTGCTATGAACTGACCGGCTGGTAGTTCAGTTTCCTCCCATATAGAATCAAATGTCCTCAGAATCCCCTCGGAGAACAACACACTCACTACCCCCAGGCCTACATTAGTCCCACCTTGTTTGTCATTGTGTATAGTTAAGCTTTGAAACCGCATCAGGCACCACTGTGGAATTTCAGCAGAGTAAGCATGTTTAGTCCCCAATTTTTGTGTGTGTTTTAGCCAACACAACCGAATGATGCCAAGGGCTCTGGGGTGGTTCTCTGAGGGCCAAATATTGCTCAAAAGCCACAAAGTCACGGACGTCGGCACAGATGCCAACACCTCCGTTGTCCAGGCCACTTGGGTTGTTCATCCAACGTATTGGTCAAGTTAACTGTGCCGCCAGGAAATATGTTTCCATGTTGGACACTTCGGGCCTGATTCACAGAACTAACTTACGTCAAAAACGTAAACGTAAACGTAAAGTTAGTACTTTTTAGGTATTCACAGAATACACTTACTCATTTTGATATTCACAGAATGAACTTACTCATTTCGGTATTCACAGAAGTTAGTAGTCCTAACTTTAGGACTCCTAACTTCTGTGAATACCGAAATGAGTAAGTTCATTCTGTGAATACAAAATGAGTAAGTGTATTCTGTGAATTTAAAAGTACTAACTTTGCGTTTACGTTTACGTTTTTGACGTCAGTCAGTTCTGTGAATCAGGCCCATTCATTCCTCCAACGTGCAAAAGGTGCATCATCTCATTTATGGCCAGTCTCTTTCTCCATCCCACCCCTATCAGATCAGACAACAAACTATTGAATTCCTTCAAAAAATTGTATTTTAATCATGGATATTGTTTTAAAGCAATACAGCAGCTGTGGCAGGATTATCATTGTAATTATGGCCAACCCTGCCAAGGGGCTAAAGAGGCCCCCCCAGAGGTTACCTCTAACAAATTGTTCATCCTCACGATAAACCCAGACCCCTAGAAACTTGAAGGTGTCATAGACGACAAGCATTGGCGCATCTCCTTGGTCTCTCCGATTACCGAACTCTCCAGAGTGAACGGGGTAGAGGAGTGACTTCCCACAGTTAACCCGCCAATAAGATACTACCCCGAAGTCAGACAACAAGGCCAATAAGTCCATCATGCAAAGTCTCAGAGCCCTCGGATATAAGAAAGCGTCATTGGTGTAGAGAGACACTATCTGTTGTCCAGCCCCCTCGAGCACAGTAAGCAGGCCAGTGGTGCAATCGCCAAAGCAATTATCAGGAATAAAATGGTGCAACACTGTCTCACCCCCCTCTGGATCGATCATTGCTCCAATATCACCATCCCTATCTTAACACTGGCATTTGTGGGTCTGAATAAAGAAGCCACACCCATCACAAATATAATTCCCCATACCCAACTTTCAAAGGATCTCAAACGAGTAAGGCCACAAAATTGTTTCAAAGGCCTTTCCTATATCCAAGGAGGTCTGCATGACACCCCTTGGTAGGTAATTCTGTCTTTGCCTGTACCAGTTATTGTAAATATTGGGAAAGAGCTAATGAGAGAAAGTAAAACAAGTTTAATCAGATACAAAGAGAGAGAGCATGAGATCATTAGACAGAGTTTACTTCAAGGGGGCATATTTGATAGGGTATGATGCATAGCCTCTGAATCTCCAATCAGCGCACCAGAATGTTGGGCATCAACATGTTTGTGGTAAACCGGTTCTACTGTGATTCTTCAATTCACACAGAGAGAAACCTGGCTCCATGATGAGTTCATAACATTACCTCCTTGTCCCCCTAACTTGAATTCATTACAACTTTAGGCAGTCCTACCTCTACAAACACCACCAATCAGCATAAACTTTTCCCCAATAAGAGGTCTTTCCCCACAATATACTGCTTCATTTTGTCTTGGAGACCCACCATCGGTCGTATGTGTGGGCGCGAATGCAACAGAGTTTTTTAATTTTATTCTTGGAGCGGTTGGCACTACAGAGTAGGAAGGCCCTCTGTCAAGAGTCACACAGGCGGCAGCAAAGCAGTGATCATGTAGCCTGCCAGGACGGCATTCAGTGAGCTACAGACACTCAGGAAAGAAGCTCCTTCCGTGTTTTGCAGAAGCAATGGAGCACTTCTGCTGCAACTTTCCCTATGGCTGTCACGTAACTTGCTTTCCCTCTTTGGGGCATATTTATTCATTCTCATATAATCATGTTTGGTCGAATTTATGGGAGGTGAGCATGGGAATTAGGACCTGAAAGCCAGTAATTTTACATATTTATACTTATCAATATCTGGTCAAACATTTAGAGTATTTGGCAGTGGTAGTCAGGATGGCACAGATAGCTCTGATCTCCTAGTACAGATGGAATAGGAATCATCATTTTTGGTTGATGTCACCTCGGAAATTTTACAATCAGCTTCTGTGATATCAGGGGCTTCAATGCTGGCCAAAAGGAATTTATAGATGAGGGATTGGAAGACAGACTCTTCAGAGAAATCCGCTTGTTGAAGATTCCCTTTGAGGGCAGGAAATTGGGGATCAGTTTGATTCCTTGATCACTAAATTGTTCAAGGACAGGATGCATACATTTCCCTGCAAAGGAGGTTCATCTCTTACCTTCAGATCTTGGGATCAGGAGTATTATGATGTTTCCAAAAAGGATTCTAAATCCTACACTTCACGCAGGAAGAAATTTCAGCCTAAGAGCAATTCAAAGGTTCCAGATTCTGCTTACCAGTCAGGCAATTCTAAGAGTAAGTCCTGGCTATTGCCGATATCTTTCCAGTTCAGAGGTGGTAGGAAGAAGTATCCTGAGCTTTTAGACAAAGAGACAAATCTCCGACCAATGGGTCTTCAATATTATCAAGAGAGGCTATCAAACAGACTTTGATACTTGTCCTCCAGATTCAGGAGTCATCCTTACTCCAGTTCTCAGAAATCCTATCAAGTGGCAGGTCCTGGTTCAGAAGTCTTTAGGAGACTACAGACCAGTTCTGGATCTAAAGAAGGTCAGTTCATGGGTAAAAACTATTTGCTTCAGGATGGTCACTTTTCAGAAGATCATTTCAATGATTTCCAAAGGGCACTTTCTCTTCACCATTGACCTTCGGGATGCATATCTACACATCCCTATTCGTGCAAAGCCTCAGAAGTTCTCATCCTTCGTGCTAGGCGATCTTTATTTCCAATTCAGAGTTCTTCCATTTGGGCTGAAATCTGCTTTCTGGGTTTTCACCAAAGTCCTGGCACCTCTGGTAGCAGTTGCTTCATCAGGAAGGGATCTTTGTTCAACCCTTCTGTTATCTCCTCCTGCTACGATAATCATAACAACAGATACCAGATTATTTGGGTGCAGGGCCTAGATCAATTCAGAGCAGATTCTTGGTCAATGGACTCAATCTCAGAGGTGCAAGTCTTCCAGTTGTAAGCCATTTATTATTTATGCATTAAGCATGTTTGAGCTAAACCAGGAGTGCTTATGCTCTGGGTGAGAACAGCAGTTAAAGCTTTTTACCAAGCATTCCTCTTGCAACCTAAACTTTCACTGAGACTCTGAATTCTGTGGTAAAAAAGGCAAATTTAATGTGATAATGAACTCTTCCATCCCGAGAAAGCCACAGCAATACTTAACTTGGAACATTGATCATGGTGCCAGACATTGCTGGTCTCTATTGCGCTTTGATAATCTGCCTTTAAAAATTAACTGCCACTTGGTCTCATTCAGCAAACAAGGATAATGTATGTATTCTTGTAATTATGGTGTTAAGGAGTTAAAACATGTATTATTTGTTTGCCCTGCACTGCTTTTTTGTAGGTTTTTTGAGGCCCTGCTTTTAAAATAGCATGTTCGAACAGCAGCTGAAGTCCTTAACTTATTGTTTTCCCCAACTAATGAAATGTTTTGTATGTGAGTTCTTAAACTTTTTTAATGCTTTTTACATTTGTACTGAATAAGATGCTAAATGTATTAGTTAATGATCTGATGTTATGTGTCATCTAATTAAATGAATTAACGTGCAATCTTAATCTTTATCTAGATATCTTTTTATTCGTGTTAATTTTTATTTGTGATGCTTGCATTTTTTCTGTCATGTAGATCTTGTATGAATTCTAAATCTTGAAATAAACTTCTATTATATTCCATAAAGAATTGTAAGCTATTTGCCTGTTCCTCTTGACCTTCTCCCCCCAATTATTGAGCAAGTTGATTTTTATGAGGACAGGCAATATGACGTCAAAGTCATATATCAACCGACAGGGTGTGTGTGCGGGGACGGGGCTGGATCAGTCTATCTGTCCAGGATCTCAAATTGGATATTCATCTTGGCAGAACAATTTCTGATGGTAGTTTCGGCAATTCAAATCAAGGGTATGTCAAATGTGATAGTGGACAATCTAAGCATGGTCACTTCATCTTCCCAGAAATTTTGTCTGAACCCCTGAGTATTTACTCAGATTTGTCAGATATGGGGCAGATGATTGTAGATCACTTTGCTTCCCCTCAGAACTCTCTTCTGAGACTTTAGTGTGCTAGGATAAAGAAACATGGGGATTTCTTAAGCTTTCCCACTCTTTTGCCTTATGCTCAAGTTCTTGATCAGAGTGAGGGAGAGGAAGGCTTCTGTGATTCTGGTTGCACCAGCTTGGCTCCGGTCTGGCTGTTATCCTCTCCTGATATCAATGAAAACCTGTCAGGAGATAGTTCTTCCTTTCCCCCCTCTCTATCACAACACCCAAGGAAGGCTCAAGCTGAAGTCTTTGTAGTATGTGGGTATGTATATGTTGTTTAGCACTGTGCTTTGTTAGGTGTATGCTATAAAGTTATGTTCTTTTTGGACTGTATTAGGTCACTGTTACAGGGATTCAGATTGTTAAGAGATCCCACTCATTGACTGCCCTGCTGCCTTGGCGAGCTGTCGTGGGTCTGCTGTACTGGAATAAACCTTCCTTTTAAACTCAACAAGGTGTTTGATCATTAATTGCTTCCACCTAACTACATTTATTGGCGACGATTTCACCTCAAAGCGGACCCACTGACCACAAGGACGACTATTCTACACCGCATCACTAATCTTTGGAGTGCGCTATGTTGGATCACCGCATCACTAATCCTTGGACTGAGCTACGTTGGATCACCTCCTGAGACACGTGAATTTTCTTTACTTCATTTCACGTTCTCTGTGCGTTGTGTTTTCCGACCTCTTACTTCATTTTATTACCTTTCTTGTGAACTTGGGCCTTACCGGAGTGTCCGTTTGCGATCACCCGTTGGCTGAGTGTTTGGATTTGAATGCGATCGATCTTCGGTGTTCCACTGTCCCGCGGCCGTATCCATGGTAGCTGTTGTGCTGTGACGTCCATCTGCGTCTCTCCACGTCGGCCTGCTATACTGCAGCACTATTTCTATCAGCTTTGAAAATTATGTGACTCACGCACGCGTCACGTTATTGGTGGCCATTTTGACTGTTTGGGCTGCCTGTGATCCATTTCCTTGGCTTACACGTCGTATTCGATATGGCTCATCTCCGTGATAGGCACACGTTTGGACTTTTTTAGCCTATCTTCTTTCTTCTACCTTTCTACACGTTGATTGTGTGAGTTTCTTCTGTGACAGGCACACATTTTGCTGTATGCTGCGACGCCTGTTTCAGTGCTTACTTCTGTGACAAGCACACATTGTGACTCCTGCTGCGACCCTTGTTTCTGTGACAAGCACACATTTTGACTCTTTTATCAAAACTTACTTCGTAAATTCTTCCTTGTTTATCTTATTTTTAATATGGCATCCTCTAGTAATGTGATGCAACCTCCGCCATTTCTACAAAACCCTGGTAAACCACTCACCTCTTGGCATAAGTGGTGTAGAGTTTTTGATAATTATATGGAACCCATTGATGCAACTAAGTATTCAGCTTCTAGAAAAGAGCTTTATTATTTAACCATCTAGGAAGTGCAGGACAGCAAGTTTTCGATAATCTTTCTATTGTTGCAGCTCCAGCTGGTGATGAGAGTTGGAATGTGTTTTCTGAAGCATTAGCATGTATGGGTAAACATTATGTTGATGAACCATCTGTTATGGTTAAAAGACATGTTTTCTTTAAGCGTAAACAGATGCAAGAAGAGTCAATTGAAGATTATTTAGCAGTTTTAAAAGTATTAGCATCAGAGTGTGAGTTTGGTACCAACTTAGATACTTCGTTACGTGACCAATTAGTTTTTTATTGTTTTAACAAAAAGATTCAAGAGCGCATTTTAACATGTAAAAATCCGTCTTTAGAGTAAGTGATGGATATTGCGCGTAGCATTGAATGCTCTGTAGTTTCTTCCAACATTTTAACACAAGAGTGTGCTAGCAAATCGTTAGTGTACTAACGTTATGCAACTTGCTTCTTCAGGTAATCCTAATGAGTCAGACATAAATGCTGTTTCACTTAAAACCAAAACTAAGAAAATGTTTGGAAAAAAGATGTTAACAGGAGCATATTTCAGATGTGGGTCCAAATACAATATGGGTAACAACATCAATTGTCCTGCACAAGGCAAAAGGTGCAACAGTTGTAAAAAAAATTGACACTTTTATACTGTTTGTAGATCCACCAAAGAGACAAGTAAAGTTAGTCATCTCAGTATAGAAGATGAATCAATATGTGATGCCATGAACAATGCCTTGCTAACTGTTGAAGTTAACACTTTAAGTAATGATGGTAAGAGGTGTAAGGGACCAATTTGTGATATACGGATTGGATCTGTTGACATAAGTGTCATGGCTGATTTGGTATCACCAATCACAATTCTGGCTGAGAATACCTTCAAGAAATTTTGGTCTAAGATGTTGCTCAAACCCACAGATGTCAACCCCAAAACATTTGGGGAATACAATATTATTATGATTGGTTATTTTTCTGAATCCATTAGATTTAAAGGAAGAGAGATATACACAAAAACACACAAAAATGGACAGTAGACCAAAATAGGGAACCAAAAAGGCACCAAAAAGGTAGAAGAACGCCATCTACGATGCAGCGTCTGTTCACCCGATAGCAAGGACTTTGGCTATACTCTGGATATGGTTTAGGGAGCAACAATTGGATTGTGACATTACATTGTTGTGGCTATCTTACCACTCGTGCTCTACATTCTGCTGCAAATTACTAAGTGATATTAAGAACATGAAAGGATACCCAACCTTTTATCATCTTTCGCTTTGATTGGATTATGCACTGGCTCAAATAGACGAGCGGGACGCAAGGGTCTAAATACCACCCCTGTCGCAACATACCATTTGACCAGGGTTACTACCTCAAATTCTCTGCATAGTTTCTATATTGCCCTGAAGAAGTCCTGTTTTTAAGGACGAAATGCGTTGGTTGTCTGTCTTTTAAAGAAAGAACTAATAAAGGAAAAGAGAAAAAAACTTGACCAGTGTACAACGACTTGGTGGCTTCATAGAGAATTTATTCAAAGGACTTTTTGAATATTGCTGGAAAGTGGTGCAACTCTGATTTAGTGTTCAGATATACACAAAAGTTTATGTGTCACTTAATGGTCGTGACATTCTGGGCTGGCATGATCAAGCAAATTCATGTATTATTTTGAAACCAGGTTATACTGAACCAGTGGTTTTGGGGGATCTACCTGTTCTATCAGTAGAACAAAGTAATGTAAATGATCCAGAATAAAGTTCTGTTAAGGATTTAGTTTTGCGTGACTTGTTTTCTAAATTTGCTAGTGTTTTCAGCAATAAGGTTGGTTTAGTTAAAGGGTTTCAACATACTATCAAGCTGAAAAATAATGTAATTCCTGTGGTTCAGAAAGTTACACCAGTTCCTCTTTCAGCAAGGGATGAACTTAAAAAACTTTTAGACGAAATGTGTTTGCAAAATATTATAACACCTGTTGAATCTTCTGAGTGGGTTTCCGCTGCTGTTGTCGCACGCAAAAGTTCAGGAGATATTCGTTTTTGAGCGGATTTAAGAGTTCTCAATTGTAATATAGTTGTGGACTGTCATCCCCTTCCTAGAATTCAGGAAATGTTAGCTAAACTGGGGGGAAGCAAGTACTTTACCACCATTGATTAACGTTCAGCGTACCACCAGATTCCTTTATCTATCGAGTCACAACCATTAACAACATTTGTTACTCCCTTTGGTGTGTATATGGACAAAAGGATGCCATTTGAGTTGGCAACTGCTGCCAGCGTTTTTCAAAGGTTCATGGATCAGATATTTGCACAAGACAAGGGTATCCATACAAGGGTAAGACATACTTATTCATACTGAAACCTTGGACCAGCATTACTCTTTGTTGGAAAAAGTTTTAGGCAAATTGGAGATGTATGGAATGACTGTGAATAGGAACAAGTGCAGATTTATCACTGAGAAAGTGGATTATCTGGGACACAATACCTCAAGTGAGGGCATAAAACCTAAATTATCCTTACTCAATGCCATCAATGATGCACCTATGCCTACTGATAAAGATGCTTTGAGGGCATTTCTAGGCCTTAGCGAGTATTACGCAAGGTTTGTGCAAGGTTATGCCATTATTGTGCAGCCGCTAAGTAATTTGTTGAAGAAGAATGCTAAATATGTTTTGTCGGTAGAAACACAAAACGCGTTTGACTCTGTTAAAAGGCTAATTTTGGAGGCACCAGCTATCAGACCCTTTACATATGGTGAAAGAAGTATTGTAACCGTTGATGCCAGTTCCAACGGGTTAGGTGCTGTATTAAGTCAAATGATTAAAGGACAAGAATATACTGTGGCTTTTGCCTCAAGAACTCTTAGTAGTGCTGAAATGAATTATAGCACTATAGAACGGGAAGCCTTAGCGTGTTCATGGGCTGCAGAAAAGTTTAAGATGTACATATGGGGAACCAGTTTTCAGTTATTCACAGACCACGAACCACTTATCTACATGTTAGGAGATAGTTGCTCCAATAAGGCATCCTCAAGACTGATCAGATTACTAGGAAGATTGCAAGAGTTTAATTTCGACATTAAGTATCTACCGGGGGCAAAAACATCAGGGCAGACTGTCTTTCACGTTTACCACTTGAGATTAGTGACAATGATGATTCTATTAAAGATGATTTCGAATTTGTGCTAACTGTGAATGATGTTATGCAAGAGATTAAAATTTCTGAAGAAGAGTGAGAGTTGCAGCAAGGATGACTGTTTGAAAAGGGTAAAGACATTTTTAATTGAAGGTTGGCCTTGTGACGGGAGAATGTCAGTAGAAGATAGGTGTTTTTCACAAGTAGCTTCAGAACTATCTTTAATCAACAATATTTTAGTGAGGCAGGACAGGTTTGTACCACCTGAAGGGTTAAAAGGTAAGATTATTTCTTTGGCTCATGAAGGGCATTTAGGTATTTCAGCTACAGTTAGGAAAATCAAACAGACTTATTGGTGACCTTGTATTGATGGGCAGGTAAATCTTTTGTGGATAAGTGTGCTGAGTGTTTATGTTCTGATAAACATTGGAAAACATCTACTGCACCCTTGTGTCCTGTAGATTGGCCTAAAGGTGCATGGCAGAAGTTAGGATTAGATTTTTCTGGTTCTTTTAATATTCTTGGAGGTGACAAAAAGTTCCTTATTGTGGTAATTGATTATTTTTCTAAATGGCTGTACTTCGCATTTGTTGAAAATGCTGACTCTGGTGCTGTAATTTCGTTTTTGGAATGATTAGTTTTGATTGAGCCGACGCTCCGTGCTGAACCTTCCTTTCAGATTCCCGAGCGGCATCCCGTCGCACCGATTTCACCCCCAGAACAACGAGTCTGCAGCCGGAATGCCGGCAGATCACCGGAAGATCTTCATGGCCACATTCCGATTTAACATCGCGGAGATAAGAGCTGTGTTGTCCCCACCTAGTAAGACGCTAAGATGGCGCCTGATGTGCAGGGAGGTCTTGCATAGGACCGTAGAAACTGCACTTTGAAGCTGCGGACCTCCGCATCACACAGCTACCCAGATAACTTCTCCCCGACCCCGGACCCGTACCTTCAACTGAGGACCACCTATTGCGGCGACTCTCCGCAGATCGGACGTCAGCGGCCACCGGTGAGCAAAAGTAAGAGCTCCGCCCACGCCGGTGAGAAGGGGCGCGCTACCTCTTCACTCGCCATCCCCCATTGAAGAACAGGAGCACTGTACGACCTGTGGGGCTCTCCAGAACTCGGACGTTATTCAAATGCACTGTTGGTGAGCAGGGATGTCTGACGCCTGACCCCAAAATGGCGCCTGCTTTCTGGCGGACCCGGGCGGACTAACACTGCACCCGGGGATCCTCCTTCCGAAACACAGCCCGACTTCTTTTCTCCTGGCAATGACTAAGCAGCGGAGGGCTTGGTGAGTAGTTGTTCACCCTCCTACAGCCCCTTTGCTATTCTACCTCGCTGTTCAGTAGTAAGAGGACCTCCTGCTGCTTTCTTCCCCACCGTCTCGGCAATCCCATTGACATTCAAGGTGTCTAAGCGGTCTGTTGCCCACCATGAATATTGGATTCTTCTTTATTGAGACCAATTAGCTCTTTTTTTGAGAGATTTAGATGGACTTGGGAGGCCCCCGCCTGATCCTAAATGGCGACCATTTCCCCCCTTGCTACTACAACACGGTAATTTACTCTCCTCCTCGAGCAGACACTTGGTTCCGGCCTCTAACTCCTCCATTGCTCCATTGCTCAACAAACACCTCCCTTTGAGCGAAAGACAGTAATAGGACCGGCTGAATGTAATCACCAAGGCCAGAATTCCCTTTCCTGACCCCAAGATGGCTGCCACAGTGATCCTTTCCTCGTTGTGCTACTGCTCTGGGACAAAAAACTGAACTCCAACCTGACCTTGAACCTATTCCCCCATCCTGCTTTTCCCATCAAATCTTTTAACCTGTTTGAACTTACCCATGACAGTGGAGACCTAGCTTCTTGACTGATGCCCGGTGGAGCTACCTGATAGCTATAGAGGAGATGGCTGTGGATTTCCCCCTCGACCATCACCTACCCAGCCGGACTTTGGGCAAACTTTCCTTTGTCTCTCTGTCATATCTCCCTCCTACCCCTTCTCCCTACCCCTTTACCCTTCTACGCTCCATTCATCTCGTCTCTTATGCCCTTTTTTATGTTTTTCCGCTGAGACCTAGTTATTTGGCTGATGCCCGGTGGAGCTACCTGATAGCTATAGAGGAGATGGGCTGTGGGCTTCCCCGCGGCCGTCACCTACCCAGCCGGTCCTTGGGCAGACTTTCCCTTCGTCTCTCCTTTCGTATCCTCCTCCTACCCCTTTACCCTACCCCTGAACCTTCTTCTCTCCTTTGACCTCGTTCTCAATGATCTTTAAATGTTTTTTTGCTTGCAACTATTTAACATGTAACTGCAGAAATTTGTGTAACTTTGTGGAACCTCATGTAAAGCGCTCTGATACCTCCGGGTCTAGCCAGCGCTATATAAAACTCTTCAAATAAAAAAAAATAAAAAAATAAAACAGGACACATTTTGTTTCTGAAGAGATGGAAACATTTCTTGGGAAGAATGTTATTAGACATATCCTTGTTCCTTTGTATAGTCCTGCATCCAATGGTCTTGAGGAGAGGGCTAACAGATTGTTGAAAGCAGGTGTACAAACAGCTATTGCTAACAAATTGGATGTTTCTAAGTAGTTGCATCATAAAGTGTGGAGTTATAATACTACACCTCACACTACCACCAATGTTTCACCATATGTGCTTTTGAGAGGCAGGAAACCTATTTCACTGTTGAGTCCTTCTTGGTTAATGGATAGAGTAGGACAAGCTCACTGCCTGGATGTACCGAAGGTAAGAGAACATGTGAAAGAAAACAAGCCTCTTATAAAAAGAATTATGTCAGAAGAATGCATGTGAAGGAAACAGTTTTAGCTCCTGGTGACTGGGTGCTTATTAGAAAACCTATTAAGGTGAGTAAAGGGCAATCTAAATTTTCAGAACCTGCTAAAGTTGTTAGAGTTTCCAGGATCGCTGTTTTATTACAAGATAGAGGATGGTGGAACCGAAATGCTTTGATTAAGTTAAGTGAAGAACAAGCTAAGATTATCTGTCAGAGAGTAAGATGTCAGAATGATAGTAGTACGAAAGGATAAGATGGTAATGATTGGTTTGATGTAGGAGATTTGGCTCATATTTGCAATGGTTTGGAGAGCAGTACTGGTTCTGTTTGTTCCCTAGTTCTGTGAATGACAGAGGTGATGGCAGCAGTGTTTCCAATCCTGGTGCGTTAAGAGAATTTGATGCTGACATCACTAGTGGTGCTGGTGATAACAAACAACAAAGGAGTAGTTGTAGAATTAGGACTGCTCCTATTCGTTCTAGAGATTATGTGTATTATTGAATATACATATGCTTGGCGTTGCAGTCACTTTGTACTGCTACACTCTAGTTCTTGTTTTTTTTTGCTATTATAAGAAGGGGTTGTGTAGTATGTGGGTATGTAAATGTTGTTTAGCACTGTGCTTTGTTAGGTGTATGCTATAAAGTTATGTTCTTTTTGGAATTTATTAGGTCACTGTTACAGGGATTCTAGATTGTTAAGAGATCCCACTCATTTACTGCCCTGCTGCCTTGGCGAGCTGTCGTGGGTCTGCTGTACTGGAATAAAACTTCCTTTTAAACTCAACAAGGTGTTTGATCATTGATTGCTTCCACCTTACTACAGTCTTGGAGATTGAAATGGCAGGACTGAAGAAAAGGGGTCATTCTGATCCTTTAACTTTAACTGTTCAGTCTTCCAGGACGTGGAGTACTTTTAGCAAGTGGTGTACCTCAAGGCATTTAACTCACATAAGGCAGATTTGCTCCATATCTTTTCCTTTCTTCAGGATGGGCTTACATTCGGACTTAGAGTTACCACATTAAGGATCCAGTGGGCAGAGATAACAGCATTCAGGGAGTACTTGTCAGGGATCTAGTAGGTTTTGGACTGTCTGTTAGGGACACTAGTAGAGTTCGGGACAAGGCATTGTAACAGAGGGGTCCTTGCTTTGTGCAGGGAGTGTCGAGATTCTGCCATTCTGCCACTAGATGTTACTCACGAAGGCCTTTTGAGAATCAGGCTTTACATCTGTATAGGACAACATGCACATCAACACTTACAATACTTAGTTTTGCTTCACCTTTTAGTCCAGGTTTCTGTTCCAATTCCCTGATGCATTATGGTACTTGTAGTTCTCTCTGTCTTCAGACCCTTCTTAGAGCATATCCTGCTGGTGGTTTCCTATTCACTAGATTTGTTCATGGATCCTTCGGTTATTCGGACCCCTTTATGTTTGCTTTCTGGACTCTTTATATTCGTTCCAATTCATACTCTGTTCCAGGTTTTATTATTCCCTGTCTTGTGTCTCCTAGTTCCCTTGGTCTTCGCTTCTCCAGGTCCCAGTTTTGCCTTCCCTGCATTGGTGGTTCCCTGATTCCCTACACCTGGTTAAATCCTTGCACCTGGCCCTCTCCACGCACCGGTGTTCCGCCGCTGAGCCTCCAGCTATTTCAGTCCTGTGAGTGCAGAGTCCAGAGGCTTGCAACTGACTTCTGTTGAGACTCCTTGTGCTCTGTTTTGTTCCTGCTGCTGTTATTCTGCTGCTGCTTGGTCTTGTATTTGGTTTCCCTTTGCCCCTGTACCCTGTACCAATTTCCCTATTTTTTGCTATTTGTAGTATCTGCTTCTGTCCGTTGTTTTCCTGCATCTCTGTTCCTGTGTTAGCCATTGACATAGTCTCCTGTCTGCACTCTTCCTGTTCTGCCCTGTTATATGCAGCTCTGTGCCTTGCATTCTGTGTTCCTGTTTGTCTGCATATTTCTGTCTTCCCTTGTTGGAGTGTAGATCTTATCTAGCCTTGTTTTCAGTATTTCAGCTCTGTGTATTCCAGTCCTGTTCCTGATCCCAGTCCTGCTTTTCCCTGAGCCCAGTTTCTGTTTTGGTGTGCCTTGTTCTGGTCCCTGTTGCTCTGTTTTGTTGTTATATTGTGACTCTGAATGTCTTAGCTTCCAAGGGTGCCAGTTAAACTCGAAGGCGTGTGCCTTTGGCACAGAGGACCACCCTGCACTCCTTCTCCATTGGAGCTGCTGGGTGTCTCCCAGAACTCCATGAGATTAATCTGCTCCTGCTTTCGTAGAAGATCTTTTCACCTCACAGAGCGATCATTTCCGAGGAACAGACAAACTATCACTTATGATAGTTTGTCTATCATTTCCCTGCTTACCCTTCCTGTTGTTTCAAATTGTGTTTTCTCTGCAGACTTCCATTTCCCTATTCACTGCCTCTCCCAGCCTGCTTCTGTCCTCTGCTCTGTCCTGCTTCCCGTCCAGCGTTCAGGTGCTCTCTAGTTTGTGTTCCCTTCAGAGACCACATACAAGCCACTTTATCCAGTCTTATCCCAGTCTCGCCCAGCTAGTTCCCTGTCTAATCACCCTGCTAATTCCCTGACACACAGGCTTTCCAGAGAAGGGTCTCAATGTAAACAAAAGAAAGTACCTGAAGGCTTGAAGGAAAGCACGAGGGAAGCTGAGGACTGAAGCAGGCTGAAACAGTCAATGAACAGGGAACAGGGACGTCTGCAGTGGAAACTATGAAGATAACATGAGTACAAAAACAAGAAGATGAAAGCAGGGACATGACAAACAAACTATCATAAATTATAGTTTGTCTGCTCCTCGGAAGTGATCTCTTTGTGAGGTGAAAATGATCTTACAAAGAGGAGGTCAATCCCCAAAGATTTTAGGGAGACATCCAGCAGCTCATATGGAGAAGAAGCACTGGGGGGTTCTCTGTGCCAATGGCACAAACCTTGGAGTCTAACTGGCACCCTTGGAAGCAATGAAAACAAGCATTGGCATAGCCAATAGGTCTCGCCTTTGGGGCCTTATAAGTGTTTAGCCAGAGCTATTGACTTTGCCAATGTCTTCAAGCTGTGCTGTAGAGAAGTGTGGCTGCTGTGCGGCATGCTGAAAAGTTATAATAAAAAAGTGTCAGAAGCATTTTTGTTACTTTATATATGACCAAGAAGGCATTATGTAAAACTGAACAACCATATTAAAAAAAGTATTTACAATAAAAAATTTCCTCAGTTTTCTTTTGTTCTTGCAATGCTGGCAACTTGTTTCTGCCTATTGCAATGGTTGTTTGTTAAAGCTTTTTTTTTGAGGGGCCATAAACAATCGGAGGGTGAAGGTTGGGAACTAGTACCTGTATTATAACACTAGCAGCGGCCAGACGCTAGGGGAGAATCAACAGATGCCAGATTCCGAGAGCAGGCTGAGGTGGTGCTGAGTGATGCTGAGGTGGTAGTGGTGGTGGTGGTGACTGTTGCGGAGACGATGCTGAGGTGATGCTGAATGATACTCAGGTGTTGCTGAGTGATACTGCTGTGATTCTGAGTGATGCTGTGGTGGTGCTGAGTGATATTGTCTTGGCGCTGAGTGATGCTGTGGTGGTGCTGAGTGATATTGTCTTGGCGCTAAGTGATGCTGTGGCGGCGCTGAGTGATGCTGTGGCGGCGCTGAGTGATGCTGTGGCGGCGCTGAGTGATGCTGTGGCGGTGCTGAGCGATGCAGTCGCGGCGCTGAGCGATGCAGTGGCGGCGCTGAGCGATGCAGTGGCGGCGCTGAGCGATGCTGTGGCGGCGCTGAGCGATGCTGTGGTGGCGCTGAGCGATGCTGTGGTGGCGCTGAGCGATGCTGTGGTGGCGCTGAGCGATGCTGTGGTGGCGCTGAGCGATGCTGTGGTCGCGCTGAGCGATACTGTGGTTGCACTGAGCGATGCTGTGGTTGCACTGAGCGATGCTGTGATGGCGTTGAGAGATGTTGTGTTGGTGCTGAGTGATGCTGTGCTGGCTCTGATTGATGCTGTGCTGGCTCTGATTGATGCTGTGCTGGCTCTGATTGATGCTGTGCTGGCTCTGTGGTTGCACTGAGTGATGCTGTGGTGTTGCCGAGTGAGAGATAGAGTGAAGATATAATGCCCAATTAGAGAGGGTGGTGAGAGAGAAAGAGAGAGAAAGGGTGTACATAGAATAAAGAGTGGAGCGGGATAGAGAGAGAGAGAAAGAAGGGAGAGAGAGTGAATGAAGGAGTTTGAAAGAGAAACAGATAAAGGGGTGAGAGAGAATGAAAGGCTAAAAAAGATAGAGAGGGAGAGTTAATTAAGTAGAGAGAGAATTAGAGAGGGGAGAGAGAGAGAGAAGGAGAGAGACAATAAGAGTGGGGGGGGTGGAGTTTAAATAGAGTGAAGAAGTGACGCGGAAAAAGTAACATTAAATATAGCTTTGTGCTTTGCGCGAATAAATATTTTTAAAAAAAACAGTGAGAGACAAAAATACTGGTAATTAGGCTGTGACTCCCAATATAAAACAAATAGCGATATAAGGTGAAATCAACCCACCAAAGCAATATTTCTAACTAGACAAAAAAAAGCTTGCATTTCAATGCTAATCGTTGTTGTTTTTCATGTGACTGTAGTCCAGGGCCCTCAGTTGGTAATGTGAGCTGCTGCTGCGATTGAAACATCAGAGTCCAGAGAGTTAATGAGCCATGACGAGGAAATGAGGAAGAGATAGGAAACCCAGATGCCAGCTGCGCGTGCACGCCATCGTGAACTCAAGCTGGTCGCCAGCCGAAAGCCAGTGTTTGCACTTCCAAAACCCGCTTACTAAAACTCTCGGCCAGACCAGCGCAAGCGCTGGTGCAGGCCGAGACCTAAAAATGAACAGAGAAAGGTAAGCATCTGCTTGGATCACCACTCATGCTGCTAGAGGCTGGTGTCTTCCTTCAGGGGCCTATGGCAATAAGCAGCTGCACTATGCAATTTAAGTGTAGGTTTCTATTATGCAATCTGCAAGCTTTTGATATTTTTCAAATAAATGTGCTTTTAAAATACCTAGGAGACAGTAGCAAGCACCCCATAAATAAGTTGGGCTATGTGACCATCACACACAGAAAAACCCGAAGAAAAAGAGTAAGAGGAGGCCTATTGACGTTTAACTCACTGGTAATTGGTACTCGAGAACGGACATTGTATTGTAAATGCATTTATATAGCGCTTACTACCCCTGACGAGGCGTCAAAGCGCTTTTTGGGCGAGTAGCACGCTACTCCGGAACACATAAAAGTCGACAATTAGGAACGATCGGCATATTAATAGCACCACTATGATGCGAAACTTTTTCTTGCATTGGCAGA
Organism: Calotriton arnoldi; assembly: GCA_963921515.1. Classification (NCBI taxonomy): domain Eukaryota; kingdom Metazoa; phylum Chordata; class Amphibia; order Caudata; family Salamandridae; genus Calotriton; species Calotriton arnoldi. The sequence goes on along the minus strand of CAWUFW010011771.1, from coordinate 568,426 downwards.
TCTTGAAAACAGGTTGAACAATGCTAAACCCAAGCCTTTTCAGAAAAGGTCTGCAAAAAAAAAAAATACAAACCAATGCACGAATTAGGATAAAGCAAGCAACCATTTTAGATAACAAAAAAAACGCCTTAACTGCTGCTTTATGACTTTAAGGTTTTTTTCAGGGCTTTTCAGGCCTTTCTACATCTAATTTTAATGCGGAAAATTGTACAGTAGGCTTAGGTTTTAGAGGCTCTATTTGGGTGTGAGATACATGTGGTCAGGGGGAACAAAAATGCCCTTATAGAATTTCTGCCCATGTAAACTTGATCACAAAAACAAGTTATTAACCTCATTCAAGGTTAACTAAGTTTAATTACGCCAAAAGGCTGCGTTAAATATACAAATGAGTACAGATTGGTAATGCAAATGAGTATGCAGAATTCCAAACTGAAACACTCATAATATATATTTATCTATATCATTTTTCGAGGACTTCTATCAGACAAATAAGCTCTCCGCCAACAGTCAAATGGTTCTCATTGCATTTTATAAGAGTATGGCAATTAAAATCACGCATATAATAACAATTACTGCCATCAGTCACTGACAAAAATGCAGGATCCTTGCAGTCCTTCATCTACTGATATAAAAGGAAAATACAGTGTGTTTTAGCAAATTAGGTTTTCCGCTCCCACTGAATGACAATCAAATGAGTAAACACAGCTTCAGACACGCTAACCTAAGTACAGCTTCTTATACAATACACACACAAAAAAACTGCCGAAAGGCTAGTTGCGAAATGAGAACGAACAGTGGGAAAACTAACATGTGATTCAAAGCAAATATTTACCTAAAATGTGACCTTTCCAGTTTAGATGAATTAAAATATTCATGGGCGTATTTTGCTCCGCATGACGCCGTGCACTCGAACACTCGTGCTATTTTGTTCGAAGTGTTTGCTACAAGTGCAACATGGGATATGAAAAACTCTTTTGGAAGACTGTGTGAGCGAAGACTTCTTAGACGGGGTGCCTCACAGAATATCACAAACTGCTTTGTCTGATGGTTAGTTTAACTTTGCTGATGAATTAGCTGATACATTCCTCAACTTGTATTTCTGCTTCAGGCTACAAATGTGTTACTTACAGTTTTACTGAGTAATTGCCCTAATAGAACCAGACCCTGCGCAACACTCCACAGTGTGGTGTGTTGAGGATATGCTAGTGTGTTCCCGGTTCTGCTCCTGCAGAGTTACCCGACCGGATCCTGCCCGCTCACTCCTACATGCCGCAGCGGGCGGCGGGCAAGTGCTGCCTGCTGCCCGCCTCCTCCGTCTAACGCACGAACAGAAGCCAGTGCCCCTCTGCTGTCCCGGGGTGTACCTCCGAGGCTGTACTGTAACACACCTTGCCCGCAATGTGCAAAACCCGACCGTGAGTTTAAAAAACATGCGGCCGCCATTGTCCAGCCTCAATAAAGAACCAGGCTGCAAAATGAAAAAGAAATGGCGGCCGCGCGGTAAAAAAAAAATAAACAGTGGTGCGCGCGCACCACAGAGGAGCGGAGGGGGGGAGGAGGGAGCGCGGCAGCCTGCTCAGCTGACCAGACGCTCGTGCGTCATGGCCTTTTGCCGGCATGTTTTTCCAATTATCGCGCACGCGTCTGGGCACGATAATTGGAAACACATGTCTGCCGCGCGTACCCATCCCTAAAAGGCCAGCCACGACGCACGAGCGTTTGGACTGCTTCTGAAACTCACTTACTTAAAGTCTTCGCCTAGCAGCGCTTGCGCGCTACTCGAGGCTCGACCTAAAAAGGACAGCCACATAAACACACAAGAAGAAAAGGGGAACAGTGGAAGGTACACAGAAACATGAACGGGGCTCTGGAAAAAGCAGGACTGTATTAAGATTCAGGGACAGGACTGGAATACACCGAACTGTATATACTGGGAATGTGTACACTAACTAGGAGAGGACAGGAATATGTAGTCAGACCAGGAACACAGAACGCAAGACAAGGAATCTGCATATACAAGACAGGTCAGGATCAATGTTCCCTTTATTTTTTTTCCTGTGAGCAGCAATGAAGGTTCTCGGTGCACTACAGTCAAGGACACGAGCGTTGAGACATGACGAATCACTATGCAAGTGAGCCCACACCTCTCTCGTGTTGCTTGCCCCACCCGCTCTCCTCTTGTGGTCCCTTATAGAATGGATGACTTTACAATGCATGCCTTTACCACACATATGCCTTTACCATGCATTTGCCTTTACCACGCACAGTTAAGGTAAGTTACACTCCTACACACATATATATTTTAAAATATTTTTTATTTTTTGGGGGGAGACCCCAATGCCCCCATTTGTTTAAAAATTAATTATATTTTTCTTATTTTTATTGGGAAGAGACTCCTCACCCCCCTTTTTAAATTATCTTTACCACACCATACCCTTAACCACCCACACCCTAAAAATACCCTTACCACCCCATACATTTACCCACCCCTAAACACTTAAAATACCCTTACCACCCCATAACCTTACTGCTGCCTCTAAACCATAAAAATACCCTTACTGCCTTATTCCCCTACCCATCCCTAAACCTTTTTTTTTTTAAATTAACGTTAACTACACTTACCTTGGATGGTAAAGGCATATACATGGTAAAGGAATGAAGGCATGCGTAGTAAAGGTATATGTGTGGTAAAGACATGTGTGGTAAATGATGCGTGGTCTCAGTTATATTGCTGCCCCCCCCAGCCCCTCAATTCCCCCTGCCCCCTCCAACCTCAAGTCCGCCACAACAGCATTAAACCAAGCTAAATAGCACTCGAATACCTGAAAGCTATTTGGCTTTGCCATTGCTTTTATAGACATAGTGCACAGTTGCGCGGGTTACTGTGCAACATGGCTTAAAGAGAAAAAAGCACTATGATGTGGTCAACGCTGGCCGTGTCATAGCACTTTCTTCTTTGCTTTAAGCTGCTCTGCTATTCAACATGTCTTATAAAACATTGACAAAGGCAATAGATCTAGCACAGGTGACACCTATGGGCTTTGCCAGTGCTTGTTACTGTAGCCATGCAAGCGTCTTCAGGTGTGGACTGGGCAGCAAGTGGCCCCCATTACCGAATGAGGTAGCTAAAAAAGTGACCCACATTTGCAAATTAGGGCAGTTTTTAACTTGTAAAGACATGCTGTATAAGTGTTTTACAAGGTACACAAGACTGCATGCATTTGTGTTTACTCCAGGCAGTGCTTGTGATAATATCAGGAATATCAACAGTAAAACTGGCCCACCAGCCCATAAAACAGGCCACAAACAGCCAAAAAATTGGCCCGTAAGAACACCTGATTGCCTTATAGACCAGTGAATCCCCGCAGCCTGGCTTGTAAAGATGGTAAGTGCATTAGAATATAAATAGATATAAATATATATAAGAGCTGCCTGATCACACTGCTTCTCTGGAGGGGCCCCAGCAGAATAGTTATGGGACCCCAGCAGGATCTCTTATCCACTGCATTCCCTTCTACTGCACCGTATGAAGAGAAAGCTTCCTTCCACACTGCCGCATTCTTTTTAAATGAGTAGCTGGGGATATCTTTCTCTTGGCTTGGTGCCTGTAATGGGATAAACACTCCAGCAGAGGCACTGGGTGGTGGGAAAGTGTAGAGTGTGCGTGGGCTCCCTGCAAGGATCACTGGTCAGGATGTGTGCAGTCAGAAATAGGAATAAGACAAACACAAGAACAATGACGCAGGAATAACAAGTGACAGGCAACAAACACAATTAATTCATAACAGGACCATGGAATCAATTCACAATGGAAACACAAAGGCAATCCTGGAATATGGTAGCAGGATCAAACGGAGCGCAAAAGACTCTGCAACAAGGTCAGTTACAAGCCACTGCCCAGTGATCTCTTTGGGCCAATATAGGTGAAAGCTCAGAGCAGGAGCACAGGTGCATGGAGAGTGCCAGGTGAAAATAATGAACCAAGTGGAAGGAATCAGGGAACCACCAATGAAGGGAAGGCTTCACTGGGACTTGGAAAGGGGAAGACCCGGGAAATCAGCAGAAACAAGACAAGTCACAGGAAAGCTAGGAACAGCGTGTGGTTTGGAGCCAAGCGAGTGAATAGTCTAGAAGGCAGGTATAATGAGGTCAGAAAGGCAGTAGGATCCGTGAATCAAGAAAAAGAATAGACCACCAACACCAGGTTGTGACCTGGCAGGGTTGAAGACAGGAAGGACTACATAGAACATAATGCATGAGGAGGGTGGTGCAGAAGCCTATACCGGGGGATGTAATGTGGAGCTGGAAATGCAGGCTGTAGAGGTGTATAGTGTCTTATTCAGGGATAAAGGGAGGACACCACGGGGACCTCATGAGCACCAACTAATGGCTGGATAGTAGAATCCTAACAGTATCCCCCACCCCCATAAAAGGGACACCCCTGGGTGTACAAGGCCAAGTCCAAACAAGAATTAAAGTCCAAATCTTTTAAAAAGTCTGAATGATTCAGATGGAAGCTGCAATTGTCCTTGGGACCATGAATGTGGAAGATGTTGATTAACTAGGATTCTCTTCTTTCCAGAATGCGAGAATTCAGTAGTGTCCATGGTGACTTGAGGAGCCTCTCCCTCTGAGGTTTTACTGTCATTGAAACCATACACTGAGGTTAGAGTGACTAACTGATTGACACACTGATTGTAATCAGGATGAATTACCAGAGTCTGAACGCATGAAATTGCCGTGTGAGGCCTGTGCTTCTGAAAGGCTACAGCCATTGAATGGCAAGGATGTCCTCTGGAAAGCTCACAGAAGTCAGAGTGAAAAACGTCTTGGTGATTAGGTTATTGTTGAGCATGGCGATAGGCATAGAAACAGATATCTTTCGAGCAAAGGGATTCGTAAGAAGAGGTGAGGCAGAAGTTTCTTCTGTGATGAAATCATAACTCTCTTCTAGAACAGAAGACACAGGTAAATCAAAACCTTGAATTGTCATTTCTTCATGTTTCAAAGTTCTTTACACATCTGCCGCTGAGGGGTGCAAGGCTGTTTCATGACTGAAGAATCTATTAGATCAGGGCTGTCACAGGCTGGTACTTGTAATTTTTTCCTGGCGGGATATACTTTGGTGTCTTGCTTGCAGTGAAAGTGTGGATAATTTATCCTAGTCATTGATAACTGATTTGATAGAAACAAAGAGAGGGAGAGAGCTAGGTTCAAGGAATGGATCAGGTGCAAGGAATCAGGGAACCACCAATGAAGAGAAGGCTGCCCTGGGACTTGGGAAGGGGAAGACCAGGGAAACCAGCAGATACAAGGGAGGACACAGGATAGCCAGAAAAGGAGTATGGGTTGGAGCCAAGAGAGTAAATAATCCAGAAAGTAGGTATAAAGAGGTCAGAAAGGCCGTAGAATCCAGGATTCAAGAGAGAGAGAATGGACCATCACCACCAGGAGGCGACCGGGGCTGGGTTTGGAGACAGAAAGGGCCACAGGTACCATGATGCATCAGGATGGCACTGTGTAAGGTTGGACAGTGATGTAATGAAAGCTGGAAATGCAAGGTGTAGAAGTGTATATTGTTCTATTCAGGGATAAAGACACAATACCACAGGAGTCTAGTGAGCGCCATCTAATGGTCAGATGGTAGAATCCTAACAGTCCTGGGATAATCTATTTGATGAGCAGGGCTTAATCCAGAGATTGTTCAGAGGATTTAACAAGATTAAACAGTCTGCAGAAACTTTGCGTCCTTCATGCAATCTCTTGATAGTTTTGGAGGCTCTAAAGAATCCTCTTTTTAAGCCTTTAGAGCTGGTTGATATTATAATGTTGAATCTGAAAACGGTTTATCTGTTGGCTATAATTTCCGCCAGGAGGTTAGGGAAATTGGGGTTGTAAGAAATTGGGTTGTTGGTTGATTGAGGTGTAACCCCATGTCAAGCAGCAACCCCAATCCTTATCAAGGTGAGGCACAAGCCAACCCTAAAATAGCCCGTGCTCAATCCTCTGGTAGCTTGGCACAGAGCAGTCAGGTTTAACTCAGAGCAATGTGTAAAGTATTTGTGCAAAACCTCAATTAGTAGCACAATGAAAACACATCACAAAAGAATCCCACACCATGTTAGAAAAGTAGCGTATTTTTTAATAAACAAAACAAGACCACAAGAACAAAAATCCAATCAGTAGAATCAGAGATATGCACTTTTAAAGATTTCAGTGAAAATAGCGCCAAAAAACACAAAGTGTCAACTGTGGATATCTGGTCGTGCCGGACCAGGACAAAGTCACAAGTTCAGGCTGACCACGATGGAGCGTGGGCAGGCTACAGGGACCCAGTTAGGCCCACTGAACAAAGTACCTTAAATCCTGGTTTGCGGTGCGATGCGATGGTCCGCGTCAAAGATGCGTCACGCAGCTGAAGCAATGCATCGGTTCCAAGATGCGGCAAGGCTGTGGTGCGAGGTCCTGCATCGTCATTGTGGATCCCATCGATGAAGAATCCGTTGCTCAGTTGGAGCAATGCAGCGGGTCCAAGGAGCTGCGAGGCTGCTTTGCGGAGTTCGGTGTCATCATCGAGGATGCTGTTGATGAGGGATGCAAGGGCCTGCGCTGAGGATGCATTGCGCAGTGGTGGTTCCAATGAGGTGACGGGCTGCGATGCTTGTCTTTGCGACTGAACCAATCTACGCAGCAGCTGCGATGCATTGGTTATGCTCTGGACTGCACCACGCAGCAGAGGACATGTGTCAGTCCCGCTGGATCCACAGAGGCTGGCAGAGCACCTTAAGCCCACCTCCAAGGGTCCAGGACTGTGGTGGCACCACTTGGCAGGGTAGACTCAAAGATGGCAGAGTTCAGGTGCTGGGTTCAAGGTTGTTGGAGCCTTCTGCCCTGAGGGTCTAGTCAGACGGCCAGCCAACTAGCACTTGGAGTCACTTTGGGATCCTGGGTTCAACAGATGCAGGCCAAATCCTTCTCACCTAGGTAGGGGGCAGCAGGTCAGCACAGCAGAGCAGTGGTCCTTCAGAACAGCAGTCCAACAGAGTGGCCATCCAAAAATGTCCGTAATCCAGTCTTAATATTATGAGAACACATTTTTTCTCATAATAGAACAAATTTGTTTTCAGTGGTGTAAGTATGGTTTTATTGTGGCCATTGGAACAGTGAAGGACTTGACAAACCCTATTTGTTTAGAACTATAGCTTTTAATTTCCATATTTCAAAGCACAAGATATTTTTGACCATTACATGCTTTTCTGTCTTCTTCTGCAATAATTGGGAAAAGCTTTGCAATGTATTTATGGCTTAACAATGTTCTTCGTAATCATGCTTAAGTTGAGGAAGTGGACAGTATTGTATACAATAAACATAGAAACATAACAAGCAAAATGTTATTACTATCAGGAAATAATTCTCATCTAAGGTTGTTTCATAATGGGATGTGCTGTGTCAGGGCAGAGCTGAGCTCTTGTTTTTATGGGCCTGAGGTGTGTAAAGTAAATTCCTTTACCGCATTAGGTTGAGCCTACCAGACAGCACGAGTCACCTGGTTAGTTGCAAAAGGCATATTGTGGGTTACCAAGAACATACAGGGCTTGCACCTCACTCATTGCTTAACATTGGTTGACTTTACTGTCACTCTCATTTGCTTGCTTCTTATCCGTGGCCCAGTTTGTCAATCTTGTGTTTGTCCCTACCATGAGGCATAGCCTCTTTACTGTCTCTTTTACTGCCTGGCTTCTATGCCTCCACTGCTTGCTTGTAGAGAACTACTTTTTTTCATTATGTTTAAACACTCCATGAGAGTGCATGTGTTTCCAGCTATACCCCCATGAGCGTTTCTCCTCCTCCACATTATTTTCTCTCACTCATGTGTTTCTCTTCCTGCTGTGTTGCTTCTATCTCCTGTCCCCCCCACCTACTCCATCACGGATCGGCATGGATGTCATTAGGGGTCGCAGCTGCGATCCCTGCCTTGCCCGTTGTGACCCCTGGCACTGCCTTTGCGACCCCTGGCCTCAGAGTTGGCAAAATTAGTACCAGGAGCACTAGGGCAGCTTGTCCTTACGGACGTCAGTTGGGGCTCCACTCTGCTTATTTTCTGTCAGTGTTTTATTTCACTAATAGTCAGTGGTGGCTCCTCCTCTAAGACGGAGGAGCGTCGCCCCACTGCTCTTAGCAGTGCAAAGAAGGACAAATAAAATGATAATACCTTGATGTTATTATCATTTTATTTGTTCCTGCTGCTTAGCAGCTTTGCTGGCGGGGCGGGCTGCTCTGCTCTCGGAGCAGGTGGGAGGAGTGGTGGGTACTCTGTAAGGTGCGCAATGACTGTTTGGCCGGCCCTCAGGGTTATGGTGAATGAGCTGCCCTCAGGGCAGCCGCCAAGTCGTGTTGCCCTGGGGGCAGCGCACTCAAGTGAAATATGGAGGGGCTGCTCCAAAGCCACTCCGTGTTTCACTGTGCAGGAAGCAACCTGCCTGCACTTTCAAGAGGGGAGAGAGATCCCCTTGCTGGCGGGTGCAGTGAGTGACTGTATACGCCTGAAGGGGATGCTTCTTCCTTCCAAAGGGCTGCCTTTAGAAGCACTGAAAGTGCACAACCTTTTTGTGGCGGACTTTCAGTGCGCTCCTAATGGCATGTTCGCTTCAGCGCCCACGTCCATAATACGGCAAGGGCGCAGAGGCAAAGTGATTCCCTCAGTTACATGGGTCCACACACCAACGCAAATGAGGGAACGCCCTCTAATGATAGGGCTGGTGTTACATGTCCTCCAGCACTATCAGTATTACAGAAGGGACCGCACAAGCATCTGCAGCTCCTTCTGTAATACCAAAGTGCCCCGGAAGCACACACAGTGGGCATGCATGCCGTTTGCGCCCCCAAGCACTCTCTGTATTAAGGCACCTGGAGCGCAATAAAGAATAAAGTCAAAGTTAATCCTTATTTTATTAGAACAGGACGGAAGTGACCCTTTAGGGCACACATAGCCCAGCAACGCTTTTAAAATAAACATCATCTATCTAATGACTATGTCCGGCCGTATGTGGCAGGGTCAGAGATGAGAAGTGCGCAGTGAGGTGGAACATGTTGCTCTACTGCATCCCTGCCACTTCCCCAGTGCCTGAGCCTTCTTTCCCTCAACCACCTTCACAGATATAGTCACAGGAAGAGAAATAAGTATTTTCTGTCTGTCCGAGTCTTTACTCACACAACTTCACCTCTTGTAAATCAAAGCACCATGAGAAAGGTGTCCAACTCTCTGCTCGCCTTCCTTTTAATTAACATGATTGTGATAGAGTGAGGCAGGACCCATGATGAGAGGTAAGTGTATGGAGTTTCTTGAATGGCTGACATTTGGGATCTCTTTTATGTAAAGTTATTCCTGTAAGCTGGGGCGTGCATGCTGTTATCAGTGTACTCACTGTAGCACACAGATGTGTCTGTCTTGGCGCTACATCAGCACTTGTTCCTTCTTCCTTTTTTGCACACATACTGCTTGGTGTTGCCCGGCATGAGCATTGTTTTATCCCATGAACGTGTTTCATTTGTTTTGTAAAATATATTTTGGTGTTTGAGAATTAGTGACACATACATGGGAACCTCAAAACATATTTGTTTGCCTAAGGTCACCCCTGAACTAAGTGCTGGTTGAGGTAGAATACACACACAAGGGCCCGTATTACCATAAGAGTGCACTTTCCTTGTTTCAGCCACAGCGCACTTTAAAACAGGTGCGCTGCGTGCAGACAGGGAAAGTGCACCCTATTGTGATGAATGTGCTGCCCCCTGGGTAGCCGCAAACTTTTGCTGCCCCAGGGGCAGTGCATTCAACTGAAAGACAGAGCGGCTGCTTCAAAGCTGCTCCGTGTTTCACAGTGCAGGTGGCAACAGTAAGTCACTTACTGTAAGTGACTGCAGCCACCTGCATGGGGATGTCTGTGGGTTCCATGGCACCCCATTTCTCCCCTCCAGAGGTGTTTTACAGGATAGGAACATTTCCTGTACTGTGGCTGAGATGGCAGTTTGCGGCTTCCCAGACAGATCAGAGATAGATGTTCTTCAGCTCAGAAGCAGTCGGCTCCATAGCCAGAAGAAATTGGTTCTGATCCCGTTTCTCGCACTTGACCAAGCTTTGTGATCCTGTGAACATCGCTATCTCATTCTGCTTTACACCTATTGAGCTGCAGAATATTAAACATTAAATGACTAGGACTATCTAGTAGTAGTTGTTATATAAGTAACTGCGCTGTTCAACTCGCACAAAATACTCTGAAGTAGGCAAAAGTCAGTGTCCTACTCTTGACGCTCTGTTGTATGCACACATACACAAAATAAATGCATGGGTGGGGAGGGTAACTTAGATGCTGCGTAGAATGAGATGAAGTGCCATAAATGCCACAGTGAAAGCTCCCAAACACCCTCTTCAAGCTAGCACTGTGAGGCCATGTACTGACACTACCTGCAAAGCAAATGGGCAGCTAAAATCTGAGCACGGGTTTAGAAATTCATGAAGTTTTTGGTCTTTTATTTCTAACATCATGTTCAAGGAGAACAGAGCAAGGGTTTCGCTGCTTTAGCACTGGTTGCTGATTTGTTTATTTTGTGGATTTAGCTTTGACGCAAGATCACCGTACAACTTTATCATTGTCCATCCAGAAAGCCATTTTTCATCAACCACTGAAGGGTGAAAGGCTGACTCAGAGTGCATGTGCTCTCCCTTTAAATGTGGTTGAATTGACTTATTCTTAATTGTCACATATAATTTAAAGTCCCTAGTATATGGTGTAGAAGGTACACCCAGGGCATGGAAGTTAAATGCCACTAGTGGACTGCAGCACCTATTGTGCCAAACGTGACGTCAGGCCTACCCTGTGTAACCTGACTGCTGCAGTGTAAAGCATGCAGTACAATCTCGTCAAAATAACAGTTTTTCACAGGAGAAAAAATTCCTTTCAAATATTAATGTCACCCCTATGTAGGACTTGCCACCCAAAAGGTAAGGTGAGTGACATTTAAAAGTGGGACATTAATGTTACCACATTCATAAAGTTACAAGGCCCAAAAAGCTATGTTCATTGTGGCAGGCCTAGCTTTTGAATGTAGAAAACCAGGGTAAAATTTAGGGGCATATTAGCAAGACCCACGTTAAAATTATCGCCGTTTTAGCGGCAGGAAACTGCCGCTAAAGCGGAGATAATGGGCTTGCTAATATGCGTTATGGAATTCAATAGAAGCCCAGGTTAGATTTCCTGCACATCTAACCTGGGCTTCTATTAGAATTCTATAACGCATATTAGCAAGCCCATTATCGCCGCTTTAGCTGCAGTTTCCTGCCGCTAAAACGGCGATAATTTTAACGTGGGTCTTGCTAATATGCCCACGATTCTATCTAGGGAATGAGACTAGCTATAAAAATAATTAGGCAACTATTTTTAATAATTATTAAAGACCAATTCAATGGTGAAATCAGATTGGATCTTGGTGCTTTTCAGCGCTATTTTTACTTAAAAATTCATATCTCTGGTTCGCCTTATTGGATTTTTGTCATCTTAGAATAATTTTGTTTATTAAATTTTACTGTATTTTTCCAATTCAGTTTTGGAATTCGATTTTATTACTGTTTTGGTGCTGCATAAATACTTGGCACATTGCTCTAAGTTAAGCTTGTATGCTCTGTACCATAGCTACGGGGGAAGGGGGGGGGGGTACTGAGCTCAGGTTAATTTAGTGACTTTGAGGGTTCACCCTGATAAGTGTTGTGATTATTAATTGAGGTGGGCAGTTGCCCACTCCAAATACTCAGGTTTCTTACACACACACTTTAATACCAGTTCTTTGATTTAATAATATTGACCATCAATAATGTGTTCATCTCAAACTGGACTCCTTAGAGCTACTCAAATGGGAAATCGATCTTAAAAAATAATGTGTGCTTTGCGATATTCTTTTTTGCTGACCTCAGTATGATGGGCAGCTGAGTTGATCCTACTGGTACCCACATTTCTGCAGGAAGCGCACAAACTACTGAGCTACCTTTAGGTTAAAGTGGCAGCGTCAAATGTACATAAAAGAGCAGTTCCTGCATTTTGAGGCATTGTCCGAAAATACATCCCCCGGGAATTATTTGAAAATTCAGTGGTTAAATAAAATGCTTTCTTACAACTTGTGCTGTCACCTTGCTTGTGGGTATCTATGGCTTTAATACCTTGTGTAAACTACACTTTGTCCAGTGCCTGAAATGCAGGAGATCCATCAGGATCCGGCAGCTGTTAGTGCTAATTATGGCACGATGCAGATTCGGGACACATTCACCTGGTGTTTTACTTATCTGCCTGAATGAATAAATAATATGGAAATAACCGTTTATACAGCATATAGAAAAAGTGTTCATCACCAACCAGATAAATAATTTTTAATTACCTTAGAATAATGAGACACTGAGAAAAAATAGAAAGTTTGTAAACCTAAAGCCTTGTAGGATGCGCATAGCGGCTTGATGTCAGTGCATAAGTCACTATGAACACTGAGCAATCTTACAAACAATTGTAACTTGAGACCTGCAGGTAACACAAGGATGTCTGCAACAAAGGGGCAATCCATTCAGCTATCTACACAAATTACAAATCTATCACCTGCATTTTGCATGCTGTGCTTTGCAGAAGGGACATTAACCCTCTATACTATTTCTTGTTCAGCCAAACCTATGATTATGTACACAAAGGTCTCTCAAGCAAGTGAATTACCCATCAGTTTTCTTACCTGGAACTTGCTGGGTGCACATAGATCTCTTCTGCGGGTGCCTTAACCCTATAAACTATGCTAAAAGTATGTTTGTCACCAATGACATAATCCAGAACAGACACCTATCACAGTTGCACATGCTGCCAATTTCTTTGGAGGGAGGAGCAGAGTTTAAAAAATAAAATAAATGTTGACTGTCAATCTCTGCTCCTCATGACTCTGCCCTGCTCCTTGCGACTCTGCCCCTTGTCTGCTATCGCTCTCCCATGCCAAATGTATGGGATCCCAGAGTAATATTTTCCATTTCCAGCACTGACTTTGGTTGAATATGGGCCTTTTGAAAATGGAACACCCAATTTACTTTTAGATGGTAACTTACACTGTAAGTATTCTCTACTTTTTTAAAGATGTGCAGTTGTACCCAAGAGTAACTCTTTCACTGGAGCCAGGGAAATTTTAAAAAAAGATGGAAAGCTTCTGTATCTTAAATCTAGAAATGTACATTTATGGCACGTCACCCTGAAGGGGAGTCCTGGCAGGCCCGGTAACCTGTACAGAGGATGCTCTTCTACAGTGTCATCTACAGTGCCAAGTGCAGCATGCCAGCTTGCCCTCTTTTTAACATTTCACACACTGGTTTTGAGGACATATTTTAAATTGTTGTTCAGTAAAGCAGAAGGCCGAAAATGCCAAATTAATTTCATGGAAAAGTCGCATTTGAAGTGCAAATAAAGTGGCGTTTTGCCTGGCGCTTTCTGTAGTGCAATTGCACCACAGTGAGTGCGAGTTGAGGGTCATGCGTGCGTCAGTGCAGGGGGAGGACTATGCCTGCATGAGTGCAGTGTTAGAGGCATTGTTTAATTTGTAAAAGAAAGCGTGCCTGTGTCCAAGGCTCTGCTCAGAAAACTGCGGCCGGTGCAATTAAATGTTGGTGCACCGAGTACCAAGGCTGATAGTCCTAAATCCACCACCACACACTCCAAATGCCTTTACCTAACTCTTTTTTTTTTTTAGTCCTCATATGTGACAAAGGCAGGAGCCATGATCTAGAAGGTGGTCTGAGAACTGGGTGCCGCATAGCCTCCATGATCTAGGTCTCCGTTGACCAGCCTTCTTCAACTAATAGTCGAGAAGGGATCTAGTAGTAGCCACCACTACCCTCGTCAACCTGTTGAGCTTTTTCTTAATCCTTGGACTTAATTGCAGTATTATAAAGTAATTTTATGATCCAACCCTCTTATAATAGTGTGAGTGTTCAATTTATGGGAAAAACCATGGAAAAAAGAGCCCACATTTTTTCTTTCTTGAATGAGCCAGATTGACAATCAAGTCTGGCAACGTGTCTGGAGAAGCTTAGACAACCTGCACAGGTGAGTGGTAGTTCGGAGACCCATTTTGTACAAATTTATCTTCGTGCAATAGCTATTAATGTGAAGAGTAACTGAGATCTAGTTCTTCCCAAAGATGATTTGTCCTCATTTAGAAACCCAAAAATAACTAGGGATAAGCTTACCTCAATATTGGCCCCCAAAATTTTATTCAATACTTCACCCACTTCTTGCCAGAAAGACTGGATAGCTGGACACTGCCAAAAGAGATGCGCATCATCCGCGTTCTCCAGTTCGCACTTTGGGCAGCATCTCTTCTTGCTTCCACCCATCTTCGCAAGTTTCTTGGGGGACCAGTAGACCCTGTATAGTGTAAATAATTGGTTCCTCCTGAGTGGGGCAGACTTTACTGACATCCAAAGTGTAGTTACAGATACTTGCCATAAGTGTAGAACGTCGCAGCCTGGCATGTCCAGCTTCTAGATCTCTTCCGGTAGTGTCGGATGGCCATCTTCCCCTTGTACCAGGGCCCAGTACCACTTTGAGACTTCCTTTCTATAACTCTGGTTATTTTGTAGCCCTTCTCAATTTCGGTTTCCATCCCGAAATTCGTCTGAGTTCGCGACCAACTTGCCAATTGATAATACTTAAATCTAGATAGGTTATAGTTTGTACTTTGCCATAAAGAATCCCATGGTGCCAAGAAACCTTGCTCGGTGAGTTGGCCCCACCTTAGTAGTCCCGCATTTAGTATTGGGGTCGCCAGACTATCCTTCAAGCAGAGCGGGGTCCCTGGAGATCTCCAAATTGGTGCCATACTACTGTAATATGGGATTTCTAGAATTCTCCTGATTTGAGTCCATACTTTGCATGCTGCACTGCAATTAAAGTCTTGAATTTGATTTTTTGAAAGTATTTGGGATGGCTGAATTTGAATAGGAAGTATTTGCCTTCCTCTGCTAGGTCTCTTATTAGGCATATCGTGGACGTCCATCAGAAGTCATTTTTCAAGAAGAAGGCCCAATAGCAAAGCTGGAAGTCAGGAAGTGCTATTCCGCCCTCCATTTTTTTCTTCCCATGTTTTATCCATGAGATTCTTACACTCTTGCTCCTCCATATGAAGCTACTAAGTTGAAAATTAAATTTTTAAACCAAGCTTTTTTAAAGTGTAGGGGAGAGCGTTAAAAATAAAAGTGAATTTTGGAGGAATCATCATTTTGACTAGGTTAGCCCTTCCTAAAATAGAAATCGGGAGGGAAGCCCAGCTTTGCAAGAGTTTTTTGGTCTCATTCATGAGTCTGTTGAAATTGATGTATGTCCTTCATCACTCGGATTCCTAGGTTTCTAATTTCTGTTTTATCTAGATGATTAAGGTGATTGAGGGTGGGTCCAATCCACCTCATAGTCTCTGTTTTATCTTCGTTGACTAAGTATCCCGAGATTTTCCCAAAGTTTTCTGCTACTTCCATAATTGCCGGTAATGACACCTCACGGTTGCTTGTATAAACTATTAGATCGTCTGCGTATAGAGCTTCTTTTTTATACCAACCCAGATAACAGAATGGGGGAATTCTTTGCTCTGCTCTAATTTTACTCACTAAGGGCTCTATATACAGATTAAACAGTAGAGGCGAGAGAGGGCAGCCTTGGCGTGTACCTCTATTTATACAGAAGCTTGGAGTTAATGAGCCATTGACCAATATCTTTGCTGTGGGAGTAGAGTATATACTTTGGATTGCTAAGAGAAAATTGCCTCCTAAACCATTATTTTCCATTACTTCATATAAATAAGGCCAACTAACTCTATCAAAGGCCTTGACAGTGTCTACCATTATTATAGATATGGGGACTCCCGTCACAGTGGCCGCATCTAATGCGCATACCAAATCCTCAGTTAAGTCTGAGAGCTGTCTTCCCTTCATAAAGCCCTTCTGGTTTATATGTATAATTTCTCCCAACAACTTGTCCAACCTTTTGGCAAGGATCTGTGTGTAGATTTGATAATCTGCGTTGAGCAAGGAATTTGGTCGGTAGGATTTGCATTTTTTAGGGTTTTTCTCGAGGTTAAGAATCAGGGTTATCACTGCCTCATTCCATGTAGGAGGGGGGTGTGTGATGCTTATATATATTATTCAATAGGTTACCGAGGAAGGGGGTAAGTTCCTCGTTCAGAAGTTTATACACTTCATTGGGTAAACTATCAGGACCTGGAACTTTCCCATTTTTTAAGCTTTTGATGGTGTTGTTCATTTCCGGAATGGTGATCTCCTGATTGAGGAATGCCTGCTGATCTATATCCAGGCAGGGGAGTTTATCCTGTTGAAGCCATTCTCTAATTTCTGATTGTGTGGCTGTCGTGTCATCAGTATATAGATCTTGGGAAAAAAACCAAAATGCCTCCCCAATCGTCCGATCTTCCGTACATCGGCTTTTAGTTGTATTGTTTACCACTTCCTTAATTTTGTTCCTGACGTAATCTTGTCTCACCTTCCAAGCTAGCATCTTTCCACACCCTTCACCATATTTGTAATGTGCCAGCTTACTAGCCTTCCATCTCTTTTGAACGTTCCCTTCGAGGTAGTCTAATAAAGTCTCCTTTGCCTCTCTCAGTTTATTATGCAACGCCTCATTTGTGGAATCTTGCGTATGCAAACTATTTTTGATCTTTTCCTGTATTTCTTTAATAGTCATGTCATGTTCCCTTAATTTGTTCTTCCCTTCCCTTCTTTTATATGCTGCAGAGCTAATTAATTTTCCACGAATATGAGCTTTGTAAGCATCCCATACAATATGTGGGGGGGCCGAGCGTTCATTTTGTTTAAAAAAGAAAACTGTGTCAGCTTTTAGGCCCTTCACTATTTCTGGATCACCTAAGAGGGTTCTATCTAAGGTCCATCCATTCTGCGATGGGAGGTTCTCTAAAGACATCTCTAGTTTCACTGCGGCATGGTCTGATAGATACTACTGATGCTCTTATTTAGTTTAAGTCTGTGAGAAAGAAATTGATTCTAGAGGAATGAGACAGCTTTTTATTCTGAAAAGTGTACCCTCTTTCCTGTCCTGCCTTTAGTCTCCAGATGTCTACAAAACCTAAATTCTTTATCAACAGGTGTGCATTATCCCTCATTTTAGGTGAGTTCACTGCTGGTCTAATTGTAGATTTGTCCAGCACTGGATCCAACAATGTATTAAAATCTCCTCCTATAATGATATGGTATTTTGTGTCCAGAAGATGTTGATATCATTCTCTGAGTGAAGACGGGTCATCGACATTTGGCCCGTAATATCCCACAGATGCCTATCCTATGTTGTGTATTTTAGCATAGCTTATTAGCCATCTACCCCTTGAATCTACCGTGGAACTCTCCACCCTAGCTTGCGCAGAGCTCTTATATATGACAGCCACCCCTTTCACATTACAAAACTGGTTAGTGCATGAAAGGTGAGTGATCCATTTATTCCTCTCTAGAACTCCCTGCCACTCTTCGCGTCGTAGATGTGGCTCCTGTAATATTATGACATCATTGTCGGAGAGTTTGAGAAATTCTACAATCTTCCTTCGTCTGGCATTAACCCTCGGCCCATTCACGTTCCAGGAAAGTACCCTTAAGCTACGTACCATATTCTTTTCCCCTTTCCCTGTTGATGCAAGCACATGCACACACCCTCTCTTGCTAGTGTTCTTTTTCTTTGTACTAATGAGGACCATATATACATTTTCTTCCCAATGCTCCCCACCCAGTGTTCAAGTAAGCTACAAAAACGTGAGTTCTTCTGTGTCCCACCCTCCCCTCCCTCCCTGGGGAACCCTCCCTTCATCCAAATTGGGTATTCCATCATACCCCTTGAGCTTCGTATCTCCGACCTCTTGTTGTAGGTCTGTATGAATCTTTGTGAGTCTTAATCTGAGAAATGAGATTTTCGAGCTTGGGTACCTTTCTTAGATTATGCATTTTATTGTTCCACATTACTCTCAGTGTTGCCGGAAATTTCAACTGTGCTGTTGCACCTAGAGCCTTCAAATCCTGAATGTATCTTCTTAGTTCCCACTGGGGGGTCTGAGTTGCTTTAAAGATGTCTGATTTTATAGTAAAAGACCAGTCATGCTTTTTAAACTGCTTAGCCCTAAGGGCAGCTGTAAGGATTAGTTCTTTAATTGATAGGTGCGAAAGTTTACCAGAATCTTCCTCAGTTTCCCTTTTTCAGGGATTCTCCTAAAGGGATCGCGATGGACCCTCTGAATATCTATTTCTAGGTCTAGCTCTGCCCCTTCCGGGATATATTCTTTAAGTAGATTAGCTACAAAGCCCTTTACATTTCCACCCTCTGTGCCCTCCGGAACATTCAGGAGCCTTAGGTTGTTCCTTCTGGAATTATTTTCTAAGACTTCCAGTTTGTCTCTAAGTTCTTTTTCTCCTGCTTTTAATGCTAGAATCTCCTTTTGGTTGTACTTCACTTCCTCTTGCAAGGCCTCTAGGGAGACTTCCATGGTGAGAAGCCTTTCCGTAATATCGACCAACTTTTCCTCTAAACCCTCACAGGCCTCTTTAATTTTGGCTTGGTTACGCTCTGATACAGCAAACTTCCCTTTGATGTTGTTGGATAGGGAGAGCAAAATCTGACTAATATCCGCATTCTGGGTCTCGTTTTTTGCTAGGGTACTTGCTCTCTCTGTGCCCAAGGCTTCCCCTAAACTTTCAGTGTTATTAGGGTTGATTGCCATTCCTGTCCAGGGGCTGTTAGAGGCCTATCCTCAAGTAGGCTATTGCGGTGCTCGTCATTCGTGAGTTCAGAGTAACGATTAGAGATGTGGAGGTTCTGAGGCTTATACTGCGAGAGCGTTGATGTCTCCATCTCCAAAGGAGAGTGGGTCGTATCAGTTATCTGGGCGCAGCCGAGATTGCTACTCTGACATTCTGTGCTCTTGATTTTAAAGTAGGACCTCAATGAAGGGGTTATTTTGACTCTCCCTCCCAAAACAGTGGCAGGCGTTTGCAGGGCTTTACTGCCCCTTTTGGATATCTTTTGGGTGGCTGGTTGTAGGGAGGGTGGGGGATGGACAGTTTTCTGGCTGGCCTCAGTGAGGGAGACAGTTGTTCCAGTGAGTTTCTGTATCTTATGGTTATTCCTGCCACCCTGTGTAAAGAGTGCTTGCCCACCCCCAAAATCTGCATTCCTTAAGGTGTATCTATTTTTACCTGTTTTAGCGGGGGTTGGAGAATAGTCAGCTGGTATCGCTTCTGGTAAGCCGGTCGTCTTACCTTTACTAGATGCTATTGTTTGTCCTGCAGGGTCAGAAGCCTTATTGGGGGTAAAGGGCTTTGGTTTTCTGCAGGCACCAGTTTTTGCTCCTTTTTTGGGGGTCATAGATGATAAGGGGAATTCCCTTCTCCCCGCGTCTGCCTCAGTGCTGTTCCAAATAGCAGGCAGCGTTGTGTGTAAAGTGCTGACTCTGCCCCCAGAGACTAGGAGGCTTATGCAGGCTGCCGCTCGGCGATCACGTTGTAGCTCTGGGGCGGCGAGCAGGCACAGGGGACCCGTGTCTGCTACTGTCGTTCGTTCCCTCCCCCCGCAGACCGCCGGGGGAGGCACCAGATAAAGCGGTGCAGGCGCCAGGAATCAATCCGGAGATTTCGGCGCGCGAGAGAGCGGACCCAGAGATCAGCATAGACATGGTAAGTGCCAGTAGAGAGGCGGAGATGCGAACGCTCGCGGCCAGCATGCTTAGCTGGCCGCCCTCCTCTAGGTTCCTGCTTTCTCTCTCTTTGTGACTGTTCCTCTATCTTTCTGATTTGTGTGTTTTTGCCTGTGTGAGTGCATAGTGAGCTTGCATATGTTCAGAGTGAGACATGTATCTGTGTGAGTGTACGATATGTCTGCATGAGTGCAGGGTGAGGGGTGTTCCTTTGTAAGTGTACAGTGTGCCTGTGTGAGTGCAGGGTGAGGGTTGTGCCTGTGTGAATGTACGCTGAACGGCGTAGCTGGGTAAGTGGTGCACCTCTGTGAGTGTGAATGTACAGTGTGCCTATGTGAGTGCAGAGTGAGGGTTGTGGCTGGCTGAATGTACAGTAAATGGCGCAGCTGGGTGAGTGGTGCACCACTGTGAGTGTAGGGTGAATGGCGTTCCCATGTAATTGCAGGGTGAGAGGTGTGTCTGTGTGAGTGGAAACTGAGAGGTGCTTCAGTTTGAGTGCAGGGAAATAGGTGTGCTTGCGAGCATGCATATTAAAGCCAGACCTATTGACATTACCAGTTTCAAATATGAAATGAAATGAAATAGTGTATTTAAGAAAGCGCACAGCTACTCAGACTAGAATGCCCTGGCGCGTGACAGCGGGAGGAAGACGTGCATAAAAGACCCATCAGTTGTTAAAAAGCCAAGTTTTTAAGTTCTTCCTGAAGGAGAGTAGGTCTGTGGTTTGTCTCAGAGACTCAGGGAGACTATTCCACAATTTTGCACCTAGAAAGCCGAAGGATCTGCCACCAGAGCGGGCACGGCATATTTTAGGCACGATGGCCAGGTTGGCATTGGAAGATCAGAGGGGTCTAGATGTTATGTAGCAATTAACACACATATTTAGGTAGCCGGCTCCTAAGCCGTAGAAAGCTTTATAGAAGATGGTCATCGCTTTGAAGTCGATCCGTTCCTTTATACGGAGCCAGTGTAGAGACTTAAGAATAGGGGTCATACTTGATCTAGGTTTAGGTCTCAGGATGGCTCTGGCCGCCGCGTTTTGAATCACTTGTAAGCGCTGGATGAGGGTTTTGGGACGACCGAGGTACAAGCAGTTGACATAGTCAAACTTAGATGTCACCAGAGCCTGCACCACGATCTTCCTGCTCTCAAGCGGTAACAGTGGCAGGAATTTTTTTAGCATCCGGAGTATGCCAAAACAGGCGCCAGTTAGGTTTTGAATTTGAAAGCGCATGGAAAGCGTCTTATCAATGACAATTCCTAAGTTTTTGGCTTTCTCCTTTTCCGCGGGCAGGGGCGGCAGATCTTTTGGCCACCAAGAGCTCCAATAAGGCGTTTCTGGTTTACCAAAGAAAACAACTTCAGCTTTAAAAGGGTTGCACTTCAGCTGGTTGATCTTAAGCCAGTTGAAAACCTTTGTGACGCAAGACTTAATCATTGCCCCGTCAAAGTCAGTAACTTTATCATATGTAAAAATCAGCTGAATGTCATCCGCGTAGGAAACAATTTTGGCGCCCTCATCCTCTACCAGAAATGCAAGGGGGGATAGATATATATTAAAAAGGGTAGGACGGAGAATGGAGCCACAAATGCGGTTGCAAAACAATGGTGCATACCATTCTGACTCGCTATTAGGAAGCGAAGCCCTTGGCACGCCCCTTCCATATAACGACTCCCAAACACTATTTTGCGAGTCACTGACTCGCAAAATAGCGTTTGTACTTACCACCACCCTTTTTGTGCGGTCACAAACGTGCCGATTTCCCGTTTGCGGCTGTAAAAAACTGTTGTACATCTGGCCCTCACTCTCTTTCGGCTCACCTCACACTCAGAGAAGAATCCAACATTTCTGGCTCACCTCACACTCAGAGAAGAAT
Organism: Calotriton arnoldi; assembly: GCA_963921515.1. Classification (NCBI taxonomy): domain Eukaryota; kingdom Metazoa; phylum Chordata; class Amphibia; order Caudata; family Salamandridae; genus Calotriton; species Calotriton arnoldi. The sequence goes on along the minus strand of CAWUFW010011771.1, from coordinate 546,782 downwards.
CCAGCCCACGCTTGGCGTACCTCACACTCACAAAATATCTCCATTATTTCAGAAACGCACAAAAAAGACGTTTAGGCGATAACGCTCTCTGCTTCCTGAGTTGTCCTGTCCGTTCATGCCTCTTGAGTCTTAAATTTGGCACTAACAAACCGACAGCCATTTTTTCAGACCAGGAAACTGACTTGCAGGTGGGCATGCTATAAACAAAAAATAACTACTACATTTGCTCACTATTGATGCGTGTGTCACAGCGTTAATCCAAGATGCCAAACATGTAGGTGGAAATAGCAATAAAAGTACTTTAAGAACGCAAGGCAGGAGAAGGCATCTTGCCTCTCTGTACCACGCCTCGGACCTGCATTGAGTGTTGAGTGACCTGACTGGTTGCGGCTGAGAGGGGAGCTTGAACTGATTGAGTCATGTAGGGCAGAGAGGTACATTCCATATCAAGAGTGAAACTCTCGAAATTTGTACTTTGCAGTTACATGGAGACATTCTTCATTTGCCACTGAGGCCTGACCCATTTTTCCATGCCAGTCACGTGGCCTGGACCAATTTAGGAGTAGGCTTTTAGCACAGATAAATACACGCAGCATTTATTTGAGTTGCACTCATTTCATGTACACTGTGCGCTCATCGTGACGTCTTTCACAGAGAAGGTGGCCCAAAATGACATTTTCAGTTTATTGACGCATGCTAGATTTGAGAAGCATATACTATTTTGGGATATAATAAATTACACTTAATTAATTCAGCTCTGTTTATCTTTGTGTGACACATTCCACTGGCAACCACAAGAGGTCAGTAGAACATAACGGCTGGTTTGCACATTCTACACAGTACTTTGTATCAAAGAGATCAAGACAATTGAAAAACAAGCATTGGCATAGCCAATAGGTCTCGCTTTTGGGACCTTATAAGTATTTAGTTATGCAGCACAATATCTTTGGTGCAACAATATTAACTGTTGCATGGTTAAACACTTATAAGGTCCCAAAAGCGAGACCTATTGGCTATGCCAATGCTTGTCCTAATCGGTTTGTACCAGGAGTGACAAGTAAAAGATACAAAGGTTAGCAGGAGGACAGGGACCATAGTGCAGCAGTTTCGGAAAAAGAAAGTGAGAAACGTGGAAGGGGACAGATGGAGAAATGTAGAAATGGCAGTGAAGAAAATACGGAAGGTTGGGAGAAATCGTAATAGTGCGTATTTGTCAGCGAGAAGAGCACAAGAAAGAACAAGAGGAGTGAGGTGGGTATAAAGGCATAGAAAAATAGGGAGAACGCTGAAAGCAAGAGAAAAAGAAGGAAGAGTAGAAGGAGAAAGAAAAAGTGAGAAAGAAACAGAGAGACAATTGTAAATGAAACTGTTGAAAAATAACAATTTTGTCATAATACGCTTGACGAATGTGTGTAGCAGGGTACAGTTAGGTAGGTTATTTTTATTTAGCATGCCGTTCATTTCTCACAACAAAGGTTAAATAAAAATGGAAAGAGGTAGGTAGTTAGGCAAATGGAGAACGAGACAGAGAGAAGACAAATGTAGCCATGCATTGTACAAATGAGAGAAAGAGGGGAGATGGAAATACAACAGAGAGGTGGAAAGAGAGAGAAAAGTAAATGAAGAGTGAAAGTAAGAGCAGGAATTTCGGTACTAAAAGAAATAGAGTGACAGTTGGCAGGAAGTGAGGGAGTGAAGGAGAGAAAAGAGAGAAGGGTCAGAGAGTGAAAGAGGGAGGGGAAAACTAAGAGAGTTATAAGTGATCAGAAGAGGCTGTCTAGAAGTGGAGCAGAGGAAGCAAGTAATGCAGAAAGAGACAGAAAGGAGGGTGAAGCGAGTACAGAATTGAGTTAAAGAAAAAGTGGGATCTGAAATGCGTGATTTAAAGAATGGCACAAGACTGAAAATAAATGAGTCTAGAAAAGAGACTATGGGTGTGAGAGAATACAGTGCAAGAGTGAGCTGTGATAGTCGGAACTGAAGGAGATAGGGAGAATGTGTGAGAAAACTTGTAAAAATGAGAGACAAGGAGTTTTAGAACATGTGGAAATCGACAGAACAGTGGAGGATGTGTGAGAGAGGAGAACCGAAAGACTAAGTGTGATATTTTAGACAGTGTGGCAGAAATTGGTGGGAAATATTGACTGTGGGTGACAGTAATGGCAAACAATAAAGAACAGACTTACATTAGAGGCAGAGGGAGAAAACGATGGCGAATATGAGGTATAAAAGATAAAGTAGCTTGGGATAACAGAGCTGTGAAAATCGATGAAAGAGATGAGAAAACACAATTTAGGAAGTTAAATTTGACAGAGGCAAAGGAGAAAATAGACATATAGAGAAAAATGTACTGTGGGAGTGGTAGGGAGTTAGAATTGTGAGTGTAAGATTTGAGAGAGGATGAGGATAGGAGACCGAAGAGAAGCAGGGGAAAAAGTGTGAGAGACAGGAGAAGGTGAAATATGGAACAGTGCGATTTAAAAGAAGAAGAAAGAAACTGGTGTACAATTCCAAACAGTGTCATCAAATGATACTAAATGATATGTTATACTTTAACAGGGACACACAAAGGCAGCTGAAATATGTCTTGGAAAGGACTTCAAAAATCCTTAAGATGACAAAGGGCAGTATGACAGAGTCAGTGGTAGAAGTAGAAAGAGAGGGAGAGCATTTTAACTGGAAAAATTGAATAGACAGATCAAATAAAGAGAACGTTCACTTTCCCAGGAGTCCCCTTAGAAGGTGGGGGCCCTGGGCAATTGCCCTCTTTGTCACTGATTTCAAAATGTGGAAGAGGATGGAACAATATAAAAAGAGTGAGAAGACGATTAAGAAAGTGTAGAGGGAGTCAATGAGAGAGAAACAACATGTGGAAGGGCACTAATGACTAATGAGAGAGGCATGTGAGCCGAGACGCTTGGGGAGAGACAGAAACGGAACGAGACAGATAACCCTCCACACGGTCCGCGTCGGCTAGGGGTCCTTCGCTATGTAATATTCGGCAGAAGCAGGCCCATTTGTGACTTTGGAGTTCTCTGCTTATTTAACCTCCTGCCTTCGTCCACCATTAGAGCCACGCTGCTACTGTAAATGGTTTCAAGGCTGAGCCTGCCTATGTGCACAGCTGGAGGCACGGCTGCCACCGGAGCGACCATTTCCAGGGGAAGCTTAGACTGAATTGGAGCTTTTAACTTGCAGCAGCCCTTCCTAGCAGGAGGCGGAAAGGATTAATCCCCCCGCCCTCTCCTCCACACACAGGCTAAGACTGTGGTGTGATAATTTAATCACCAAGTCGGGAGCAGGAGCAGATCAGAGGTGTAATTTCCACGGCACTTAAAGCTTTAAAGTGGGGGAGGGGTCGCCCTCACCTGGGAAAAAGCGCCTGCCTTTGTCTCAGCTGCGCACGTCGTCCTGCCTGCAGTAAGAAAGAGAGGTGGGGGCGAGCGAGCGCGGCAGCCTGCTAAGCTGACCACACGCTCGTGCACAATGGCCATGTGTTTTCAATTGTGCGCCCGTGTCAGGGCACGATAGTGGAAACAGATGCTGGCCGTGCGGGTAACCGCACGAAAAGGCCATTGTGCACGGCGTGTGGTCAGCTTTCAAATGCCCACTACATAAAGTCTTCGCCAGAAGCAGCGCTTGCGCGCTACTCTAGGCTCGACCTAATGAACAAGTATCTGGAATGAGACATTCACCGGATTTTTAAACGCCTCTGTCAGTGGGTGGGAAGCAAGGACCACATTCAGAGACATCCGTCTCATTCCGTATGTTTAACAGGAACAAGGCACCTTGACCTTCTGCTCTGCTTCCAAAGGTCGTGTCCTCAGCTGTAAATTCCATTCCTACACCGCAGTGTCTGCATTTTGATAAAATATGTCACTATGCCATGCTCCAAAGCTCTCATTAATTATTGAGGGCCTGGGCTTCACTGTAACACTTCTAGGAGTTCCAGAAAACCAGGGGCCTATCTGAAACCTAGTCCAACAGAGGTGTGGGCGCGCTACATTTTAGATAATCTGCATGATAGTAGCGCCTAACGTCAGGGTTGGTGTTGTCCTTATAAGTAAATGAGGCAATGTATCCCTAAGGAGAAGATTCAAAACAGCTTTTCAAAAATTACAATCAATAAATAAGTAAAGAAAGACTAACTCAAAACAGAGTTTGAGATCAATAATTTAGAGAAACACATGAAGTAAGTATTATTGAAATATCGAAGGCAATACAGAAGACAAATGAAGGCTTAGTTGGTTCAATGAGTCTGTCATAAGGCATAGAAGTCACCTGCCATGAAGGCATTTAGCAGTTTTAAAATAGATGCAACAGATGAGCAGAATCTGAACAATAAACTAAGTCCAAAACATGCAGCAAATTAATAGAGAATCAGGCAACGTCTCTAGTAGAGACCCAAAAATACCTGTTTCACCCCCAAAATTTTGGTTCTTCTATACCATTTCCTAGGGTAGTAAGCAATGAAAAATGCAATATCAGCACTGGATGAGCAAATGTATCATATATTCAACAAATCACAGTTCAGCTTCGTAAATCGTCATATAATACCACCATGTTAAAACTAACCCAGTACATGAATATTTGTTCGCCCCTTCTGACCTATTGTCATTGGAGGTGTCAGAATAAAAGTGTTACAATAAACAATGGAAAAACTCATAAATGAATTGTCTTCAACAAACAACCAGGAAGAGCCTTGCAAGGAACAAAAGGCTTCCCCCAGAGCTCCTAAAGGACAGCATATCATACATTACAAAACAATCAGAGCACATTTAGCTGTGTGCAGTGACAAATGAGAGCTAGAAACACAAGATGATTATGATGAAGTCTGCATCCATATGCTAGGAAATAAAGTTGAGGCCTAATTGAGGCATAGTTAAGCAAGGTGAAAAGAAGAGCCTTCTGAGGTTTCTTTTAGTTGTAGTTTATTGTAAGTGACATCTCCAGCACAGAGCAGCATACATCTTCTTCAAGTGCTCTTCAACTGATATTATTAGAATTCTAACAAAAGAACACTATGCAATAGAACATGTACACATTCTATGACATCTCTACATATCTCCCTTTTTCCATAACAACATAAAAATTAGAAAACACTATAATTATAATAAATGAATTGTACTAAACATGCTAGAATAAATTTAATTACAAGAAAAATCAACATCACAAATACAATATTCACATAAACTTAAATAACTAAAATATAAACATTGCATCACATTAGATATCATTTACAAAGATATCTTATCAATAAAATAATCTTATGGTTCGCATACTTTGCATATATTTCCCAAACTCCATGTAGTACCATCATCCAATTTGACAACACTTCCTTTAACATCCTTGACCTGAAAAGGTCCTAGATATTTACTTTCGCCCTTCCGAACCCATTCATTTTCCGAACAACCACCCAATCTCCTGTCTGAACCCATATCTTCTTTACTCCTTTCTTAAAATTATACGCTCTTTCCATTTTCTCTTGACATCTCTCAACTCTCTCTTTGACTTCCATACGATCAATCCAAATTCTGTCTTTTTTACTCAACCACACAGGACATTCTTTCTTTCCAGGTTCTCTCCCTTTCAAAGAAACGAACGGAGGTACACCAGTAACTGAATGTGGACTAACCCTATGGGTCCACATCATCTTCCTTAATTCCTCTTGCCAAGACAACCCATTTGCAAAGAAAGTTGAATGTTGTCCATTATAAGACGATTTACTCTCTCCACTAAACCATTCGCCTGTGGTCTGAATAGAGCTACTCTCTCATGTTTAATTCCCATCCTTTTCAAGTACTCCTCCATTTCTCTGGAGACAAATTGTACTCCATTATCAGATACTAAGGACGCTAGGTATTCCTTCTTCCAAAAAAATTTCTCCAAAAATCTCACCACACTGCCAGTATTAACTTCACTCATGGTCTCCACCACAAGCCACTTAGAATGGTAATCCACCAACACGAGAATATATCTATTCCTGTATCCTAATTTACTTACAGGTCCAATGAAATCAATGGCCAATCTTTCCCATGGTCTAGTCGGAAATTCAGTACACACTAGAGGGGTTGTCTCACAATTTTAGATTTGTCACTATTAGCACATATGTGACAATCTTTACTACAACCTCCACATCTCCATCCACTCCAGGCCACCAGAATGATTCTCTGACCCTGCGTTTGGACATATTTCGACCAGGATGCCCTTCATGAATAATATTTAGAATATGCTTGCGTATATTCTTAGGAGGTACTAGCTGGTGTCTTCTTCTAACTTTTCCCTCATATATGCTTAACTCATCTCTCACCTTAAAGAACTCACTTAGTTCATGATTCCTGCCATCTTCAATATTCAACCTTGAACAATCCTCTTTTCAACTTCTAATAACACAAAATCACATTCTCTTGCTTTCTCCTCCTCAGAACACAAAGCAAATTCTCCACTGTTAACCACATCTACATGGTCATCGTTAATTTCATCACAATCTTTTTCTAATGGCGTCCTTGATAAATAATCTGCAACCACATTCCTTGTGCCTTTTACATACTTTACTTCAAAATTAAATTCCATAACAGACAACAAGCACCTTGAAATGCGGGGTGTTACGCTACCTTCCAAACCTCTTCCTCCTTTAAAAATATAGGTCAAAGGTTTATGATCAGTTCGGATCTTGAACGGCAAACCCCAAACATCAAATTTAAAATGATTGATCGCCCAACAACACGCCAGTGCTTCTCTCTCGATAACAGAATACGAGCGTTCAGCACCCTGCAACCTCCTGGGTGCGAAACCAATGATGCGCTCCTCACCACTCACAATTTGTGACAACATTGCTCCTATTCCTACTCCACTTGCATCTGTAGTTAAATAAGTTTTTCCTGCAACATCAAAAAGCCCCAAAAATGGTGCTCTTGAAATAGCTTCCTTAACAGATTCAAAAGCTCTCTTGCAACCATCATTCCACTCAAACGCCACATTTTTTTTCATTATTACTCTCATGGGTTCCACAAGTTCAGTGAAGTTTTCAATGTACTTAGCACAATATTCAGCTAATCCTAAGAATGACCTCAGTTTGTCTTTATCCGATGGTTCAGAAGCCATGGTCACTGCTTTTATAATATTTTTTGGGCCTTATACCATTGACACTAACTTCATGACCTAAATAGTCCACCCGTTCTTTTCTCACTTGACACTTCTCCATTTTTATTGCCAACCCATGCTTTTCTAACCTATTCATCACCTCTTCAAACATTTTATCATGGTCACAAATATCATTTCCCACAATTAAAATGTCATCTTGAAAACATTTCACTTTTTTCAAATCCCCAAAAATCTTTTCCATCATTTTTTGAAAAACGGCAGACGCCGATGCCAATCCAAAAGGCATCCTCTTATATCTGAATGCACCTAAAGGAGTAGTAAATGAGGTTAAATGTCTTGATTCTTCATGCAAATTAATTTGATGATATGCGGCAGACATATCAAGGACACTAAACACACTCCCACCTCCCATAGTGGATAACATTTCAGATATATTAGGAAGTGGTTGTCTGTCTACCCAAATGTTCTTATTTAAGTCACGCAAGTCAATGCAAAGACAAATTTTCCCTCCATCCTTCGGAGCAATTACAATGGGAGCCAACCATTCCGATGCATCGATAGGATCAATAATATTTTGTTTCAGCAAATTATCAATTTCTTGGCGCAAAGGTTCAATCATCAAATTCGGAACGTTTCTTGTCTTGTGCACCACAGCCTTCGCATTTTCCTTTAAAATTATTTTATGTGAATACCCTTTTAACAAACCTAAATTTGAGTTAAAAACCTTAGGATATTTATTCATTAACTCAACATGATCTTTCACCTCTTTCACATCTACTCTTTCCAATACCATTACAGGTTCTTTAGCATTGGGATCTATTATGATATTTAAATCTTTCTGATGCCGCCAACCTAAAAGGTCAGAACTGAAATTGGTAATATAAACTCTCCCTTTGACAGCTTCCCCTTAAACTTCATAATCATCCAACACATCCCTCTGATCTCAATCCTTTTACCTGCATAACCTACAGCTCGAATATCTGAATTACACAAAGGCGGACAATCTCCTTTTGGCCAATTTTGAACATAAGATGCATTGGAAATAAGAGTGTATAAACTCCCAGAATCTGCTAGCACTTTTATTTCCTTTCCTTCAAAAGAAATTTTGCAGTGGGGTTTCTCTAACTTATCCTGACTCTCCATTTTCACTCCAGAATCCAATTTGATCCTTTCTACAGTATTATTTTCACTACATTCAATGACATCATCAATTGTTGACACAATTTCATCCACATTTTCACAAATATCATCAACTTCTTGTATTTTATTCTTTTCTGGCATTTTGGTACGACATAGCTTTGCAAAATGCCCTCTTTTCCACAATTCCTGCATAGTGTACTTCTAGCCATACACCTTAAACTCGATGCAATGTGTCCCGGTGACCCACAGCGGAAACATTTAATATCTCTACCTGAAAAGTTTTTCTTTCTATTTGTGATCCCTTTGAATCACTACCAGATCTAACATCTATCTTTTTATTCTCAATTTTTTTTCAACAACTTCTACCTTCTCACTTTTTGTAACAGTGGAATTTTCCATTTCCTTAATCCATAACACAGTGTGTTCCATTCCTTTAGCTATTCGAACAGCCTCGTCTAAAGTATATTCTTTCATTAACAATTTTTCCTTTATCTTTTTGTTACTAGTACATCTAACTATTTGGTCTCTTATTAAAGAATCATTCAATTGTTCAAAATTGTATGTTAATGCTAAACCTCGTAAAGAAGACACGTATGAAGCAATGTCTTCATCTGATCTTTGGCTTCTGCTAAACAATTTGTGACGTTCTAATACAACATTGGTCTTTGGAGTAAAATGCAGTTCTAACATTTTGACTGACATATCATATATATTGTTAGGCTCTCCATCCCCCATTCCTAAAGAGATTTCTGGTAACTCTTCATATACCCTTCTTCCCTCAACACCAAGGTGATGAAGAAGTATTGCTTGTCGTCTCACAGGGCCATATTTGTCCCCACCCGTTGCCAACAAATAAGTTATAAATATTTTTTTCCACTGTTTCCACGGAATCGGCGGGTCACCTGGTGTTGCCAAGAAAGGAGGAGGAGAGGACATACCTTGATCAGACATGATACCTGCAAAATACACAAATAATAGTCTAAAACAAAAATCTAAAATAACAATTCAAAATAAAAATCTAAAATAAAAAATAAATCCTTTGTGTAATTCTTCTCTTGTACTCCTTGTATAATTCTTCTCTTGTGCTTCTTTATGTAATTCTTCTTATATTCCTTATGTATTCCTTTATATTCCTTATATATATTCTTAATTTCGACAAGGCAATTCCCTTGGCAACACAGTCAAATGTAAACAGCCCGAGTAGAAATTAACGCGCTATGCCACACAGCGTTATTCGATAAAAAGGAGTCACTTACACAAAAATTAAACAGCGCTGGCCCTCAAACAACCGGATTCCTTTTGCTAAAGTCAATAAAAATGCCCAGATCGAAGAAAAGAAGGTTACTCACAAGAAAGTAGATGAAAAAAAAAATCTTCACTCATAATATTCCAGGGATGAAGATATCGAGTACCTGCTCCCTGCACAGGAAAATCGTCGCCATGAAAAGAAGAGCCTTCTGAGGTTTCTTTTAGTTGTAGTTTATTGTAAGTGACATCTCCAGCACAGAGCAGCATACATCTTCTTCAAGTGCTCTTCAACTGATATTATTAGAATTCTAACAAAAGAACACTATGCAATAGAACATGTACACATTCTATGACATCTCTACATAAGGACCAGAAAAACCATTTTAAACATCCCAGCATTTTAATTTCAATTGAAAATAACTTATATTAATAAGCATTTATATTTCTGAGTAAAGAAAACTCAAACAGAGGCACCGAGTAGTTATCAAAATGTAAGCTACCTCAGGGGCTAACAGTGTAAAGGTTTTTACCCAGGTTATCTGACCCTGATGCCTACCCCTTCTGGGTCACACTTTAATTCCTACAGATTACAACTCTGCAGCTCTCCAGTAGACTCCACACACGTTAGTTTCTTGTTAGCCCCAACATTCCATTGGTGACATCACAGGAACTCAGCACCAGTTGACTCCAGAACCTTCTGCACAGCAGCATTACCCTCGCACATGTTACATTCTCACTACAACATAAGGCGTATGGTACTCAGCGAATGAATTCCAAAACAGGGAACTGGCAAACCAGGACACAGAGAAAGTTTTCTGTTGTGTGGCTTCTGTACAATCAATGGTGATATGCCCAATCAGTTAGGTAAGTCTGTGCTGAGAAAGAATGTAGGTATTTACGTATTTGTAGACAGTGAGTGTGGTTGGTAAACAGTGAGGGAGCTGAACGTGGCCAGTTGTGCCGGTGGGCCGGTGTGAAGGTGTGCTCTATAAGACAATATTGCCACAAGCTAGTGGCTTTGGTTCAATAGAAAATGGCTCTAAATCTTCCTAAATGACCACATATTGCATAGGCAAAATGTTTTGAACATATGGTCTTTAAAATGTCTGCTTTGTGCACATTGACATAATTCTACAGACAATGAGTACTGAAATGTCCAAAGTTTCCCCATGTCTTACAGGACTCTGCCAAATGAAACAATGAGGTAAAATGTAGGCCCAGTTCAAAGTACGTAAACTGAATTAAAAAAAAGACATTAAAGTACAACACAAAACAGATCAGGAACCAGCATTGGCGACAAGATGGCTCAGCGTTGCCTCTTCTGAGGTGAACTGAACGCAGGGCCACTAGAATTATGGAGGACCAACTTATGTGGAAATGTTGCCCAATTCATGCACTGAGGAAATGCAAATTACTCAGCAAGGAAAGGCACAATATGTGACATTATGTGATTAAAGTCAATTTATGCCACATATTTCATGGGTTTAATAGCAAATTATTTTGTCACTTTAACACCTGATATAAAAGGAATCCAATTACTATAAAACGCATGAGTTTGTTAACAAAGAAACCTTTAAAAATCATCAGATTTTATTCAATATGTTATTCAGGTAATATTTATGTCTTGCGTGAAAGCACACAAGGCTCTTTTTATTAGGTTGAGCTAACAGCGCACATGCGCTGTCTGCAAAACCTGCTATCAATAAAACGACTGTATTCCCGACTCCTACTTACCATTGGTGCACTCCAGAATCGCTCTTCTTTGCTGCCTCCTGTCTCGTTCCTGCAGCCGATACCTCACTTCCTTTCAAGACTGAGAAGCACCAGTAAAGTACAATGTACGTACACTTGTTTAATATATATATTCCTTCCTGTGCACTCTTTTTTTGCGTTCCCTCACTTCATATATCAGCACGGCACCTGCTTCTCCGACGCCACGCTTCATGTTTTGGACAGCACAGTGCTAACAATGCTCGTATCCTTGCTACTTCCCAGAGTAAAGCAAATTGTGTAACTCTGAGCTGGAAACAAGAATACAATACATGTACACACTTCTTGTTATAAATGATTAGATGCATATGACTTATGTTGTAAAACTTGTCTTTAGTTTAGGGCTTACCTTATGTTAACTCGAAAGAGCTTTGAAGTCACCTCTTTCAATTAAGGAACAATCCTGCAGAAGAACAGTATAGTGCATTTCATATTTAGTAGTTGTGTGTCCCACCAGAGGCACTATAGGATACAAAATATTAAATGTTCTTCTAAAGTTTTAGAAACCTTCTCAAAATAACAACACTTTTCTCTTTTCATCAATTGGGAATGTCCACAGTATCTGGGCAAAATTGTCATCTCTTTAATTGCGTGAATGCAGTTATCAACAGCTAAAAAGTGACCTAGGATGACCAGTGCTAAGGTCAGCGTGTAGTGAACCCCTTGTGCAGTGATTTTAATAAGTTGTGGTTCATTTTAGGTAGATACACTAGTTGTTGAAACCTTTAAATTATGCAGCAGATGGTGGATTATGTAGTAAGTATAGAAAATTCATAATTAGGCACAAAAATGACTGTTGCAGAATCACGTTTTAAGGCAGTAGCCTTTAGGTAATGAAATGCAAATTCAGCAAAGTTTAACTCAGGAATGCATGTTTTTCACATGTATTTACAATAACTTGATATAAATTGTAGTATGAAACTTTACACAGAAACAAGTTATTATTGTTATCGCAACTCAAATGAGGTATTCTTGTAACATGCTCACCTTTCTGTTAAATTTAAATATAATCCAAAGAGTCAGGCTTTTTACCGGGAAGATTGTGCTGACTGACTGTGTAGCAGAGTTAATTTTGCTTAGAAGTTTAAACTGTGGGTTGGGGCGGGGTTAAGTGGTCAAAGTTCCGATCAGATGGAAAAGTTGTCATTGCCTCTGCGAGATATGTTACAGGTCTTCCAGCGTGAGCAAGAAAAGGCAATACAGGTGTGTATAGAAATGATGGACTTAAACACCTAAAATGGAAGTTGAGGGTGCCTTTGGGCACTTATCTGACATACTTGTAGAGGCCTGATTTCCTAGTAACTGAGATACCTACTGCTCCCTCAACATAGCATTCTTTCTGGGGTCTGTGAACTTGTAAATGAGTAGTTCCATGTCCTGGTGTGGAATGGATGTGTATGCCAGGGGCATAAACACTCATCTTTCATGAACTCTCATAAGTGTCTCGACAACACGCTGTCTGTGGCTGGCTATGTGCTATGCACTGAAGCTTTTTTACACAACCCCTGTTGCAGCACGGTGCAAGCAGCAGTCTTATATATATGTATCTATTATCCCAATTCCCTTCGAGATAGCTGGGAGAAATCAGAAGACCCAACTTCCAAATTCCCAAAGGGGTGGACTGAGATGAAAGGCACCACCTTTGACCTGTGTGACTTCTACGGAGCGGAGGGCACTAAACAGTCGGAGTACTGACTGTAAGTGGAGGTTGTGTCATGGAGGGGTGGGCTGGAGCGTCATAGAGGTGTAGGTTGGGAGGTGACCAGTGGTGGCTGGTGTTGTTTGAAAGTGTTGAGCCTTGTAACCTGTCCTGAATTGCCTCAGGTTTCACTGCTTCACGGACGGTTCAGAGATCACATAATCATAATAATTTTCACACCACTTTTTCCACATACATACATGTCACTGCACTCTACCATGCACCACTCCACTCTACGTCACTGCACTCTACCCTGCACCACTCTACTCTACTCTGCACCACTCCACTCTACGTCACTGCACTCTACCCTGCACCACTCTACTCTACTCTGCACCACTCCACTCTACGTCACTGCACTCTACTCTGCACCACTCTACTCTACCCTACACCACTCTACTCTACGCCACTCCACTCTATGACACTCTACTCTGTAACACTGCACGCTCTACCATTGAACTCTATACTACTCTACTCTGCACCACTGCACTCTACTCTGCACCACTCTACCATATGCCACTCTACATCATGGCACTGGATGCCACTACACTTTACGCCACTCTAATCTGCATCACTCCACTCTACACCACTGCACTCTATGCTAATCCATTCTAATTTACTCTGCACCACTGCACTCTACGTCACTGCACTCTACTCTGTCACTGCACTCTACCCTGCACCACTCCACTTTGCGCCACTTCACTCTACTCTGAAACAATCTACTCTATTCCACTGCACTCTACTCCACTCTACTCCACTAAGCGCCACTTCACTATATGCCACTGCACTTTATGCTACTGCAGGGTACCCTGTGCCACTCTAATCTATCTTGCTTCCCTTCACTCTATGCCACTCTACTCTACTCTGCACCACTGCCCTCTATGCCACTGCACTCTACGCCAATCCACTCTGCGTCACACTAACCTACTCTACTCCACTGTACTCTGTGCCACTGCACTGTGTCTGGCACCACTACACTCTATCCTACACCCCTCCACTCTATGCCACTTTACCCTACTCTGAAACAATCTACTCTACTCCACTGCATTCTTTGCCACTCTACTCTACTCTATGCCACTCTAGTTTTTGCCACTGCACTCTACACCACTCCACACTATGCCACGTCACACTACTCTGAATCAAACTGCTCTACGCTAATGCACTCTATGCCACTCTACTCCACTCTGTACCACATCGCTCTGCGCTGATCCACTCTGCACTACTCTATGCCACTGCACTTTACTCAAAACCACTGTACTCTACATCACTGCACTCAATGCACTCTACACCACTTTATTCAAAACCAATGCTCTCTGTGCCACTGTATTCTGCACCAATCTACTCTGCACCACTGCACTCTATGTCACTTCACTCTGGGCCACTTTACTCCACTCTACATCACTCCTCTCTACGGCATTAAACTCCACGATACTCCACTCCACTCCATTAAACTTTACTCCACTCTACGACACTCTACTCCACTGTATGCGTCTTCACTTTTCAACACAATACTCCACTATATGCCACTCTACGGCATTCTACTCCACTCTGCGATGCTCTATGCAACTCTCTCCACGCCACTTAATGCCACTTTACTCCACTCTATTCTATGCCACACAACTCCACTCTGCTCTACTCCACTGCTACACTCTACGCCACTATACTCTATGCCACTACACTCTACGACACTCTATACCACTCCACTCTATGTCACTCTACGAAACACTTCAACACTCTACTCCATTCTATGCCATTCTACTTTACTACACTACTTCACTGTATGCCACAACCACTCAATGACAAACTCCTCAACTCTATGCCACTATACTCCACTCTAGACAACTCCCTCTACACCACTCCATGTTACTTTACTCCAGTGCTTAATTTGTGCCGGTGGTTTCCGGTGCTTAGCACTGGCACTTATTTATCAGTCTACCGGGTCTAGAGACCCGAGTGCCAACTCACATCAACCACAACTGCATAACGTGTGTCTCTGTCAACCAATAATGTGTTCACAATCACATTCTGAGTCACTCACTCTCTCTGTCTCTTCCTCTCCGAGTCCCCGGTGAAGAGCTGAGAGCTGATAATAAATCCATGCACCTTCAGTCAGTGTTTCCGGTGGGCGGGCCAATGATTTGGCTGGATTTGGTCCTGTGGAGCTGCAGCAGCCACGCCAGCGTGCGTGCCGTAACCTTTTTAAAACTCTATGTCGTTGGCCTGTCTTTAACATCACGAGGTACACACGCATGACGCACAGGCACCGGCAGTCCCATCCCACTATTATTTGAAGCAGCGTGCTGTGTGCTGAGTGCAGCATCAGGTCTCCTGTAATAAAGGCAGTAAACTTAACGTTATGTGACGTGACCCAGTAAGTAACGCTGCTTTTTATTGATTGTGTTGGTGGTTGGTGTGTTACTGTTCCATGAGTGAAGACTGGCTCCGAGCAATCATGCCCCAGGGCACCACGTGCTATCTCCAGGCCGGGAGGCTGGAAGGGCGGCGTCTGGGCCAGTTTTGAAACAGGGGGCTGGACTGGTTTTGTAAGGTCTTTCTTCCCCTGTTGCGCAGCAATTCCAGATCCCTGTCCTCTGAAGTCTGGGTCAGTGAATCAATCTCTATGGCCAAAATGAGGTTCACAGAGCACCACACGGTGGTAGTCACTGATTGTCTTTTGGGCAGCAAAAGCGAGACATTTAAATTCTCAGAGGGAAAGGTTTGGAGATGGTGAAGGGGCCTGCTACACTATGTTGCTCATTTCCCTTTTGTACTTTTCCCACTGTAATATTCCCTGGATGGTTTCCTAGACTGAGCTGCCCACTTACCGTGTCTGCTTTGGCCAGGCCAGCCTCAACCTTGTGGCAAAACCTAGCTTGCCGGACGCTGGCAGCTTAGCATCAACTAAGCCCTTCCTTGCTTTCCTGTGCACATCTTGCTGCTCTGTGCTTAGTTGTCTCGTGGCTTCAATTATGCTCCTAACTGTCCCCTTCTCAATTTGGGTTTCCTACAGTAGTTATGACCCCTCAAAAATCTCCTTCCCCAAACTACACTCCCGCCAAAATATATGCAGCAAGTGAACCCTTCTCTGAACTGCACGCAAGTTTCTTCAAGTCAACAGAAGCACACTAAGTAATGGCTGTCTCAGAGTAAGATGGCCCATTGTTTCTTTCCACAGCCCTTGAGAACGTGTGCCGATTGCTCTATCATGTGCCTTGTTTTCCCAGCTCATTCTAATTTTGAAATGAACACACAGGGGCCGATTCCGATCTCGGTCGGAGGCGCACCCAACACCATTTGGTCGGGAAAAAAGCCATGCGAAAGCCTGTTTCCTGACCGATCCGTACAGCACACCGAACGAGTAAGTACGATGCGCACAACAGCAAAGAATCCGGCCGAGCCGTACTCACCCAAACCAGGTCCTGTTCCCCGACCGAGGCGAATCCGGAAACGCTGAATCGAGTCGCACGGAAGGGAAAATGCAGCTCCGTCCGGCCGAACAAGTACGATGCGCTTTCCGTACGCGCCCGAACCCGTCGCTACGCACGGCACGTCAAAGCATCCGGGAGAGCGCACATAAGCTCCGATTCGCGCCACAACACGATCCACGGCTCCGAGACGAACACGCCAGCGACGAGGACGACGCAAGCGACGAGGACGAGGCGGCGACGAGGACGACGCGAAGCAACGAGAAGGACGAACGACCACGAACCAACCATGAATCCCTTCGTCCCGATCATACCAATATTCTACATTTACTACCGGAACAGGCACGGACGCGTACGGCGCAGAAGGTAAGCCAGACACCAACCACAAAACACATACAACACGTACACGACACATCACACACACACAGAGGGATGCAGAATATACTTATATTATTATATACAACAGCAGCACCATAGGGGCGGGATGCCCATCACCAATGCCACATATGCACACAGGGGCCTGAATGCGCACCACCACCCCTACCCAGGGGGGGCAGGATGCCTACCACTACTACCACCCTCACCCAGGGGGGGCTGGATGCCTAACACCACCCTTAGCCAGGGTGGGCAGGATGCCTACCACTACTACCACCCTTACCCAGGGTGGGCAGGATGCCTACCACTCTACCACCCTTGCCCAGGGGGCAGGATGCCTACCACTACTACCACCCTTACCCAGGGGGGCAGGATGCTCTACCACTACTACCACCCTTAGCCAGGGGGGCTGGATGCCTACCACTACTACCACCCTTACCCAGGGGGGGCAGGATGCCTACCTACCACCCTTAGCCAGGGGGGCAGGATGCCTACCACTACTACCACCCTTACCCAGGGGGGCAGGATGCCTACCACCACCCTTACCCAGGGGGCTGGATGCCTACCACTACTACCAACCTCACCCAGGGGGCTGGATGCCTACCACTACTACCACCCTTAGCCAGGGGGGCTGGATGCCTACCACTACTACCACCCTTAGCCAGGGGGGCTGGATGCCTACCACTACTACCACCCTCACCCAGGGGGGCTGGATGCCTACCACCACCCTTAGCCAGGGTGGGCAGGATGCCTACCACTACTACCACCCTTACCCAGGGGGGCAGGATGCCTACCACTACTACCACCCTTACCCAGGGGGCTGGATGCCTACCACTACTACCACCCCTTACCCAGGGGGCAGGATGCCTACCACTACTACCACCCTTAGCCAGGGGGGCAGGATGCCTCACCACCACCCTTAGCCAGGGGGGCAGGATGCCTACCACTACTACCACCCTTACCCAGGGGGCAGGATGCCTACCACTACTACCACCCTTACCCAGGGGGGCAGGATGCCTACCACCACACCTTACCCAGGGGGCTGGATGCCTACCACTACTACCACCCTTACCCAGGGGGGCTGGATGCCTACCACTACTACCACCCTTACCCAGGGGGCTGGATGCCTACCACTACTACCACCCTCACCCAGGGTGGGCAGGATGCCTACCACTACTACCACCCTTACCCAGGGGGCAGGATGCCTACCACTACTACCACCCTCACCCAGGGGGCTGGATGCACTACTCACCACCCTTAGCCAGGGTGGGCAGGATGCCTACCACTACTACCACCCTTACCCAGGGTGGGCAGGATGCCTACCACTACTACCACCCTCAGCCAGGGGGCAGGATGCCTACCACTACTACCACCCTTACCCAGGGGGGCAGGATGCCTACCACCACCCTTAGCCAGGGGGGCTGGATGCCTACCACTACTACCACCCTTACCCAGGGGGGCAGGATGCCTACCACTACTACCACCCTTACCCAGGGGGCAGGATGCCTACCACTACTACCACCCTCACCCAGGGGGGCTGGATGCCTACCACTACTACCACCCTTAGCCAGGGGGGCAGGATGCCACCACTACTACCACCCTTAGCCAGGGGGGCTGGATGCCTACCACTACTACCACCCTTAGCCAGGGGGCAGGATGCCTACCACTACTACCACCCTTACCCAGGGGGCAGGATGCCTACCACTACTACCACCCTTACCCAGGGGGCAGGATGCCTACCACTACTACCACCCTTACCCAGGGGGCAGGATGCCTACCACTACTACCACCCTTAGCCAGGGGGCTGGATGCCTACCACTACTACCACCCTCACCCAGGGGGCTGGATGCCTACCACTACTACCACCCTTAGCCAGGGGGCTGGATGCCTACCACTACTACCACCCCCACTCATAGGATGGACAATGCATGACACAACCAGCACACCACAACCTAGGGAATGCAAGAAGAAGACATCCCCCAACACCATGACAAGCGTGTGTAGACTGTGTCAAATGCCTACAACACCGAACATGACTTTGAACATACAATGTGACTCCCTAGCACATGTGCCACACATATATGTGTGTGGCACCCACAATGCAAGCAGGCCATGACCATTGTGGCAATGGGGTCCAAACCCCCATCATCACAGTGACCAAAATGTAAGTGTGGGGTCCATAGCTGAAGCACACTTTGAACATTGTGGCAATGGGGTCCAAACCCCCATCATCACAGTGACCAAAAGGTAAGTGTGGGGTCCATAGCTGAAGCACACTTTGAGCATTGTGGCAATGGGTTCCAAACCCCATCATCACAGTGACCAAAATGTAAGTGTGGGGTCCATAGCTGAAGCACACTTTGAACATTGTGGCAATGGGGTCCAAACCCCCATCATCACAGTGACCAAAAGGTAAGTGTGGGGTCCATAGCTGAAGCACACTTTGAGCATTGTGGCAATGGGTTCCAAACCCCATCATCACAGTGACCAAAATGTAAGTGTGGGGTCCATAGCTGAAGCACATTTTGAACATTGTGGCAATGGGGTCCAAACCCCCATCATCACAGTGACCAAAATGTAAGTGTGGGGTCCATAGCTGAAGCACACTTTGAACATTGTGGCAATGGGGTCCAAACCCCCATCATCACAGTGACCAAAAGGTAAGTGTGGGGTCCATAGCTGAAGCACACTTTGAGCATTGTGGCAATGGGTTCCAAACCCCCATCATCACAGTGACCAAAATGTAAGTGTGGGGTCCATAGCTGAAGCACACTTTGAACAATGTGGCAATGGGGTCCAAACCCCATCATCACAGTGACCAAAAGGTAAGTGTGGGGTCCATAGCTGAAGCACATTTTGAACATTGTGGCAATGGGGTCCAAACCCCATCATCACAGTGACCAAAATGTAAGTGTGGGGTCCATAGCTGAAGCACATTTCGAACATTGTGGCAATGGGTTCCAAACCCCCATCATCACAGTGACCAAAAGGTAAGTGTTGACAAAGAAAGAGGTGCAACTGCCAAACTGCATGGATGATTCCTGGTCACAGAACAACAAACACATCAGTGGCAAAGTAGTGTATGTGTCCCATTGCAACATAAATTGGGGGAGCCAAATCCTGCAGTGCAAATAAGACATACCTTTGGCCATGTGCAGACAAACAACACCCATGGGGGCTCACACCGTCAACAATCATCAATGACACAATGACAGAAGTGACCATCAGAATGCAGACCCACATATTTGCACCAATGGGCACACACATGCAGATACCCTGTGGAGACTGCAGATGTGAGGTGAACAGATACCATACCATGGCAGCAATGGGACACACAAACCATGATCATTGTGCTGACCGATGACCTAGGAGTCCCAGGGACAGCAGGGGAAACCCACCAAACTACATACAGCCAATGGCACACCCAAGATATGCCAATGCAGTGGTGCAGATGCACAAACACAAACAGGCAGACCCACACTGCACATCATACACAACAGGTGAGGGGGGTGCCAGTGTCCCCAGGCAACCACACAACACATGAGGAGACCTGAATACCAATCATACAGATGTGCATACAGTGCCACACAAAGGTAACTCATGGATCCAAATCCCCTATGTGGGCAAGCAGGCATTGTCAGATGAGAGGGAGCACAAATCACACATGTCACACAGGCACGTAGGGACAGCAACTGACACAGCAAGACACAGACACACCACAGCACCACCCCCAGGGCCCCCACAATGTGGTGACCCTGGGCTGCATTACAATCCCACTGTGATGACAAAGCTAAATGTGGTTCACACTGTGAACCACAGTCATGTGTCCTGAGCAACTAACTACCATCACACCTACACAAGCACAAATCAAACAGCATGGCCAGTAAGCCAAGGCCAACATGGAGGCAGGGGCCTAGCCGGGCAACAACTCTCATCTGCACACACTCAACACCACACCCTTCGACCTCCAACAATGTGCAGCAGTGAAGCACACATGCACTGGTGACATTGCACATGCACCCATGACTATTCCAGGGTGGTGGGTGGGAACCAAGGTGCAGAAACACATCACACATGGACACTCAACAAGACTCCTGAATGTCTGACACACTGCACACTACGCTGTACATGGACATGACGGCAATACCACACCAACCAATGGGATCCCAGCCACAGTCACACACCAATGAAGAAGCCAAGGTCACCCACAAAGAACACACATAGACAACAACCAACATTGCAGCCCGGACCCTGAGGAGTGCCAGCAGTCACACACACAACGTGTCACAATCACTGAAAGATAACACAAACTGGAAATCACATGACAGGGGCAAACAACAAGTGCCAAGGGGAAACCTGACTGTGACCCATCTGCGTCTGCACACAAACTCAGCCCTGACAGCAAACACACCTATGGGTGACACCCTGATGACCAGTAATGTGCCATGCACCCACATCACAGAGAACCCAGGGAGAAGACTTTGGGGGAACATAGCTCAACTCAGCTAGCATCACAAACAGGTACAACACTAGGGATCACAGCATGCACAGCTAAACGGAAGTGAACACACAGACATGCACATACAACACACACCTTGGGCGCAGGCAATGTCACAGGAGTACACACTGCCATGAGGGGACTCCACTCCTGTGTGAGGAAAGCTGTGCCATATGTTGCCTCAGTAGGGCCCCATCATGTCAGCTGAGCACTTGGTCACACAATCAACAATTAGCACCAAATGAGGGCTCCCGTCACATCAGCCTGGTCATGGAAGTGCCAACGGAATCATCAGCACAGATCCAACACACTTGTATAGCAATGTTGCACTGACAACACAGATGAGTCCTTCCCCATTGATGCCCAAACCTGCATGTCCACTGGAGATGGCCACACGGTCAGGGAAGTAGACGAATTGAACAATGGCAGGCACAACAGATGTGCAGGGGTGGAAGCCACAGATGTGAAATTGCCAATCTAAGTAGGAAATCCCATTGCCAAATACTGAACACATGACACCCTCAGATGCTGCTATGGATGACATGGATACACCACAGGATAGGACACATTCCCCTGGACCACATGGGTTCCTGCACAGTAACACTTCATTATCATGAGACCAAATATCACCATCACTGCAGCAAGGGCATGGTTAGCATCATCAACATCATGTACATCAGAAGCAAAAGCACTAGAGAACAGAAAGTTGCTTTATTCAGCATATGTGGCATTAAAAGTAGAAGTCCGGTAGAACATAAACAAAGGCCAATGGCCAGTCCATCAACAAAGTCACAAGTGGGTGACAGTGGCAGATGCCACCCTACACATGCCTGCACAAAACCAGGGACAATCCACTAGGAGGGGCAACCGGGGGGTAGGCCAGGCACCGCAGGGACAGGATCAGGGCTCACCAGGAGGAAGCAGGGAAGGGGTGGTGGGTGCTGGAGAGCCACTGACAACTGCAGGTGGAGGTGTCTGACATGGTGTGTGCCGGCACAACTGGGGGCATGGCTCAGATGTTGTGGGTGCCGGCACGACTGCAGTGGACCCTGCAGATGGAGTGGACAGGTCCGCCACTGCAGTGCCCAAGTCAGACAGGGTGGTAGTGGACTCCACTGCAGTGCCTACCACCAGGGGAGGAGAATGGGGAACAGGCAAGGTGGGCTGGACAGAGGGGGAGGACACCCTCACCACATCAGTGGCACAGACAAGCGCAGCGGGGGTGTGGTGCCGGGAGAGCAAGTGGCAGGGGAGAAGGCCGGAGCCTCTTGGGGATGGTATATCTGTGGGTGGGGGAACCTGGGGCAGGGGTGTGGTGGGGGCACCTGTGGAGTGGGGGCCTGAGGGATGGAGGAAGGAGACCTGGTGCTTGAGCTGCAGGGCGGCGGCGGGGTCTTGCTCTTACCACTCCGGGGGACTTGCGGGTGGGGGCCTCAGTCTGTCTGCGCCTGGGGAGGGTGTCCGGGGGCGAGGGCACTCTGCTCCGTGTGGGGGCTTCCTCTTCCCCCTGGATGCTGGAGCAGCTGGATCGGAGGGGAAGAGGCCGAGGTCACTGAGGAAGAGGCGCTGGGTCTTTGGGGTTGCAGGTGAGGCAAGGGAGGGTGCTTTGGAGGGAGAGGCAACTGAGGACTGCGCAGTGCCCGTGGATGCGTGTGTGTGTACCAGGGCCCCATCCCCTGTGAGTCTGGTTTCAGTCCCCTGACTGTGCGTGCGTGTGCGTTTTGTTTGTGGCGTGTGTGTCTGTGTGCTGGACGTGTGTGTGCTGGTGTGTGCCTGTGCCGGTGTGTGTGTGCTTGGGACGGGTAAGGTGCTGGGGAGTGTGGATGGAGCAGAGGCAGGAGGGGTGAGGGACTGTCTGAGGAGGGACACTGCTGCCGTCAGGGAGGAGTCCATGGACCTATTGCCCCTCTGTAGGTCAGACATGCCCGATGAGATGCCCTCCATGAACGACACCAGCTGAGTCAACAGTGCGGTGTGCGCATGGAGGACACTCAGCATGGCTGTCTGCCCTACATGGAGCTGGCGAAGGAGGTACACAGACTCCTCACTCAGGGCAGCAGGGGACACAGGGGCAGGGGGTGCGGTGCCTGGCCCAAAGGAGACACGCTCCCGAACATGGGAGCCTCCACGGACCTGGGGAATGGGAGCCGATGGGAGGGCGGTGGTGGTGCTGGTGGTGGCGGGGACAGCAACACTAGCTGGGGTGTGGTGGCTGCTGACACCCGCCTCCACAAGGGAGTCATCCTCCGAGTTGCTCTGGTCCTCAGCTGAGGTGGATGGTGCTGAGGACTCCTCGGTGTGGCTCCCTCGCCCTCCGTGCCACTGGGTCCCTCCGACCACTCCTCGGCTGCTGACCCAGTCTGGCTCTCTGGCTCCTCCTGGTCCGTGGAGCTGTCCCCTTCCGTGGCCGTGGATGTATCTGCAAACAATGGGGAAACAGACAGACATCAGTCACCTGCACCAAACGCACACACCACTGTGAGCACAGCACATTACAGAGCAAGCCCTGGCATCATTAGTTGTACATTGCTAAAAGTGCCCTAACTGAACAGGAGAAGCCAATTGTCAGTCTGATGCCAAGCATGGCACTCACATCCCACATGGCCTTGCACCCATCTGTCTGGTGTCTGTTGGATTGCAACACCCCAGTGTGGACACATGCACCAAGTACACAGTAGTTGGACAGTGCAGAGGACACGGTGTGGCATGTGGACATGCACACATCACAGCTCTTGCCACTGAGTCAGTACAGGTTTCCGGATGAAAGGGATGCCCAGAGTCAAATAGGAAATGCATGTGATGCATACCAGCGACAGACACCATGATGCACCCATGTCCTGATAGCCATCGCCACAATGGTGTGCATGTAGCACATGTCACTCCCCTGCAGGACCACCAATAAGTTGACACATGCCATGGCAGAGGCATGACTGCTAAGTCATACATCACTGTCTCAGTGATGTATGACTTGGCAGCCAGACAACAACACTATGCACTGTGTCACAATAGTAGGTCATGGGGAATGCAAGTCCTGGAGCTGCACAAGTGCACATGTACATCCCCCACACAACACATCATCTTAACCCTCATCTGTCCAGGTCATACCGATTGGACATATGGGAGACCTGTGACACTACCCTCTGAACCTGAGCCCCTCACAATTTGCTGTGAATGGGGAACAGCTGCCTGAACTTCACATTCGCATACCCCAGTCTGCACGGGCAGCTGATCAAACACCTATGTGACACACAAGTATCGTCTCCTATGGTCACATCTCCAGGGGCATGCTGAGCCCCTACCAAGAAACACCCCAGCAGTCCTGGCAACTAATCCACAGCACACTGACACAGAGGCAGACACCTGAGGGCTCAAATCACTGTGCACAATGTGTCAGCTGATACACGGGAGTGGGAGTACAGAGTGCATTGCATGGCCTGGAGTAGGCATGACTGTCCTGCTCCACATGAATGAGGGATGTGCCCTGGACAGTGGATAGCTGGCTATGTATGTGTGACACACGTAATCTGCACACTCCTGGGGCCCAAACATTGTTCCCACCCGCTGCATGGGCGTGTGCCACATACCCCAGGCACATGTGGTGGCTCAGCTCAGCAAGTGGACCGCATATCAAAGCAACACGCAGATCACATGTCCGAACACAGGCGTTGTGTGAACAATGGACCCACCCATGATGCCCACAACAGAGTTAGGGAAACAGATGCTGTCCCCCACCTTTAGTGAAGCAAACTGCAAGGACACAGTCCCAAGTGACACAATTCCCTGAATGTAAGGGCCACACCTGGGTATCAGATGAGCAGTGGGCAGTGCACAATAGAGGGACATGGCTCCTGGACAACATGACTGCTGCACTGTGGCAGTTGAACCAGGCCAGAGGAGGGCACAAAGCATGTAATACAGAGTTCACAGTGCAGTCTTTGACTCACCCCCTCCTTGCTGCTGTCTGGCCTTCAGCTGCCCATCCAGGTCTGGAAACACCACCGCCAGGATCTGGAGCATGTGGGGGTCAGGGTCCGTGTTCCGCCCCTCCTGCGAGGAGGCGACAGCTTCAGCTGGACCCGTGCAATCCTCCGGGTCCAGCCCCGAAGGTCCTGCCACCTCTTCTGGCAGTTGCGGATCCGGCGCTTGTAGACCCCCACGGACCGGACGGCCCGGACGATGTCCTTCCAGATCTCCTGCTTCCGATGGGCATTAACCTGTCAGGATGACAAAGTGAAAAGGCCATTACTACACATGCAACATATCCGTGCATGACACAGTTGTATATACATGTCTCAATCACAGGGGCACATGATGTACACAGGCAGTGCAAAGCTGCCCATGGACAGTTTGCCAGACGTCACTACATGGTATCATTGCATGGGAAGTAGAACCTTGTTCAAATGCACTGTCACTGCACCATACCTGTCCAGTGCATGTCACTACACACTATGGGGGGTGACAACTACTCAGTGAGCCTGCTAGCCAGTGGCGTGCAGACTTCCAGCCTTGCTAGTCAGACAAAATGCACATTCAGAAAGGCAGTGCACAGAACACTCACCTGCTCCCTGGTGTCCCATACAGCTTGCTGTACTGTGGAAGTAGGCTGTCCAGCAGGGCCTGGTTCTCTTCAAGGCTGAAGGCTGGGGCTCTCTCCACAGTACGTGCCATTGCAGGGTCCAGAGGGGCAGAGACAGCAGCAGTGCAGTGGCAGATGTCGTCCTGGAGCATGTAGTGCAGGCAAGTGAGCTCTCAGGGGAACAGCCAGCAATATATATGTGCTGGAGAGGCAGATACTGTCCCTTGTGTCCAAAGTGATAGGTCCAAGTCGTTTGCATCTTCTGAATCTGGCCAATCCATGGAATAGCAGCACCAAAACACGCCCACAGCATCCTTCAAATCTTCAACTTCATGACATACATGATTTTGCAACATTGTTGTGGGTGACCAACTGATTTTCCAGCAACCGACTCGCTCGAAATTCGAAAACGCGTCCGTTGCCAGGCAAGCCCATTGTCAATGGGTGCGCACCGATCGGTCCATTGCGGTACAACGCGTACAGGGGTACAACGCGTACAGGGTCAAGCGTCCGCACACATTGAATGCAATGGGCCGGCCGGAGGCACCGATCGGTCCATTGCAGTTCAACGCGTGCAGGGGTACAACGCGTACCCGCACACATTGAATGCAATGGGCCGGCCGGAGGCACTGATCGGTCCATTGCAGTACAACGCGTACAGGGGTACAACGCGTATCCGCACACATTGAATGCAATGGGCCGGCCGGAGGCACCGATCGGTCCATTGCAGTACAACGCGTACAGGGGTACAACGCATACCCGCACACATTGAATGCAATGGGCCGGCCGGAGGCACCGATCGGTCCATTGCAGTACAACGCGTACAGGGGTACAACGCGTACCCGCACACATTGAATGCAATGGGCCGGCCGGAGGCACCGATCGGTCCATTGCAGTACAACGCGTACAGGGGTACAACGCGTACCACGCACACATTGAATGCAATGGGCCGGCCGGAGGCACCGATCGGTCCATTGCAGTACAACGCGTACAGGGTACAACGCGTACCCGCACACATTGAATGCAATGGGCCGGCCGGAGGCACCGATCGGTCCATTGCAGTACAACGCGTACAGAGGTACAACGCGTACCACGACACATTGAATGCAATGGGCGGCCGGAGGCACCGATCGGTCCATTGCAGTACAACGCGTACAGGGGTATAACGCGTACCCGCACACATTGAATGCAATGGGCCGGCCGGAGGCACCGATCGGTCCATTGCAGTACAACGCGTACAGGGTACAACGTGTACCGCACACATTGAATGCAATGGGCCGGCCGGAGGCACCGATCGGTCCATTGCAGTACAACGCGTACAGAGGTACAACGCGCATCCGCACACATTGAATGCAATGGGCCGGCCGAGGCACCGATCGGTCCATTGCAGTACAACGCGTACAGGGGTACAACGCGTACCCGCACACATTGAATGCAATGGGCCGGCCGAGGCACCGATCGGTCCATTGCAGTTCAACGCGCACAGGGGTACAACGCGTACCCGCACACATTAAATGCAATGGGCCGGCCGGAGGCACCGATCGGTCCATTGCAGTACAACGCGTATAGGGGTACAACGGCGTGCACCCGCGACATTGAATGCAATGGGCCGGCCGGGGCACCGATCGGTCCATTGCAGTACAACGCGTACAGGGGTACAACGCGTACCCGCACACATTGCCTGCAATGGGCCGGCCGGGGCACCGATCGGTCCATTGCAGTACAACAGCGTACAGGGGTACAACGCTGCACTGCGCACACATTAAATGCAATGGGCCGGCCGGGGCACCGATCGGTCCATTGCAGTACAACGCGTACAGGGGTACAACGCGCACCGCGACACATTGAATGCAATGGGCCGGCCGGAGGCACCGATCGGTCCATTGCAGTACAACGCGTACAGGGGTACAACGCGTACCCACACATTGAATGCAATGGGCCGGCCGGAGGCACCGATCGGTCCATTGCAGTACAACGCATACAGGGGTACAACGCGTGCACTCGCACACTGAATGCAATGGGCCGGCCGGAGGCACCGATCGGTCCAATGCAGTACAACGCGTGCAGGGTACAACGCCGTACCCGCACACATTGAATGCAATGGGCCGGCCGGAGGCACCGATCGGTCCATTGCAGTTCAACGCGTACAGGGGTACAACGCGTACCCGCACACATTGAATGCAATGGGCCGGCCGGAGGCACCGATCGGTCCATTGCAGTACAACGCGTACAGGGGTACAACGCGTACCCGCACACATTGAATGCAATGGGCCGGCCGGGGGCACCGATCGGTCCATTGCAGTACAACGCGTACAGGGGTACAACGCGTGCACCCGCACATTGACCTGCAATGGGCCGGCCGGGGGCACTGATCGGTCCATTGCAGTACAACGCATCACTGTACATGTGACTGGCATATGTCAGCATGCCTGTCTCAGATGGACATATGCCAGCCACAGATAGCTCCCAGGGAGTGAGGAGCACACCTACATCACGACAGCCTGTCCAAACTTTATCATAAGGCATGTAAGGCTGCATTTCCTATTGTGTGTATGTTGGTGTACATGTTGTCCTGTGGGTGTCACCTGTGGGCAGCCACCCCCAGGCTGTGCACGTGTTCATGGGGACAGGATCCTGGGTGTTACGTGTACATGACCACTGTGATGTGCAACTGTTCATATCTGTGCATGTGCCATGGTCACATTTCACGGTGGTGTATGTGTATGTCATGTCACATACCCCGTGAGTCCCATGTGGGACGGTATGTTTGAGCCAGGGTGTCCCAGTGGCACAATAGTGATGGTCCTCCACAGTCTTTGTGCATGTAGTGTTTACAATGTCTCTGATTTCATGTGCACAATGGGAGACAGTCTCCACATCCAGGTTGTGTGTGCATGGACTTTGATGTTGTGCGTGTGTGTGTCACAGACGTCCATGTCTGTCCTGCCGTGGCAAGTGGGGCCACTACCTGTGGGGGTCATGGTTGTTTTGCTGTGGTGTATACATGATACTCCATGTAATGCCAGTGTCCATGTGGCAATACAGGGTCCCTGGGAATGTACCTGTCGTTGAGCTGTGGTGCCTGGGGCACATCTGTCCTCACATGTCACTGTGGGGGTGATTGTGACACGGCAGCAGGAGATGGGAACTGTGACACGGCCTCATGATATTCAATGGGCCAACCTGGGACTAATTGATGCCACCTGTTGGACCGTGTTGACAGATGTTGGCCATGTATGTACCATACATGTCCTTCCGGAACTGCACACTTCATGTAGTTGTGCCTCATAATGATGTATGTTGGGATCTTGAGTGTGTTCAATGCCGCATATGTGGGGTGACTGACAATCTTGCTTACTTCTCCTCTGCACTGCAGGGCTCCTGCTGTCCATCGACCATTCCCAGACCTGGCAACGATGGTGGAACGGGACAGCATCCGACGGTACCGCTTCACCAGGCAGCTGATTGAGGATTTGGCAGTGCAGTTGTCCCCACATTTGCAGCCTGGCCGGCCGTATCCTACAGCGCTGACCCCCAAGGTGAAGGTGATGGCAGCCCTACACTTCTTTGCCACCGGTACCTTCCAACATACTGTGGCGACTGCTGGTGGGATGTCACAGACCATGTTGAGCCGTGTGCTCCGCGATGTTTTGGCGGCAATGTTGCTATTCCTGAACCGGTACATCTATTTCCCTAGACTGCGACGACTCACTGACGTGAAGAGTGACTTTTATGCCCTGGGGAGGATGCCGCATGTCATTGGCTCCATTGATGGGACACATGTGGCTTTGGTACCACCACAGGCCCAGGAGCAGGCCTACAGGAACCGCAAGCACTACCACTCGGTCAATGCACTGGTGGTGTGTCTTGCAGACATGACCATCACACACGTGTGTGCCCGTTTCCCTGGTTCAGCACACGATGCCTTTGTGATGAGGAGTAGTCGCATCCCCAGGATGATGGCACAGATGCAGAACCAGCGTGCCTGGCTTGTCGGTGTGTACTGACTTTGTGCCATTGTGTGTGATCTGATCTGTAGTATTCCGCCCACTTTTCCAAGTCAGCTAATGTGCACTTGTCTGTCCGTAGGTGACTCGGGATACCCCAACATGCCGTGGTTGCTGACACCCCTCAGGAACCCTGTGACACCAGCCCAGATGCGCTACAATGAGGCACATGGTCGGACCAGGAGAGTGATTGAGCGGACATTTGGTCTCCTGAAGAGCCGCTTCCGCTGCCTGGACAAGACCAGAGGGTCCCTCCCATATGCCCCTGCGAAAGTGTGCAAGATTATCATCGTCTGCTGCATGCTCCACAACCTGGCAGTGCGGAAGGAGTTGCCTCTCATCCAGGATGACAATGACCAACATCCGCCACCTGTGGAGGATCCTGGCCTGGACCACGATGCCAGTGACTATGATGATGATGATGATGGTGATGGTGATGTCCGCACACAGCTCATCACCAACTTCTTTAGCTGAATGTGAGTATCCTGAGGTGTCATGTCAATGATGTGAGTTGGCATGATGTGTGGGTGGTGCTCTGGTGCTGTTGGAGTGTGTCCATGGGCTACTTGACTGGATGTGTGTTGCGATGTGTGCTAACAGGTGGGCTGTACTCCCCAACAGTGTTGACATGCTAACTTGGTTCTGGGTGGGTATCTTGTAACATGTATTGTGCATGAGTTTTGCTGTTCTGTCCTGTACTCCATTGCTTTTGACTGTGTGTCATTTGTGTCCTTCACAGGGTACTTTCAGATTCGTTTGGTCAACTGTGTCCACCGACGACGTGATTGCACTTCCAGGGTGGTAGCTGTTGTGTCCCTACAGGTGATGTGCGCCACACCCATGGACTTCCTTCCGTCTACAGTTGTTGACTGTGTGCCCGCTGCCAGGTGGGATTACCTTGCATCTGTAGTGGTTACGACATGTTGCAACTGTGTAATAAACCTGTGCTTCACTTTGTGATGTGCGTTGTCTGTGGTCACACATTTGACTGCCATTTGCTTACTGCACCTGTGGGCTACTTGACTACAACTGGGAATGGGTGTGGTGTCTGTGCATTGCACCGTCTTCCCTGGCAACATCAGTGTAGGCAATGAGTCACATGGCCTAGGTGTGTATGTGTTGTGTAGCCCTGGTGGTGTGTCTCCCTCATATGTGTCACGTTGCCTTTACTCACATGCCTGTGTTGTCCTTGCTGTTGCAGTTCGCATACACAGTGTAATTTTGCAGTTCATCATCCCCATAACAGCACCCACGTTGGAATCACGACAGAGGCAAGTATGGTGTATTAGTGTGTTTATTGTGATACATTTGTGTTAATATTGCATAGGATGGGTAGTGCTGTACATAAATCTTGCAATCCGAAGTTCCTAGGTGAATTGAAAGTCCTGGTAGACAGGATCCCCAGTATCGGGGCCACAGTTGTCTGACACATTGGTCCAACTTGTACTCCCCATGCAATGTGTGGGAGTAGTGTTGCCGTCAACAGGGTGAACAGTCTGTGCACAAAGGCGAACATCCAGAACAGGTTCAGGCTTCCTGGGAGTTGCGCTTGGCCATCGGCCTCTCACTTTTCCCTCCTCGGACGACCCCTCTTCTTGGGGGGCCCCTCAAGTACAGGCTGCTGCGGTGCAGGGGACTCTCCGCCAGAGTCATCCTCCCTCCCTGTGGCAGTTGCAGTTTGTTCGGCACCAGATGTTGTTGGCACACAGGGAGGTGTGGACTGGTTGCTGTTCATCTGGCGGAGGCATTGTAAAATGTCCCTGTGCACCGCCGTCATCTCATGCAGTGCATCCCACTTGGACTCCACGCGGGACATGTGTGAGTCCACGCGGGACATGTGTGACTCCACGTGGGACATGTGGGAGTCCAAGCGGGCATGATGGGCAGCCTGCTGCTGTTTCATGTCTCTGAGGAGCCCCACTACCTGGCTGAGGTCTCCGGGTGCTGGACTGGTACGCATCAGCTATGCGTACCAGTTGTGGGTCATCATGCACACCAGCAACGTCTGCAAGCAGCGACCTCTGTCTCCCACCCCTCCCACCACCCCTGCTGACATGTGCAGTGTGTGCAGTGGCACGCACAGATAACCCTGGTCCACCTTGGGGGTTGGTGGTGGTGGTGGTGTCCATGGCCCCAGGTTGGTCCAGGGTCCCTGTGCTGGTGTTGCTCCTTGTTCTGTCCATGTCGGCAGGGATGGTATTTGTGGTGACAGGCGTTGGAGGGGTGGGTGCAGGGGGTGCAGCTGGTGGTCCTGCTGGTGCTGCAGCTGGTGGTCCTGCTGGTGCTGC
The DNA here is from genome assembly GCA_963921515.1 of Calotriton arnoldi. Lineage (NCBI taxonomy): Eukaryota > Metazoa > Chordata > Amphibia > Caudata > Salamandridae > Calotriton > Calotriton arnoldi. The sequence goes on along the minus strand of CAWUFW010011771.1, from coordinate 514,655 downwards.
ATGTTGACTTGCACCGGATGTGCCAGGTTGGTCTTCATCGTCCGAGGAGGACAGAGGCTGTACGACGCCAGTGAGCTACGCATCCTCTTGAGCCTGGGACTGGGACTCCTCAGCGTCTGCTGCTGTGTCCCCATCATCACCTGTTTTTGGAAGACACAAACAATGTATGTTATGTTTCTGCAGGCATCAATGGTTGACACACATGACAGTTGTGACTGTGCCTCTGGGTGCGGGCTTGTACATTGCATTGTCCTAAGTCGTCACAGTCAGGGGTTGATATTGGTGTGGCACATTGTCCTGCATTATTTGGGCATTTCTATGTATTTTTTGGGGTGTGAACATGGTCTGCATTGGTTGTGTTTGGTTGACAGCCGGCCCTCCTTCCCACCCACCCAGCCAGTCAGTTATCCCACCATGGAACGTGCTTGCGTTGCAGGGAGTGGAAGTTGTCTCTCAGGATGTCAGTCAGTGGTGTCCTGCTGTTTGTTGGTGCACAGTTGGCAGCAGGGCCTTGTGCTCCCCACAGCAGTAGCCAGTGTCAGCCATCTTGTGAGTCCTTCTCCACTCCCTGTGATGTGAGCATGGTTCAGGGTGGTGTTGATGGGACAGTTGTGGGGGTGACCAATATCAGTGGCTACGACTCCCATCATGCTATTGCCTCCACCCCCTTCCCAGCATGCCCATGCTTCCTTCCTTTTGACTCTGCTTCCCTGTGGGGTGGGCTGGCTGTGCTGACAGGATGGCTGGGAGTGTTGTCCTGGCAGTTGTTTGGCTAAAAGTCCCAAGAGTGGCCCTGTGCTTCACACAACATAACCCAGGGTGGTGGTTCTTTGTGGGATCTTGTGTTAGGATGGGGGCATTGCATTCTACCAGGTGGGTTCTGTGGAGTTTGTGTTGGGGTGTGTGTGAGGGGAGGTGCTTGTGACTATGGTCAGTGCTGCAAGTCCTCCTTCCCACCCAGCTAGCCAGATATCCCACCATGGAACGTGCTTGCATTGCAGGGAGTGGAAGTTGTCTCTCAGGATGTCAGTCAGTGGTGTCCTGCTGTTTGTTGGTGCACAGTTGGCAGCAGGGCCTTGTGCTCCCCACAGCAGTAGCCAGTGTCAGCCATCTTGTGAGTCCTTCTCCACTCCCTGTGATGTGAGCATGGTTCAGGGTGGTGTTGATGGGACAGTTGTGGGGGTCACCAATATCAGTGGCTACGACTCCCATCATGCTATTGCCTCCACCCCCCTTCCCAGCATGTCCATGCTTCCTTCCTTTTGACTCTGCTTCCCTGTGGGGTGGGCTGGCTGTGCTGACAGGATGGCTGGGAGTGTTGTCCTGGCAGTTGTTTGGCTAAAAGTCCCAAGAGTGGCCCTGTGCTTCACACAACATAACCCAGGGTGGTGGTTCTTTGTGGAATCTTGTGTTAGGATGGGGGCATTGCATTCTACCAGGTGGGTTCTGTGGAGTTTGTGTTGGGGTGTGTGTGAGGGGAGGTGCTTGTGACTATGGTCAGTGCTGCAAGTCCTCCTTCCCACCCAGCTAGCCAGATATCCCACCATGGAACGTGCTTGCATTGCAGGGAGTGGAAGTTGTCTCTCAGGATGTCAGTCAGTGGTGTCCTGCTATTTGTTGGTGCACAGTTGGCAGCAGGGCCTTGTGCTCCCCACAGCAGTAGCCAGTGTCAGCCATCTTGTGAGTCCTTCTCCACTCCCTGTGATGTGAGCATGGTTCAGGGTGGTGTTGATGGGACAGTTGTGGGGGTGACCAATATCAGTGGCTACGACTCCCATCATGCTATTGCCTCCACCCCCTTCCCAGCATGCCCATGCTTCCTTCCTTTTGACTCTGCTTCCCTGTGGGGTGGGCTGGCTGTGCTGACAGGATGGCTGGGAGTGTTGTCCTGGCAGTTGTTTGGCTAAAAGTCCCAAGAGTGGCCCTGTGCTTCACACAACATAACCCAGGGTGGTGGTTCTTTGTGGGATCTTGTGTTAGGATGGGGGGCATTGCATTCTACCAGGTGGGTTCTGTGGAGTTTGTGTTGGGGTGTGTGTGAGGGGAGGTGCTTGTGACTATGGTCAGTGCTGCAAGTCCTCCTTCCCACCCAGCTAGCCAGATATCCCACCATGGAACGTGCTTGCATTGCAGGGAGTGGAAGTTGTCTCTCAGGATGTCAGTCAGTGGTGTCCTGCTGTTTGTTGGTGCACAGTTGGCAGCAGGGCCTTGTGCTCCCCACAGCAGAAGCCAGTGTCAGCCATCTTGTGAGTCCTTCTCCACTTCCTGTGATGTGAGCATGGTTCAGGGTGGTGTTGATGGGACAGTTGTGGGGGTGAGCTATGTCTGTGACTACGACTCCCATCATGCTATTGCCTCCACCCCACTTCCCAGCATTCCCATACTTACTTGCTTTTGTGGGGAGTTCAGTGTGTGTGGGTGTGAGAGCAATGGCAAGATGGCTGACAGTGGTGTCCTGCTGTTGGTTGGTGTGCAGTCCCCAGCATGCCCTTGTGCTCCCCACGACACAGCAACAGTGTCAGACATCTTTGATGGGCCTTTCCACTCTCTGTGGGATGTGCATGCGTGAGTGTGAGCTTGCTGGGCCATGTGGTGGGAGATGTAGAGCTGTGACTACGACTCCCATCATGCTATTGCCTCCTCCCACCTTCCCAGCATGCCCATGCTTCCTTCCTTTTGACTCTGCTTCCCTGTGGGGTGGGCTGGCTGTGCTGACAGGATGGCTGGGAGTGTTGTCCTGGCAGTTGTTTGGCTAGAAGTCCCAAGAGTGGCCCTGTGCTTCACACAACATAACCCAGGGTGGTGGTTCTTTGTGGGATCTTGTGTTAGGATGGGGGCATTGCATTCTACCAGGTGGGTTCTGTGGAGTTTGTGTTGGGGTGTGTGTGAGGGAGGTGCTTGTGACTATGGTCAGTGCTGCAAGTCCTCCTTCCCACCCAGCTAGCCAGATATCCCACCATGGAACGTGCTTGCATTGCAGGGAGTGGAAGTTGTCTCTCAGGATGTCAGTCAGTGGTGTCCTGCTGTTTGTTGGTGCACAGTTGGCAGCAGGGCCTTGTGCTCCCACAGCAGTAGCCAGTGTCAGCCATCTTGTGAGTCCTTCTCCACTCCCTGTGATGTGAGCATGGTTCAGGGTGGTGTTGATGGGACAGTTGTGGGGGTGAGCTATGTCTGTGACTACGTCTCCCATCATGCAATTGCCTCCACCCCACTTCCCAGCATTCCCATACTTACTTGCTTTTGTGGGGAGTTCAGTGTGTGTGGGTGTGAGAGCAATGGCAAGATGGCTGACAGTGGTGTCCTGCTGTTGGTTGGTGTGCAGAACCCAGCATGCCCTTGTGCTCCCCACGACACAGCAACAGTGTCAGACATCTTTGATGGGCCTTTCCACTCTCTGTGGGATGTGCATGCGTGAGTGTGAGCTTGCTGGGCCATGTGGTGGGGGATGTAGAGCTGTGACTACGACTCCTATCATGCTATTGCCTCCTCCTCCCTTCCCAGCATGCCCATGCTTCCTTCCTTTTGACTCTGCTTCCCTGTGGGGTGGGCTGGCTGTGCTGACAGGATGGCTGGGAGTGTTGTCCTGGCAGTTGTTTGGCTAGAAGTCCCAAGAGTGGCCCTGTGCTTCACACAACATAACCCAGGGTGGTGGTTCTTTGTGGGATCTTGTGTTAGGATGGGGGGCATTGCATTCTACCAGGTGGGTTCTGTGGAGTTTGTGTTGGGGTGTGTGTGAGGGGAGGTGCTTGTGACTATGGTCAGTGCTGCAAGTCCTCCTTCCCACCCAGCTAGCCAGATATCCCACCATGGAACGTGCTTCCATTGCAGGGAGTGGAAGTTGTCTCTCAGGATGTCAGTCAGTGGTGTCCTGCTGTTTGTTGGTGCACAGTTGGCAGCAGGGCCTTGTGCTCCCCACAGCAGTAGCCAGTGTCAGCCATCTTGTGAGTCCTTCTCCACTCCCTGTGATGTGAGCACAGTGGTGTCCTGCTGTTGGTTGGTGTGCAGTACCCAGCATGCCCTTGTGCTCCCCACGACACAGCAACAGTGTCAGACATCTTTGATGGGCCTTTCCACTCTCTGTGGGATGTGCATGCGTGAGTGTGAGCTTGCTGGGCCATGTGGTGGGGGATGTAGCCACCATGGAACGTGCTTGCATTGCAGGGAGTGGAAGTTGTCTCTCAGGATGTCAGTCAGTGGTGTCCTGCTGTTTGTTGGTGCACAGTTGCCAGCAGGGCCTTGTGCTCCCCACAGCAGTAGCCAGTGTCAGCCATCTTGTGAGTCCTTCTCCACTCCCTGTGATGTGAGCATGGTTCAGGGTGGTGTTGATGGGACAGTTGTGGGGGGGGCAATATGTGTGACTGCGACTCCCATGATGCTATTGGCTACACTGACTTGGCCAGCATACACAGAATTCCTTCCTTTGAGTGTTCTTCACTGTGTGTTGGTGTTGTTGTGGTGGCTACATGTCTGGATGTGTTTGTTAGTTCTATTTGTGCCACTGCCTAGCTGTAGTTGTAGTTGTGTTTGTACATGTGTTGGCACAGTTGGATGTGACTTTTTTGATGGCATGTGTTGTGTTTATCTGACTGACATACACATTTTGGGATGATTCTGTTCTGGTTGCTGTGTAATTGCTATGAGTGCATGGTTTGACTCTCCCTTGACAGTGATGTGTGTGTTTTGTGGCAGTATATTGTGTACATTTGTTGTGTACTCACCAGGCTCTGGGATGTCCTCTAGTCCATATACGCTCACTGGCGGAAGGATGGCCCGCACCTTCTCCTCCTAGGGCCTGAGGTATATTGGCTTGGCAGGAGGGCCACTGCTGGTGTATTGGCTGTTGATGTAGTCTTTCTTCAGCAGGTCCCGTACCCTCCTGCGCACGTCATACCACCTGTTCTGAATGTCGCTCTTTGTGCGCCGACATGGTGATTGTGCGTTCACCCTGTTGATGATCCTCTCCCACATCTTGGTTTTCTGGGAGATGGGGGTCTGTTGGACCAGTGAGCTAAACAGCTGTGGCTCTACCCTGAGGATCTCGTCTACCATGACTTCCAATTCACAATCTAGGAACTTGGGATTCTTCTTGGGGGGCATGGTGATGGGTGGTGATGGTGAGTGATGTGTGTGTTGGTGTGCAGGTGAGGGTGTGTGAGTGTGTGTTTTGCTGGGTGTATGTGAGGTAGGTATTTGTTGGTGTGCTGATGGTGTGTGGCTTGTGTGAGGGATGAGCTGTGGGTGTGTGGTTGCTTTCTCTTGGGTGCTGGCAGTGGAATGGCATTTGCAAAGGCTCATGGTTGTGATTTGTGTCCTTTATATAGGTGGAGTTGTGGGTGTGTCTTTGTTCTCTGTCCCCACCCCCCAGTATTTATTGGCTTGGTAATTGCTTGTTTGGCCTTTTTTGGGTGATTTTTCCTTTGTACTGTCTGTGTATGTTGGAAACGTTCTTGTGACCGAGTCGGACCCTGCATTTGTCTCGAATGCGGTCTTCTCCGTTTCGTTCACGCTGTGTTTGTGCAGTTTTCTATGCTGCGTACGCGTCGGTCGCGGTGTTTTGTGTTGCTTCGGCTCGGTTTTGTATGCGTGTCGGTCGTGCGGCTTGGCCTCCGTCCGACTCGCTCGTGGTTTCGCGCCTTGCATCGTACTTTGCGGTTTGGAGTTCGCGTTTACGTTTCGGTCGGATTTGTTCCGGGTGCGTGTCGGTCGGTTGGATTCGCGTGTTTTTCCGGCCGGATTGCTGTTTTCCGTGCGGCTCGGTCGGTCGACTTGGTTTCGGTACGTGTCGGTCGGATTTTTCACGCCTTGCATCGTACTTGGCGTGTCGGGCGCCACAGGTACGTGTCGGTCGGTATTATTTCCGGATCCGAGTCGGTCGGTGCTTTTTCCGGCCCGAATCGGAATCGACCCCACAGCGTTATATCCCGACATGTCGTGTCAGCAATATTTTCATTTGTCAGCGTCATTGGTCCTTAATCATAAACGCCAGCGCTTTTCATTAAGGACACATTCATTATAGTAGGCATGAGGAGATTGAGTGATTTGCCCAGAATCACAGAATGTTGGGACGCCGAGATTCTAACCTGGCTCCCCAGCTCCAAAGTCGGCAGCTCTAGCCATTACCCACATCCACTCACCACATTCATGGTTAGTAGTTGGCTCTGTTTTAGGTGGCGCTAACAGGGGACATGGGCTGGTGCAAGCTGCTTCCTGACGAGAGCCATGGCATTTATTTTTTTACAATTTAACCACTTCTTTACTCCAATCTATGCCACAACACTCTACGACACTTTATGCCACTCAATTCTACGACACTCACCTCCACTCTATGCCCTTCCACTCTATGACACTTTAATCCCTCCACGACACTCCATGACATTCTACGCCACTCTAGTCTATGCCACTCTACACCACTTTAGACCAGTCTATGCCAGTCCACGCCACTCTACGGCACTCTATGCAACGCCACTTTAATCCCTCCACGACACTCCATGACATTCTACGCCACTCTAGTCTATGCCACTCTACACCACTTTAGACCAGTCCATGCCACTCTACGGCACTCTATGCAACGCCACTTTAATCCCTCCACGACACTCCATGACATTCTACGCCACTCTAGTCTATGCCACTCTACACCACTTTAGGCCAGTCCATGCCACTCTACGGCACTCTATGCAATGCCACTCTAAGCCACTCTACACCATGCTACAACACTCCACAGCAACCTCCTTTATGCCACTAACTTTAAGCCATGCCGAACAGCATGTACAATATTAATAAATAACATTGGCAATAGATCTTGCCAATGCTTGTTTAACCATGTGCTCCTGCAGAAAGGCATGGTTCTCTACATTATTGTCTAGCTCTTTGGTTAAGTGCCTGCTCTAAGATTCTCCGACCACTAATTTTACAGGAGTAACTGACCAGGGCGAGCCTCGTGAGTGCACCGTCCATGTACTGGCTTCCTTTTGCTATGTTCTATCCCAAACATTTCCTATTGTTCGTATTCACTGTATAGTTTAAATGCAACTATTAATTAACAACATCCCAAGGACACACTGTTGCCCTATTTGGAAATCTAGATAGATTTAGCTTTAAAAATAACATAGGTGTGGCTCTCTCGCTTTCATTTCATCCAGAAGAACTTGTTGGGGGAGATCAAACATGCTGAGCTCTTAGAACTGGATAATGACTTTTCCAAACAAACCATGCAACATTTGTTATGGCAGAATCTAAGTGCGAGAAACGTACTCAGTGGACTTTACATTATATCACAAGCTAAACTACCGTAGTCAGTGACTTTTCTTGGAACTGTCTTGTTAGACGCTCCCTGTCTTAGTCATAGAAAGGAAGGCCACATTGCGCTGTGTGAACAAAGCTGATCACGAACCACAGCTCAGCCCCATGTGATCTGATTGCTGTGTCATGGTACAAGCTGCCAGCGGGTGTTTCTTACAAAGTCCAACATGCTTTCTTTCACACATGCCTGCAAAGCTGCTCCGATGCAGGGATTTTCAGAGCCCTTGGCAAAATGACAATTTGCCTTTTAGGTGTTCCCACTCCTCTGCCAGCGAGATTATTTTTGAAGCAATTTCTTGTAGTCCGGCACTCTCTTATGGCTTCTGGTGGTGGTGCTGCAAGGCAACGGCCTAGTGGTGCCTTTGATGTAGCTCAGGCCATGCTGTAGCGTTCTGGGCAGGGCTTTAAGTGGGCCGGGTCTGTCCGGGTCTGAGCACCGGCAGTTTTCTTTTGGGGCCCTCGAAACGGGTCTCTATCGGGCTCTATTTTCGCGGCTGGCAAAGGTAGTCCTTTCTTTTTTTAATTTTTTTTCTGGACTGCAGTGAGAGCTCAGTTTCCTCACTGAGTAGTGGAGGTCGCGGCATGACGTCCACGGCACGACGTCATGCCAGGTGAGCGTTGTTGGATGAAGGGAAACCCTTTCAGAGAGCCATTTTCGCTCAGGATTTCCCTTCTCTTTTTTCAGCGCAGGAGCAACGTCGTGGTGGTGCCAGCGTGGGACCTTCTCTTTTTCCAGCGCAGGAGCAACGTCGTCGTGGTGCCAGCGTGGGATGATGAAAACCGAGACTTTTAGAAACAGGTATTACCTTCTCTTTCCTCCTTTCGTTTATTTGCTCCCCTATGAAATGGATCCAAAAAGAAAAACACTTTTGCTGGAGACGTCCTCTTTTCTGACTTTTTTCAATTTCTAAGTGCAGCCTCGGGGTGGAGAGAACTAAAACATTCAAAATATGAAAAGTAACTAGCTAAAGCAAGACAGAGTGGTTGCAAGGTGGCCAGATTGATTTATTCACACCTAAACACATTAGCGCCACTTTACAGTGTTTGCCAGTGAAGCGCTACTTTTGTTTTCTCGTCTCTTTGAACAACATTGTTTTCCCTTGATGGGAAAGTGCACTATTCCTGGAGGTACTGAAATACCTACTTGATGGGTGAATTGGAAAACAAAATGTGTACAGCGACTGTGTGTTCACGAATGTGGTCTTTTTAAACCATACTGCTTACGTATTGTAAGGATATAAGCAATGGGCATTGAAACAGGTCCCTTCTGGGCCCTGTAGTCATGGCCTTAACTTTTCAGGCAAAAGCACTCACTAATTTCTGAATAATGTGTAAAAAGAAAAAGGTAACCATGTTGTTCCTGCTTACATTTCATGTGTGCTTTACTTAATCTTGCATTCTCTATGAGTGTTTGCTTTTTCTAGGATGTTGTTAATTTTTTTAGGCAGCATATTGCTCTTGTCTAGTGCGTAATTTGAATTGAGTCACATCCAGGTGTTTATAGCGGGTCAGTGCAGTGCAAGTTTCTCTCAGTGGGGCAGTATGGTGTTCAGTGGGGGAGAGGATGTGGCACTATGGTCAGAGCTGCTGAATTCGGAACTGGGAAACCAGGTTCAGCCTTCATGACCAGTCCACTAGACCACTCCCGCTGAGGGAGCCCATTCCCATGCTAGACCTTAGAAGGCCCCGCAAGATCTTAAAAGCCCTGGTGTCTTAGCACCAGCAGGTGGACCCTAGCAGTGGTATGTGTGGGTTAACCTTGAAGGCCTGTCCGCCACAATTTATTCTGAAGTTCACCTCCAGTCTTGCAGGCAGGCCTATGAAGCAGCACACCATAGAGTGACAGTGACTGTCACTGAGGTCAAAGGACCCTTGAGCAGGGTGGCTCTAGGGCAGTGCGACCGCACCAGGCGCTGACCACCCGCGATCCGTGCAGCTAACAGCAGTGGGGCAGAGGGGCCGGGTAAGGGGGGATTTCAAGGGACGATGCCGAGGGAAAATTAAATAATTAATTTTCCTTCAGCATCATCCCTCGAAACCCCCCCTTACCCGGCCCCACCACTGTTACCTGCACGGAGCTATAAACAATTTATTAGTTAAAATCGTCAGATTATTCAGCAGATGATGTATTATGTGGCAAATATGGCAGAGCCACAATTATGTGGAAAACATTTGCAAACTAGGATATTTTGCCATTCATGTTTGAACTGCTCTTGTGGAAAAAGGGTGGGGAAGTGCTGATGACCGAAACTCCATGGCTGGGAGACAAATGGCTTGCGATTCCACTTTTAAGGATATTTGGGACATTCTGTGATTGGAAACGTATCCCACTTTGTGAATGTATTTTAATGTCAATAGCTCATATTAAACCTTAAATAAACATGTGTATCCATTGGTTAAATTAAATAACGTAATAAGCTGTAACTGGTTAGTGAAATGGGAAACAAATACTAAAAATTGGGATATTTTGCTCTTTCTGCCACACTTCTGACTCGGCCGAGAAACCCCAGCAAAATAGACAGTGAATATCTTCAAGGGTTTTGGGGAATCCTGCAATAGATTTCTAAGTAATGTAAATAATTTTTACATGTTTTTTAAAGTGTTTGGTATTTTTATGGCTTATACTTAATAAATATACCTTTTTGCCTATTTTATTATCCTTTGCTGGATGCGACTTTATGATTTTCTTAAGCACACAATGCTAGTTATCTTGATTTAGACCACGCCCCTACTCGGATAGGCCACACCCCCTGAAGAGATTTGCCACGCCCCTTTTAGAGCACCCCCAGTTTTTTTTCCCCACTTAAAGCCCTGGTTCTGGGAGACCAAACATGGGCAGATCCAGGAAAAGAATATGGTGCACTCGTAAGCCATCCCCATATAAAAGGAAGCAGCCACGCAGCTTCACAGAGTACGCTGCACACTCTTCTAGCAAATCTCACCCAATGAATTACCCCGAACATAGCTCATTCTTGCTGAGCGGAAATCAGTACTCGAACAAACGAAATCTATGTTCAGTATCCCCTGACATGGATGCCCGAAGGTTCATTATTCAAGGACCAACATTTTACCAGGGGTAAGCAACGGGCATCATCCTTTATATACCACAAAATCCCAAAATTACTACCAACGTGTGAAGGCCAACATTTTTGCAGTTGCCATGAATTAGGGCTAGCATTTTATCACGATGGGCGCTGTGCACACCACACACACACACGGGAAACGGACTTTACAATGCGGGGAGAGCCACGCGTGCCATTTCCCCGCAAGCTCAAGCATGCATGCCTTAACCACGCAAATGACTAAACCACGCATATGCGTGGTTAAGGCAGTGCGCGGTCTAGATGCTGGGATGGGTGGGCCCAGGAACAGGAATGATCGGGAGAGGACGTGGTGAGATAAGAGGGGCTGGGGCCACGTTTTGGGGGGTGGGTGTAGTTTTTAAGGATTGGGGGTCGTTTTTAGGGCTCGGGGGTCTGGGTCGTTTTTAGGGCTCGGGGTAGTTTTTAGGGCTCGGGGGCCGGGGTAGTATTTAGGGCTCGGGGTAGTGCTTAGGGTCAGGGGGTTGCAGTAGTTTTAAGGGCTCAGGGGGGTCGGGTAGTGTTTAGGGTCAGGGGGTTGGGGTAGTTTTAAGGGTTCAGGGGGGATCGGGGTAGTGTTTAGCACTCAGGGAGGTCGGGATAGTGTTTAGCGCTCAGGGGGTCGGGGTAGTATTTAGGGCTCGGGGAGCGGAGTAGTGTTTGGGGCTTGGGGAGTAGGGGTAGTGTTTAGGGCTTGGGGGGGGTCGGGTAGTGTTTAGGGCTCAGGGGGTCAGGGTAGTGTTTTGGGCTCAGGGGGTTGGGTAGTTTTTAGGGCTCAGGGGGGTCGGGTAGTTTTTAGGGCTCAGGGCGAAGGGGTTAGGCTGTGATGTTTACCACACATCCCTTTACCACTCATGCCTTAACCACGTAATTGCGTGGTAAAGGCATGCATGGTAAAGGCTTGCGTTGTAAAGCAATGCGTTGTTTAGTTGCATCCGTTGTCGGGCTGCGTAGTAGAGGCACTCGTGGTATAGCTATGCGTGCCTCTGTCATACATCACATACACACACACACTGCTTCAAGTTACTTTTTAAACTTACTTTCTCTCGTCCACCTACCATCCTGACTCCTGCTCAAGACTGCTTTTCCTCTCCCTCCCACACTTGACTCCTGCTCCTCATAGGTGCTCCCAGGAGGAGGAAGGGGCGGGCAGGAGTGCCTTTGGTGGCCATGGGGAAGGGGCTAATTGGAGCATGTAGGGATCTGTGGAGAAGGAGCACATGTGAGCACCCCAGGGAAGGAAGCAGGCGGGAGTGCATGGAGGTGATGGCCCAACCAAGCAGGAATGCCTGGGTGAAAGGGGCAAACTGGGCACCCAGGCAGCCTGGAAGAAGCCTTCAAGTGGGAGTACCGGGGCAAGTGGTGGAAATTGACTTGATGGGGGTGTGGGGCAATCAGGTGTGCTTGTGCAGCCCTAGGGATGTACTACTGGGCAGTGGTGGGGGCTTTTGGCAAGGAGAGAGAGATGCATACTTGCTGCAGTGGGTGAAGGTCTGACCAAGCTTCCCATTTTCTGGCAGAGGAGTTCTTTTCTTAGGTTTGTTTTCTATTTTCCCTGCTAGAAAGACTACCAGGGGAACTCTTTTTAGGTCAGGCCTAAAGCCAGCTTTAGCTGTGTCGCCTACCTCATCAAATAAAAAATAAAAATCATAAATACATTATCTGTTAACTGTCTTTCACATTTTGATGCCGCCTTCCACAGCGTATAGCAAGGGGCAGTGGATCAGCGCTCTCTAATCATTGTCTCTTTTGCACTGCAAGTGACAGCATTTTGCATGAACACTTTTGCGCATCTGACTAAAAAGAAACGTGCTTCCTTGCCTGGGTTGATTGGGCAGTACTTTACATTTCCAATGATTTTTCTTTCCATGCTTCGTCATTTTTTTATTTTTAAGGCATCCTTCTCTGTTTAAAACATGTTTTCAGGTTACAGGAATTCAAAACCAAATGTAAATTTTCTTTGCGCAAAGAAGAATCATATATTCCACGTTTAAAAAAAAACATTTTATAACAAACATATGTCCACCACTTTAGGCAGAAGAGTAGCATGTTCTCTTCATTTTATTTCTGTGGCACACTATTGGGCACATTGTTGGGATGCCAAAGGTCCCTGGCATGTCTCGAGATAATGTGTGCCCCTACCTCATCATAGTAAGATGCATATTTTAGGCCCAGATCTCAGCATACACCATGATCATGCATGTGCGCTGGAGCATTTGTGACATGGATTGAGACTTGGTATAGGGATCTGTAGTTTGGGAGGGTCCACCATGTGCTCTCTCCTTACCCAGAGTGACTATTGTCGGCTCACTCAGCTGTAGAGGACTGGCAGTGGTGGCAGCAGGAAGAATTATAGTGACAAGGCAGGCCGTTTACATGACCCTACCTGGCAGACATGCCTACTGGCCTCTCACTTATTTTTTAAGTGGTATGCCAGTCCTCGGCTCCTGGGTCATTCGTCCATACAAGTGGGACATGGATGTCACATGGGTATACTTATCAACATGTGCATAGGATATGTGCAGCATGTGTGACCTATATAACCATAGCCACACAGGAATCTATTTTGTATTTGCTACATCCAGTCATATCGGAGGTGAAGGGTTGGAGAGAGCCTAGACAGCAAATGTTAATTTCATGGCCCCTCCAGGACATTAAGGGTATTCTGTGTGTTGAGTCAGACTTTCTGAAGGCAGGAGATGAGGCAGAAGGTCCCTTTGAAGCTTGGGGATTTTCTCCTGCCCTTTCCTGGTCCATTGTTCACTGAAATCGCTATCGCCCCCTCCCTCCCAAACAGATTAACAACTAGTTAAGTGGGACAGCCTCCCTTTATTTTGTACCCTTATTTTATGTCTCTCCAGACAGGATACTCCTGCCAACGCCATGTAACAAAGACCTTGGATGGAGCAGTCTTAGTGGAATAAGCACAGGGAACACGTTGTCCCATCAGCAGTGGATGAGTTAATAAGGGGAATAGCAATCAGTACAGTTTCCCTTGTGTGGAGAGGATCTATGGTAGCTCATTCCTGTGCCTTCGTCTATGATATAATTGCTGCCTCAGTGTCATTGAACACAGGTCACCATACCTGTTATTATAACTTTTCTCACTCTTAGGTGATTCACTTGAGCTGCACCTTGCATGCTCTAAAGGACAGCTTTGCCCAGTGATCCACAGTATATCTCTGGGGCACAAAAGGTGCCCCCCTCAGGTATTCTTATGTCGTGATGAGACCCCTGGATTGGGTTTGGGGTCGACACATTGTCAACATGTTATACAAACAGAGTTATAGTCATTCAGTGATTTATACGAACACTGTGGGCCTGTTGCAATGAACTACGAGTTTTTGAGTTGTTAGTATACCACATGTGCCAACACACAATTATTTATTCATGCACTGTTCACTAATTCTTGTTTTTCTCACTGGGGGGTCACTTTACACTTACTGTGTCACGTTGCATCTAATGAATTTGGTTTATGCTGTATATAAACAAGGGCAGCTGGTAACCTTTGAAGGTGGTGGGGTGAGCAAAGTGCCCCACCACTTCCCCAAAAAAAAATTAAAACACTGCCTCCCTCTAAAAGCCCATATTAAAACACCCTCTCTCTCCAAAAGCCCAAAATAAAACACCCCTCCTTTCAAAAGCCATAAAAAAATCCTCCCTCCAAAAGCCCAAAATAAAACTCCACTAACATTTCAAATAAATACATTAAAAATAAATGGTACTTACCCACTGCTGCACGTCCTCCTCTATGTTCAGAAACTGTAGTCTGCTGTGGAGCTCCCCAAACCAATCCAGGCTGCTCTCATGCTATTAACCAGCTGCTCTCATGCTACCAACCAGCATGAGAGAAGCACCAGGATTGGATGGAGTGGGTTGGCCGGACGCTCCTCCAGGCCCTGGAGGCCTGTGCTTGCTCTCCACCCAGCTGTCGAACACAACACAGATGGAGAGCTACAAAGTGCACGTTAGGCTGGCCGTTGCAAGACAGCCGGCCAAACTGACGTGCACTTTTGAGCATCCAGCCAGCCACTGGTCCAGTCCTCCATGCTGCCAATCAGCAGCAGAGGACACACTCCACATGTCTCTCGGCCCAGGGGTACTGCGCTGCGCACACCAGTAGAAAATAAAATGGCAATGAAATCATTTAATTACCATTTTACTTTTTCACACGGGGCTTGCAGCGGGCGGGGGTGGTGACGCTCCCCCGCTCTCGTGGAGAAACTGCTTCTGTATATAAACCATACCCTAAGATCATAAGAATCTGTATTATGTTTTTTGCATTCATTGCTTCCAGTGATTTCACTGTGCAAGAATTTAGTTTAGTTCAAATGAGATCCGTGCAAACCTCTGTTCTCCAAGGAACTGATCCAGCGGGTTACTAGCAATAAGCATTCATACACAAAATACTCACTTGGGCCCATACATTCATACTACGCTAGCAATTTCCGCTGGTGGGTCTGTTGTTACTCTTTATCAAAATCCCTGCTACCAATTACCTTCTGATTGAAGAGTAATGACTTACTGATGAACCCTTTGATAATTGGGAAGTTTAAAATGAGTGACGTTCTATACAATTCATAAGTTCTGAAATAATCACTGAGTCATGAAGTTTTAAAATATTGATCTAAAGTTTTAGCAGAGTAAAATACAGAACCACATGATACTTAGATCGCATATCAAGGGTATAGCACAAGAATTAATTATTTATCAATGACAGTCCCTTAGGAAATGAGAAGATAGAGACAGCAGCGCAACTAAAGGTTGCATATATTTACCTAAAGTGCGAGAACCAAACCCCTTGGCCAAGGAGTTGGAAAGATAGGACCCTGGAAGGATGAAGAGCAAAGACCTCCTCCCGGATCAGTACAGGACCGGTGACCTCTCTACCTACGACGCCTGCGTCGTTCCCCTCTCTGGTACTTCGCTTCTCCTCGAATTCTCTGAGATTTCTAATGGACTCCGCCGCCCCCTCCTCAGGACCTCTCTGGACAGCGGTTCGGTCTGCAATCAATCAGCTCGTCTGGACTGGTCTCTCCTCTCTGCGTGCTGCGCTAAAAGCTTGTGCTAACTAATTTGCTAATTCTATATCTGTTATACCCTTCTACGCCCATGTACCTCCCCTAAATGTTGCAGAATTATGAGGCCACTACTTCTGATTGGACAGCGACAGGGGGTTGATCCTCACACCATATTGATTTAATTCATTTTCTTAAAGCCCTTTGTTTTAAAATACCGCCCATTGCATTTAATACATTTGCTTTATTTCCCACCCGTCTCAGGACAAAGTTTATACATTCTTCATGTACATTGTTGCACATTATTAGGGACATTCATGTATACAGTAATATTGGCCATCAGGTCATGGCCTTGGACGACGTCCAGGTTGACTTCATCCTTTTCCTTCTGGGCAGCCTTTCATGGAGCATGCGCAGAACCTTTGTCACACGAGTTTTCAGTTCACCAACCCCAGGCCCAAATTTTTACGAACTAATAAAGTCAAAGAAGAAAATATTAAAATCACAAATAAAATGTTTCACTGTATACCCACTATTTCTATTCTATTCCCATTTACTTATAAACTCTATCCCGCATTAGTAGCGTTAGAATACCACAATTTAATTGTAACACGAGAGCAAGCTGTAGCACGTGAAAACATAAAGCAGCCATTTTAATGCACACTGCGCAGAAGCAAGAATTTCCCACCAAACAAAGAAAGACGTCACACCACGTGATATGGTTGAGACATGCGCAGTAAAGTTCCCGCGCAAAAGCGGCCATTTTAGAATAGACAAGCGTTACTTGTTAATTTAAACACATAGGCAAGCTTCCTTGCTACTTATGTTTGTGTATGCAAGAGTTAGTATGAACAATACAAATTTAATATTAATACTTTAAAGAAGATTGCATCCGAGCAAGTCTCATTTGTGAGTCCTTGCTCCATCAATCCCCTCTCTGATGGCGTTTCTGAGCCATCAAATACTACCCACAATCAGATGCCAACTTTTAGCATAATATAATTTCACTTTCATTTTTACACTTTCTATTTTTCACATCTCCTTTCAGTTTCTTGTATAATTCACTTCTTAAATCTTCAAGTTCAATTTCATCAAATTTTCTCTTCTTTCCTTTTCCCGTTATATTATACGATTCATTCTTTCTACAACATTTGCACCATATTGTTATTGAAAGTACTATTATTGCTATCCCTGCTAATGGTACTAATATTTGACCTATAAGTCCTTTCCCTATATTAGCAAACCAGGTACCAATTGACCTAATACTATTTGTCAATCTTTCCCATACACTATCAACTTCCAGTGGTTTTAGTTCCTTCTCAAGTTTTGTTATATTCTGTATATACGTTCCAATTTCTGCACTTTTATCAGGTATGTAAGTGCAACAGTGTTTCGTCTTCAATAATTTACAGACTCCGCCCTCTTTTGCCAATATAATATCAAGAGCAAGTCGATTTTGCATAACCATAGATCTAATTGCAACCATTTCCGCATTAATCATTAGAAATCCTCCAGCAGTGTCAGTTGATAAACGATCAACCACTGTAGATAATTTACATATTTTCCTTGAGTTCAGAATTACTCCCACTGAAGGTATCAATGCACCAAATATATCCCCTACAATTTCTGAAAAACGAGCTCTTTTTCTACGCGTTAATTCACTAGTATTTTCATTGCTACCAGTGTTTCTTTTTACGTGGTATATTTTTGGAAATACTATTCCAAAGTAACAACTTCCATACCACCGTGCAGGAAGCCTAAAGTAAGCCTTATTCCCACACACATAATAGATTCCAGGGAAAACTGAATCTGTTCCTCCTTTAAGTCCCCAACATCCAATAATTAAGAAATTGTGTTCACATTCACTGGTACCGATGAAAATATTGTTATACTCAGTCTTTAACCTATGTAGACAAATTTTCCCTGTGTTTACAAAATCCAGAGCCATAGCAGCTTGAGCCTTGCCAGGTGTGTAACTACCCTCTTTCTCAGCCCAAGGTGGCAGATGAGCTTTATGCTCAGACGCTTTCTTTTGGAAATCTTGTCTTCTACTCTCCACTAAATTCAAAAATATATTTTCTTCTTCATGTATTGAACATGTTAGATTGCTTCTATGTG
This sequence comes from Calotriton arnoldi, assembly GCA_963921515.1. Lineage (NCBI taxonomy): Eukaryota > Metazoa > Chordata > Amphibia > Caudata > Salamandridae > Calotriton > Calotriton arnoldi. The sequence continues at coordinate 497,140 of CAWUFW010011771.1, read as the reverse complement.
CATGTGTTATTTCTATTGATTTCATTGTTAAGAAAAATTCTCCCATAAACTGTGCATCTTTGCTTCTAAGCACTGGATTCATATTCTTTCGAATTGGAACCTCAGAAAATATCACATCTATATTTGAATAATAATACTGAAGTCGCCCTGTTCTATAAAATAAACTAGTCAGTACACTACATGATATGCCATAGGTTAATGGCAAGTGATGATACGTTAACCCTTCTGCTACTGATTCAGTTAGTTTCATACAGACATAACAATTACTAACTTCCATGGTATCTACATATTGGAACAATAATTTTGTGAAAACATTCAGACTAGTGTCATTATCTGTTACTTCATGATGTAATTCTGATTCATCTTCTGCCTTTAATTCTACTCTATTACTTTTTATGTTATCTGTTCTTTCCTTTGTTTCGTTGTTAATCTTTTTATCCACTATCATAAGGTAAGGAATTGCTACGATCACAACTAACCATACTATAAGCATCACTACCAGATTGCATATGCATATAGCACAACATCTTTTACAACCTTTCTGTTTTGGTCTTCCAGTAACTCTATCGTCAGGCATTTTGACAAGGAAGATTGCTCTTCTTATCGTATTTTCAAATCTCTTTACGTTTCTCAAGGTGGTTCTATTTCTTTTTCATAAGTCAGTTCTGTACTGGTTCCTTCGTCACCACTTTCACTTGATTCTGAACTTTCGTAATCTTCAAGGATGATATAAGTCCAATCAGGACCTTTAAATTTATTATTTACAAGTCTCAGTCTTTTGCTTCTTCGTTTTCCACTTTTATTCTCTTGTTCCGTTTGGCTTGTTACTTCATTCACTTGTTCTGGGTCTTCACTTCTGGTTGTTATGTGGTATTTTACTCTTTTAATGACACTAGGCCAATGATCACCTTTTCTTGTCTTCTTTGTTTGCACTGTTTCTTTAATTTCTTCTTCAGAAATTCTTTTATTTTCAGGTTGTGGCACAGTTTGGTTTTCTTCAATTTCAGTTTCTTCTTCGAATTGTTCTTTCTCTGATCTTATTCGTCTATTTTCAGCTGCTTCACTGTGAGTTTCTAGTAACTGGTTTTGTTCTTGATTTGAGTTTTCCTGCTCGACATTCTCATGATCTTCTTCTTCTATGTGTTGTTCTGGATCTAACTGGTTCTGATCAGGGCTTATTGCACTTTGTACTTCTGCAGCCTGACCGCGTTCTTCTAAACCTGTCTGTCCCTGCTCAAAATCTGTTTGTTCTTCTTTGATTTGAGCCCAGTTTCCTTTCCCTATCTGTTCCTGCTCAGGTTCTTGTATTTGTTCTTCTTCTTCTTCCTGAGCTGCTTCTTCTTCACCTATCTGATCTTCTTCAATTTCTTCTAGATTTACTTGACTTCTTGTTCTGTTGTAGACTTCAGGTATTTCCACCACTGGTATCCAGTCCTGACTTGTGCTCGGTTGTTCTTCGTCAGCTTCCCTTGAATCTCGAACCTGAGATTCTTCAGCTGGACAACCTTCAGCTTCCTCAGTAATTGATATTATCTGAGTATTTTCTTCTTCAGGGTCTGGTACTCTTTTTGTGTGGCTTACATGAATCCAATTAGGAAATCCGGCACACTTCACTGCTGTGTTTGTGACCAGTATGACCTGACAAGGTTTGCCCCACCTAGGTGATAGACTCGTTTCTCTGGTGTGATTCTTCACTACCACCCAGTCTCCGGGACTCAGATCATGTTCTTGTTCAGGCTGCCTGGAAACTGCGTCTTCTCCAACCTGGTGAGAGACAGAACGCACTAGGTCAGCCAATCCTTTGCAATAATCCAGAACCATATCATCAGATATATTCAGCAGTTTATTTGTGGGAACATGTGCTTGTCTCATTGCTCTTCCCATCATTATTTCATGCGGACTCAATCCGGTGTTCCTATCAGGAATGCTTCTGAGTCCCATTAAAACAATTGGCAATGCATCTGGCCACTCTAATGATGTTGATGCACACATTTTTCCAAGTCTTGATTTTATCGTGCCATTCATTTGTTCAACCACTCCAGAAGCCTCTGGACGATACGCACAGTGCAGTTTTTGCTCAATTTGGAATGCTTCACAGATTATCTTAATCACTTCACTGTTAAAATGCTTTCCTCTATCTGATTCCAAAGTTACTGGAAACCCAAATCTCGGAATGAGTTCGCGTAGCAACAACTTTGCGACTGTAATACTGTCATTCCTCCTGGTAGGGTAAGCCTCCACCCACTTTGAAAACAGACACACTATGACTAGTACATATTTCAGCCCTCTACATGGTGGTAACTGTATGAAATCAAGTTGCAATCTCATAAAGGGACCCTCCGCCTTTCCAATTTTTCCAAACCCAATTACTGTTTTTCTTCCTGGGTTATGCATTTGGCAAGTTAAACATCTCTGGCAAAGACTCTCTGCTACTGCCCTAAACTTTGGATTGTACCAATTTTGTCTGAAAAGCCTAATCATTGCATCTCTCCCTACATGTGTGTCTCCATGATACATCCTGGCCATTTGTGAAAGCAGACAGTCAGGCATGACTGGTCTGCCGTCGGTACAAATCCATACATCATCGTCTGCCTTTTGAGAACATCCCATTTTAATCCATGTACTTCTTTCACTCTCATCAGCATCATCTTGCAATCGTTTCACATCATTCCATGTTTCAGGAGGTGCATACAGCATAAGTTGGCAGCTGATTCCCATTCTTTCCACCCTTTTATTTACTGACAATCTGTTTTTGGCACAATGTTGAGCCACAAGATCTGCGTATCTGTTGCCGACTACCACCCAGTCATCTCCTGACTGGTGTGCGGCACATTTCACCACAGCCAATTCTTTTGGTGATTGTATTGCCTCCAGTAGTTCTTTTACGAACTGTCCATTTTTGATGGGGGATCCTGAAGAAGTTATGAAATCCCTCTGCATCCATAGTTGGCCAAAATCATGCACAACCCCGTAACCATATTGGCTATCTGTAAATATAGTTACTCTTTGATTCCTCCCAATTTTGCAAGCTTTTATTAATGCGATCAATTCAGCTATTTGTGTAGATTTGACTCCCGGTAAATAGGATGCTTCGACTATTCCAGTTAGTTCACATACTGCATATGCTGCAGTTAGCTTTCCATCTTCATGTCTTTGGCATGAACCATCAACAAACAGCTCCCTGTCTGGCTTCCTGAGGGGTAGTTCCTGAATATCAGGACGTGGTTTCGTACATAACTCTGTCGCTTGTAAACAATCATGTTCCTCTTCGTCATCTTTAACTTCCTCATGATATGGGTCTGGTAGTAAGGTAGCAGGATTTACTATTGTGCACCTTACAATGGTCACATTTTCAGCACCCAGTATTATTCTTTCGTATTTAGTCAGCCGACTAGGAGTAAGATGCTGTGTTCGTGTTCTTGTCAATAGAATCACAACCGCATGTGGTACAAACACTTTTACAGAGTGTCCCATTACAATTGACTCACTTTGCTCAATGCTCAAACAGGTAGCCGGTACTGCTTTTAAGCAGCCTGGCAATGCGGCTGCCACTGGGTCCAATGTAGCACAAAAATATGCTATAGGACGTCTGTCTAAACCATGTCTCTGGGTTAAGACTGAAAGTGCGCAATTTTCTCTTTCATGACAGAATAATGCGAATTTTCTTTTATAATCAGGCATGCCTAGGGCAGGTGCTGCACATAACGCATTTCTTAATTTTACAAAAGCTCCTGCACTCTCGTCATCCCACTCAACTGGGTCTTTCGCCTTCTTTTTTGTCATTTGTATTAATGGCTTTACTAACAGTGAAAATCCTAGTATCCATTGTCGACAATAACCTACTATTCCAAGAAACATTCTCACTTCTCGTTGAGAGACAGGCATTTGCATTTTCTTTATTAATTTTATTCTTTCAGCTGTTATTCTCCTTCTGCCCCTCTCAATTTGGTGTCCTAGATACTTAACTGCTGTTGTACAGAACTGCAATTTTTCAGGTGAAACTTTATGCCCTTCTTCAGCTAAATGATTTAATAGTGCAATGGTGTCAACAACACAGTCCTCTCTGGTGTTAGATGCCACTAATAGGTCGTCTATATACTGCACTAAGACTGAGCTTCCTGGCATCACCAGTCTCTCTCTAGGCACTTTTTCAATATCTGATTGAAGATGGAAGGACTTTCCGTGTACCCCTGAGGAACACGATTCCATACATAGACCTTGTTCTCAAATTTAAATGAAAATAGATACTGGCTATCTGGATGCAATGGTATGGAAAAGAATGCTTGGCATAAATCAATCACAGTAAACCATCCTGCGCTCCAAGGAATCTGATATAGAATTGCTGCAGGATTTGGTACTATAGGACAACAGGGTTCCACAATCTTATTTATTTTACGCAAATCCTGAACGATTCTATATTTTCCACTAGGTTTCTTCAGGCCCATGATTGGTGAGTTACAAGGGCTACTCATTACTTCTTTTAATATTCCTTGTTTTTCCATTCTGTTAATTTCTTCAATGACTCCTGCTTTTACTTCTGCACTCATTTTATACTGTCGGGTGTTTGGGAAAATCGCACCTTCTTTTACAATAATCTTAACTGGGTCTATTTTGGTCATAAGTCCTACTTCTTTTCCCGTGAAATCCCATACCATGGAATTCACTGTAGTTTTCAGTTCTTCTGGTAATTCATCTTTGGTTATCAATGAAAACATCTCATCTACTTCTGCACCTTGCTTTGCAATCATACATTTATATACATGGTCTTCATCTGGGGTCTGAACTGCCACACCATCCGGTGTGCAGAAAATCGTACAATTCATTTTGCATAATAAATCCCGGCCCAATAAATTTACTGGACTGGACTCACACACTACAAATTGATGCATTTCTCTAAAGTTTCCAATTTTTACTTCCATTGGTTCGGTAAGAGGTGTTCTAATCTTCTGATTAGCCACCCCCACAACTTGGATAGCTTCTCCAGAGAGAGGAAGGTCTGGGATGTCTACTGTTCTCACAGTAGACCTAGTAGCACCAGTGTCCAGAAGAAAAGTAATCTCATTACCTTTCACATTCCCTTCAACATATGGACCTGACTGATCTACCAGTAAGGATGCACCAAGTTTGCACTCCTTCTCCCCCTCTCCTAGGCACCGTCATGAACTGTAGGGACAGAAATCGTCCTGTAAAAGAAATTGTGATGTTACATAATCATTCTTACCACTTCCTCCTTGATATCCGACGTCTGTACCGGGCTTTGCTCTGCTTACATTACCCTGTATAGGTGCAGGTGGCAACTGACTCTGAGGATTTACACCCTGCTGTGAGTCATTCTGTGTCTGTGGATTTAAATTTTGATTTGGGCCATTATTATTCCGAATCTTTTTACATTCATCCTTCCAATGCCCCAATTTTCCACACCCGTGACAAGGAAACTTCTTTTTAGCCTCTTCCCTGCTCATTCGTCCTCTCATTTTTCCTCCAGTCCCAGTGTCACCATTCGTTCCAGAATCTTTTCCCTGATTATCACTTGGATTATCCAAATTAATTCCTTGTTTCTCAGCCATCTTTACCTGAGCCCACATCACTTTTTCTTGCAATTTCTTGTGCCTATCTTCAATGTCATCTACACAATATTTGACATATTTCAAAATCTCGTCGATGGGCTTCCCTTGCCAGCACAACATGTGCTGCTTAATCATCTGACAAATCTCTGGCTTTAGACCGTAAACAAATCGATAGACAAACTGACTCATGTTTTTATCTCCAATATCCTCAAATCCACTATACTGCTTGAAAACCTGCAATAAACGCTCATAGTAGGCATGTACCGATTCACTGGCTTCTTGGGTAGTTCTATCTATCTTCACCCAGTCGGTTTCTTTTGGTGGTATTTTCCCTTTCAAGTAAGTTATCACCTGCTGATACTTTTTCATGACATCGCTTGACGGGGCACCTGTCTTTGGATCTCTAGGATACTCTTCACTAGGCCAATCAACTGTGATTTTGCAATCTGTCCACAAATCGGCAGGTACCACTATGTCGAACAAACCATCTAAATCCTTCAACAATACCTTTGACACCTTCACGAACCTCTCAACCTGCTTGTACCATTCAATTGGCTTTTCCCTCAACTTTGGAAAATCATTTGTAAATGACAAAATATCTTGTCTGCTCCATGGGACATGTACATATCCCCCTCCTGGAACTTCTCGCATTGGGTACATTTGATCTCCCTTCCCAGTTTCCTTCATCAAATATTCAGAAGTTGTTCTATTACATCGTGCCTCTTCCTTTTTCTTGGTCCATCTAACTTTCCATTTATCTAGTTCTCCCCATTTCTGTAGAACTGTCATTAATTCTTTTACTTGTAATTTTCTACCAGAGGCATTCATATTTTCCAAATCTTTGTCTGAAAATTCTGCTCTGTAGGGTTTTTGTAACACCTTTGACTTCCCTATTTCAATTCCCATCTGTTGAGCTAAATCTGATAATTTCTCATGAAATATTTTCGCATTTCTCGTAATGCTTCTGCATACAAACAATAATTCTTCTTCATCGTACATATTTAGGCGATCTACCCCTACATTTCCTGCTATCATTTCTTCTAACTCAACCTTCAATTTATAAATGTCCATGATCTTTGGGGGTGAGTTCTGTTTGTCTGATCCTTGTGCCCACCTTTCCAAGTCTTCAGGTGTAACTACTGTGGCACTTTTCGTTCCTGATGAGGTTACTATGTTTACATCTTTAGAGCAACCAGGTGTTACTCTTTTTGGAGTATTATTTACAGAGTCTCTAATGGGCAAATCCATTAATGAAATTATAGACTTACAATCACTAAAGTGATCCTCAACCATTACTACTGCTTCTGGTCTAGGAACATTCACAGGTGTAGGCATGACTAAAGGTTTGGGATAAGTTACTTTGTCACCGTACAAAGGAACCACTGGACCAATTGTTACAGGTATGGTCAATGAATCAGGATGAATATTCAATTGTGTTACTTTCTGAATTAATTCTGCTCTGTTTTTATCTATTGCTTCTTTTTCCTTATCGTGAAGTACTCTACTAATTGGTGAATCATGCAATACTTGTGGTACCAAAGGTGTCTTTAGCAAGGGTGCACTGGGGGTTCATCCACTTGTCCCTTCCTGATATGGTGGTGGATTCTTTAATATATCCTCCATAAATTCATCTTCGGAATCACCAAATCTAGTCAAATGTTTTGTCTTTTCTGTGCATTTATTCCCTACTGATTCTTCTGCCATTAATATCGGATACAGACCCTCTGTAAGCATTGCTCGTCTCCACTGTTTCATCTGACCGTCCCTCGACTCATTTTGATATCTAGGAAAAAATCCCCGATAACCCCTATTACTTTTGGATCGGTCTCGTTCAAATGCCTCGGTTTCCCACTCTTCTAAGGCTTCGTATTGAGTTAGTCTAGGTCTGGGTTCTAGGTCATTCATTCTTAATCTCAAATTTTGAAGAATTCTTCCATTAAAAGTACCATTCTCGGGAAAAGCTAATATTCCATCATTTTTGGTATATTCTATCCAATTCTCTATCCATACACAAGTATGATAACCTCTCTCCATCATCATGAATGATGTGGGTGATTTAGCTGGTGGAATGATAATACCTTCTCTAGTTTTGATGGGTTTGTCCTTTTTTAAATAATTCTTAATCTTTTGTAGGAATGACATTTTCCTCTTTTCTCCGTACATTCTGGGTAAATCTTGATGTATGAAATTATATTCGGCAAAGCCTAGGAATCTTCTATCCGGACGAACTCCTATTAAAGTTGGATCACGTTTTAACATACAATCTTCACTATCCAGTAAGATTTCGGCTTCTATGGCAACAACCAATCAGATTCCAACTAACTTTTGTCTCTAAACCAATCCTAGCGCGGCCTTCTAGTGACGTCTTTTCTGTCAACCCCTCCTTTACAATCTGCGCTTCTCTGTTCCTCGCTGTTTCAACCAATCCCAGCGCGTTACCAGTGACGTCAGTATTACTCCTGACTACTGACCCCTCCTTTACAAGAGTGTTTCTACGCCCGCGGTTTCAACCAATCCCAGCGCGGCGTTTGTGACGTCAGCTTCCTCTCCGGTAGCTGACCCTCCCTTTACAAAATCGTACGCAAAACTTGATTTTCCCTACGCTTCTTATTAAACTTCAGTAACAACATAAAACATTCGCTATCTTGCCAGTTTCTCTAAAATAAAAGATAGTTTCTCTCACACTTTAGTAAAACCCTTCCGTTTACTATACATATACTACGAGTAAAACCCTTCTGTCTACTCTTCACACAAGCTTCAGAAATACCTGTTACTTCTTTAATGTTACCCTTTCTAGGTGATATAACATCAAATTTTCACTAGCATATTCCTTGGCTGTCACTCACACGCATAGAGTCCCTAACAAGTACTGATAGCCCTACTTAACTTTTCAGTACTATTTCTGCCTGACAGATAACCTCACTGCAGTATGGCTTCCACTTACCATCCGCTATTCAATTTTCCCCGGGGATTTCTGGACAACATAAAACAAACTTTAAACAATAACGGATGTTAGTTCATAAAATAAAATTCTCATTACCCAATTAACAAAATGAAACCATAACCGTCCTCTGCTTACCAGAAAACTGATCCAGCGGGTTACTAGCAATAAGCATTCATACACAAAATACTCACTTGGGCCCATACATACTAGCAATTTCCGCTGGTGGGTCAGTTGTTACTCTTTATCAAAATCCCTGCTACCAATTACCTTCTGATTGAAGAGTAATGACTTACCGATGAACCCTTTGATAATTGGGAAGTTTAAAATGAGTGACGTTCTATACAATTCATAAGTTCTGAAATAATCACTGAGTCATGAAGTTTTAAAATATTTATCTAAAGTTTTAGCAGAGTAAAATACAGAACCACATGATACTTAGATCGCATATCAAGGGTAAAGCACAAGAATTAATTATTTATCAATGACAGTCCCTTAGGAAATGAGAAGATAGAGACATCAGCGCAACTAAAGGTTGCATATATTTACCTAAAGTGCGAGAACCAAACCCCTTGGCCAAGGAGTTGGAAAGATAGGACCCTGGAAGGATGAAGAGCAAAGACCTCCTCCCGGATCAGGACAGGACCGGTGACCTCTCTACCTACGACGCCTGAGTCGTTCCCCTCTCTGGTACTTCGCTTCTCCTCGAATTCTCCGAGATTTCTAATGGACTCCGCCGCCCCCTCCTCAGGACCTCTCTGGACAGCGGTTCGGTCTGCAATCAATAAGCTCGTCTGGACTGGTCTCTCCTCTCTGCGTGCTGCGCTAAAAGCTTGTGCTAACTAATTTGCTAATTCTATATCTGTTATACCCTTCTACGCCCATGTACCTCCCCTAAATGTTGCAGAATTATGAGGCCACTACTTCTGATTGGACAGGGACAGGTGGTTGATCCTCACACCATATTGATTTAATTCATTTTCTTAAAGCCCTTTGTTTTAAAATACCCCCCATTGCATTTAATACATTTGCTTTATTTCCCACCCGTCTCAGGACAAAGTTTATACATTCTTCATGTACATTGTTGCACATAATTAGGGACATTCATGTATACAGTAATATTGGCCATCAGGTCATGGCCTTGGACGACGTCCAGGTTGACTTCATCCTTTTCCTTCTGGGCAACCTTTCATGGAGCATGCGCAGAACCTTTGTCACACGAGTTTTCAGTTCACCAACCCCAGGCCCAAATTTTTACGAACTAATAAAGTCAAAGAAGAAAATATTAAAATCACAAATAAAATGTTTCACTGTATACCCACTCTTTCTATTCTATTCCCATTTACTTATAAACTCTATCCCGCATTAGTAGCGTTAGAATACCACAATTTAATTGTAACACGAGAGCAAGCTGTAGCACGTGAAAACATAAAGCAGCCATTTTAATGCACACTGCGCAGAAGGAAGAATTTCCCACCAAGCAAAGAAAGACGTCACACCACGTGATATGGTTGAGACATGCGCAGTAAAGTTCCCGCGCAAAAGCGGCCATTTTAGAATAGACAAGCATTACTTGTTAATTTAAACACATAGGCAAGCTTCCTTGCTACTTATGTTTGTGTATGCAAGAGTTAGTATGAACAATACAAATTTAATATTAATACTTTAAAGAAGATTGCATCCGAGCAAGTCTCATTTGTGAGTCCTTGCTCCATCAGAACCAAGGGCCACATGTATGACCATCAGGTTTTGCGACTCGCAAATTGCGATTTTTAGCAACTCGCAATTTGCGAGTCGCAAAACCTAATGTACAACAGTATCTCAGACACTGTTTGCGATTCTCACATGGTTCGCTAGGGCCCTGTCTCATTATTATTCATGAGGCAGGTCTCAGTTTGTGACCCATTGGGAATGACCGTCACTCACAGGGATGGTGGCCTGCTGGAGTCAGCAGACCACCATGTCTGTGACTGCTTTTTAAATAAAGCAGTTTCTTTTTTTTTTTTTTAAATGTAGCCCGTTTTCCTAAAAGGAAAATGGGTTGCATTTCAAAAATAAACATGAAAAGTTTTCATTCCATTTTTTTACAGTAGGCAGTGGGTCGTGGTCCACTGCCTGCTCTGAGAAGATTTTGGCGCCCCCATTCACAAAGGGAAAGGGGTCCCTTGGGGACCCCTTCCAGTTTGCGAATGCCTTACCACCAATTTGAAATTGGTGGTAATCTGTGAATGTTTTGCGACGCATTCCCAGTCACAAAACATTCATACATACCAGTGCAACTCACTATTCGGAAAGGACCCCCTTTAAATGCCCCTTCCTAATAGCGACTCGCAAAATAGGGTTTGTCCATAGGAAAATGCATTTTACCGGTCGCAAACGGCCCGATGCACCGTTTGCGACTGGAAAAATGCATCGTACAGCTGGCCCTAAATTCCCAGGTTCACACAGACATATGGGTCGCTCTTGTTCTTTGACTAAACTCTAAATTAGGCCCTCAGTGTTCCCTAGATGATGTGTGAGACCACCAACCACAGTAGATGTGCATCAAGGTGCTGCAAGGCAGGACCCTTGAGGCAAAACATAAAATGGTTATATCTATGCCCCTTTGTACACTCGGGCCATTCAGTCATATCTTTCAGACAACTCTGGCGTTCCCGTGTTAGACAAGTACTGACAGAAGGAAATGCGCAGTTCTCAAATTCACACCATTTCGGACAGTGTTATGCATGTTCTTTATCACATGACATTTCGAAAAATGTTAAAGTATTACATGCTGCTTATGATTACAGATGGATATTTTTGTCAACTCTTCAGGTATGGCATCTCAGGAAGTGTGAATGTGACTGGCGATGAGGTCAAAAAGCTGGACATCCTCTCCAATGATTTGGTCATTAACATGCTGGAGTCATCCTACAGCACGTGCGTCCTGGTGTCTGAGGAGAATAAGGAAGCCATTATCATTCCGAAAGAGAAGCGGGTCAGTACTAATGCTTTCACTGAGGAAAATGCACACTCTGTAGTCAATGAAATGTAAATTACCATAGGACCAGCACAGCAAGGAGGAACTATCATTACGAGAGTTGAACTTGCTTGACATTGAGATTGTGCGAATGGTGACATGTTATGTGCTTATTCACCGGTGCCTTTTACGTTATTGTATTTATTTTTGAGTTTTTTGTATAACATTCTAGGCTCCAAAGAGTGGCAGGGTGCTTTACAGCAAAGGTAAAGGAGGGTTTACATCATCTGCAAGTGGAAGAGATAAGAAATAATATATATATATATATATATATATATATATATATATATATATATATATATATATATATATATATATATATATATGTCCAAACAAATGCCCGAAAGCTTAGGAGGGCACTCGACAGCTTGCCTTCCCTCCGGATTACCAATAGCATTCTCCTGCACTTTTCGGTAAGAATTTGCATATGCTGACGCGTTTTGAGTCGGAGCCACTCTTCTTCCTGGGCTTTTCACAAATGAAGCACAAACTCCTTTTTGCCTTTACAATGCTCTTTTATTGCAAATGAGGCCCCCTTGTGAGCCTTACTCCCGCGTTGATAACCGCTGTGCATTTTGGGCTCAGTAGTCCTAAAAAAAAGGAGAGTTCACATTATTCCATAAGTTGGTGTACTTTCCATTTGCGACATTTCAATTATATATTTTCCTTTAGTAAGGTCCAGTCAATGTCAGGAGAGTGCATTTAACATTTGGTTCGCTGTGCTGTATTCAATTAGGGAACAGGTTCCAGATCCCAGCCTCCTTTTCAATATCAATAGGATGGTGCCATCTCCCCACGGCTCAGGCGGCCGTGCCTTAATGTGTCCAAACAAATGCCTGAAAGCTTATATGTATATATAGTATATGTATATGTGTATATATATATATATATATATATGTATATGTGTATATATATATATATATTATCTACTGGCGGTCGCCAGTAGATAGTTATAGTTAGGACCACGTTTCCATAGGAAAAGCATTTTTTGATGTGCTTATAACTTTGGCGTCGTTTGTTGAATCTTTACGACATTTTCCAAAAAGTTCCTCTTTTCAGGTGAGCTCCTATCCTGAAAGTTTGGGGGTGATTCGTGAAGGGGGGGCTGAGAAAAAAGGGGGGTCCCAAAACGTGTTTTCTCCATGCAATTTCCATAGGAAACTTTAGACAAGGCTACAGGTCAAACTGCTGAACGGAATTACGCCAAATTTGGCAGGGAGAAAGGTCTTGGTGCAGAAAGCACGCTTTTGTTTAAATGGGGTAAGTCCGTTCAGTAGTTTTAGAGAAATATCTAAATTTACAGATATCGATATTTGAGAATTCTGACATCTGATTGGCTGAGGCATTACGAGCACGAGCGTGCGGCTCATTGGTTGTGAACTGTTCAAACTAGGAAGTGTTGGCAGCCACTTTGTGACTGAGTTGAAAGGCGTAGGGCAAAACAAAAGAGAAAAATTGTATAAGAGGGTATAGTAGGAACACTGTGGTCTTAGTTTAAGCAGTCTGTACGGTGCAGAGGCAGGGAGTTTGAATGTTGCGTAGGCCGTGGAAATCACGTCCGCAGATGTGGAAATCACGTCCGCAGAACAACGGTGCGCGGTATTGCAGCAAGGTCGCGTAGGCTCTGAAAATCCCGTTGGGAAAATAACAATGCGCCGTATTGCAGCCTTCCTTTAATATAATGCGCAGTCATGTTTACTTATAATGCGGTGTTCACTTTTATCACGGACAGTGTGACTTTCTTACACGAAAATTAATATTATGTGGGAGGGCGTGTTCTGTTGGTGTGTCTGGAACAAAATTAACGTTTAATTGGCTGAGGTGTTCCAACAACGAGCTCAATGTTCATTGGCTGCGAACCATTGAAAGTAGAAGTGTTGCCAGCCATTTCCTCCCCATCCGCGGAGTAGTAGGGACATCTGATTGGGTGACGTGTTCCAAGCAGGACCTTCCCAAGCTTAATGTTCATTGGCTGCGAACCATTGAAAGTACAAGTGTTGCCAGCCATTTCCTCCCCGTCCGCGGAGCAGCAGGCACATGTTATTGGTTGACGTGTTCCAAGCACGACGTTCCTAAGCTTAATGTTCATTGGCTGTAAACCATTGAAAGTAGAAGTGTTGCCAGCCATTCCCTCCCTCTCCGCGGAGCATCAGGGACATCTGATTGGGTAACGTGTTCCAAGCAGGACCTTCCCAAGCTTAATGTTCATTGGCTGTAAACCATTGAAAGTTGAAGTGTTGGCAGCTATTCCCTCCCCTCTGCGGAACACCATGGACATTTTATTGGCTAAACTGTTCCTAGTACAAGTTTGTTCATTATTGGCTGGGAACGGTTCACTGTTGTGAACCATTTTGTGACGCACTTCAATGGAGTACGGGAAAAGAAAGTAGTAGCGGGGAGGGTAGGAACACTATTAATTCTGTACAGTGGTCACAAGGTGGTGGAGAGGGATTGTGAAGGTAAAAATAGTTTTTTATATATTTTAAGGGCCATTTATATAATTGGCGTGGGGTGTACAAATCACGGCGGGAAAATAACAAAGTGTGTTGCGGTCTTCTTTTTATTAAGTTTGCGGGTGGGATACTTCCCAGGAGCACTGTTTAGTTATAATGTGGTGTTTACTTTTCGAACGGGGAGCTGTGGTTGCGCATCAAAAATTTCAGTCTAGGTTTGAAATAGTTTTTATTAAGCAATTACAAATATACTTTGTTCGGAAACTGAAGCTGTATATATCAAAGAGGTGACAAATAAAAACGCAATTCATAAAGTATCCCTTAAGCGTGGACACACCCTCCCTTTTTTTTTCTGCTATAGTTTGTAAAAGTGTTGCCCCATATTCTTGATAATATAAGAGGGCATGAGTTACTTTTAGATAAAGTAGAAAAGAAGTGCTACAAGAAACACTCTCGCACTACATCATCTCAGGTCACAAGAACAATAACAAGTAAAAAACAGTTAAACACAAATCACTTTATATTACATAGAAATGTACGCTTTATCATTTTTTATAATTTCTATTATTGTAGAATTCGGGAAAGTTCGGTCGTAGTGCTTAGATCAGGTACTCCTTTAAGAATATATAGGATAGTAGTATAATAATATACATTACTGGTCGTATATATTCTATAGGGAGAAGGTGAATAGGAACCGCAACAGACAAAAATAGGAATAGTAAAAAAACATTCAGAAATGTAGAGTTTATCAAAGGTATTCACTAAGAAAGTATCTATGGAAATGATTTTTTTTTAAACTGCAATTTCCAAAAATATTGTCACTGTAAAAATATCTGATCAAGTAAGTTATAAAGGTCAGTAAACTGTATTTCAGATGGTTTACTCCTGGTGGCGAGAAATCTCCAATTCCTGTTGTGTGGAAATATCACACTCTTACAATATACACAGTGTCACTGATGGCACACAAAAAGGAAAATGAAAATGAATTCATTAATACAAAACAAGATCAATAACGAAATACTTTCCAGCGATGAGTATGTTGAGAGCTTCTTTTCTCCGGGACTTTGAAATCTTTCATCTTCGCGCCAACGGGTCATAAAGTGCTCTGAGATCACGACTGTTAATATTATAATTAGGGCTCCCGGTTTTATGGTATTTATTTTTTAAACATTTCCGTCTGTATTTATCCATATTTATTTTTTGGTCATTTTATCTGTATTTATCCACATTTATTTTTGACGCAAGAAAAAAAAACGCTAAAGCTAGTATTTTTCCACATTTATTTAAATTGACATGCACACTTGCACTAGGTTGTTATAGCTGTTTTTTTAAATGGGAGCCTATGCTCAGTGCACTTTACATATTGGGAGCAAATTTCGTCCCTGTCCTCTAAGAAAAGATGCGTGAATTAGTGATTTTGATAAGGTCTCATTTGCGCATCTGTCTTGCAAAATGTCAACGCATTACTACCTCTTTTACTCACATTTAATCAGCCATCACAGAGAGGGGCCGATTCCGATCTCGGTCGGAGGCGCACCCAATACTATTCGGTCGGGAAAAAAGCCATGCGAAAGCCAGTTTCCCGACCGATCCGTACAGCACACCGAACGAGCAAGTACGATGCGCACAACAGCAAAAATTCCGGCCGAGCCGTACTCACCCAAACCAGGTCCTGTTCTCCGACCGAGGCGAATCCGGAAACGCCGAATCGAGTCGCACGGAAGGGAAAATGCAGCCCCGTCCGGCCGGACAAGTACGATGCGCTTCCCGTACGCGCCGAACCCGTCGCTACGCACGGCACGTCAAAGCATCCGGGAGAGGCGCACATAAGCTCCGAATCGCGCCACAACACGATCCACGGCTACGAGACGAACACAGCACAGACGAGGACGACGCGAAGCGACGAGGACGAAGCGAAGCGACGAGGACGAAGCCAAGCGACGAGGACGACGCGAAGCAACGAGAAGGACGAACGACACGAACCAACCATGAATCCCTTCGTCCCGATCATACCAATATTCTACATCTACTACCGGAACAGGCACGGACGCGTACGGCGCAGAAGGTAAGTCAGACACCAACCACAAAACACATACAACACGTACACGACACATCACACACATACACGGGGAATCTGAATATACTTGCAACAGCAGCACCATAGGGGCGGGATGCCCATCACCAATGCCACATATGCACACAGGGGCCTGGATGCGCACCACCACTACCACCCCTACCCAGGGGGGCTGGATGCCTACCACTACTACCACCCTTAGCCATGGGGGTGCCAAATGCCCACCACCACTACCACCCTTAGCCAGGGGGCAGGATGCCCACCACTACTACCACCCTCACCCAGGGGGGCAGGATGCCCACCACTACTACCACCCTCACCCAGGGGGGCAGGATGCCCACCACTACTACCACCCTTAGCCAGGGGGCAGGATGCCCACCACTACTACCACCCTCACCCAGGGGGGCAGGATGCCCACCACTACTACCACCCTTAGCCAGGGGGCAGGATGCCTACCACTACTACCACCCTTAGCCAGGGGGCAGGATGCCCACCACTACTACCACCCTCACCCAGGGGGGCAGGATGCCCACCACTACTACCACCCTTAGCCAGGGGGCAGGATGCCCACCACTACTACCACCCTCACCCAGGGGGGCAGGATGCCCACCACTACTACCACCCTTAGCCAGGGGGCTGGATGCCTACCACTACTACCACCCTTAGCCAGGGGGGCAGGATGCCTACCACTACTACCACCCTTAGCCAGGGGGCTGGATGCCCACCACTACTACCACCCTCACCCAGGGGGGCAGGATGCCCACCACTACTACCACCCTTAGCCAGGGGGCAGGATGCCCACCACTACTACCACCCTCACCCAGGGGGCAGGATGCCCACCACTACTACCACCCTTAGCCAGGGGGCTGGATGCCTACCACTACTACCACCCTTAGCCAGGGGGCAGGATGCCTACCACTACTACCACCCTTAGCCAGGGGGGCTGGATGCCCACCACTACTACCACCCTCACCCAGGGGGGCAGGATGCCCACCACTACTACCACCCTTAGCCAGGGGGCAGGATGCCTACCACTACTACCACCCTTAGCCAGGGGGGCAGGATGCCCACCACTACTACCACCCTCACCCAGGGGGGCAGGATGCCCACCACTACTACCACCCTTAGCCAGGGGGGCAGGATGCCCACCACTACTACCACCCTCACCCAGGGGGGCAGGATGCCCACCACTACTACCACCCTTAGCCAGGGGGCAGGATGCCCACCACTACTACCACCCTCACCCAGGGGGGCAGGATGCCCACCACTACTACCACCCTTAGCCAGGGGGCAGGATGCCTACCACTACTACCACCCTTAGCCAGGGGGCAGGATGCCCACCACTACTACCACCCTCACCCAGGGGGGCAGGATGCCCACCACTACTACCACCCTTAGCCAGGGGGCAGGATGCCCACCACTACTACCACCCTCACCCAGGGGGGCAGGATGCCCACCACTACTACCACCCTTAGCCAGGGGGCTGGATGCCTACCACTACTACCACCCTTAGCCAGGGGGCAGGATGCCTACCACTACTACCACCCTTAGCCAGGGGGCTGGATGCCCACCACTACTACCACCCTCACCCAGGGGGGCAGGATGCCCACCACTACTACCACCCTTAGCCAGGGGGCAGGATGCCCACCACTACTACCACCCTCACCCAGGGGGCAGGATGCCCACCACTACTACCACCCTTAGCCAGGGGGGCTGGATGCCTACCACTACTACCACCCTTAGCCAGGGGGCAGGATGCCTACCACTACTACCACCCTTAGCCAGGGGGCTGGATGCCCACCACTACTACCACCCTCACCCAGGGGGGCAGGATGCCCACCACTACTACCACCCTTAGCCAGGGGGCAGGATGCCTACCACTACTACCACCCTTAGCCAGGGGGGCAGGATGCCCACCACTACTACCACCCTCACCCAGGGGGGCAGGATGCCCACCACTACTACCACCCTTAGCCAGGGGGCAGGATGCCCACCACTACTACCACCCTCACCCAGGGGGGCAGGATGCCCACCACTACTACCACCCTTAGCCAGGGGGCTGGATGCCTACCACTACTACCACCCTTAGCCAGGGGGCAGGATGCCTACCACTACTACCACCCTTAGCCAGGGGGCTGGATGCCCACCACTACTACCACCCTCACCCAGGGGGGCAGGATGCCCACCACTACTACCACCCTTAGCCAGGGGGCAGGATGCCCACCACTACTACCACCCTCACCCAGGGGGCAGGATGCCCACCACTACTACCACCCTTAGCCAGGGGGCTGGATGCCTACCACTACTACCACCCTTAGCCAGGGGGCAGGATGCCTACCACTACTACCACCCTTAGCCAGGGGGGCTGGATGCCCACCACTACTACCACCCTCACCCAGGGGGGCAGGATGCCCACCACTACTACCACCCTTAGCCAGGGGGCTGGATGCCTACCACTACTACCACCCTTAGCCAGGGGGCAGGATGCCTACCACTACTACCACCCTTAGCCAGGGGGCTGGATGCCCACCACTACTACCACCCTCACCCAGGGGGGCAGGATGCCCACCACTACTACCACCCTTAGCCAGGGGGCAGGATGCCTACCACTACTACCACCCTTAGCCAGGGGGCTGGATGCCCACCACTACTACCACCCTCACCCAGGGGGGCAGGATGCCCACCACTACTACCACCCTTAGCCAGGGGGCAGGATGCCCACCACTACTACCACCCTCACCCAGGGGGGCAGGATGCCCACCACTACTACCACCCTCACCCAGGGGGGCAGGATGCCCACCACTACTACCACCCTCACCCAGGGGGGCAGGATGCCCACCACTACTACCACCCTTAGCCAGGGGGCAGGATGCCCACCACTACTACCACCCTCACCCAGGGGGGCAGGATGCCCACCACTACTACCACCCTTAGCCAGGGGGGCAGGATGCCTACCACTACTACCACCCTTAGCCAGGGGGCAGGATGCCCACCACTACTACCACCCTCACCCAGGGGGGCAGGATGCCCACCACTACTACCACCCTTAGCCAGGGGGCAGGATGCCCACCACTACTACCACCCTCACCCAGGGGGGCAGGATGCCCACCACTACTACCACCCTTAGCCAGGGGGGCTGGATGCCTACCACTACTACCACCCTTAGCCAGGGGGCAGGATGCCTACCACTACTACCACCCTTAGCCAGGGGGGCTGGATGCCCACCACTACTACCACCCTCACCCAGGGGGGCAGGATGCCCACCACTACTACCACCCTTAGCCAGGGGGCAGGATGCCCACCACTACTACCACCCTCACCCAGGGGGCAGGATGCCCACCACTACTACCACCCTTAGCCAGGGGGCTGGATGCCCACCACTACTACCACCCTTAGCCAGGGGGCAGGATGCCTACCACTACTACCACCCTTAGCCAGGGGGCTGGATGCCCACCACTACTACCACCCTCACCCAGGGGGGCAGGATGCCCACCACTACTACCACCCTTAGCCAGGGGGCTGGATGCCTACCACTACTACCACCCTTAGCCAGGGGGCAGGATGCCTACCACTACTACCACCCTTAGCCAGGGGGCTGGATGCCCACCACTACTACCACCCTCACCCAGGGGGGCAGGATGCCCACCACTACTACCACCCTTAGCCAGGGGGCAGGATGCCTACCACTACTACCACCCTTAGCCAGGGGGCTGGATGCCCACCACTACTACCACCCTCACCCAGGGGGGCAGGATGCCCACCACTACTACCACCCTTAGCCAGGGGGCAGGATGCCCACCACTACTACCACCCTCACCCAGGGGGGCAGGATGCCCACCACTACTACCACCCTCACCCAGGGGGGCAGGATGCCCACCACTACTACCACCCTCACCCAGGGGGGGCAGGATGCCCACCACTACTACCACCCTTAGCCAGGGGGGCAGGATGCCTACCACTACTACCACCCCCACTCATAGGATGGACAATGCATGACACAACAAGCACACCACAACCTAGGGAATGCAAGATTAAGACATCCCCCCACCACCATGACAAGCGTGTGAGCAGGCTGTGTCAAATGCCTACAACACCGAACATGACATTGAACATACAATGTGACCCCCTAGCACATGTGCCACACATATATGTGTGTGGCACCCACAATGCAAGCAGCCCATGACCATTGTGGCAATGGGGCCTAAACCCCCATCATCACAGTGACCAAAAGGCAAGTGTGGGGTCCATAGCTGAAGCACATTTTGACCATTGTGGCAATGGGGTCTAAACCCCCATCATCACAGTGACCAAAAGGCAAGTGTGGGGTCCATAGCTGAAGCACATTTTGACCATTGTGGCAATGGGGTCTAAACCCCCATCATCACAGTGACCAAAAGGTAAGTGTGGGGTCCATAGCTGAAGCACATTTTGACCATTGTGGCAATGGGGTCTAAACCCCCATCATCACAGTGACCAAAAGGTAAGTGTGGGGTCCATAGCTGAAGCACATTTTGACCATTGTGGCAATGGGGTCTACACCCTTATCATCACAGTGACCAAAAGGTAATTGTTAACAAAGAAAGAGCTGCAACTGCCAAACTGCATGGATCATTCCTGGTCACAGAACCAAAAACTCATCTGTGGCAAAGTAGTGTATGTGTCCCATTGCAACATAAATTGGGGGAGCCAAATACTGCAGTGCAAATGAAACATTCCTTTGGCCATGTGCAGACAAACAACACCCATGGGGGCTGAGACCGTCAACAGTCATCAATGACACAATGACAGAAGTGACCATCAGAATGCAGAACCACATATTTGCACCAATGGGCACACAAATGCAGATACCCTGTGGAGACAGCAGATGTGAGGTGAACAGATACCATACCATGGCAGCAATGGGACACACAAACCATGATCACTGTGCTGACCGATGACCTAGGAGTCCCAGGGACAGCAGGGGAAACACACCAAACAACATACAGCCAATGGCACACCCAAGATATGCCAATGCAGTGGTGCAGATGCACAAACACAAACAGGCAGACCAACACTGCCATCATACACAGCAGGTGAGGGGTGGGGGTGCCATTGTCCCCAGGCAACAACACAACACATGAGGAGAGCTGAATACCAATCATACAGATGTGCATACACTGCCACACTAAGCTAACTCATGGATCCAAATCCCCTATGTGGGCAAGCAGGCATTGACAGGTGAGAGGGAGCACAAAACACACATGTCACACAGGCACGTAGGAACAACAACTGACACAGCAAGTCACAGACACACCACAGCACCACCCCCAGGGCCCCCACAATGTGGTGACCCTGGGCTGAAGAAAAATACCACTGTGATGACAAAGCTAAATGTCGTTCACACTGTGAACCACAGTCAGGTGTCCTGAGCAACTAACTACCATCACACCTACACAAGCACAAATCAATCAGCATGGCCAGTAAGCCAAGGCCAACATGGAGGCAGGGGACTAGCCGGGCAACAACTCTCATCTGCACACACTCAACACCACACCCCTCGACCTCCAACAATGTGCAGCAGTGAAGTACACATGCACTGGTGACATTGCACATGCACCCATGACTATTCCAGGGTGGTGGGTGGGAACCAAGGTGTAGAAACACATCACACATGGACACTCAACAAGACTCCTGAATGTCTGACACACTGCACACTACTCTGTACATGGACATGACGGCAATACCACACCGACCAATGGGATCCCAGCCACAGTCACACACCAATGAAGAAGCCAAGGTCACCCACAAAGAACACACATAGACAACAACCAACATTGCAGCCCGGACCCTAAGGAGTGCCAGCAGTCACACACACAACGTGTCACAATCACTGAAAGATAACACAAACTGGAAATCACATGACAGGGGCAAACAACAAGTGCCAAAGGGAAACCTGACTGTGACCCATCTGCGTCAGCACACAAACTCTGCCCTGACAGCAAACACACCTATGGGTGACACCCTGATGACCAGTAATGTGCCATGCACCCACATCACAGAGAACACAGGGAGAAGACTTTGGGGGAACATAGCTCAAGTCAGCAAGCATCACAAACAGGTACAACACTAGGGATCACAGCATGCGCAGATGAATGGAAGTGAACACACAGACATGCACATACAACACACACCTTGGGCGCAGGCAATGTCACACGTGTACACACTGCCATGAGGGGACTCCACTCCTGTGTGAGGAAAGCTGTGCCATATGTTGCCTCAGTAGGGCCCCATCATGTCAGCTGAGCACTTGGTCACACAATCAACAATTAGCACCAAATGAGGGCTCCCATCACATCAGCCTGGTCATGGATGTGCCAACGGAATCATCAGCACAGATCCAACACACTTGTATAGCAATGTTGCACTGACTACACGGATGAGTCCCTCCCCATTGATGCCCAAACCTGCATGTCCACTGGAGATGGCAACACGGTCAGGGAAGTAGACAAATGCAACGATGGCAGGCACAACAGATGTGCAGGGGTGGAAGCCACAGATATGAAATTGCCAATGTAAGTAGGAAACCCATTGCCAAATACTGAACACATGACACCCTCAGATGCTGCTATTGATGACATGGATACACCACAGGATAGGACACATTCCCCCTGGACCACATGGGTTCCTGCACAGTAACACTTCATAATCATGAGACCAGATATCACCATCACTGCAGCAAGGGCATGGTTAGCTGCACCAACAACATGTACATCTGAAGCATGAGCACTAGAGAAAAGAAAGTTGCTTTATTCAGCATATGTGTTGAGGCCAAACGAAGTCCTGAAAAAGAGCAAAGGCCAATGGCCAGTCCATTGTCAAAGTTCAAACAGGGTGACACTGGCAGATGTCACCCTACGCATGCCTGCACAATACCAGGGACAATCCACTAGGAGGGGCAACCGGGGGGCAGGCCAGGCACCGCAGGGACAGGATCAGGGCTCACCAGGGGGAGTCAGGGAAGGGGTGGTGGGTGCAGGAGAGCCACTGACAACTGCAGTGGAGGTGTCTGACATGGTGTGTGCCGGCACAACTGGGGGGCATGACACAGATGTCGTGGGTGCCGGCACAACTGCAGTGGACCCTGCAGATGGGGTGGACAGGTCCGCCACTGCAGTGCCCAAGTCAGACAGGGCGGTAGTGGACTCCACTGCAGTGCCTACCTCCAGGGGAGGAGAATGGGGAACAGGCAAGGTGGGTTGGACAGAGGGGGGACACCCTCACCACATCAGTGGCACAGACAAGCGCAGCGGGGGTGTGGTGCTGGGAGAGCAAGTGGCAGGGGGAGAAGGCCGGAGCATCTTGGGGATGGTATATCTGTGGGTGGGGGAACCTGGGGCAGGGTGTGGTGGGGGCACCTGTGCAGTGGGGGCCTGAGGGATGGAGGACGGAGACCTTGTGCCTGAGCTGCAGGGTGGTGGCGGGGTCTTGCTCTTAGCACTCCGGGGGGACTTGCGGGTGGGGGCCTCAGTCCGTCTGCGCCTGGGGGAGGGTGTCCGGGGCGAGGGGCACTCTGCTCCGTGTGGGTGGGCTTCCTCTTCCCCCGGGATGCTGGAGCAGCTTCATCGGTGGGGAAGAGGCCGAGGTCACAGAGGAAGAGCTGCTGTGACTTTGGGGTTGCAGGTGAGGCAAGGGAGGGTGCTTTGGAGGGAGAGGGAACTGAGGACTGCGCAGTGCATGTGGATGCGTGTGTGTGTTCCAGGGCCCCATCCCCTGTGAGTCTGGCTTCAGTCCCCTGAATGTGCGTGCGTGTGCGTTTTGTCATTGGCGTGTGTGTCAGTGTGCTGGATGTGTGTGTGCTGGTGTGTGCCTGTGCCAGTGTGTGTGTGCCTGGGATGGGTAAGGTGCTGGGGAGTGTGGATGGAGCAGAGGCAGGAGGGGTGAGGGACCGTTTGAGGAGGGACACTGCTGCCGTCAGGGAGGAGTCCATGGACCTATTGCCCCTCTGTAGGTCAGACATGCCCGATGAGATGCCCTCCATGAACGACACCAGCTGAGTCAACAGCGCGGTGTGCGCATGGAGGACACTCAGCATGGCTGTCTGCCCTACATGGAGCTGGCGAAGGAGGTACACAGACTCCTCACTCAGGGCAGCAGGGGACACAGGGGCAGGGGGTGCGGTGCCTGGCCCAAAGGAGACACGCTCCCGGACATGGGAGCCTCCACGGACCTGGGGAATGGGAGCCGATGGGAGGGCGGTGGTGGTGCTGGTGGTGGCGGGGACAGCAACACTAGCTGGGGTGTGGTGGCTGCTGACACCCGCCTCCACAAGGGAGTCATCCTCCGAGTTGCTCTGGTCCTCAGCTGAGGTGGATGCTGCTGAGGACTCCTCGGTGTGGCTCCCCTCGCCCTCCGTGCCACTGGGTCCCTCCGACCACTCCTCGGCTGCTGACCCAGTCTGGCTCTCCGGCTCCTCCTGGTCCGTGGAGCTGTCCCCTTCCGTGGCCGTGGATGTATCTGCAAACAATGGGGAAACAGACAGACATCAGTCACCTGCACCAAACGCACACACCACTGTGAGCACAACACATTACAGAGCAAGCCCTGGCATCATTAGTTGTACATTGCTAAAAGTGCCCTAATTGAACAGGAGAAGTCAATTGTCAGTCTGATGCCAAGCATGGCACTCACATCCCACATGGCCTTGCACCCATCTGTCTGGTGTCTGTTGGATTGCAACACCCCAGTGTTGACACATGCACCAAGTACACAGTAGTTGGACAGTGCAGAGGACACGGTGTGGACACATCACAGCTCTTGCCACTGAGTCAGTACAGGTTTACGGATGTAAGGGATGCCCAGAGTCAAATAGGAAATGCATGTGATGCATACCAGCGACAGACACCATGATGCACCCATGTCCTGATAGCCAGCGCCACTATGGTGTGCATGTAGCACATGTCACTCCCCTGCAGGATCACCAATCAGTAGACACATGCCATGGCGGAGGCATGACTGCAAAGTCATACATCACTGTCTCAGTGATGTATGACTTTGCAGCCAGACAACAACACTCTGCACTGTGTCACAATAGTAGGTCATGGGGAATGCAAGTCCTGGAGCTGCACAAGTGCACATGTACATCCCCCCACAACACATCCTCTTAACCCTCATCTGTCCAGGTCATACCTATTGGACATATGGGAGACCTGTGACACTACCCTCTGAACCTGAGCCCCTCACACTCTGCTGTGCATGGGGAACAGCTGCCTGAACTTCACATTTACATGCCCCAGTCTGCATGGGCAGCTGATCAGACACCTATGTGTCACACAAGTATCGTCTCCTATGGTCACATCTCCAGTGGCATGCTGAGCCCCTACCAAGAAACTCCACAGCAGTCCTGGCGACTAATCCACAGCACACTGACACAGAGGCAGACACCTGAGGGGTCAAATCACTGTGCACAATGTGTCCTCTGATACACGGGAGTGGGAGTACAGAGTGTATTGTATGGCCTGGAGTAGGCATGACTGTCCAGCCCCACATGAATGAGGGATGAGCCCTGGACTGTAGGCAGCTGGCTAAGTATGTGTGACACACGTCATATACATACTCCTGGGGCCCAAACATTGTTCCCACCCGCAGCATGGGTGTGTGCCAGGTACCCCAGCCACATGTGGTGGATCAGCTCAGCAATTGGACCACAGATCAAAGTAACACGCTGAATACATGTCAGAATACAGGCATTGTGTAAGCAATGGACCCACCCATGATGCCCACCACAGAGTCAGGGAAACAGATGCTGTCTCCCACCTTGAGTCAAGCAAACTGCAAGGACACAGTCCTAAGTGACAGAATTCCCTGCATGTAAGGGCCACACCTGGGTATCAGATGAGGAGTGGGCAGTGCACAATAGAGGGACATGGCTCCTGGACAACATGACTGCTGTACTGTGGCAGTTCAACCTGGCCCGAGGAGGGCACATAACATGTTAGACAGAGTACACAGTGCAGTCTTTGACTCACCCCTCCTTGCTGCTCTCTGGCCTTCAGCTGCCCATCCAGGTCTGGAAAGACCACCGCCAGGATCCTGAGCATGTGGGGGGTCAGGGTCCGTGTTCCGCCCCTCCTGCGAGGAGGCGACAGCTTCAGCTGGACCCGTGCAATCCTCCGGGTCCAGCCCCGAAGGTCCTGCCACCTCTTTTGGCAGTTGCGGATCCGGCGCTTGTAGACCCCCACGGACCGGACAGCCCGGACGATGTCCTTCCAGATCTCATGCTTCCGATGGGCAGAAGCCTGTCAGGATGACAAAGTGATAAGGCCATTACTACACATGCAACATATCCGTGCATGACACAGTTGCATATACATGTCGCAATCACAGGGGCACATGGTGTACCCAGGCAGTGCACGGCTGCCCATGGACAGTTTTCCAGAAGTCACTACATGGTATCATAGCATGGGGAGTAAAACCCTGTTCAGAAGCACTGTCACTGCACCATACCTGTCCAGTGCAAGTCACTACACACTATGGGGGGTGACAACTACTCAGTGAGCCTGCTAGCCAGTGGTGTGCTGACTCTCAGCCTTGCTAGTCAGACAAAATGCACATTCAGAAAGGCAGTGCACAGAACACTCACCTGCTCCCCTGGTGTCCCATACAGCTTGCTGTACTGTGGAAGTAGGCTGTCCAGCAGGGCCTGGTTCTCTTCAAGGCTGAAGGCTGGGGCTCTCTCCACAGTACGTGCCATTGCAGGGTCCAGAGGGGCAGAGACAGCAGCAGTGCAGTGGCAGATGTCGTCCTGGAGCATGTAGTGCAGGCAAGTGGGCTCTCAGGGGAACATGCAGCAATATATATGTGCTGGAGAGGCAGATACTGTCCCTTGTGTCCAAAGTGATAGGTCCAAGTCGTTTGCATCTTCTGAATCTGGCCAATCCATGGAATAGCAGCACCAAAACACGCCCACAGCATCCTTCAAAATTTCAACTTCATGACATACATGATTTTGCAACATTGTTGTGGGTGACCAACTGATTTTCCAGCAACCGACTCGTTCGAATATTCGAAAACGCGTCCGTTGCCAGGCAAGCCCATTGTCAATGGGTGCGCACCGATCGGTCCATTGAGGTACAACGCGCACAGGGGTACAACGCGTACCCGCACACATTGGAAGCAATGGGCCGGCCGGAGGCACCGATCGGTCCATTGCAGTACAACGCGCACAGGGGTACAACGCGTACCCGCACACATTGAATGCAATGGGCCGGCCGGAGGCACCGATCGGTCCATTGCAGTACAACGCGCACAGGGGTACAACGCGTACCCGCACACATTGAATGCAATGGGCCGGCCGGAGGCACCGATCGGTCCATTGCAGTACAACGCGCACAGGGGTACAACGCGTACCCGCACACATTGAATGCAATGGGCCGGCCGGAGGCACCGATCGGTCCATTGCAGTACAACGCGCACAGGGGTACAACGCGTACCCGCACACATTGGAAGCAATGGGCCGGCCGGAGGCACCGATCGGTCCATTGCTGTTCAACGCGCACAGGGTACAACGCTGCACCGCACACATTGAATGCAATGGGCCGGCCGGAGGCACCGATCGGTCCATTGCAGTACAACGCGCACAGGGGTACAACGCGTACCCGCACACATTGAATGCAATGGGCCGGCCGGAGGCACCGATCGGTCCATTGCTGTTCAACGCGCACAGGGGTACAACGCGTACCCGCACACATTGAATGCAATGGGCCGGCCGGAGGCACCGATCGGTCCATTGCAGTACAACGCGCACAGGGGTACAACGCGTACCCGCACACATTGAATGCAATGGGCCGGCCGGAGGCACCGATCGGTCCATTGCAGTACAACGCGCACAGGGGTACAACGCGTACCCGCACACATTGAATGCAATGGGCCGGCCGGAGGCACCGATCGGTCCATTGCAGTACAACGCGCACAGGGGTACAACGCGTACCCGCACACATTGAATGCAATGGGCCGGCCGGAGGCACCGATCGGTCCATTGCAGTACAACGCGCACAGGGGTACAACGCGTACCCGCACACATTGAATGCAATGGGCCGGCCGGAGGCACCGATCGGTCCATTGCAGTACAACGCGCACAGGGGTACAACGCGTACCCGCACACATTGAATGCAATGGGCCGGCCGGAGGCACCGATCGGTCCATTGCAGTACAACGCGCACAGGGGTACAACGCGTACCCGCACACATTGAAAGCAATGGGCCGGCCGGAGGCACCGATCGGCCCATTGCTGTTCAACGCATCACTGTACATGTGACTGGCATATGTCAGCATGCCTGTCTCAGATGGACATATGCCAGCCACAGATAGCTCCCAGGGAGTGAGGGGCACACCTACATCACGACAGCCTGTCCAAACCTTATCATGAGGCATGTAAGGCTGCATTTCCTATTGTGTGTATGTTGGTGTACATTTTGTCCTGTGGGTGTCACCTGTGGGCAGCCACCCCCAGGCTGTGCACGTGTTAATGGGGACAGGATCCTGGGTGTTACGTGTACGTGACCACTGTGATGTGCAACTGTTCATATCTGTGCATGTGCCATGGTCACATTTCACAGTGGTGTTTGTGTATGTCATGTCACATACCCCGTGAGTCCCATGTGGGACGGTATGTTTGAGCCAGGGTGTCCCAGTGGCACAATAGTGATGGCCCTCCACAGTCTTTGTGCATGTAGTGTTTACAATGTCTCTGATTTCATGTGCACAATGGGAGACAGTCTCCACATCCACGTTGTGTGTGCATGGACTCTGATGTTGTGCGTGTGTGTCACAGACGTCCATGGCTCTCCTGCCATGGCAAGTGTGGCCACTACCTGTGGGGGTCATGTTTGTTTTGTTGTGGTGTACACATGATACTCCAGGTGATGCCAGTGTCCATGTGGCATTACAGGGTCCCTGGGAATGTGCCTGTCGTTGAGCTGTGGTGCCTGGGGCACATCTGTCCTCACATGTCACTGGGGGGTGACTGTGACACAGCATCATGATATCCAATGGGCCAACCTGGGACAAATTGATGCCACCTGTAGGACCGTGTTGACAGATGTTGGCCATGTATGTACCATACATGTCGTTCCGGTACTGCACACTTCATGTAGTTGTGCCTCATGATGATGTATGTTGGGATCTTGAGTGTGTTCAATGCCGCATATGTGGGGTGACTGACGATCTTGCTTACTTCTCCTCTGCACTGCAGGGCTCCTGCTGTCCATCGGCCATTCCCAGACCTGGCAACGATGGTGGAACGGGACAGCATCCGACGGTACCGCTTCACCAGGCAGCTGATTGAGGATTTGGCAGTGCAGTTGTCCCCACATTTGCAGCCTGGCCGGCCGTATCCTACAGCGCTGACCCCCAAGGTGAAGGTGATGGCAGCCCTACACTTCTTTGCCACCGGTACCTTCCAACATACTGTGGCGTCTGCTGGTGGGATGTCACAGACCATGTTCAGCCGTGTGCTCCGCGATGTTTTGGCGGCAATGTTGCTCTTCCTGAACCGGTACATCTATTTCCCTAGACTGCGACGACTCACTGACGTGAAGAGTGACTTTTATGCCCTGGGGAGGATGCCGCATGTCATTGGCTCCATTGATGGGACACATGTGGCTTTGGTACCACCACAGGCCCAGGAGCAGGCCTACAGGAACCGCAAGCACTACCACTCGGTCAATGCACTGGTGGTGTGTCTTGCAGACATGACCATCACACACGTGTGTGCCCGTTTCCCTGGTTCAGCACACGATGCCTTTGTGATGAGGAGTAGTCGCATCCCCAGGTTGATGGCACAGATGCAGAACCAGCGTGCCTGGCTTGTCGGTGTGTACTGACTTTGTGCCATTGTGTGTGATCTGATCTGTAGTATTCCGCCCACTTTTCCAAGTCAGCTGATGTGCACTTGTCTGTCCGTAGGTGACTCGGGATACCCCAACATGCCGTGGTTGCTGACACCCCTCAGGAACCCTGTGACACCTGCCCAGATGCGCTACAATGAGGCACATGGTCGGACCAGGAGAGTGATTGAGCGGACCTTTGGTCTCCTGAAGAGCCGCTTCCGCTGCCTGGACAAGACCGGAGGGTCCCTCCCATATGCCCCTGCGAAAGTGTGCAAGATTATCATCGTCTGCTGCATGCTCCACAACCTGGCAGTGCGGAAGGAGTTGCCTCTCATCCAGGATGACGATGACCAACATCCGCCACCTGTGGAGGATCCTGGCCTGGAACACGATGCCAGTGACGATGATGATGATGATGGTGATGGTGATGTCCGCACACAGCTCATCACCAACTTCTTTAGCTGAATGTGAGTATCCTGAGGTGTCATGTCAATGATGTGAGTTGGCATGATGTGTGGGTGGTGCTCTGGTGCTGTTGGAGTGTGTCCATGGGCTACTTGACTGGATGTGTGTTGCGATGTGTGCTTACAGGTGGGCTGTACTCCCCAACAGTGTTGACATGCTAACTTGGTTCTGGGTGGGTATCTTGTAACATGTATTGTGCATGAGTTTTGCTGTTCTGTCCTGTACTCCATTGCTTTTGACTGTGTGTCATTTCTGTCCTTCACAGGGTACTTTCAGATTCGTTTGGTCAACTGTGTCCACCGACAACGTGATTGCACATCCAGGCTGGTAGCTGTTGTGTCCCTACAGGTGATGTGCGCCACACCCATGGACTTCCTTCTGTCTACAGTTGTTGACTGTGTGCCCGCTACCAGGTGGGGTTACCTTGCATCTGTAGTGGTTACGGCATGTTGCTACTGTGTAATAAACCTGTGCTTCACTTAGTGATGTGCGTTGTCTGTGGTCACACATTTGACTGCCATTTGCTTACTGCACCTGTGGGCTACTTGACTACAACTGGGAATGGGTGTGGTGTCTGTGCATTGCACCGTCTTCCCTGGCAACATCAGTGTAGGCAATGAGTCAGATGGCCTAGGTGTGTATGTGTTGTGTAGCCCTGGTGGTGTGTCTCCCTCATATGTGTCACGTTGCCTGTACTCACATGCCTGTGTTGTCCTTGCTGTTGCAGTTCGCATACACAGTGTAATTTTGTTGTTCATCATCCCCATAACAGCACCCACGTTGGAATCACGACAGAGGCAAGTATGGTGTATTATTGTGTTTATTGTGATACATCTGTGATAATAGTGCATAGGATGGATTGTGCTGTACATGAATCTTGCAATCCCAAGTTCCTAGATGAATAGAAAGTCCAGGTAGACAGGATCCCCAGTATCGGGGCCACAGTTGTCTGACACATTGTTCCAACTTGTACTCCCCATGCAATGTGTGGGAGTAGTGTTGCCATCAACAGGGTGAACAGTCTGTGCACAAAGGCGAAAATCCAGAACAGGTTCAGGCTTCCTGGGAGTTGCGCTTGGCCATCAGCCTCTCACTTTCCCCTCCTCGGACGACCCCTCTTCTTGGGGGGGCCCTCAAGTGCAGGCTGCTGCGGTGCAGGGGACTCTCCGCCAGAGTCCTCCTCCCTCCCTGTGGCAGTTGCAGTTTGTTCGGTACCAGATGTTGTTGGCACACAGGGAGGTGTGGACTGGTTGCTGTTCATCTGGCGGAGGCATTGTAAAATGTCCCTGTGCACCGCCGTCATCTCATGTAGTACATCCCACTTGGACTCCACGCGGGTCATGTGGGAGTCCACACGTGACATGTGGGAGTCCACACGTGACATGTGTGACTCCACATGGGACATGTGGGAGTCCAAGCGGGCATGATGGGCAGCCTGCTGCTGTTTGATGTCTCTGAGGAGCCCCACTACCTGGCTGAGCTCTCCGGTGCTGGACTGGTACGCATCAGCTATGCGTACCAGTTGTGGGTCTTCATGCACACCAGCAACGTCTGCAAGCAGCGACCTCTGTCTCCCACCCCTCCCACCACCCCTGCTGACATGTGCAGTGTGTGCAGTTGCACGCACAGATAACCCTGGTCCACCTCGGGGGTTGGTGGTGGTGGTGGTGTCCATGGCCCCAGGTTGGTCCAGGGTCACTGCGCTGGTGTTGTTCCTTATTCTGTCCATGTCGGCAGGGATGGTATTCGTGGTGACAGTCGTTGGAGGGGTGGGTGCAGGGGGTGCAGCTGGTGGACCTGCTGGTGCTGCAGCTGGTGGTCCTGCTGGTGCAGCATGTTGACTTGCACCGGATGTGCCAGGTTGTTCTTCATCGTCCGAGGAGGACAGAGGCTGTACGACGCCAGTGAGCTCGGCATCCTCTTGAGCCTGGGACTGGGACTCCTCAGCGTCTGCTGCTGTGTCCCTATCATCACCTGTTTTTGGGAGACACAAACAATGTATGTCATGTTTCTGCAGGCATCAGTGGTTGACACACCTGACAGTTGTGACTGTGCCTCGGGGTGCGGGCCTGTACATTGTATTGTCCTAAGTCGTCACAGTCAGGGGTTGATATTGGTGTGGCACATTGTCCTGCATTATTTGGGCATTTCTATGTATTCTCTGGGGTGTGAACATGGTCTGCATTGATTGTGTTTGGTTGACAGCCAGACCTCCTTCCCACCCACCCACCCACCCAGTCAGTTATCCCACCATGGAACGTGCTTGCATTGCAGGGAGTGTAAGTTGTCTCTCAGGATGTCAGTCAGAGGTGTCCTGCTGTTTGTTGGTGCACAGTTGGCAGCAGGGCCTTGTGCTCCCCACAGCAGTAGCCAGTGTCAGCCATCTTGTGAGTCCTTCTCCACTCCCTGTGATGTGAGCATGGTTCAGGGTGGTGTTGATGGGACAGTTGTGAGGCTGAGCAATGTCTGTGACTACCACTCCCATCATGCTATTGCTTCCACCCCCTTCCCAGCATGCCCATGCTTCCTTCCTTTTGACTCTGCTTCCCTGTGGGGTGGGCTGGCTGTGCTGACAGGATGGCTGGGAGTGTTGTCCTGGCAGTTGTTTGGCTAAGAGTCCCAAGAGTGTCCCTGTGCTTCACACAACATAACCCAGGGTGGTGGTGCTTTGTGGGATCTTGTGTTAGGATGGAGGGCATTGCATTCTACCAGGTGGGTACTGTGGAGTTTGTGTTGGGGGGGGTGTGAGGGGAGGTGCTGGTGACTATGGTCAGTGCTGCAAGTCCCCCTTCCCACCCAGCCAGCCGGATATCCCACCATGGAACGTGCTTGCATTGCAGGGAGTGTAAGTTGTCTCTCAGGATGTCAGTCAGTGGTGTCCTGCTGTTTGTTGGTGCACAGTTGCCAGCAGGGCCTTGTGCTCCCCGCAGCAGTAGCCAGTGTCAGCCATTTTGTGAGTCCTTCTCCACTCCCTGTGATGTGAGCATGGTTCAGGGTGGTGTTGATGGGCCAGTTGTGAGGCTGAGCAATGTCTGTGACTACGACTCCCATCATGCTATTGCCTCCACCCCCTTCCCAGCATGCCCATGCTTCCTTCCTTTTGACTCTGCTTCCCTGTGGGGTGGGCTGGCTGTGCTGACAGGATGGCTGGGAGTGTTGTCCTGGCAGTTGTTTGGCTAAGAGTCCCAAGAGTGTCCCTGTGCTTCACACAACATAACCCAGGGTGGTGGTGCTTTGTGGGATCTTGTGTTAGGATGGAGGGCATTGCATTCTACCAGGTGGGTACTGTGGAGTTTGTGTTGGGGGGGGTGTGAGGGGAGGTGCTGGTGACTATGGTCAGTGCTGCAAGTCCCCCTTCCCACCCAGCCAGCCGGATATCCCACCATGGAACGTGCTTGCATTGCAGGGAGTGTAAGTTGTCTCTCAGGATGTCAGTCAGTGGTGTCCTGCTGTTTGTTGGTGCACAGTTGGCAGCAGGGCCTTGTGCTCCCCACAGCAGTAGCCAGTGTCAGCCATCTTGTGAGTCCTTCTCCACTCCCTGTGATGTGAGCATGGTTCAGGGTGGTGTTGATGGGCCAGTTGTGAGGCTGAGCAATGTCTGTGACTACCACTCCCATCATGCTATTGCCTCCACCCCCTTCCCAGCATGCCCATGCTTCCTTCCTTTTGACTCTGCTTCCCTGTGGGGTGGGCTGGCTGTGCTGACAGGATGGCTGGGAGTGTTGTCCTGGCAGTTGTTTGGCTAAGAGTCCCAAGAGTGTCCCTGTGCTTCACACAACATAACCCAGGGTGGTGGTGCTTTGTGGGATCTTGTGTTAGGATGGAGGGCATTGCATTCTACCAGGTGGGTACTGTGGAGTTTGTGTTGGGGGGGGTGTGAGGGGAGGTGCTGGTGACTATGGTCAGTGCTGCAAGTCGCCCTTCCCACCCAGCCAGCCGGATATCCCACCATGGAACGTGCTTGCATTGCAGGGAGTGTAAGTTGTCTCTCAGGATGTCAGTCAGTGGTGTCCTGCTGTTTGTTGGTGCACAGTTGGCAGCAGGGCCTTGTGCTCCCCACAGCAGTAGCCAGTGTCAGCCATCTTGTGAGTCCTTCTCCACTCCCTGTGATGTGCGCATGGTTCATGGTGGTGTTGATGGGACAGTTGTGGGGGGGCAATATGTGTGACTGCGACTCCCATGATGCTATTGGCTACACTGACTTGGCCAGCATACACAGAATTCCTTCCTTTGAGTGGTCTTCGCTGTGTGTTGGTGTTGTTGTGGTGGCTACATGTGTGGATGTGTGTGTTAGTTCTATTTGTGCCACTGCCTAGCTGTAGTTGTGGTTGTGTTTGTACATGTGTTGGCACAGTTGGATGTGACTTTTTTGATGGCATGTGTTGTGTTTATCTGACTGACATACACATTTTGGGATGATTCTGTTCTAGTTGCTGTGTAATTGCTATGAGTGCATGGTTTGACTCTCCCTTGACAGTGATGTGTGTGTTTTGTGGCAGTTTATTGTGTACATTTGTTGTGTACTCACCAGGCTCTGGGATGTCCTCTAGTCCATATACGCTCACTGGCGGAAGGATGGCCCGCACCTTCTCCTCCCAGGGCCTGAGGTATACTGGCTTGGCAGGAGGGCCACTGCCGGTGTATTGGCTCAGGTGGTAGTCTTTCTTGAGCAGCTCCCGTACCCTCCTGCGCACGTCATACCACCTGTTCTGGATGTCGGTCTTTGTGCGCCGACATGGTGATTGGGCGTTCACCCTGTTGATGATCCTCTCCCACATCTTGGTTTTCTGCGACATGGGGGTCTGTTGGACCAATGTGCCAAACAGCTGTGGCTCCACCCTGAGGATCTCGTCTACCAGGACTTCCAATTCACAATCTAGAAACTTGGGATTCTTCTTGGGGGGCATGGTGATGGTTGGTGATGGTGGGTGATGTGTGTGTTGGTGTGCAGGTGAGGGTGTGTGGGTGTGTGTTGTGCTGGGTGTATGTGAGGTAGGTATTTGTTGGTGTGCTGCTGGTGTGTGGCTTGTGTGAGGGATGGGCTGTGGGTGTGTGGTTGCTTTCTCTTGGGTGCTGGCAGTGGAATGGCATTTGCAAAGGCTCATGGTAGTGATTTGTGTCCTTTATATAGGTGGAGTTGTTGGTGTGTCTTTGTTCTCTGTCCCCACCCCCCAGTATTTATTGGCTTGGTAATTGCTTGTTTGGCCTTTTTTTGGTTGATTTTTCCTTTGTGCTGTTTGTGTATGTTGGAAACGTTCTTGTGACCG
The DNA here is from genome assembly GCA_963921515.1 of Calotriton arnoldi. NCBI lineage: Eukaryota > Metazoa > Chordata > Amphibia > Caudata > Salamandridae > Calotriton > Calotriton arnoldi. The sequence continues at coordinate 461,489 of CAWUFW010011771.1, read as the reverse complement.
AGTCGGACCGTGCATTGGTCTCGTACGGTGTTTTCCGTTTCGTTCACGCTGTGTTTGTGCAGTTTTGTATGCTGCGTACGCGTCGGTCGCGGTGTATTGTGTTGCTTCGGCTCGGTTTTGTATGCGTGTCGGTCGTACGGCTTGTCCTCCGTCCGACTCGGTCGTGTTTTTCGCGCCTTGCATCGTACTTTGCAGGTTGGAGTTGGCGGGTACGATTCGGTCGGATTTGTTCCGGGTGCGTGTCGGTCGGTTGGATTCGCGTGTTTTTCCGGCCGGATTGCTATTTTCCGAGCGGCTCGGTCGGTCGGCTTGGTTTCCTGACGTGTCGGTCGGATTTATCGCGGCTTGCATCGTACTTGGCGTGTCGGGCGCCACTGGTACGTGTCGGTCGGTATTTTTTCCGGATCCGAGTCGGTCGGTGCTTTTTCCGGCCCGAATCGGAATCGACCCCAGAGTGTCTGCTCAAAGAATATCAGATCATTCTTAGTGTTAATACTTAAAAGATAGAACAGACGGGCCAATGTAATCTACGATGCCAGAGGAGAAGGGAAGTAGGAGGGCTCAGGGAGACAGTTCCTTATGCTTCATATATGTTCTTCTGGTGATCAGTGCTGCATGAGGTGCGTGGATCTTGAGTCAGAGTCGGTATTTTTTTTTACCTGTTTCTTTATTCAGATCTAGGGTTTCCAGAAAGCCCTGTGTACGCAGAACACCAGTTATCCAGTCGTTGGGTTGATATTTACATCAAACAAATCACTGCATTCTGGCAGTTGTAGACTTTGTCTGCTTCAGTTAAGGCAGCGGAGCTAACGCATATGATAACTATATTATGCACCAAGGAAAGGAGAATTGAGTTCATGGTGTGAGGTATATGTGGAATTATCTATACATTGATATATGTTTATATATCAAATATGGGATACGTCAAGCCATTGGACGTTGATAAGCGTTTTTGGGATAAATTGGTTGTAAATTGCCATGTCGCTGTCCCTTACCCACTATTTTTGCTCGAATAATTTCAGCAAAGATTTTGGTATTTCTTATTGCCAGACCTGCCAACTCGCATTGGGCCCTGGTGTGGTTCAGTATATTGGCACTGTTCGTACAGCCATCTACTAAACAGCTGATATCACACTGTGAACACAAGGGGAGATGGAGACTCTTACACTGCGTGGGTTTCAAGTTCATGCGTGGAGGATCTGCATGATTTTAAGTCTTTACAGATTTTGCAGCCTCACCAGGCATTGCCATTGATCTCAGGATCCTATGTGTTTTGAATAGGCAGGCAGTGCCAGCCTCAAAGACCCACTGACACTCCTTCACCCTGCCCCCTCCCATGGATGCTTTGTCAGTGATGGCTCAAATCCACGCCTAATCCCGGCCCGCTCCTTCCAAGGCCACTCCTCTCACCCGTAGGCTCCGATGGTGAACATTATTTTCGAGGTTGAAAGCGGTTTGTATTGTACTTGTTCTGCACTCCATTTTACCCCCGGGTTGTAGCTGGGGTAATTTAAGAGCAAAATCCAAGTGAGAGCTTGTTGTGCTTAATTTAGTTTTGCCTCCTTCACCCTCCCATACAACTAAAAACAAAAGGTTGCTGGAGCTGCAGCCGGTGTCCTGGGGTGTTTTCACACCTCTTAATGGACATCGGCTGCTTGCACTGCTCCAACAATTATCTTGCGTGAACTACCGCTGTGAGGGGTGCTGGAATGTCTCTGCAGACACGGCGCTCCCAGTTCCCCGTCTCTGGAGCAGTTTCAGGGCAGCAGTTTCCCGTTTCTTTTGACCGCCCCTGTGCACCTCTGACTCGGATTTTACAGAGGAGCACAGAGGCAGGAGGAGCATTTGTTTTGTAGGTATTTTCCCGTTTTTATATATAAATACAGACAAAAACCAAAAGGTTTTCCGTCTGTATTTATATTATCCGTTTAAACGGAAAACCGGGAGCCTTAATTATAATATACATATTCACAGTATATGATCCCAAGAAAGAAACAGAGTAAGAACGAGAAGGTGCTGACGTTAAATATAAATCTTTAGTCTTCGCGTCGACGGGTCATAAACTCCACTGAGGTCAGTATAAATGTTCATATTACAATATACATACTCACACTTTATGATCTTAAGGGAGAAATAGACTAAAAACCAGAAGCTGCTGACGTTACGTATAAATCTTTAGTCTTCGCGCCGACGGGTCACCAACACTTCTGAGGTCAAGTACAGTGTCAATATTATAATATACAAAGTCACACTATATGAGCTCAAAGGAGCCAGAACAGGAACAATGTTTGCTGTATTCTGTCTGTTTCTGAAAACAAGCTGCTGACGTTACATATAAATAGCAAAAACAACCAATAACACTTTTTTCTAAATACAAGTGTTTAAAGATTGACAAATAGCTACGTATTATAAATATCTAGTATTGCATAATCAAACAACTTACAACTCAGGATTATGTTTTGTGGCCGCTAAAGAAGAATCCGACTGTAGAAAAGAGCACCTGCATCACTGAATGGAGACGCGTAAATAACTCGCAAAAACGAAACTAATCTATCAACGGGTGTGGTTTATATACTTTTTGATTATTCAGTAGTCTATGGAAGGAAGATGCGGCTCCGCCCATTTAGATGTCACGTTTTACAGTTGACACGTGCTCACGTTTTAACTGTTTCACTTGTGCACGTGTTGGGAAAAGTTACAAAATGTGAAGCGGAAAAAGTTTCGATTTCGAACCTAACACGTATAAGGTCCTTAATATGTACATACGTTGGAGAGCTTAAAGACTGTTACCCGGAAAACTGTGTCATTTCCATTCTCATGAGTAAATACATTTATTAATTGCCGTAATTCTAAATAGAAGACATAAAAAAAAGATCTATCAGAATAGAAGAAAAAAAAACATGATAATATTTCTCATCACTATGGTTTTAAATTAAAAAATGCGAGCATTTGTAAAGCGTACAGCTAACCCTGGAAAGGTGTGCAGGCGCTCGGGGCGTCGGAAAGATTAAGCAAGGTGTTGCCCACAGTGACATAGTGGTGGGTAACGTGCCGCTGGAGCCGGGAATCGAACTGTGAACGCTGTTGTTCGAAGTCAGGTATCATAGCTGCTCCGTCACACTTTTTCAACACTTATATGTTAATTAGTGCTAATTAATTAAGTTTTAAACATTGTTAAATTATAACTTATAACAGACTACTGTTACAGTTAGTTTTTCACTACAAAAAGTATGCACGTCTTTTTTAAATTTAGTTAAAAACAATATAGGTTTTAGGGACATTGTAGTTAGAAATTAGCATTTAAAAAGCCTTTGAAATTCACTGAAAAAACCATACGTTTCAGGGACGTTATAGTTAGAAATTAGCATTTAAAAAACCTTTGAAATTCACTGAAAAAACCATAGGTTTCAGGGACGTTATAGTTAGTTGGACATTCCACTCATACAAAACCATAGAAATTCCCCCGTTATAGTTAGTTCAGCTAACTATAACTCGCGCCCCGCAATGCACTGCTGATGACGTCACATATTACATCATTCATGACATGGTCAGTGACATCACTGATGACATCACTGATGACATCTCAAATGACATCACTGATGACATCACTGATGACATCATCCAGTGACTGTGTGTTTCTGTAAAATTTTAATTTGTTTTATATATATGCCAAGCTGTATTGAAGAATGAGTGGTTGTATAAGTGTCTGTATGGAGGATTTACTAGGTATGTGACTGACTGTATAAGTGAGTGATTAAGTGTGTCTTACTGAATGCATAGGTTAGTGACTAAACTGTGTGAAAGTCTGTATCAGTCTGTCTGTTGTTGTGTAAGCTGCTGCATGGGTTGGTGAGTAGCTGCATGAGTGTCTATATGACTTATTGATTGCTTGCCTGAGTATTTGCATGGCTGGCTGAGTGTGTATGTGTGTGTGGGTGGGAGGTGTGTGACTGTGCATAGATGTGTGAGTGGTTGATTCACTGGGCGTATGGCTTCAAGAGTGCATGTGGAAACAGCTGTATGGGTGGGTGAGTGTGTGTATGGGTGTGTTGGTGAGTGAATGGATGTTTCAGTGGTACATGTGCAATTAACATATGTAAAAGGCAGTATATGTGAGTGATGGTGTATATAAATAACTATATGTGAGAGTCAGTAATTGTGAGAGTCGCTGCATGGATGAGTGTGTATTTGTATCAGTGATTCTATAACAGAGTAATTATGTGTTAGTATCTGTATGAATAAGTGAGCTGGTGTCTGTATAACTGTATAGGTTAGTAAATGGAAGTATGATTGATTCTTTGCATGACTGACTAGCTGTGTGAGTAACTCTGGATATGTGGCAGTGTGTGAGTGTCTGTATAGGTGTATGAGTGCATATGATAGTGTTGTATTGATGTGTGACTACATGTATGAGTGACTGTATGGGTGAATGAGTGGATGTGTGTGTAGACCTAGGAACCAGTTAGTGTGTATTTAGTAACTGGTATTGATGTGTCTATTTTTTCGAAATTGGTAGTCTGTATTTTAGAGTGGGTGTATCAAAGGTTATATTCAGGTGTGAGGAGGTGCATCAGATTTTCACGTGGATGATGGCATCAGTGATGTCATTTGAGATGTCATCAGTGATGTCATCAGTGATGTCACTGACCATGTCATGAATGATGTAATATGTGACGTCATCAGCAGTGCATTGCGGGGGCGCGAGTTATAGTTAGCTGAACTAACTATAACGGGGGAATTTCTATGGTTTTGTATGAGTGAAATGTCCAACTAACTATAACGTCCCTGAAACCTATGGTTTTTTCAGTGAATATATATATATATATACACACCATAATACCATAGTATAGCAATAGAGAGCTACATAAATATTTGTCATTCTCATCAGTAAAACTGAATGCATGTAACTGTATATATTTAAAATGTATGTACATTGGTTTTCCTCAGCGACTGAACGTATGCAAAGAGCAGCAACACCATAGTAAGGCCCAAGAGACATATAGCTAACTAATAAGCAGCCATTATTGAAATGCAGAGTAGATGAAAGTGTGGTTAGTACATGAAGGAGACATAGAGCTCTCTTGAGCCTCTGCACAGTGACACACATTTGACATATAGTGACTTGTAGCAGCAAGTGACGAGTTTTATACATACAGGTCAGCAAGCAGTAGTACAATAGTAGTCCAACAATGTAAAGTCTGTATCATCAGCAGGCTCAGTTAGAAAGTGAGTAATGCTAGGGCAGGAGCGGCGGATCACTTGTGCAATTCAACAGCACAGTGAATCCCCTTGACATCAAGAATGTGAAAACAAAAGGGCCCTTTTACAAGCAGTGAAAGAGGAGGACACAAAGCATTTTACACAGCAATGCCACTTTTTCAAAAATGTGTTTGGGGGACAGGTGGGGAAGGGGAAGAAGAGATCAACGCCTGGGGGTCGCCTCCTGCTGCTGGCGGGTGGTCTGTCTGTCCATCTGAGGCTTAAACAGATGAAGAAGGGGATCTGCACTGACCACTTTCCATCATACAGTAATCAAAATCGAAATTGAAATTTGAAAGTTTTGCAAAAAACATTACATTTAAATAAAAGCACCAGCTTATTTAGATGCCTAATACACTAGGAAAAAGCTGGCGCATGGAAAGGAAAGAAAGGGCTTAAATCTATCTCTGTTTGCTATAATTTAGACACAAGAATCGTACACCCTAAGATCATCCCATAAAGTCCTACAAATACACCGTCTCCATTGTGCTGTCCGGCCAATTAACAGGGTGATTTGAGGATCATGATGAATAAACAGAAGCAGGGCCGGACTGCGAACAGAAACCGGCCCTGGCAAACTGCTCAGCCGGCCCCCCCTGGGGTGAGGGGGAGTGCAGCCGAGCAGTTTGCGAGGGCCGGTTTCGGCCGATTTTGTTTCAGGGGGCCGATATTGCCGACCCCCGGTAACAAAAACGGCCCCCATGGGGCCCAAAACCGGCCCCCACCCTAGCGGCCTACCGGGGAAACACCTGGTGCCCGCTATGGCCAGTCCGGCCCTGAACAGAAGCGGGGAGGTGAAACCAGTAAGTCCCCTCCTGGGGAGAGGGCTGGCGATCCGGCTGTTGTACAGATGAGCCCTTCTGCCCTCTCTAGGCGGCCAAATGATGTCCCAAACTGCCCTGACCAACACCACTAAGGCCATTATGAGGAGGGGCCCTGATTTGACCTTTCGAACCAAAACTCCTGTTTTCAACTGAAACAGGATCACTATTAGTGCGGTGTTAACACACCCAGTATTCTGGTGTGTGTAATACCACATGGATTGCCAGCCACATTTCCACCTGCAGATGGAATGTATCACCCAAAAAGGGTAAGAAATCTGAGAAGCAAAAGCGGAAGTCAGTGTTGTAACACAGATTACCACGTTATTCACTAGATGTCGCCTGCTAAAATGGCACAGTAATCAGTGGCGGCCAGCACGGATCGCGGGCGTGGGAGAAGAGGCTGTCAATAAAAAAAAAAAGAAAATAACTTACCTTATTGCCGCTTCCCCGTCGGTCTCTCCTTGTAGTCCCTCACTCGGGTCGGAACAGGAAGCACACCCAGGCTCCCAATCACATACATGCCAATAGACCCGAGTCAGGCGGGAGACTACCGATTTTTCAAGCCAAAAATGGCTTTATTTAAGCTGTCTCCCACCTGAAATTGCATTTTCTACAATAGAAGTCAATGGGGAATTTTCATTCTCCCGATTTTTTATTTTAAATCTCCCACGTCCCTGTCCTAAAATGTTGGCATGTATGCAATCAGCCAATCACAATGCTACAATGCAGCGTTGTGATTGGTCTAAGCGCTGTGGTTCGACGCTCAGATGCTGACTGGGAGCCTGGGCATGTTCTCCACGCAGGCTGTGCTGCGTGGATAACATGCAAAGTGCACATGAATGTTTGGCCGGCCCGAGACGACCGGCCAAACATTCATGCGCACTTACAGTGTGCTCACCACTCCCCCTGTCTTGACAGCAGCCCCGCAATGCATCAAACCATACTCCGAGTTTCTTTACTGCCTGAGAAGGAGGTGACATATCTCCTGACTCATTCAAAGAGAGAAACCTCAGGCTAAAATCTGCTGGGTCTCCCTCACTCAGGATCCACATCTTAGACATTGACAGCGGCGGTTTCTTTATGAGAGCATGGGAGTGTCTCCTCCCCTGCCTGCTGCACTCCATGCAAAGTGTTAAAAATAAAATGGCAATGAAATGATTTCATTGCCATTTGATTTTTATCCAAGGCGCGTCGCAGCCGCCAGCCTGCCTCTGAGCCAGGAGGGCGTGTCCTCTGCTGCCGATTGGCAGCAGGAGGACTGGAGTGGTGGTGGCCATGCACTTCGAAGTGCGCTTGTCACTTTGGCCGGCGATCTTGCACCTGCCAAAGTGACATGCGCACTTTGAAGCTCTCCAACCAGCTGTCTTACACAGCGAGGTGGAGACTAAGCACAGGCCTCTAGGGCCTGAAGAAGCGTTAGGCCAACCTGCTCCATCCAATCTTGGCGCTGCTCTCATACAGCATGAGAGCAGCATCTGGATTGGTTAGGGGGGTTCTTTCCACAGTCTTCGGAAGGACAGCGAGGTGAATTAGGAGCCTGTGGTAAGTACAATTTAGTTTTATTTAATTAATATAATGTGTAATGCATGTAATGTTTGTTTTAATTTGGAGAGAGGGGTTGTTGTTTTTATTTGGGCTTTTGAGGGAGGTTTTTTTAGTATGGGCTTTTGTAGGGAGGGAAAATGTGTTTCGTTTTTTTTGTAGGTGATAGGGCACTTGCTCACCCCACCACTTTGAAAGGTCACCAGCCGCTCCTGGACATTGATAGCTTTCCTTTCCTTCATCCAGGAGCGTGTTCTTGGCAAGTGGTGATGTGCTCAGCCAAATACGAAGTTGGACATAATAGGGGTGACAATGGACATCTCTGTGGGGCTCCAAATAAAATCTGTTTTAATGATGATAAGGAAGAGCCCCTTACAACTTATTGACTTCTGTTTGACATCTCAGTGGCATTACAGCACCGCATCCGGGCTAGCTCATGTGCAAATTCTTCTAAGGAACTCCAAACCGTAGACTGGTCCTGAAAAATATAGTCGCAGAGCAACTATCCTTCCATCTTTCCTCTTAACCAATTCCTACCTCTGATTTCTTTTTGAAGAGGGACAGAGACTTCCTGAGCCACAAGGAAGATCTTGGCCAATCCTTTGAGAGAACACTACACACTGCTCTACTAGGGCCTCCGTCCAGTATTAATATTGGCAGATCTGAACTACTCTGACTCTTCTTCTTCATGGTGAATTGTACCTGTGAAAGGAAACTCTCCTTCATCTTCTGAGGGCTCCACAAAATCATCTATGAAGCTTTGCAAGGATCGTCCTTCTCTTAAGTCAGATTCAACGTCTCAGTGACACTGCAGGAAACCATTGTCACCGACTCAGGAAACCATTGTCACCGATAACAAGATGGGTTAATTTAAATGTGGCAGTGACACCCAGAGTCATTTCAGCAACAGGAGGATTCTTGGGGTTTTCAGTAAGTTGTGGACAGCAGGTCAGAAGTCCAAAGACTGAGGATTCCATTTAGAAGTTGGCATTAAAAGAAGATGCGCCAAACATCAGCAGACTCTCAGTCCTCCCACCTCATTTAGAGATTAGGGAATAGCTGAGTTTCCGACATCAGAGCCTCAGCTGGCTCCATCGTCAGAAACCCTGTGTCGGTAGGCCCGTCCTGTTCAAGAAAACCCCTAGCCCACCAGGGACATTGCCTTTTTGTTTTGCAATAAAAACATAATACTTTCAGGGTTTATTTCTGTAAGATAAAAAAGTTATGACTGGGCTGCCACTACATGGTGACCCAGCCCCACTGACAGTTTTCTTAAAGTGCTCCCACCATGTCAGGGGCAGCACCTTTGGCTAAAACTCCACGTCTGGGCTCTATGTATAGTTTTAGAACAAAAAAATGTACACAACCTTTAATTATTGTAACGTTGCTAAAAAAGGTTTCTTTGGGTAACAATACATTCTTATTAATATTACCAACCCCAACCGCTGTTACATTTCAAGATCTGGGTTTGTGCTTCTCCACACCAAGCAGATGTCATCTATACTGGTAATGCCCTGGATGGTAAGTGACTCCTACGCCTAGTAGCTCTCCATTTCTAAGTAACATTTACTATACATTGATTTACACACTTGTATGATCCATTGTCTCTGGACAATGTGTGTGATGTAAAGCACTCTGACGCCTCACATTGGGATGACTAGCGCTAGAAAAGAAATTAAATAAAAGTAAAAGTAAAAGTGAAAGAAGATTATGGAGAGATGAGGGGCACTGTTAGAGGGTGGTAAAGAGGGGATCCATTGAGGTTATTAGGGCGGGGCACCAAGAAAGATTGTTCAGCCCTGGATCAGAGTTTCTGAATGCCAGCAAACCAGAGACCGAGCAAACTTTCAACCAAACCAAGCCAAGATCTGCCCACACCTCACTTTCTGCACTGAGCTTGTTATTGCTGACTTCTACACCTTACTTGCAGAGAAAACTGCAGGACTGAAAACATTTGTATCTTTCAGGAATCCACATGTGAATTGCTGACAACCAATGAAACATGATTTTGTGAATTGGGTCCAAAGAACCGACTGGCCGCGCTCATGGTTAACTCACAATTGGTTTCCAAGCATGCCAGCTGACCAGATCCCAAAAGGAAGGCCTCACATAAGTGACATAACAAAGTAGTTCTGCACACTACAAAGTGTAAACATTATTAGGAAAGGTCATTCCAGGCATTAGGGATCTACTCTATGGAACTGCTCCCCTCTGCTTCTCTCTCTCCAGATGCTATCCTCATGAAGTATCTGGAAGGCTCAGAGGTTTCTGGTTGTACTTCTATTTCTCACATTGTTCTAATCTACCACCACTCCTTGACCAGTTGGTGTAATTTCCCCTCCCTCATCACCCCTGTGAATCTGCCTGAAGGCCTGTGCATCAGCATATGCACTTCTGAAGGCTTATGCATCAGCATATGCACTGAGCACAAGAGCAATAACAAAACACATTGGGACATTGAATACTTGCTACAGACTCCAGATCATTAGATCTGTATAGCAGCCAGATTGAGCATATTTGTTCCATAAAAATATGACATTTATGTGGCAGACCTTTTAGGGTGTCTCTCAGTTCTCCATCTATTTAAGTACTGGTATCTGTTGCAAGTCCCTAACATTGGATTTTATTACATGTGACAATGATCTGTGATAGTGTATAGGCAGGGAAAGTGTGAAGTGTGTGAACAATATTAACACATGTCTATCTGACTAGCAAAGAATGGTATGAATAATAAAGTGGATAACCTCCTTTAATATTGTAAATCAATTAAATGAAGATAAGTACTTAATACTTTACCAAGTGTTGGCATCTCTGGTCTAGGACTATGAGCTACTAACTGGGCCCTGCAGTGGGGCACTGTATTACCAGACATGCTGATGCCATGCACCTTATTCCTAATACTGCCTCTTTTCCCCTGCCTCTGTGCCAGCTGGTACATGATATTAAAGGTTCTCTCTTCCAATATAACTCTTCTCTGAGGGGAAGGAAGGCACCAGATTGCCCCCTTACTCCCTCTGTAGAAAAATACAAAGGGTGTAAAGATTAGCCTCTGTGTGTGTTGACCACTCTTCAGAATGTCTGCATCAACCATGGAACTGACCTTTAAACTGCAGAGTGAACTTTATCTAAGGCAACACTTATTCACTGACCATTGCGGGGCCTGGTGTATTACTATGGTCACGGATGCTGACCTGTATCTTTAACTACCGTAGAGCACAGGCTATTACGTAGGTCTGAACATGGCAAGATGATCTACAGGTCTAGGGTCATAAAATAGGATCCCTAGTTCCAGTATCTATACCCTTCCAGATGAAACTACACTAAAGACAGGAGTGTTTTTGCAGTGGAATAAGAATTTGCTTCCAGTCAATGCCTTCAGTTTATGTTTGGTCTCTACCTTCTCTCTCTCTCAGCAGGTCATTTTCCCTTTAGGCCTGGCACTTCTTCCAGGCCAACAGGGCTCAAAACAGGGGCTCCTCCTCAAAATTCAGTCAACCCTGTCACTCTCAGTCAGCTTTTTGGAAAGTGTGCCAGCAGAAGTGAAGGCGGAGATGGAAGCGGGCCATCCACTTTCAGCCAAAATGTATAGTCCTCTAATAATGTGCTAGTACATGCAAGGGCACTCACACATCAGGTTCACAGGGAACAACCTATTTGCAGAGCTACCCCACGTTACAATGGCGCCCATTCCAACTAACCTCTGAAGTCCTGTTTAATTGAATTATCCCGTCTTCTCGCAGCATGGACATTGAAGCAAAGGGGCAGTGAATTTGACATCAGAACCATCTGACCTCCAATGACATCACAGCATTGGATCTTTATCACACCTTTAGCCCCTCAATCCGCCTCTTATTTGTTGCTGAGGGCTTAGGAGATGGGCAAGGTGGAGAAGCTACAGACTGTTGACAGGGACCTAGAGATTCCTACAGCTCCCTTCATGACCACCCGGGCCAGAGACAGCAACGATTGTGCCATAAGTACCCGCATGATTCTAAGACCACACCTCAAGAGCAACCAGCCCCTATCAAGGTTTCTTTGTACACCATTCTTGCTACTCCATCTGCTGTTTAAGCCAGATTCCTTCTGAACGTTGTCGTACAGCCTGCAATCTTATTCCCCTCGTTCTTGACTGCCTCTGTCTGCCATGGAGCTAGCACAGTTGATGACCGGGCCCGCGAGCATCTCAACATTCCTTCAATTATTAATTGACCTGTTTTCTTTGTGTTTTGCTCCCTCTCCTTGGCCCTCCATGCTGATTTCTGCTCTCTGATGCCCTTCTGTATGTACCATTGCTGCGCTCCACCTGGATTAAGGATGCCAGATGTTTTCATATTTTCCAAGTTTCAGAGACTCTGATAAACCTTGTACCTGCATAAGAGGAGTCCTCTGTTGAGCTTTCATCAGCACTTGCCTTTTTACCACCTCTTCTGTATTGGTGGAAACATCAATTGGGACCCGCCATTCTTCTTGGATGCATCAGTGCTTCTTAGGCTGTTGACAACTATATTAACCTCCAATGCCTGCCAGCATAAAGGCCAATACAGAGAGCACCTCTCAGTGTCAGTCCTCTTCACTGCAGGAATCACACCTTCAGTAGGATTCTCACACACCCTGCCCTGTTGCTTAGGGTACCCAGGCTGTCCATCTGCAATTTTACATCTACTCCATTCTACTTTGACACCATAGATTTTCTTTTCTGGGTGTTACTCTCTTGTTCTTGGTGTTAGGTTGGCTAAATGGATTCATTCACTCCTCACCCTAATGTCTCTATGGGTGACTTTAGCCCAGGTCAAGGGTGGTGACACTTCCATACCCCAGAGATTGATTATCAGCCTCAAAACCCAGAAATGTCCACTAGTTTCAGAAGTACTCATTGGGTTCACAGGAAGCGGAACCCGATGTTTCCAATACTCACCCATATCTCAGTATCTTGCCACGTAAGGGAAATTTTCCAGGGAGAATTACTAGGACAAAGTCACAGAAAGAATAGATTATGACATTTCACAATAATTAGTCGAAAATGTTAGATATACTTGATGTATAATTGAACAAAAGTGCATACCAAGAGACACAATCGTAACATTCATGATCATAGACTTTAAAGTGTGCAATAAAAGTTGTATTCTCATAAACATTGGCATATAAATCAGCCAAAAGTACATGCAAGGGCTGAAGCAGTAGATCCCTGATCCCAAGAGCTAGTGAGGTAAACACTTCCTGTCCTTGAAGCTCTAATATTCAAGAAAGGGTTTGTGACTCAGTTGCGTCCACTGTTGAAGGAAGAAATGGAAACTCATTCCTCATATGATCTCCCGCTGCTATCGTTCTGGAGTAGCACTGAGGCAGCAAAAAGGGTCTTTACAAAATGAAAGAATCATTTGCTTTGTAAGAATGGGAGTGATCATAGATATTAAAACCCCAGCACGTTCATTGGCCACCATGTTCCTAACATTAATGAATGCTTCGACTCATGGGTAACACTCGCGTTTCAACCTTTTCGACTGCCCTCACCATTGCCATGTGTGGCATATCATGAGGATGCAAGAACATGCCGTGTCTCTGGACCATTCCGCAGTTCAAACAGTGGGATTTTGGAGGGAATGTTTGTGTCAGCTAGTTTGAGGGTGATGTATTAATTCATGGTTAGATAGAGGAACACCATGATGACTGAGTGCACAGAGTATTGACAAAACTTGCATGTTATTGACTTCTGACAAGAGAGAGAAATGTCATCTAGAAATGCAGACTGTGACATGAGTGGGACAAACACAAGACAAAAACAGGATTCGGCTGAACGAACGTTTGGTGGAGATGGTGCTGAAGATAGAGCCTCCTGTAGACAAGGAACAGCTATGGTCATGTCTATTGTTGTTATCTGAGAGGAGTAAAAAGATTAGATGTTTTCTGCAAACAGGGTGAAATTATGAGTTAGATAAAAACTGTTGAAGTGAGTTTGAAAATATGAAAAGTATAAAAAATTCCCGATTCAGGCTGTCATTTGATATTGAATTGTTCAGTCATTACTTCTGATGCTAGTACGCATTGTATTGGCGCTGTTCTGAGTCACATTCAAGGAGAGAAGAAAGTGTTAACGAAGGTGTGGAGAGGATATTCCCTCATTTGGTGCGAAGCAGCACCAGTGATATTTAGATCATACGCGTAGGATGTGTAGTATAAGGTACACACAAATCAGAAGTCATTCATGCATTTTCATACCATAAAGGGAACAGGATTGGTTGCTCAAAGAATTTCTTTGTGAAACTGTAATTTGCAAGATTGCAACTTTAGTAAGGTGTGTGTGGTGGAAAAGGCAATGGCTGGGTGGAATGCGACTGTAAGAAGTGAGCTGGAGTTGTACATATGTTGAGAGGTATTTTCATTGCAGATGAAGAGGTGAAATGGGATGAAGCACTTCAGAAGTTTTTCAAAATATAGAATTCTTAAACAATGGGTGGTTCAAAGTAAGAATTAAGGGCTGGAACTCTAAGTTTAAGGAAAGGAGCATGTTAGTCCTGACACAGATGATATAGATGAGATTAGCAGGTTTAGCACACAAATATCATATTGTGAGAAAGGTATAGGTGTGTGGCTATGTACGTTAAAATGGTGACCTGGGGTGGAATTAGAATTTGGGGATGTTGTAAAAGAGTGTAAAGCATGTGGGAGAAGTGATGTTGTGCAAGAAAAAGGGAGTACCAACTCTTTATCTGTCAGAGTCTCTGGTCGATGCATGGTGCAAACTGGGACTAAATATCTTGAATCTATTTGAGGTTTTGGTAGACGAATTTTGCGTTAGTACTGACTGAAGATCATTTAACATGGCCAGAAGTGGAGCATTCCACGGAGGTGTCTACAGAATGTGGTAGAAGCTTCTTAGGAAGAGTGCTGAGGTCCGAGGGATGACCTTGTGACACATGATGCTGAGTAAGTTTCCATATAAATGTATGACTTTGCATTATCCTAGAGCCAATGGTTTGGCGGAGAGTGCTAGTAGACAATCTGCAGTTACTGAAGCCGAGTGGGTGGCCATGCACAATGGTTGCAGAGGAGATAATGTAAGCAAATCACAATAAGAACCATTCAACTAGTGCTGTGAGCCATTTTGCCAGGATGAGTGTGGACACTAATGACAAGTCTGAATATGGCTTGGCTAGTTAAGGGTAGTAGGTTTGTAATTGATTTAGATACCTAGAAAAAACAAGTGGAAGGGAAACTGCTGGGGTAAAATGAATTTTACGATGATTGGATGCATATGGAGAAGGTCAAGTACATGGTAGTTGGTGTTGTTATTGTGAGAAAATGAGTGTAAAACTATAAGATCGAGTCAACTCTTTGGAAACCATACATATGAGGCACAGAAAGTGGGGAAAAGATATATGGTACTGAAGAATGGTTCATGTTGTAACAGGGAGCGAATTGTGAAGGTGAAGTGAGAAAAAAAATAATGTCATAGACATGGAAGGGGACAGTGAAACATCTGAGTTGTTTATGTTTAGTTGGCAGTAAACATCACTACTCCCAGGTCTTACACCTCATCTCCTATCCCCAATGGATTGAAGACTTTTAGTAATGGTCGTTATCAGAGTGATAACATGGAGGAGCGGTTGCCAGAATCACTCTCAACCTCCCACGCCGTACTTACATCACACCCGACATGAAGGAGCTCTACTGGCTCCCCATTCTCAAACGAGCCTAATTCAAACTCCTCACCCACACTTTTAAGGCCCTATATAACACTAGCCCACCATACCTCAACAATCGCATCTGCTTTCACAAACCTGTCAGACACCTCCGCTTGTACGGGCTCTTATTTGCAAAAATCCCACGCTTACAGAAAACTAGATCTGGAGGTCGAGCCTTCTACATCTCTCCTAAAGCACGGAAAGACCTACCACTACCCAAAAGAACCTCCTCCTCACTTCTGGAATTCTACAAGAAGCTGAAGACTTGGCTTTTCAATTAGTCCCACTAGGCCCTAAGTGTGCCTAGATTCACACCTGCTCAGCGTCAGAAAAGCCTAACAGGTGATAGTGCGCTCTACATATCTGCATAACATGACATAACATATCCCATAATTGTTTTCTTTCTTGGATTATATCTACTCATTTTTAATGGCATGCATTCAAGTATTTTCACTGACACTTGACTGATATCTAAGCAAGTCGACGTGTTATAATAACAATGGGTTTGTTTCTACACAGGGTAAATATGTTGTCTGCTTTGACCCACTCGATGGCTCCTCCAACATAGACTGCTTGGCATCCATCGGTACTATTTTTGCCATCTACAGAAAGGTAAGCTTTGGGGTGCTGAAGATATTTAAGATCAATAAACGTGAATTACTGCATACTAGACAGAATCACCTGTTGGCATCACATGATCCTAGTTTACTTCCCAAAGGCATTCCAATTATCTTAAACATCCAAAACAAAGCAAACAGTGAGAGGTATAGCACATAGACATGATGACATTCATCAGCATTGCTGCATGTTGCATATAGATGATGTAATTGGGTGAAGAGTAACTTGGATAGAGATGGTTCAAGGATGACAAATAGGGCAAGGAAATAGTGCAGATGGTGGGATGGTGAGTTTTTCAGACTAAAGAAGAAAGGGGAGGATGGGAGCCAAGAGGGGGAGTTTCAGTAGCTTTTGCCACAAAAGTTTCGAATGAGGTGACATCAGTGTGGAATTATCATAGAGGGAGAAAGTTTTACCTATTACTTTTGTAACCGGAAAATGAAGAGAGGCTAGATAACAACTCACATGGGGAAGGTGTTAAGAGAGGTGGACAAGAGGGGTAAGATGGGTAAGACGTACAGGGTGAGGAAGGAGTAGAAAGTTGTGAAGATATGAACGTCTCTGCTGGTAAAGGGGGGGTGGGGAGCTCTTTAATAAGCTGACAAAAAGGAAATAGGGGGACATGGTGAGCCATGTGCTTCTCATCCAATTGGATATGAGCCAAGTGTTGCGAGATTTCAAGTGAGGAGAGATATTTATTGTAATTATTAAGAAAGCTTTTCAAAGTGTGATCATGACTCAAGGGTATCAGAGAGCTGTACAGAGAAAAAAAATACAAAGCCCACGCCATAAAAATGCGTTATAAAGTATCAGCAAAACAAAGACCAAAACAAAAGGTTATTCCAGAGAAAAACCATAACCCATTCCATTACATATATTATAGCGTGTCAGGAACGAAGGGACCACAAAAAATTGTTTGTAGTCCACAATTGCCCTTCGGAAGTGCAGCAGCTAAGTTAATTATAGCTGTATCTCGTCAAGAGTGTGTCAGGGAGTCCTGGAGTCACATCTGACCAGATCGTTATGGTAGGAATCTATTTTGTAAAATCCTTTTGACCTCTTTCTTGAAGCACTGGTAGATGGGCTAATTCAAATCTCCGATGTGAGAGAGTTCCAAATTTTCAGGGCAAATCCAGAGAAGGTTTGAATGTAGGTCTTCTTTGTTCTGAATCTGGGCGGTTCCAACAGGAGGATGTCTGCACTCCGTAGGGAGCAGCTGCCTACTGAGATTGTGCACTTTTGAGTAAGGTACATTGGTGAATCATAGTGCAGAGAATTGTATGTGAGGCACAATATCTTCCGGTGGATCCTGGCTTCAAATGGGAGCCAGTGGAGAGACTTGAGAGAATATGTGATATGGTTGAAATGTCTTTTTCCTGTTAATAGACTTGCTGTGGTTTCAAGGGTCGCCTTGAATGGTGCTGTTCATGATATTGGTAATCCCGTTACGGTCGCACTACCATAGTCAAGTCTGAATACAATTAAGGAACCAACTGCGATTTTGAAATCTGGAGGGGGTATGAATAGTTTCACCTTCTTCAGGAGACTTGTTTTTGGGAAGGCGGACAGAGCTGGAAGGAATCTTCTGGTTTCATAGGACTTCCCCAATGGGAGAAGAAAGATTGGTCATTGATTTGAGTTTAGTTGATTCTATTTAATATTGTGCTTTCATAAGCAAGAACTGTACACAAGGACAGCCGACACATTTCGCCCTCAGTAGCGTGCACGCCTGGGGCTTTTATTCAAGGCTATTAATGATGATATGTACCGGATAAAAAAGGACAAAAGGAAAACATTGTAACAGAGTACAGAATCAGAATAAATAAAGTAAAAATAAGAGTAATATCCAATGCAGGACAATGTCGAAAGGCAAGTTGATGAGGAATTTAGAGAGGAAAAAGAAGGTACCCAACCCAAAGGATGTGAAATAAGGCAGAAAGATATGTACACACCAGAGCAAAATGTGACAGAAGAATTTTAGAAGGAAGACAGAAACCAATAATGGCAGGAGCGTCATTGGTATAAATGTAAATTATATAGATGCAATTTGAAGAAGCAATTTTGAAAGGGCATACATTTTTACCAATATACAATATTGTCCTTGATTGCCTTATTGGTAGGAGCCGCATCTCCCTTGCTTCATCTCTGGGTTCATGTATTTGAATAGAATTTTTCAGCCAACAGTGGAACACTTGGAACAAGGCCTTAAGCTGTAATGTGGATATTCGGACAGACAGACAGAATGACATACGCTAGAGTCATTGCCTCAGATGTGCCACTGACGTCGCGGGCTTTCACTTTCATTATGAGCGGGCACGTGGATGCAGAAGGCATGCATGCCTATGCACTACATCACTCCTCATATAACTAGAACCTGAGGTCCCTAATGTTTGAGGATGGACAGCTCTTTGGTCTGGGCTGGAATATGTTACACTCTTCAGGTCTGTGCTGAATAGCGTTGCACACTTTCTTTATCTTGGACGTTGTTTCTCAAATTTTGGCTTTCATTGGACCTTGTTTTTGAATTCTTCACTTGCCGTGGGTGTTGTGGCTAAGTCATTCTCTTCCATTGGATTTTGTTTCCAAGTTCTTTGCTTTCATTCTTTGCTGAAGGTAATGGGACTGTTTTTTTCACTCCGTGGGTGTTGCTAATCCATGTGCGGTTCTATTCTGCTGCCCAATGTCTTGTTTTGTCGCCGTTCTTTCTGGTAGCAGCTTATTCCCAAGCTGTTCTGGTTCAGTGACAGATGTCGCTCTTTCTCCAGTTCTCATGCAGATCTGTTATTGGGCGATAGTGGTCTGGTGCCCAGCACTGGCTTTGCCATATTTCTTCTCCTCTTTCAGTGCTGTTGGAGACAAGGTTTCAGCCATCAGATAGGGTGATAATGTGACTTTGTTGTGCTTGGCAGTCTCGATTGTCACTTTCCTAATGACACCTTTGTTTCTTTATCTTCCAGCTAGCAGCTTGTGGAATTGTATTTTCTTAACTGATTTCTTTTGGACTTATTAGGCGGTGTTTGGCATTCTTCTTTTCTTCCTGCCCACCTCGGGCCAGGTGCTTCTTTGTTTTAGATCACTGCAGGACCATGTACTTTTTCTTCTGGGCCACTGCAGGGCTGGACTCTTCTTTTGTGATACTTGTCTGGGCTGGGCATTTTTCCTCTTCTGTTGGTCTCTGCTGTACACCTGTTCTTTCGACTCTTTCTCTTCTGTTGGTCTGTGCCGTACACCTGTTCTTCCTCTTCTGTTGGTCTGTGCTGTAGCACTGTTCTTTCATCCTTCCTCTTCTGTTGGTCTGTTCTGTAGACCTCTTATTTCGTTCTTCCTCTTCTATTGGTCAGTGTCGTACACCTGTTCTTTCTTTCTTCCTCTTCTGTTGGTCTGTGCCGTAGACCTGTTCTTTCATTTTTCCTCTTCTGTTTGTCTGTGCTGTAGCCCTGTTCTTTCGTTCTTCCTCTTCTGTTGGTCTGTGCTGTAGCCCTGTTCTTTCATTCTTCTTCTTCTGTTGGCCTGTCCTGTAGCCCTGTTCTTTCGTTATTCCTCTTCTGTTGGTCTGTGCAGTACACCTGTTCTTTCATTCTTCCTCTTCTGTTGGTCTGTGCCGTAGACCTGTTCTTTTGTTCTTCCTCTTCTGTTGGTCTGACTGTACACCTGTTCTTTCATTCTTCCTCTTCTGTTGGTCTGTGCCGTAGACCCATTCTTTCGTTCTTCCTCTTCTGTTGGTCTGACTGTACACCTGTTCTTTCATTCTTCCTCTTCTGTTGGTCTGACTGTAGACCTGTTCTTTTGTTCTTCTTCTTCTGTTGGTCTGTGCTGTAGACCTGTTCTTTCGTTCTTCCTCTTCTGTTGGTCTGACTGTAGACCTGTTCTTTCGTTCTTCTTCTTCTGTTGGTCTGACTGTTGACCTGTTCTTTCGTTCTTCCTCTTCTGTTGGTCTGACTGTAGACCTGTTCTTTCGTTCTTCTTCTTCTGTTGGTCTGTGCTGTAGACCTGTTCTTTCGTTCTTCCTCTTCTGTTGGTTTGTGCTTTAGACCTGTTCTTTCGTTCTTCCTCTTCTGTTGGTCTGTGCAGTACACCTGTTCTTTCATTCTTCCTCTTCTGTTGGTCTGTGCCGTAGACCCGTTCTTTCGTTCCTCCTCTTCTGTTGGTCTGACTGTACACCTGTTCTTTCGTTCTTCCTCTTCTGTTGGTCTGACTGTAGACCTGTTCTTTCGTTCTTCTTCTTCTGTTGGTCTGTGCTGTAGACCTGTTCTTTCGTTCTTCTTCTGTTGGTCTGTGCTGTAGACCTGTTCTTTCGTTCTTCTTCTTCTGTTGGTCTGTGCTGTTGACCTGTTCTTTCGTTCTTCTTCTTCTGTTTGTCTGTGCTGTAGGTCTGTTCTTTCGTTCTTCCTCTTCTGCAGGCAGGGCCGGAGAGAGATGGTGGGGTCCTTCTTGCTTGCTGGAGACGGTGGTGCTTAGAGTTGCTGTAAAGCTTGGCCGTAGATATGTTATAGACGGTGCTAAGCCAGATAACTGGCTGCCCCGGCGGTCAACATGCTGTGGGGCGGCATTTTACTTGTGCAACTAGGGCCATCAGAAGGCAGGACAGAGACGAAATTACATCGTAGGCCCTGCTCTCATGCTGCACAATTTATAGATTTTAAAGCAAGGCTGTTTATTAACAATGAGGCAGAGAATACATAAAACCACCAGATGGCGCCAGAGGATGGAGTTGCTGTGTTTTCAAAACACGTGCTTGCGACATTTGGACCGCTGCCAATTGTTTGCCCAGGCTATTAAAAAACCTCAGAAAAAGACAAGCCCGTGTGTGACTGTTGATGGTGCGAGGCTGATGAAAGGACGCGTTCCATGCTCCAGTAGAGAGCCGATTCCCTCTTCACTTTCCTTTCCTGTTGTGGTGTTCTGGCGGGAGGAATCCTTAGTCTGTGGGCTCTGGCTGCCGGATGCACTGTTTTTTTTTTTTTTTTTAAGACTGGTTTGTTTTTAATAAAAGTTGTGTAGCTTTGCTCTATAGAATTACACATTATCACAACCACGCATCATGTAGAAAGAAGGGAGGAGGGGGACTACCAATAAGGCTGAACATACACACATTTATTCTCAACAACAAATTGTCTCCACAAGCCTCAAACTGATCCACCTCTAAAAAATACATCACACCCTACAGAGATACAGTGCTCCAAGTATGAGCATGACACACACACTCCTGCAGGTGATTTGACTTAACTGTATAGTGTTGAGGGATACATTCATTTGGGATTTTACCTTTGAAATGAAGAAGGTGCTTTATGTGCTCTGCTTAGATTTTCCATGTAAGAAAACCTTTGAACATTGGATGTAAATTTCTAAAACCGTACCATGATGTGTTGGTCAGTTTCATACCACTTACCACAAACTAGCACAGTGTTGGGGCACCCCAAAGAGGTCCAGTCTCCTAAATCCCCAACTACCTTCTTTCCTAATGTTAGCACTTCTTTTACATACATCAAGACTCACCTCCTACATGCCTACTGCAGTACAAGCAATACTGATCTTAGGGCTAAATTTGATTGCTTCATTTGTTGGTGATAAAAATTAATTAACACACCTGTAAACGTGGGAATCGGAGAGACTTTGAGTTCTTGAGTTGACCTTGCTCTTTAAAGCTTGCAGCAAAGCCAGGTATTTCCAGTTCTGGACATGAAACCAAGAGAGGGGTGCATGACCTGCACCTCAGAGATTGTATGACACGTTAGAATAC
Source organism: Calotriton arnoldi (assembly GCA_963921515.1). Lineage (NCBI taxonomy): Eukaryota > Metazoa > Chordata > Amphibia > Caudata > Salamandridae > Calotriton > Calotriton arnoldi. Next base: position 439,824 of record CAWUFW010011771.1, on the reverse strand, counting down.
ATGTACAATTTTCCAATGCAAAGAATGTTCAGCAGTCTGCATTTCAGCCTCACAACATGGAAGGATTCAATCATGTGAATCTATCAAAGATACCAAAGCTGGAGAAATGTAGCTACAAATCAGTAACTTTTCTTCTCTTATGTCAACATGCTATGGCCTATGTGTGCATTGCACTGTTTTTTAAAGTGGTCTACAGTGAAAGTGAGCCTCCCGGTGTTGGAGGAAAGGAGAAACTGGGGCTGTTGGCTGGGTTACCTTCTTTGCACAGAGTGATGGGCAGGGCTGGCCGTTGGCTTTGGCAGTCCAAGATGCAAAGGTCATCTTGGCTGTAGTCGTGTGCACGAGGAAATCACTAAGGGAAGGCACCCGAAGGAGGTCAGACTGGCTGACGTGATACCCAGACCCCAAGGTGTAATATGACCCACAGCCAGTAAACCTGCTTTAGTACTCTGCGATAACAATGAAGGCTTTGAAACAGTGGAAGCAAATAAAAGGTGAATACAAATCTTGAAAACTCGGCATTTTCACGAAATGACGGGGAAACGGTTCCTGGGCAGTAAGAGAGAAAGAAAACATGGTACTATGATGACGCAGTTATGAAAAACTGGCGCTGTCACTTTGAGACAATGTATGTATCCAAAGCCGAGATAATATTGTAAGACGTAATAAAAGAAACAGCCAGCTAGATAAGGTATAATGCACATTTTCCATTTTATTTACATGTAGTCAATTTATGATCTGAGCCTGACTGGAGAACACCCACACAAATCTTAAAAGAGCGCCTTTGCTTTCCTCACAAACCTGTTCCAGCCGGTTTAGTCACCTGACGAGCTTTGTTTGTGTTCTTACAGTTTGCCTCCGGCAGAAAAGAAAATATGTTCAGTTATGAGAGAAAAATATCGGAGCCACAAACAGTCTCCTGACAAGCACAAGTCATGTTGTCACAGATGTTCTTCAGCTTTGAGGCCCCTTCGAGGGCCTGGGAATCCGCGGGGGGAGAAGAGGTGCTATAAAGGCGAAAGAGAGAGACAAGGAGAGAACAGGGAAGAATCAGTAAAGATGGACATTGGGGATAGAATGATATTCCCCAAAGTGTGGCTACCTACTCAGGCAGCAGAGCGACGGTGCGTTATGGGTAGCCACCAGGGCTTTAAGTGGGCTGAAAAAAACTTGGGGGTCTCTCATAGTGGCATGGCCGATGTAATTAACGGCGTGGCGTAAAACACGTAAGCTAAAAATCTGTGCTTAGCATAGTGTGCCGCCCGACTGGTAATTTGCTGCTTCTGTCATTACATCCAGATATATAAAACAACAAGTAACATTACACCTACAACAAGCCAAGACTATTGGCTTTGCCAATGGTTGTTAGCTGCAAAGATAAATAAGCAACAACTATAGCTTCGTTGTATAGAATATTGAAAATGCTTCAGTTCTGAAATGATGAGTCTGTGAAAGTACTATGCAAGTCTCTTTGAAGTTACACCAAAGGCAGTGAAGGGTGGCACTGCTGCAGACGTAAGATATTTGTTTTTATCCTGAGGGTGAGGGCAGAAATGGAGAGCCGGATAGGGACCTGTCTCAGCACCTGCTTTTTAGAATGGCCGGTGCTGAGCAACGGCAGGACCAGGCCAAACTTAAAGCACTGGTAGCTTCCCTTAGGCAAAGAGTCAGCTGAGCAGGAAGATGGAAGCAGGAGAAGCAAGAGGGGCGTCAGTATAGCCATGGAGTGAGTCGGTGAGCAAAGGAGGAGGAGAGCGGAGGGGTTAGGAAATTGAAATGAGACAGGCGATGTCTGGGAAGGAAACAATATTTAGGGCGCAATATTTATGCCAGATGAAACTTCTAACAGTGATATGACATACAACCGACTGTATTTTTAACTCTATCTATTTCCTCAGCATCGCCGTTTCAGTGCTTAGATCCGGACAAATTTTACTATCATCCAATCAAGTCTCTTTAACAGCCACCACCTTCAATATGCTCTCCGATGGAAAGAGTAGCAAGCACAGTCCCAGAACCCTCCGTTTCTCCTTTAGCGTTCTTGCGACCCCCAGATCGTTTTTAGGTCGAGCCTAGCGCAGCGCAAATGCGCTGCTCTATGGGAGGCTTCATGTAATCACTCTAAACTTTTGTGTGTGGGTCTAACTCCCCCCCACGCATTTGTTTGGCTGTTGGCTGTGTCAATTTAAAATGGGAGGCTGCAAATGGCTAAAGGCAGGCGCATGTCCCACCTCTTTTACAAATGCTCACTCCCACACCCTTTTGCTTGTTGGAGCGAGCAGCGGCGGGCACGGTGGCAGCTGCATTCCTTAAATTCCTTGCAGCGCGCGCGCGCACCACTCGCGGGATTGTTTTAGGTTGAGCCTACAGCGCTTGCGCTGCAGGATCATCTGTTGTGTTTAGTTTGTGCACCCGTCACAACCTGCGACTCCCTGTCTGGGTTTCGCTTTCGTTACGAGAACCTTCGGTGGCCGAAAAATGAGAAATGGTTGACTTAGTGAATGTTAATAAGTGCACTTATCAGTTAATAAGTGAACTGCCCCCCCCAAAAAAATACTTCAGATCAGGGTAAAAACACATTGGGCAGGGATAACAGTTGCCAATGGAAGACGGATAACAAGCGGCGACCTTCATGACTTTTCCTCAAACTGCCTGCTTTGCGAGCAATGGACAGCAAGAATTTCTTCGCATTAGGAAATTTTAGACACACAAAATCAATCGTGGAAAACACACGATTACCTTATTTTGTAGTAGAAAACCATAACCCCTGAATTTTTAGTGCCCAGTGGGTAGGGTCAAATAAGTTTGTTACAGTTAAAGGAGGAAATCCGACGGTGGGTCAGTAACCGTTTTCGTCTCCGTTTTCAACATAGTTATCAATGTAAATTAAGGGGGCACTCCAAAACGTGCATTGCCTACTAACAACAAATGGATTACCCGGTCAGCGAAAACCGGGCTCTGCAACATTTTATTTTCGGGCAGTTAGGGGGATGCACCAAAATCTACTGAAATAATGTTTCTACGTACAACAAGACCTAAACTGGCGGATGGTCCACTGGAAGAAAATGGATTGCGTTTTATTTTACTTTTCCCTCACCTCGAAAATATTTTTGCAGTTCCCTTCTCTACACTCTCATAAAACATGGAAGCTTTTGGAATTATTTTTTTCTTCACCCAATTTGCACACTCGAGGAGCACAAAGACCATGCACAGCCTCTTTTGCCCCCCTTTAGAAAAAAAAATGTAAAAAAGTTCACCAGCTTTGTAATTCCTGAAGCTTGCGAAGTTTGAAAACCTGTTCAGCTGTGTATTGTGTCGCTTGAACCTGATCACCTCCTCTCCAATCAGCTCTGTATTTCTATGTCCCATCCCATCTTCCAACCAGCCTCTTTTACTGCTCCCCCCCTCCCTTACTCCCTCTCTTAAGACTAACTGGCTACCACTTTTTGCCAGTAGTGCGAAGGAGCTGGCTTTTGCTAAATTAATACCTTGTGCGCCCCCATTTTCCTATGTATATGGAATGTCTGGAAAGTATGTATGTAGATTGCGTACATGTTCTGAGTGAGTGCGATCGAGATTCATGTTCAATGGCTCAATTGTAAATTTGAGTGATGCATGGATTCATATGATGTGCATGTATGTTTACTGCAGTGCTATTAGGTTACATCGGAGTCTGGTCATGTGACTGATGAAGTGCAGTTACACTCACTCTCATCGTTTTGATGTATGTGCAAACTTGGGAAAGACGAGGAAACGCCAAGACAAGAGGGGCTTTAGGGTTCATTCTCCTGCCATCAGGCCACTGGGAGTCCCCAACTACATATCCTGCATGTACTGATGTGTGCAGCAAACAAGATGCTGGAGGGCGTCGTGTTCAAGGTGATCGCAAAACCTAAGGGGGTTGTGCAATTAAGGTTTGACTTGAAGTTTAGTTGGCATCATGTCAGTAAAGATAGCAAGGCTTTCCTTGATACACTGTGGAAGGATTGTGACTGCTTTGTTGTCTCTTTTTGTGTTCGTTTAGGTCAGTTGGTTAAGGGTGATCAAAGCATCCTGTCATTTGAGTGATTGTTGTGCGAATATCCAGTCATGTCTAGTATTTGGAATGTGGGCCATTCATTCTTGCTGCGACACATGCAGTATTTCTATAAGAAAGTGTGGTGTGTAGTAGCCTATGGATCCCTACTCTGTGCACGTCAGATATTGTCCGGAATGACAATACATACGGTTGGTTCGCATGTTCTGGGGGAGCATTGAGACAGAAACTGTCCCAGTCTAGCCCAATACTGATTACGAGGTACCAAGGGCCTAAGATAGAACTAAAGAGATATGTCCCCCCTCTACCTCTGTGACTCCTATCTCATCCATGAAGAAGCTTCCTCTGGACATAATACAAATATTACAATTACAGACGATCACAGTAAACTTTGAACTGGAAAGAGGTAATGAACTCCAAAAGGGACTGTAAGAGATCACTGCACTCCTCATGCAAACCTGTGAACCACAGAAAAGCAGAGGGGTTTGCACCTGTGATGGCGATAGTCATTCACCATGAACATCATGGATGAATCACTTCACTACAACCACTATCTCAAGGTACTTCAAGGTGCCTCACGATCGGATACTATTCTGATGCTCGTTTGTCGCAATTTGCAGATGGGGTCCATAACTCTGCATATCCTCTCTTGCTGGGTTTCACCGATCTAAGCTATTTCTGGATGTAAATATTTCACTCTCCCTACAGCCCCGCTGGATGGTAGCCTAATAATACACGCTGCCTACTCCTGTGTACAGTGTAGTGCTGAGGGGGATCAGCCCTACTTCTGTGGGTTACAGGATCAATCCATGCAACCTACAACTCTTAGCAGGAGCTTGGGTGGAGATGTAGCACACTTGGAATCTACAACTGAACTAGACAGACCACTTCCAGTGATACTCCATATCAAGCATGTGTGTAAAACAAGATACAGCCTCTTTAAGTGTGTAATAGTGTAACATCTCAGTGCAAGTCCATTCAGGGTGTAAGTTTTTAAAGCAGATTGAAATAAAGTAAGAACTAAACACTATCCATAGAGGGTTGGTACTTCTGCGAAGAAAATGCAAAGCTCCAAATCCTGCTGATTGTGAATCTGGTACTATCACTCATTGACTGGTGCCCTAAAATCTTATGTAAAATGAACAGTTACCACTCTTAAAGTTTTTGTGCCTCTCAATGCGTGCAAGCTCCAGCAGTGAATCTGCAGCTGCCATAACCAGTTCCTGGCAGAAGGAAAATTGTTTGAGAATCCATCAGTTAAAAAAAAACCAAAAAAACACTACAAGCTTGTGTAGATGACTAGGGGTTTGCGCTGGTTTAGGCCACCACAGCATCACTTAGTGCCATGACAGCATCACTCTGCGCCACCTCAACATCACTCAGCGGCACCTTAGCATCACTCAGCGGCACCTCAGCATCACTCAGCGGCACCTCAGCATCACTCAGCGACACCATATCATCATTCAGCACCACCACAGCATCACTCAGCGCCACCACAGGATCACTCAGCGTCACCACAGAATCACTCAGCGCTACCACAGCATCACTCTGCGCCACCACAGGATCACTCAGTGCCACCACAGGATCACTCAGCGTCACCACAGCATCACTCAGCGCTACCACAGCATCACTCAGCGCCTCCTCAGCATCACTCAGGCCACCTCAGCATCACTCAGGCCACCTCAGCACCACCTCAGCATCACTGAGCGGCACCTCAGCATCACTCAGCGCCACCTCAGCATCACTCAGCGCCACCTCAGCATCACTCAGCACCACCACAGCATCACTCAGCGCCACCACAGCATCACTCAGCGCCACCTCAGCATCACTCAGCGCCACCACAGCATCACTCAGCGCCACCTCAGCATCACTCAGCGCTACCTCAGCATCACTCAGCGCCACCTCAGCATCACTCAGCGACACCACATCATCATTCAGCACCACCACATCATCATTCAGCGCCACCACAGCATCACTCAGTGCAACCACAGCATCACTGAGCGCCACCTCAGCATCACTCAGCGCCACCTCAGCATCACTCAGTGCCACCTCAGCATCACTCAGCGCCACCACAGCATCACTCAGCGCCACCACAGCATCACTCAGCGCCACCTCAGCATCACTCAGCGCCACCTCAGCATCACTCAGCGCCACCTCAGCATCACTCAGTGCCACCTCAGCATCACTCAGCAACACCACATCATCATTCAGCGCCACCACATCATCATTCTGCGCCACCACAGCATCACTCAGCGCCACCACAGCATCACTCAGTGCATTCAGCGCCACCACAGCATCACTCAGCGCCACCACAGCATCACTCAGAGCCACCACAGCATCACTCAGCGGCACTTCAGCATCACTCAGCGGCACCTCAGCATCACTCAGCGGCACCTCAGCATCACTCAGCGCCACCTTAGCATCACTCAGCGCCACCTCAGCATCATTCAGCACCACCACAGCATCACTCAGCGGCACCTCAGCATCACTCAGCGACACCACATCATCATTCAGCACCACCACAGCATCACTCAGCGCCACCACAGGATCACTCAGCGCCACCACAGGATCACTCAGCGTCACAACAGCATCACTCAGCGCTACCACAGCATCACTCTGCGCCACCACAGGATCACTCAGCGCCACCACAGGATCACTCAGCGTCACCACAGCATCACTCAGCGCTACCACAGCATCACTCAGCGCCTCCTCATGATCACTCAGCAGCACCTCAGCATCACTCAGTGGCACCACAGCATCACTCAGCGCCACCTCAGCATCACTCAGCGCCACCTCAGCATCACTCAGTGCCACCTCAGCATCACTCAGTGCCACCTCAGCATCACTCAGCGCCACCTCAGCATCACTCAGCGCCACCTCAGCATTACTCAGCGCCACCACAGCATCACTCAGCGCCACCACAGCATCACTCAGTGCCACCTCAGCATCACTCAGCGTCACCACAGCATCACTCAGTGCTACCTCAGCAACACTCGGCGCCACCACAGCATCACTCAGCGCCACCTCAGCATCAGGCAGCGACACCACATCATCATTCAGCGCCACAACATCATCATTCAGCGCTACCACAGCATCACTCAGCGCCACCACAGAATCACTCAGCGCCACCTCAGCATCACTCAGCGCCACCTCAGCATCACAGCATCACTCAGCGCCACCTCAACATCACTCAGTGCCACCTCAGCATCACTCAGCGCCACCTCAGCATCACTCAGTGCCACCTCAGCATCACTCAGCGCCACCACAGCATCACTCAGCGCCACCTCAGCATCACTCAGCGACACCACATCATCATTCAGCGCCACCACAGCATCACTCAGCGCCACCACAGCATCACTCAGCGCCACCACAGCATCACTCAGCGCATTCAGCGCCACCACAGCATCACTCAGCGCTACCACAGCATCACTCAGCGTCACCACAGCATCACTCAGCGGCACCTCAGCATCACTCAGCGGCACCTCAGCATCACTCAGCGGCACCTCAGCATCACTCAGCGGCACCTTAGCATCACTCAGCGGCACCTCAGCATCATTCAGCACCACCTCAGCATCACTCAGCGCCACCACAGCATCACTCAGCGACACCACATCATCATTCAGCACCACCTCAGCATCACTCAGCGCCACAACAGGATCACTCAGCGTCACCACAGCATCACTCAGCGTCACCACAGCATCACTCAGCGTCACCACAGCATCACTCAGCGCTACAACAGCATCACTCTGCGCCAGCACAGGATCACTCAGCGCCACCTCAGCATCACTCAGCGCCACCTCAGCATTACTCAGCGCCACCTCAGCATCACTCAGCGCCTCCTCGGCGTCATTCAGCGCCACCTCGGCGTCATTCAGAGCCACCTCGGCATTACTCGGCGCCACCTCAGCGTCACCACAGCATCACTCAGCGCCAGCTCCGCATCACTCAGCGCCACCTCCGCATCACTCAGCGCCACCTCCGCATCACTCAGCGCCACCACGGCATCACTCAGCGCCACCACAGCATCACTCAGCGCCACCTCGGCATCACTCAGCGCCACCTCGGCATCACTCAGTGCCACCTACGGCATCACTCAGCGCCACCTCGGCATTTCTCAGCGCCACCACAGGATCACTCAGCACCCCCTCAGCACCAACGCAGCATCTCCTCAGCATCACTCAACACCACCACATCACCACCTCAGTATCAGCACAGCTCCACCAAACCTTCACTCAGCATCACTCAGCACCACATCAGCACAGCACCATCTCAGCATCAGCATAAAACCGCATCAGCATAACACCATCTCAGCATCAGCATAACACCGCATCAGCATAACACCATCTCAGCATCAGCATAAAACCGCATCAGCATAACACCATCTCAGCATCAGCATAAAACCGCATCAGCATAACACCATCTCCACATCAGTGCACCACCACCAGCGCAACCCCACCTCAGCAGCAATTCAGCACCACTTCAGCATCAGCACAGCACCACCTCAGCACCAACGCAGCATCTCCTCAGCATCACTCAACACCACCACAGCACCACCTCAGTATCAGCACAGATCCACCAAACCATCACTCAGCACCACATCAGCACAGCACCATCACAGCACCATCTCTGCATCAGCATAAAACGGCATCAGCATAACACCATCTCCACATCAGTGCACCACCACCAGCGCAACCCCACCTCAGCAGCAATTCAGCACAACTTCAGCATCAGCGCAGCACCACCTCAGCACCAGCGCAGCATCTCCTCAGCATCACTCAGCACCACCTCAGCGTCACTCAGCGCCACCTCAGCGTCACTCAGCGCCACCTCAGCATCACTCAGCATCACTCAGCGTCACCTCAGCGTCACTCAGCATCGCCTCTGCACCAGTACACCAACACCTCAGCATCACTCAACAAGACCTGAGGATCATTCAGCATCACCTGAACATCACCTCCGCACCAGTCACCACCAGTCACCACCACCTCAGCATCACTCAGCACCACCTCAGTCTGCCCTCGGAATCTGGCATCTGTTGATTCTCCCCTTGCGTCTGTCCGCTGCTAGTGTTGTAATAAAGGTACTATTTCCCAACCTTCACCCTCCCGTTGTTTATGACCCCCATAAAAAAAAAGCTATAACAAACAACCATTGGAACAGGCAGAAAAAAGAAGCCAGCATTGCAAGGACAAAAAAAAACTGAAGAAATTTTTTATTGTAAATACTTTTTTTAATATGGTCGTTCAGTTGTACATAATGCCTTCTTGGTCATATATAAGGTAACAAAAATGCTTCTGACTCTTTTTTTATTATAACTTTTCAGCATGCTGCACAGCAGTCACACTTCTCTACAGCATAGCTTAAAGACATTGTCAAAGTCAATATCTCTGGCTAAACACTTATAAGGTCCCAAAGGCGAGACCTATTGGCTATGCCAGTGCTTGTTTAAGTTTGTGCTGATCCATTTCTGGGTGAACTTGATATAAAGTAAACAAGAGTGCTACATGCTTGAAAATAGACCCTTCTGGAATCTCAGGCAAACCAGTGATCCTCAAGTTTGTTGCTCTTCTGGCATTCTCAAGTCAATCAGCATTAGTTTCCAACTCCAATCTGGATTCAGAAATGCAAGGCTGACGTTCTGTGCTCTTTTCCTCCATTTTACCAACAGCTTCTCCTTGTTTGACTAATGAAGTTGCAGTTGCTTTTAATATCTTTTCTTGGTCTCAAGTCTGTTCTTGCAGACTTTCACTCTATTTTCGACATTGTCAGTCTTCTTAACTAAAATATCCAGAGATGCCATTAGGCCCTGACGTCCTTCAATTATTTGGGTATGTTGTGGTGTTCCAGGCTTCTCTTCAGTGCAACTACAATGAACACAACACTCGTCTATCAGAAAAAAGTTGTACATCGGCAGAGTCCTTCACTTGCTTTATCCCAATCCTGCAAGGTTTTCTGAAGCACATTTTGTCCTTTTAATATGATCAGAGGCAGCAATTCTGACTGTTCTTCATCCTTTGGAGGGTATCTGCGCTCTGATCTTCCTCGGGTGATAATCAACCTGGCACACATATCCCCTGGTCATGTGGGGTGGCATGAGATGTGTCAAACCTTTTCCCCTTGGCTGAATGCAAATGTCAGGCGCTGGAGTGCAGGTCCATGTTGTTCCTTCCTGCTCCCCTGCCTCCAGCGAGTCCAAATGCTTTAGACCCTGATCAGCAATGAGGGAACATTTTCCTTCTGCTGCTGGTTCTTCCCTCATTCCCAGTCTTGCTGTGTCCACTCTGCAGGCTCCCTGGTCCTGCCAGAGTCAGAAGGCCAGGGCTACAGAGCTCCTACATGGGGGCTCCATCTTGGACTCACACTTTGTGAGCAGAGGACAGCAGGCTTCTTCGCTCTCTGTTGTCAGACTGAGAGTGCTTTATAGGCTGGCACCACGCGTGAAGTGTGATCCTCTCATGTACGTGCTCCAAGAATAGATCTTGGTTCCAGCTGCAGCAGACTGAGGCAAAAGGCAGGGGGATCAGCCAGATGGCATGGAGCTCAAAGCGTGACATCCACTCTTCAGCCCTCCTGGACATGCCACACTTTGTAAGATTTAAAGACTCTTATACAAGAGGGTTTGGGATTGCTAGCCATGGAATTTTGGATAAATGTAGTAGTAAATGTTGAGCCCATTAGGCAAGTATGTTTTAAAGACTGCTTTGCATGGACCTAGTGTCACGCTTGGACTAGATGCATGGGTGTATTGGAATCATGCAAATTGGGGCAAGCTATCATCACAGAGAACCTAAGTATTAGCATCACATTGCTGTTAAGCGACCCTCATTTTAGGTTTCTGACATCATTTTCTTATAATAAAAACGGCATGTTTTACATGTAGACACACTTGCAAACCCTCAACACACTGAGCTATCTTACTGTGATTGTAGCTTAGGAGCTGCCAGCTTTGAGAGGAGGCTTTTGTGACCTGTGTCTCAAAGCAAAGATCTGTCCTATATTAGAGCTGGAGAATGCACACAGATATCTGCAATAATGGCCCTACGCCAGTTGAGCATGTATGGGTGAGATCTATGCTTTGCCATGTTGTATGTGAACCCTTCAGTCACTCATGTTTAGCAAACTGCACTTTTCATGTTAGAGTTTGGAGTATTACTTGGAATGTTTTTCATCATCATCATCATCAAACAGTAATTGTAAAGCGTGATCACCCCTAGGGGTATCCGGGCTAAGAGGTTTTCAAATGGAAAATGCTGTTGTCTAAACATACAGGACTGACTGAAGTTGTCACAGGTGACACGCAGCTATGAATAGGCAATGTGGGGATGGCAATTACAAAAATAATAACAAGCATTTACAATGCAATAGGTCTCGCATTTGCGAGAGTTTATGCTATTGGCATTGTAAATGACAATGCCTTTTATTTATTTAAAAATTAACACATTAATAAAAGGCATTGTAATCTACAATGCCAATAGCTCAAACTCTGGTCAATTCAACCCACATAATTCCACTCCACACTACATACATCCACAACACTCCAAACAAAAACATATGGCTAAAAGACATTATCATTTACAACGCTAATAGCTCCAACTTTTGCAAATGCGAGACCTATTGCATTGCCTAGATATATCTGTATCTGTTTGTACCTTAATATCTATATATGTTTCTATGTGTCTGTGTGTGTGTCTCTCTGTGTGTGCACCTGTATATGTTTGTGTGTTTGTGTATGTGTGTCAATGGGTGGAGTCACAGCTGTGTTAGAAGAGTACGAAAAAGCCGATTACTAGCAACCAATAAAAATAATGTCCTTATTTGCCCTCTAAAAGTCAACTGTAAAAACGCTTCCAGATGACGTTTAAAGGACCTTTTCGAAAACTTTTGTGACTATGCTATGTGTCAGTTTGCAGAAACAGAAGTAAAGGAAGGAAATTACTGCAAGACTCCCAATTATAGGGCAACTGTACTAGTAAATCACAGGTGCAAACTTTTTCTATGCTTTCGCCCTGCTTTATTCAATACATTCTGTGCTACATTAAGTGCATTTTACTTTTTGGTCTTTTTTGTCGCGTTTATGGCTTTTTAATCAATAGTCCTTGTGTCACGAGTGTTTGTAAATAGTAAAATAGTGCATTGAAAAAGTAAGGTAGGAAAAAGTATACAATGACAGCATGCATTTGAAAAAAAGTACATAGAAAAAATATAAATAGGCAAAGAGTTATTAATACGTAAGCTGCGCCAACGGACAGTAGCATGTGTATAGAGATAGCGGTTTATTTTTTTTTTTCTTTTACAATGTTCCTTAGTTTGTATACCATCACCACCGGCCGCTACTGCAAAGACGTACATACAGAAACGCAAAGAGAGACGCAATTTCGACACACAGGGACACAGACAAACTGAAAAACACGCACTAACAGAGACGCACTAATAGAGACGCACATACACAGACGCACATACAGAGACGCCCTAATAGAGATGCACATACATAAACGCACATACAAAGATTCACATACAGAGAGACACACACAAAGACAGAAACGCAAAGACAAAGACGCATACACTGAAATAGAATGCATACACAGAAAGAATGTAATGCACACAAAAACAATAATACACACATAGAGAAAGTGATGACACACAAAAAAATACATGCACAAACAGTAACAGAGAGACCTACAGAAATATATACAGAGAGACAAACACACATAAACAGCAACGCATTCTCAGGTATAGAAATGCACCCACATATAGAGACGCACATACAAACTGAGAGACACACAGAAAAAAAGAGAGACACACAGAGACAAACACATACACACAGACACACAATAAGAGAAACACACACACAAACACACACAGAGACACAGACACAAACAAAGACAAACACTCACAGAGATAGACACATTCACACAAAGACACTTGGGCAGAGATACATAGACAGCCATTGACACAAAGAAACACACAATACGAAATACACAAAACAGAGGCACACACAAAAACAAACACACAGAGATGAAAGACAAAGACAGAGTAAGACAGAGATAGAAAACATACACACAAATAAACACACCACCTTGTTACAGCATAACAAATTGTTATGTACTATGCATTCCAACTTAGGACCTCTTGTTTAGTCTGTAAGCACTATTTTCTTGAAATAGTTTCTCCTACTGCAGGCACGACATGCTTCCCTGCAACATTCAGCGCGCCATGTGCGCTTTCACTTTCTAAGCAGCCCGGGGAAATGGCAGCCGCTTCTTTGAATAGGTCTCGCATTTACAAGAGTTTGAGCTATTGGGATTGTACATGACAATGCCTTTTATTTATGTGTTAATTATCAAAACATATAAATAAAAGGCATTGTCATTTACAATGCCAATAGCTTAAACTCTCGCAAATGCGAGACCTATTGCATTGCAAATGCTTGTTTTTGTAAGACTCTAGAAAATTAGGTTACACACTAGCTACAAGAAGTCCATGAACCAAATACCACATTTCATGACAGATAAATTTCAGACCAGGCAAGCTCTTCACGTGCAACATCTGACAAGAGATAATCTGCTCCGTTCCTTGACAGTGGGAGGGCTGACATTCTAATCTTTCTTGATCTTTCTGTGGTCTGCAACAAGTGACCACAAGATCTTTCTAGAACAAATACGTTAAAAATGGGCAGGAGTTCTCCTGTGGTCTCATTTGCTTCATTGAAACCGCAGACTACAATTAGGAATTAAGTCATCATTCTTCACTTTGAAACCCATCACATGTTGAGGTCCCTTGGACGCCACTTTTCACCCCGCAGCTTGTTAATATGTACACAAAGATCCTTTGTCCAGTTCATCTCCCAATGCCACTGAAATTCCAAATGTATGCAGGTGACATTCAAATCCACATTTCCATGACCACAATTAGAGAGCAGCAATCAAACACAGCTGCCTGCCTGTAACAAATTGCTTTCTGGGAAAAGGAGAGCCATACTTGCTTGAATAGCGCAAAGACTGAAATTCGTTATCTGGTAACAGACACTCCCATCTCAGATCAAACATTAAAACACCTTGGGGTGTACTCCGATGAACCGCTGTAATAATGTACACCAAACTACAGCAGTAGTTAAACAACCCTATCACCAAATGATAATGCTTAGAAACCTCACCCACGGCACATTTTTCATACCCACAAACCCCTATTCAGCTCACTAGGTGGTTGGCCCTTTCCCTGCTCCATTACTACAATATACCCTTTGTGGGACCTCCCAAAAGAGGCACCCAGAACTACGGCTGATGTAAAACCAAATGACCAGACTACGCCTCAACCTCGAGAAATCAGACCATATTACCCCAGTTATCACACTGTACTCTACTGAGTCCTAGTGGCCAAGAGAATCAGCGCGCGTGGGCGGCGTCTAAGTAGCACCCGTGACGTCATCTCGGCGACCACGACGCCAACGACGGACGCGGAGTCCCACGACGCCCCTACCGACGTGCAGGGGTACTGCTGACGAAAACTTTCCGGATCCAGTCTGACGCCTGGGGATATTCTAAGGTAAGTAATCTATCACTACTAATGTTTCTTACAGATATATCGTTACCGAAGGTAAGTAACTTGTGTTTTAATTGCTTAAACCAAATTTACTTGGAAGACCTAAGGCGACTGGGAGCATAGGGTTTTTTTTTGTGGGCTCACAGCTCTGAATTTCCCAAAGCCTAGACTTTAGGAGCCAACCACAACTGTCAGTATTAAATGAAATTGAAAAGGAGCCTCTTCAGTGAGGCCTTCAATGCGTACCCAGAATCCAACGGGACGACCCCCTGTTCTGTCAACTCTTTTCAACATGGAGTAGATACAAATGGTGGCAACCATGAAAGAACCAGTGCTGTATGTGACTCGAACCAACGCCCAAAAATATTAAAGGGGTTGGGGGCGAGGCTTATAAACTTAACTACGTCTCACTGTTTCCATTTGTAAGTTATGGGTTTATGTATTGTATAATTATATAGTGTTTGTGGTGCACTTATCTAGCTCAAAGTCTTGTTGCCCTCCTCTCTGCATACAGAAACATCAGTCAAGTTGATAAAACACACACATGTTCAGAATCGTGGCACCACTTATCAGAATATTTCTAATTACTCAGTCGGTTGGCCTTGGGGATCTGTTAAGCACCGAGGTAGATCGCCCTGGAGAGGAGACTATTTCAGTGGTGGAAGCTTGGGGTAAAATTGATCGAGTGAAGAATGGGATCCTGGCACTGATAATAAAAATTGTGGTTATCTCTTTGAGAACCACCGACACGCTGCCTTAATCTCTAGTGCACGCACTGGTGTGGAAGTGTTCAACACGTGTATTGAGGTGCACACGCCCTGGTGCTTGGGTCTATTTCTGGTTATTTTCTGGCAGTGTCTTGCTGATTCTGAAGCCTGCACATGAGGGGCAGGGCTCTCGACTCCCACGGCTGTAGGTTGGTGCTTTAATGACTGCCACAATGGGGGCCCCCACGCCCAAACCTCTATGCTTTTGTACGCCCTGATAGGCATAGGTGCTAGCTGGGTGTTACCTTTAATTCAATTGTTCATTATATACTGTGAAACGTGCTTAGTTAGGGGAAGCCCTGTTTGGAAGGAAGTGAGCTTTTCTGTGGGCTTGAGCCATGTGTTTGTCCAAGCCAACCAGACAAAACCCGTCACAAAAGAGGGACGTGTTCAGGAGAGAATAGGTGTCTTTTGATTGTGTGCATAAGGGAGTGTTGCTCCAGTTTCATGGCCCTAACCCTCCTACCCCCACCTGCTGAAGCTAAAACATGCATGTGATGGTTGCAGGTTATCCTGATCTCCCAACCGGGCACACTGGTGATGCCTCCATTCTCTGAAAGCTTTTGCAGTGACCTGGGGAAGTCCCAGCTCATTCTCTCATTGGAAGAATCCACTCCCCTCAGAATGGAGGCTGTGCTGCCCAGGAGAAGGGAAACAACGCAGGACTAGTCGGGAAGGTGAGACCTGCGGCACAACAGCCGCCTCATGCCCCGATGTACCCCCGAGCCCTTGGAAGACAAACAAGCTTTCAGATGAAGAGGGGGGATCCATGATCTAAGAATCACCTGCCCCCACAAACAGAAGAGGGATCACTGCTCACAACAGACAAGTCTTGTTAACTGAGAGCCGCATATGACTGCCTCTTAACTTTTCACTTTCCATATACCTCTTTCCAAAACACACAAATAGAAAGCAGGGTTTTGCACTTCTTTTCCCAGCATGTACACACAGCCCCCAGCGCCACATGGGAATTTACTTAAGCCCCTCTTATTCACAACCCCCCTCAAAACAGGCAGGAGCGGCCTTGGGCGGCACAGATGAACAGATCAGAGCGGTTCCTGGTTAGTCCTTTCAGAATGTATGTGTTTGGTTTCCTTCAGAGATTAGATTAAAGGTGCGAGTGCCCCTATAACAAATATAACCGGTTGTTGAAAGCCTGCTTGAATCTGTCGTAACCAGTCACCTGGGTAACAGAAGTTAATCTGCGAGGGGACTAGAGTTTGCTCTGAATAAACCCAGAATGCTAGAATTTAAAGAATAACTTCCCACCCTACTGAAGGCATGGGCCCGGTGAACATGTAAGAAAAGCAGTCTAAGGCGCGCCAGCAGAACACCCTGTCACCGCACACGATCTAAGTGGCATTGCTTCTATGCACTGAGTGTGCAGCAAATGCTGTTACCGCGCAGTCACCATACCTGCACAATACAACATGGTGCGTGGAAGTCATTTTGGGTGTGTGCTGGGAATGCTGTGAGGCACAAAGCAACCTTCAGTAAACAGAAAATACTTTAGCTCCTATACCGGTGCAGGCGAGGGGGTACCACACATCTTACATTTTCCTCCACAAAACAACGTGGCACCAACCCAAAAGTTATAATAAAAGTGGTAAAACACGTGTGAGCGACATTAACATAGCAGCCAAACAGACCACATTATCATTCATATGGGAAGGTCAGTACTCACTGGTAAGTGCGACTAGTTCATCTAGCCATGGTGTATTTTGGTACTGGTAGCGTGTATGGCATGAAGAAATCAAAAACTACAAGTACCAATATGCAAATAAACTAAATGCGGGCTGAGTGAGACCGTTAATGCCAAACGAATTGCCCATGTGGCATGCGCTACGTGGGCATGACTACTCGCAAAATACGGACACGAATTGTGGAACACCGAAGCACTATACGGTGTAAAAAAAACATCAGCCGCCTCACTGACCACTACCTCCAACAAGGACATACACCAAACGATATGTCATGGACAGTAATCGAACAATTCAATCAGATGAAACAGAACAATGAAAAGTTTTTATTGACAAAGGAGCAACGATGGATTTATCGCTTGTCCACCCAAATCCACGGACTTAATGATTCTATTCCATGGCATAGCCTGAATTGCTAAATAGACAGGCCGTCACACATGGGCGGTCACGGAACCGTCTGCTCTCATTTGATGTCTGTACAAACCCCGCCCCTAATATCGGCCACTTTCTATCAGCATTGAACTATTAACGTGTTATTTACAGTTACTCTCTATAACCAAACGTTTACCGCACATTCCATCTACACAGTTTGCCTTAACACCGGCCTGTCTTTGACTGAACACGAGCTCCGCCTAGTGCTTCTAGTTAACCTTCCATAATCCTCGTTATAACCTTACTGATGGTATCTTATGCGTTTTGCTTTATTTATATATTTTTTTCACAGACAGTGTAGCGTTATTCTTTCACAGACAGCATAGTGCCACCACATTACCATGGCAACCACATGTCATGATATACCGACCGCCTTTAAGGTCAACGCTGGCTTTTTTCAACATCCGCCCACTTTTGACTACTCGTCATCTGAACGGGCGGGGCACGCAGACTATGCTCGTTTTTCTATTTCCTTTCTTTTTTAGCAGACGCTACTCTCCTCTCGCACTGATTGAACACACCGGGCCAGGCCTGAGGGGTATATATGACACCCGCGAACCCGGTCTCATTATCGTCGGAGTTCCGTAGCAGCAACAACAGGTTGAAAGGAGGGTCCTGGGCTGACACGCAGTAAGTCGATCTAGAGGCACTACCACGCCGCGACAGATCGGGTAAGACCTTTCCTTTTCAGCAATCATCATTGGCCAATGCGCCACTTTTCTTTTTCTTTTCTTTCCTAAAGAGCCAGCACCCCTGCCGGATACTCATGGGGCATTCGCAGCAAATCGCTAGCGTGAGAACCAAGTTATTTTTTCTTTCTTCTCACCATCCTGTACCCGATATTATCGCCACTCACTTTACCGCATATATCGGTCTTTTTCACTGTAAATACTTCACCCCGCCATTAGTTCCGCAATCCACATGGACGGCTCGGTCATCAAAACATGACGTGATGATGCATAATTTGCTAACTCTCCTTTCTGTATGTTTGTTTTGTTTTGTATGTTTTTATGTGTAGTAATGCTTTGAGAGGGAAGCCCCCCCTCACACATAGTGCACCTTAGCGCGTGCAACACATTTTTACCTAGGACACAAACTAGTAGCCTAGTCACCACCTTCGCACATCACTAAGGTCCTGAGGAAAGCCAGTTTACATAATAAGGCCTGGCTGAAACATGTAGACCACTCACTGGATGCAGGAGTGTCATAAATAACACTCCGCCTACATCCTACGCCTTGTTTTTATCACTGCCAGGGCCCAAACATTAAAGTAAAACCTTCGGGGATTGGGACCACTGGACAGTTTTTTAACCTATCACTTTTCACGTCACCTACACTGCACACTCAGCAATACACCTGCTCAGGTGTAACACAGGCATTGTAGCACACCCGGGACACACTCGGTGTCATCGGGTGGGCCCGATGATGAAGCACGCCACCAACTAGGTTGGTGGGTGAGGGCTTTATAAAAAGAAATAAGATTTTTTCTTTAACACAAACATCATCAAACATACACTCTTGTGACCCTTACCACGTCTAGGTAGACTAGTTCTTCTTGATTGGATATATATATATATATATATATATGCATATATATATATATACATAAACGAATTGCTAAAACATCACCCGTCATCTCTTACGGCAGTAGGGTAACCTGCCCAGACGGTTTGAGCGTCGTTCTCAAGCAGAGCATAATCTAAATGCAATCAATAATCATTCTAAAAGTTAGCAACCATCCTCGGTTCTCCCGGGTGTGAATATGCATACAACCCTGTTCTCACACTTTAGGCCCTGGTGATTGTGCGTTCACTCCCCCGTTATACGTACCGCAAAAGGACGCCGTTTGCTCTCCTACCCGAAGGCGCTCACCTCTAACATGGATCAGTTTCGATTTCTGGATTATAGCATACTCCTGGGTCTACCTTTCTGGGAAACGGTCATGCCAGCTAAAGCAGGTGGTACTTGAGTGAAAAAAGAGGATTTTTCAGAAGCTGCATTTCAGATTTTTTAACAAACAAAGAAGCCTGCAAGTGGTGCGCGCACGCGCGCCACAGCTAAGCATGTGATTTCAATTATCACGCCTGTGTCTGGGCACGATAATTGAAACCACATGGCCTATTGGTGTCTATTACGCGCACCAAGCGCGAAATAGACACCAATAGGCCATGGGCGGAGCAATGCGCCCGCCTCTGGCCAATTGCGTGCAGTCTTATATACAAAGACGCACGCAAAGGCCAATCGCGTAGCACAAAAGGAATCGCACACGCACGAGCGTGTGCGATTCCTAGGTCAGCCTCAATACCCCGTTTTTCACCCACTAAATGTCTCGCGCTGCGCGAGCACTGCTGAGCAGTGCACCGCTAGGCGCGAGACCTAAAAACTAGCAAGTCAGTGAAATGGTTGACATACAAAGTGGTTCATATATGCTTATTGTTCCGCTGCTACCAGTAACGATTTACTCAACACTTTAAAGTGGGGAAAAACCTATAATTGCAGGCTGCTTTCAGGCCGGCGCAATCAATGTATAGCTATAAAGTTCCTTAGCAGGTAGCACCAGAGGCTCCCACCTATGTGGTTATGCCTCAAAATGCCCCTACTCAAAAGCTTTAGAGGGAGTGGGAGGAGCCTGGTGCTTGGGGCTCAGAGGCTCGCGTCCCTTCTTTTTCCTCAGGCGCTCGCGCTTCTTGGAAGCTAGACCGCCAGGCTTCCACAGGCCATGGCCTGACCGAGTGCAAGGTGGCCAGGACTAGGCTTCTAGCGCTTAAGATCTCACCCTTGGCGTTTCGATGACTGCTCCTTGGTGGCACCTACACTCTTGATGACATGAGGGACGGCACAGGGTGCACGCCCTTGCCTTTTTCGCTCCAGCATTTCAGGGATACACTGTCTGCGGTATTGTGTAGGAATACAACTTCCATGTCATGGCGTGAGAGCACTGGCTCCATGGCAGAGTGTAAGATTACCAGGTGCTGAGGTAGTTTAGTAGCCTACAGTCAGTGGGATGATCTAACTACAGATTCTGTGACAGAGTTTGAGAGCATGAGTTCTTAGGGAGGTGCCAGCGCTCCTAGATTGTCTGCATAGAACAGCCCTATGCCACACCTCTTTAACCGACTTCAGGTGCGCTTTCAGGTACAAGAGGTGGAAGATGTATGTCTGTCGGGGAGCATTCAATAGAGAAAAAATGTGGCACTGGTGCTTGTAGGCACGTTAGGATTATTGGCGCAAGCATGTCCTATGCACTGTCACTTCGAAATGATTCAGTCGCTGCCTTTGGCAGAAAGAGGACAATTGGGTAGGCCAAGAAGCACATAAGGATTTTCAACCAGTCAACTTAAAGACAGTTCTTTATGCTGTACTGTGCTGGGCTTACAGGATATTGGACTGAGAGAAGTAAGTAAGTGAAGGAGTGAGCTGATTGACTGAGTGCCATGTGTCTGTGTGGTGGGGGCAGTAGGGAAAGGAACGGTAAAGCAAGATTACATAGAGAGGCGCGCACGCCAGTGAGTGGCTGAATTAGTGAATTAATATATTAATATATAAATATATATATATATATTAATATATAAAAAATAAAATATGTCATGTGCCTGTGGTGGAAAACAGGTCGAGAACAAGGGTATTTCATGGGTTCCTGTAAAAGAAGCAGAGAGGAGCATTTCAGACTATGCTTTACCGCCTCTAAATTGTTCTCCGATTCACTGAGAATATTCCCATCCTCTTTTTAAGGTCTGGCGAGAGGACAGCACCTATTGAATAAATAATGTATTTATATAATGCACTTACTTCAGCTAGCCCTCTTCGTTGGTCTGTTTCTGTACCATTCACATTTTTCTTCTGCCTGCTACAGCAGACAGCATGGACAAGTCCATCAGCCCACTTCAGCCATTGGTAACTTCACTGTAGTTCCCTTAAGTGCCAGGTACTACTATGGCAAAGTGTGCTTTTTGAGACCAAAAATATTTTTATTTTTGTTTTAGATTGATTCGACTGATGAGAGCCCATCAGCTTACCCAACAATAAAGTTTTGCAAAAAAAATAAAAAAACAAAACAGGAACTGACAAAGCCAAATGTCTGGCAGCCAACATCACACCTATTGGGTTTGCCAGTACTTGTTTAAGACTTGTTGCCGGAGAAATGCTCAGCAGCATGGGCGATTGGTGTTTATGGGCAAAAGGGGCGTTGCCCTGCCACCCTCGGGGGGAAAAGGCAAGAACAGGGAAAATAAACACAGAGCAGCTGAAAAGAACTTGCTGCTCTGAGGTGGTGTGCTGAATCTCCTGGGTGAACTCTAGTGAACCTTGCAGATGTCCTACTGGGCAAACGCCAGCCGGGCGAGGTTTTCTTCGGTCTACAGGCACAAGCTACAGCAGTGACATCATATGAGAGGGAGTGCTGAATTAGAAAGCCATGGATCCATTTGCTTTTGGGGTGCATGAACAATGGCCCTGGTAGGAGTTAGAAAACTCCATGCACTTCAACTGCTGGGGGTGGGGCACGCCGATAATGGCAAGGAGGGAGTGGGTGGCAACGATTTTTTGTTTATCATAGAGGGGCAGGCCACATGAGGAGTGCATGGGGCTGCTCTCCTAGAAGAAACACAAGTTTAGTACTGCAATTGTTTTCACTTTGAAAAAACATTATGGAGCTGAGCACACAGAGTGGTCCTAATCTTGACTGTAAAGGTCCAACAGAAGGAAGGAACCAGCTGAGGACAACAATTTCACCAGTGGACTAAGAGGTTAGTGTGCAGTTAAGCCTCAGCATCAGGGGCCTCGTCACCCCCACCCCCTCCCTGCTTTAGCAGCTACAGAGGGAATGGTGTTCTTGATTGGCCTTTTCTGTTTGCAGCTTGGCAGACAAAGGCTCATAATGAACTCGGGAGGGTGAGTGAGTGAAAGGAAGGATGGGTGGGTGGCTGGATGGATGAAATGAATGGTGGATGATAGATGCATGGATGAATGAGTGAATGGATGGATGTAAGAATGGAAGAGCGAAAGGGGGAGAGTGTATGAGTGAAAGGAAGGGTGGATGGATGGATGAATGGGTGGATGGATGGATGGATAGTTGAAAGGGTGAATGAATGGAGGAGTGAAAGGATGGATTGATGGATGATGAGAGAAAGGATGGATGGATGGAAGAATGAGTAAAATGATGGATGGAGGAGTGGAAGTGTAAAAGGATGGATGAGTGGATGAACGGATGGAGTGAAAATATGGATGGATGAGTGAAAGG
Source organism: Calotriton arnoldi (assembly GCA_963921515.1). Lineage (NCBI taxonomy): Eukaryota > Metazoa > Chordata > Amphibia > Caudata > Salamandridae > Calotriton > Calotriton arnoldi. The sequence goes on along the minus strand of CAWUFW010011771.1, from coordinate 417,111 downwards.
ATGTATGAAAAGATGGATGAGTGAAACAATGGAAAGATGAGTGAAAGGCAGGATAGATGGATGTCTAGGTGAAAGGATGGATGGATAGATGGATGGATGAGTGAAAGGGTGAATTGATGGATGGATGAATAGATGGATGAGTGAATGAAAGGATGGATGTCTGAGTGAAAGGGTAAATGAAGGGATGTATGAGTAGATGGATGGATGGATGGGACAAATGGTGGATGGATCAGTTTAAGGATGGATGACTGAGTGAAAGGGTGGATAGATGGATGAGTCAAAGGGAGGATGATGGATGGATGGAGTGAAAGGATTGATAGGTGGAGTGAAAGGGTGGATGGATAAGTGAAAGGATGGATGATTGAAAGGATAGATGAATGGATGGATGAAAGGGGGTGGATAAGTGAAAGGATGGATGATTGAGTGGATGGATTGGTTTGATGGATGGGTGTCCCTGGACCAGTGGCGGCCATCCTTTCTGGGCTCCACAGCTACACTACACCACCCTTGTTTTGTGGTACATTTTTATTGTACAATAAAATAAAATGCAGACCAGCTTCGGGTCCAGCAACAAACTGAGTGACATTGGTTGATTGCTGACACAGGTGGATGAAGGTGCCTGCGCCATTCCAGCACTGTGAGCATGTCTGTGTGACTATGTGTGTGAGTTAAAGTGAGAAAGAGTGGGTGAAGGAGTGAGTCAGAGCGAGTGAGAATGAGTGACAATAAGGACGATTATGTGTGAGAATGAATGTGAATGAGTGAGGGAGAATGAGTGAGTGTAACTGAGTGTTACTGTGTGTGAGGCACAGTAATTCAGAATGAGTGGGACTGAGTGAGACAGAGTGGGTGAGAGTAGAATGAGTGAGACTAAATGATTTAGTGAGACTGAGTGAGTCACAGTGAGACAGTAAACTTATGGGTTTATTTACAGGAGGCCTATGCTGCAGGAGCGTCCCTTTTTTAGACGTTCTGGTGGCTCAGGCCTCTCAATCATATCTATGAGGCGACGCAAAGCCACCCTACGTGGCTTTGCAGGGCCTGATAGAGATGGAGTAAGGCAAGGCAGCGCAAAGCTCTGCATGCTTGCTCTGTGTCAAGGAGGCGTTCCATGGGCATTGCGGTGGGTGTTCCCACGCAACACCCATGGAATTTGGCGCTGCCCCATATTTACAAAGTCACGTAAGCCTGGGGCAGTGCCAACACCTTACACCTTCCCGTAGTAGGCGTGACGAGGAGAAATGTTTTAATTTCTCCTAGTTTATTCCTCTTTCCATGTGTGCTGCAGGTGGAGGACAATGCCTCCATGGATTGTTTTTGTGCAGGAAGGTGTTCCTTCCTGCACAAAAATAATCCTGCCACCAACAACGCAGAACAAGGGTGCCTGTGGTGGTGCTGGGCACCAAATTGTGCGCTGGCTGAAAGAACAGGAATGCACTGTATCTCGTAGATATGGTGCATTCCTACCCTTTCAATTTGGGGTAGGGCAGCGCAGCAAAAAGACTTGCGGCTCTGCCCTATGCCAAATCTTTGTAAATGAGACCCTTAGTGCAAAAAGTGTGAGAGAACCCTTCAAGAAGAAGCTCATTGGAATTCGAACCAAGGATTACGCCTACCACTTTTAAAGGTCACCAGCCGCCACTGATCAGCAGACAACTACCATGGTTCCATTCCACATCCGGAACTTACCAAATCTTCTAACGGAACTAAACTTAGTCAAATGTTTCAAAAAGTTTATTGATTGATTAATTAAAACAATATTAATCATGTGATAGTAAATGCAATTCATATATAATAGAATTAAAGTAAAAAGACCTGTGTGGCTAAATTCAATGGCCTTACATAACGAAAATTTAAAATATGTCAATTAAGAAAATCTAATCCTTAAATCACACCACAATGCACTTCTTGTTCTTCACATAACTCGAATTAGCACCCCATCGATCCTATAATAAACAAAACAGAACATGTATTAGTTAAACTGGAAACGAATTAATTAAGTAAAAATGCTTCACTTATGCTTCACTGCGTCTTTGCGGCTCAACAAGACATGGTATGTCAATGGACAGAAACTTTCCAATACACGCCGACATTGTTGGGCTCTGCCCTCTTAAACCATAAAACATCCCTATATTATACCATAAAGCATCCCTATGTTTCCATACGCTATTTTGAACAAATAAACTCCTCAGCTATCGTCTGCACTCGTACAAACAGTTTTGGCAGCTTTATTGGTTACTCAAAACTTTGGTATGGAAGGTCAGGGGACCTTCTGAATCTGTGAGGGCGGGGAGATCCTCTCCTATGTCAAAGGATAAGGGGATACGTACTACCTAGAAAACTACACAATAAACTTTAAGGTATCCCTCTGCTAGAAGAGACAAAGGGCCAGATGTATCAAGATTACATTTTGCGAGTCTATAATAGCGAATGTTACCAATTCGCTATTATAGACTCGCAAAATGCAATGTATGTAGGTTTCGCAAATAAAATTGTGATTCCTACGCATTCCTTATTTGCGACTCGCAAATTGTGAGTCGCAAATAAGGAATGGCTTCCCATTCATTCCTATGGGCCTAGAGGATTGAATGGGAATTGCATGCGCAATTAGCGAGTACCCAATAGGAACTCGCAAATTGCGCATGAAATTTCAAGGGTGCACGGGTGCCAAATGGACACCCTGTTGCACCCCTGAAATATGCATGTGTGCGCTTTACAAGGCGTAGAATAACATAGAGCTGCATAGGATAAAATAGGAAAAGACAACTGCCGGCAAGATTTACAAACATAACACACCCTTTGTCTAATAACTTTCTGGCTCAAAGCAACCCTTCAGTTGGACACGTGACGTGCATTTAAATCCAGAACCAGTTTATGGAGGCAACAAGAGAAACAAGCATTTGCAATGCAATAGGTCTCGCATTTATGCGAGTTTAAGTTATTGGCATTGTAGATGACAATGTCTTTTATTTATGTTTTAAAAACCAAAACATAAATAAAAGACATTGTCATTTACAATGCCATTAGCTCAAACTCGCATAAATGCGAGACCTATTGCATTGGAAATGCTTGTTTTTTTAAGTCCATTAAAAAGCAAGCATATGTCTGGCCGTGTGATAATGCAGGTAAAGAAAGGCATGCACACAGCCTATTTGCATGCGTTAGCGCTTTCGGGTCAGAGATATGAATATATAGGTCCCTAGTTTGACACACAAATAATAGCACAGAGTAAAAGCATTTAAAATAAGCAGTATGGTGCGGGAGAGCTCCAAAGGTGCACGTTTTTGCAGAAGAGAAGGGGGGGGGGAGCGCAGGTGGAGGGTGAGGGGGTGGGAGTGAGTTTCACACAAACACCAATTTGTTTGCGGCATCCGCTTGTGCACAAAGGGAAATGAAAGAGAAGGTCCCTTTTTGCGGTCTGCTAGGAGACTGGGGGAGCGAGGAAGCTGCTGAATGCAAGTCACCCCAGCCCGTGTAGCAGTACGAGTGACAAAGGTCCGAGGCAGACTTACCTCCGATCACAGGCCGCAGCTGCACTCGTGAAAGGCAAGAGCAAAAGAAGCCTCTTAGAAAGTACTTCACATGCTTTCAATCAAAAGCACACAAAAAGGCGCAGCTCTATATTTCTGAACTAACAAACACTGTTCAGCAGCTCAGCACGGCAGAGTAGTCTCCGGGCTCTCTGCACGTGAGTGGCCAGCAGACATGAGGCGGCGTCGGCCACACCACAGAGGGGTGATCGGCTAGGTGCTAGAGACGCCAGCAGCATGGCAGGGAGCTGCAGGGTGCTCAAAATGTGAAACGAGTGGCCCGCTGAGAGCGAAAGGGCGGCGGCAGCAGCATGGCAGAGAAGGGCAGAAAACCAGATCTTCGCCTGGTGCCACCACACACGGAGCTCAACACTTCGCCTCAGCAGGAAAAGAACCGCACATTTTATAAACGCATTTTTAAAGCCTTCGTATGCAGACTGCTAGCCAATCACGGATTTTTAATCTTGCTCTTCCTAATTCGTATCTTCTGTTCGTGTTCAGAATCCAAAGGCTGCTAAACCAGTATTTGTATTTCAAGGGCAGCAGGGAACTCGTAGAAGAGGCAGCTAATTTTTACACAAAGATTTAAATAGACTTATTCTGAACGGCAGCCACGGAAAAAGCAAAGGTACTACTACAGTGCTACATTTATTTAAACTTTGAAACGCAGATATTTCAGAAATAGAGAGGGAAAGTAAAACTCAATATCGCACCACTGTTCCTACGCACAGGGACCCCAAAACCGACCGCCAAGACTAGATGGTGGAGACAGCTGAAATGGAAGCGCAACAGAGAGGCTTATCCGTGTGTGAGCCGCAGAAGAGTGCGGGAACTCTCCCGAGAGACACCACTGTGTTCTAGATGAGTTCATCTGCGGCTGAGAGTTGCAGCAGAAGTAAAGCTGTGACGTGCAAACGTCTATGTTGTGTATTTCACTTTAAGGTATCTATTGTATCTCGAGCAGCAGCGCGAGTTTTGTTATTGTTTGACATGTATGTTCGGTTCTACTAACGTTTTTCCTTGGCAATCGGCATTCTTGCCAAGGTTTGCTGAGGAGAAGGGTTGGAGATGCTGAGCTCCTATGGTGTTTCAACTATTTGAATAAATCTACTATTTTTAATTACAAATTTGGTGATCTCATTACTCAACAATTTTGGCGACGAGTTATGTTGAGACACCATTGAAGAACCCATGGATTTCTACGATTTTACATTTTTCTTATGGATTTTTTTTTTTTAAATCTTATTGACTCTGGATCGTTAATTCTGGGGATTTGTCGTGCATCATCGTTACTGTGGAAACGTTTTTTTTGGCTGTGCCAATGGTTTGTGGATTTGCAGAGAATTACGTTTTGGAGCCACTCACTGTTGCCTTCGACCGTTTGAAGCGTCCTTTGAATGGGATGCCAACGTTGTGAAAATTTCCTTGAGGATCTGTGGAACACGATCCATTCTTGGCAGCAACCGAGTTCCAGTTTGTACTGTGTCATCATACAGGGGTAAGCGTCTGCATATATATTCTGTGCACTACGGAGACACGGACAGTTACGTTACGGGGCGCCATTTTGAAAGTATATTTACATTCAACTTAATTGCATCGCACTAGTTTACGTGCGCAACGAGGTCACGCAAGTCATTTACATTACGCCATTTTGAATTTATAATTGTGCAGTTTGTCAGCATATCAGTTACCGGCTCATTTTTAATTACAAATTTGGTGATCTCATTACTCAACAGTCTACTTCGTGCCTTTCATAATTATGATAAGAGAAACAAGCATTGGTAAAGCCGATAGGTCTCGGCTATTCGAAATCTATTGGCTTTCTTAATGTTTTTTTGTGGTGTGACGGGAGGAGCAAGCCTGGTCGGGGAAGGAGATTACATGGGCCAACCACAACGGGGCAGGGCGTCACAGCGTAAAGAAAATTAAAAGCATAATTTTAAAAAGCGCTGTAACGCGGACATCACTATCCGTGGCATAGCGTTTTTTTCTAACTTTATATTTTGTTTTCATTATATTTAAGCTGCAACGCGTCATCGTTGACCGCGTCATAGCGCTTTAAAAATAAAAAACTTTCAGCCTTGCTGCTGCACAATATGGATTAGGAAAACAAGCTGTCGTCATTACGCGAATGAAAAAAAAAGCGCTGACCGACTAATTGAAGGAGACAGTATAACGCCGCAAGTAATAGATCCAATCCTGATGAGCGGTCCCAAAAGGAGATAGGGCGGTAACAAGGAGGGACTAAGAAGCCTCATTATCAATCGGAAGCCAGCATTTACCATGGACGAGGACGACAGCCAATGAAAAATATGGGCGGGGCTTCCACACCACTTCTAAAACATACCCTAATACAGCATGCCTCGCAAAGCGAGCAGCGCATGCGCTGCAACGCTAGGCTCGACCTAAAAACCTGCTCCTAGGATTACCCCATAACCTTATGTTGGCCCGACATTCTTTGTGACTCCACTAGGAAGTGAACCTTGACTCTAATGATGCTGCTACTAGTCTCACTGTACCCAAACTAGCCTGTGTCTTTAGAATAGGATGGGTGTCATAGGAGAAACAGAATTCTGCTTCAAAGTGACAGTAGAAAAAAGGAGCAGTGATTGTGAAGGGAGGGTGGGTTGTTCACAGTTAAGGAGAGTGGATATGAAATAAATCTACATGCTGATCCTCTCCCCTGTTCATCCGTCTCTACTCCAGTATGCCACAGGACTCACATGGAAACTCTGCTATTCGGTATCCACTAATGCGGCCTGATCCTGTCCTGGGAAAGGTCTCCAGGGCCTCAGTTAATCTCTCCTCACTCACGTCCCAAAATTGGATCACGGAGTCTAGAACATTTTTCATCTGGTCTCAAATTCTGTTAGTTTCTTGGTCACAGCTTGGCAGCCAAACCATATTAGACAGCCACGCCCTATGTCGGTACAGTAATTAAATGGCAGTGTCTTTTGGCACAGGCCTTGGCTCTATCCAGTGCAACAGGCAGCCATCTCCTCTGTGTGCTGGTGATGGAGAAGACATCTTAGGTGTCATAAATATGGCTTTTCTGGAAGAGGTGTCTACAGGACAGTACCTGATGCCAGTCAGAGTCTTCCAGTAAGGCTCTGGATTAGAGCAGGACCAAGCTACCTTTCGGGGATCATACTCTTCCAGAGCACATTGCCAACAAGCGGAACTGCCAAGTAGAAGCTCACTTCACACTTGTTGTGGTCCGATGCCAGTGCTGGAGGATCTTGAATGAATTAAACCTCATCCTGGCTTCACGTAGGCTCATGATGTGGACTACGAGAGTATAGACCAACCTTCCTCTGGTGCAATGTCTCTTGCAAGCATTTGGAGAGTTATTGGATTAGAAAACTTTATAAAGCCTTGACAGTACTTCCTTGTGGTTTCCCCACCTCCGTAGGAAATCCAGGATTGGGGAAGCAGGAAATTTCTGTCTGACTGGATGAACTGATTGTGTTTCCAGATCCGTTTGGCCATTCTCTTCCTTCACAGGAGTGGAATGGCTTAGGGGGCCTTCGATGTGAGGAGTTGGACAACAGTGTTTATTTTCAAAAACCTTTTATTCATATTAAGCAGGAGCAAACTGGAACAAAAACAATGTATATTTCCAGAAACTTTCACAATAAGTCATCTAGTTATGCATTTGGTTCTAGGCAAGATCCACTTAGGGATATTTGTAATTCTCTCTTGTCTAGGTCTCCCTAGATCACATCCAAAGGTTTAATAAATCTTACTAAAAATAAAGCTGGTAGCTCTTCAACAGGTGTGTAAAGTTTAGTCCTCCTTTATCGGATGGATTGAATACCTGTAGGAGATCCCTTCATTGGAAGTGTAAATGTGAGGGACAGTCTGTGGTTGGGTGATGATACACTGTCTCTGTAAAAAAGCTGTGGTTCCCAGTTTTTAACTCTTTTCACTGTTTTTAGGTCTCGCCTAGGCAGCTCTTGCCATGTCCCTTCAAGACATATTGGGGCAGATTTACAAGCCCCCCCTGCGCCACCAGTACGTCACTTTTTGTGATGTACTGGTGGCGTATCTTACTGCTCCATATTTACAAGGACAGGAAAAGCCACCCTGCGTGGCTTTTCCTGTCCTTGTAAATAAGCCCCTTTACACGCAGCACTTTGCGTGAAAGGGGCGTTCCATGGGTGTTGCTGTGGGTGTTCCCCAGCAACACCCATGGAACGAGACACATTTCCAGATTCACGAGGAATCGTAAATCTGGAAATGTGTGTGAATGCTACGCTTCCTCAGGGGAGGCGCAACGAGGAGAAATGTTTTCATTTCTCCTCGTTTTTTCCTCTTTCAATGCGTGCTGCATTCTACAGCACGCATTGAAAGAGGAAAATGCCTGTAGTGATTGTTTTTGTGCAGGAAGGTGCCCCTTCCTGCACAAAAACAATCTCCCCACGACGCACGCATCCTTGCACCATGGTGCAAGGGTGCCTGCGCCGGCGCATGGCTGCAGTTTGTGCGCCTGCGCAGGGGGAAGCACAGAGATGCGGCATATTGTTGTAAATATGTCGCATCCCTGTGCTTTGAAAGTGACTCAGTGCGGAGCAACCAAATGGCTTGCGGAATGCACTGAGTCAGTTTCATTGTAAATCTGCCCCATTGTGTTCAGGATATGGGTTTTAAGTTCCGCCCATTTCCTGCCCATGTTTTCAATTGGCTCTTGTGACTGTCTTGTGTAAATGCTTTTTTTTCTTTGGTTAGTTTGCTTAGTAGTCCCTCCTTTTCTACTCTTATACCTCCCATAAGGAATGCCCCTCTTACGGGTGCTCTTACTCTGTTTGTTTCATTTACAATGTCAGAGCACTATTTTCTTAATAAACTGGTGTTGCAGGCATGAAGCTACCACTTCCTGACCACACTTCCCCGACCCTAATGGTATTTTTGATGTATCTTGTTTCTTGTGGTGCAGCAAGGCAAGCTGCACTTTATCTTGAAGTATGGTGGCCGCACCTTTCTTTTGTTCTGCAAGGCGTAGCTCGCCCACCTCCATTTTTTAAAATAAATAACTTAAATCATATTTTAACTCTCAGCGCGGCACCCGTTTCACAAGTGCCGTGCTTTATCTTTTACTTGCAGCTTTGGCAGTGCACCTCCCTGTGGGGTGCCCTCCTTCCCTCCACGGAAAAAAGCCCTGCCTATTCTACACTTCTCCCACGCCGCTGTCTGCTTATGGAGACCACTCCTTTAACTTCAGACGGCCACTGTGCTTGGAATGAATGCACCTCTGACGCCATTTCCGATAATTTCTGTTGTTGCAGTGCGGTATGTTTGCAGAAATGTATCTAATGGTATTTTCAATTTATTTACTTTCTTTTGCCGCGCTTTATCTTGAAATATGGCGGCCGCACCTTTCTTTTGGAGAACGCACCATTTGCACGGTCAATAGCTCCACTGATCAGGTTTCCCACTACTGCTATTGTTCTATAAATGCATTTTGGGTCGCTGAGCATGATCCCTCACAGGGTGCAGTACCTTATGTGGCCAAAAGAGGTCCCAAGGGACACCTAGTGACATAACCTGTGGCACTGCAACCTTACACTGTTCCGTGCACAGTAACAAATGTTGCTCTACCCACAATAATGTGCTGCATAGCTAAACACTTGTAAGATCCCAAAGGCGAGACCTATTGCAATGGAAATGCTTGTTTTGAGGAGTAATCCTGTTTGGGACTATGACACACCTGTCAAACGAGCTTCTTGGATCTATGGTCTGAGTATTGAAAGGTCATGGTGGTCTGTTGCTTGCTCCGTTTGTGAAGTTTTCTTTAATTTCCTCTCATGCCAAGGTGGTCTCTGCCATGCCTTTAATCTTGGTTTTTCGATCCTGTAGGACATTTAGACCAGCCCTGGTCCTGAGGAGACCTCCAAAAAGTCAGAGGATGAAACGCGTTGATGATTATGGGACCAAATGAAGTGGACTACTTCTTTCTTTCGAATGTTATGGAAGGGCAAATGAACTGACTGATCAAGCCTTCCCGTGCGTTTGTCTCCATGCTTGGCCTCAGTGTACATTGGGAGTGAATTAAAAACAAAAAACTTTTTATCATATGTACAAACAAAATAATCTCAACTGTTGTACTATTAGGGTGCTTCAATTATTAGAGTGTTTTGTGAAAATATTGTAGTTGTATTTTTGAAATTTCTCCTCATTTGTTTTTCAACCACTTTCGGTGTTGGGGAGCAGTAGCGGTCCGTGGTAGGAGTGCCGGCCGGGCGGTGACGTGGGGTGGGGGGTAGTAAACCACGGATTACGGCCGAATACAGGTAAGTAAACATTTAAATAAATAAAACAAATTTCGTTGTGAGCGCTGCATCGCCAAATGCAATGCAGTGCGCGCAACGAAATTCGTTTTATTTATTTAAATGTTTACTTACCTGTATTCGGCCGTAATCCGTGGTTTACTACCCCCAACCCTGCCCCTCCCCCGCCCCACGTCACCTCCCGGCCGGCACTCCTACCACGGACCGCTACTCTTGGGGAGCATGTAAGGCAGAGGTCTTCAAAGTGTGGGGCGCGACCCCCTGGGGGGGCGTGGATGGGTTCCCAGGGGGGCGCAAAGGCCTCTGTAAGCACATGTAAATGAAGAAACCTGGAAGTGCGGCGATGTTTATTTGCTGCATTTCCAGGCTGTCTTCATTTACTCCGAAGCCCTCAGAGTGCCCTGGGGCCGGAGGTCAGTGAGTGTGCTGCTGGAGGCTCCGCTGGGCAGTGTCTGGAGTCTTATTAAGACTCCGGCATGCCCGAGTTTTTCACAGGTCTTTAAGGACCATTTGCATACCTTTAGAAACTAGTTACCGAGGCTTAGTTTTTATTTCTGTTTCCAGTACCCCTGGGCCCCGACTCTGCCTATTCCTTACATTTGTATTTTAAATTTACTGCTGTAGTGTGAAAATGCATTTTATGAAAAGGAATATAAAAAAGGGTTGCCAATAGAAAAATGCCCACCATGTATGTTTAAAGAGCCTGCAAAGACCTTGTTTTGACAATAAACAGGGTTTTAAATAAAAAGTATGTATTCATTTGTAATCTGACTTTGTCTGTTCCCTTTATTTTCATTCATGAATCATTCAGGCAGCCCTAGAACACATTTAAAAATGCTTTCTATTTATATTTGCTTTTCGAAGTACGCACAGATAAGTGCTGAAAATAGGGCTTTAGGTGACTGTGTATTTTTGTACCGTCTGCGACATCAAAATAATGAGCTGGCAATCCTAATCATAAGACTGGAAGTTTGTTGCACGATCAGCACATTATTTATTTCCTCCACCCTCGATCCCAGATTAATACCATAATAGCAATAGTTTAACTTATATCTGAAACCCTACACCCCGTCAATAACATGCTGATTTACTTCAAATGTCTGGGAATGCACTCTGCATTCAGACAACTCACTCATTCTCACCCTTCACTTTCACGCTCACCCTGCACTCACAGCGCATAGTTATGGATTTACCGCATTTGCCATACAATCCATCATCTGCTGCATAATTTGCAGATAAAAAAAAATGCAGCAACACATGTTACCTCACAGTGGAAGGCCCTTTCTAAAGGTTGAATGGTCACCTTTCTGTTGCTTATTGCTATATGTGGGTGTTAATGTGATACTTATGAGGGGCAATAAAGGCCAGGACAGTGTTAACAAGTGTAAAAATAGCAAAATAATGCAGCAATGCTAACACAAAATATGCAGCATAATTCACCTTAGCTTGCTGCTGAATTTAGTCAACCATGCTGCATAATCTGGCCTTCTCCGCCGCATAATTCCAATGGCACTGTTTATAGTGCTATGAGGTCCCAGCCTGTGGCAGAAAGCACTGTGAATATGTAAGTCATTATTTTAAAACAGTATTTACATACTCTAAGCTAGGCTGCTGCAAAATGATGCAGTGATTGAGATAAAACAAGTTCTTACAAAATATACTTTTTAGTAATAATTAATCAAAATGTATCTAATGCAGACATTTTTGTAAGTGTCTCCACTATTCCAGATCTCAGCTGATAACACCCTTACATTACATCTCAAAAAGAATAGATCTTTGCCACCATGAAGCTTTAAGCAGAGCCACTGGAATTATTCAGCAGAAGAGGACAATATTATGCGGCAGGTTTGACTAAATTATGCAGCAAGAAAAGGTAAATTATGCGGCATAATGCGCCACATTTTGTGGTTAGCATTACTTCATTATTTTGTCATTTTAACTCAAGGTAACCCTGTCAGGGGAAATATTTCACCCCATTAGTACCAGTTTAACACCCAAATACAGCAGTAAGCAACTACAAGATTACCAGTCAATCTTTGCAAAGGGCCTTCCACTGCTCTGGAACACTTTGTCACGCGTTAAGTAACTTTTGTTCCGTTTGAGCTAGAATCTAGTTTTCTTTTGTTGAAAATCTGCAGATTATGTAGCAAATGCAGTAAACTGATAATTATGTGGAAAACGCTGCTGCTGCAGAAACTCATAATTCCAGTGGCCCTGGCTTTTAGTGACTCAATCAATTATTGGCTGGTAAGAAGGCTGGTTTCTTTTTTAACTTTATGCACTACCACCACACCCTTCGATTTCAGGCAGAGGCATCTCAAAGTCAGTATTAACCATTCAGGGGCATTGTGAAAGCTGAGTCCATGGGGTGGCAGGTAGCAGGCCAGAAGGGTTGCATTCAGATCCAGCGCCCTAATCCTCTCGATCCCTGGGGCCTCACAGTAATGGTCCAAGAGACAGAGGAAAGGAGCGAGATTCATAGATATTGTCAAAGAGTAGGCCCAGAATAGGGAGCACTGTATGCGGACTCATTTTTGTGTTTACAAATGGCCAGAGGCAGCTTCTTCAGAGAGATACCCCAAAGAAGGGGACAATATAAGTTTTCTTTTTTTTAAAGGGGCATTCATTAGTGAAGCTGGTACTGCTGCCAAGTGTGTAAGTGGCCACTGCTGGTTATCATTAAGGAGCAGATGCAGCAGGACTGGGGCCCAGGGATTTGAGGGGCCCACTGCATCACAGTTATGACTGTCTACCTTTAAAAAGGGGCATCGAAGCTTATTTTCCTTTCAAGCATTAGGACAGAGTTGAAGATCCGTCATGGTGGGGAAGAGGTAAAAGATGCAGAGGAGATAGCCTGCTACTCAGGACTGCAGTTATCATTAGTGCAGCAGGTATAGTTGCATTGGGGTCAAAGAGTGTGAGGGAGCAGTTTGTTTGGGATATCTGTTTTTGTTTGATGCATTTTCTGTTTTATAAGTCTCATATTTAGTGCGGTTCATAAGCTATAGAAAACGTATTCCTGAAATCCTCTCATAAGCACCGCTCCCTGCACGCAGCCATGTCCCTCCCACTCCCCCAATCCTGCCATAAAGTTTTGGAGGGGGGCCCGACCTCAAAACATTTTGCTTAGGGGGGGCTCAGAGTAAAAAAGTTTGAAGACCTCTGATGTAAGGACTATTCTTTTTGATACCAACACAGTACGTCGTTTGATTGATGGGGGCATATCTTGTTCAGTATTTTTCTTCATTTTATGTGAACTGCTTCGTTGCCGTCTGACATTTTCCTAAACAATGTAACAATGGTACTTTTGTGTTCTGTTTTAGGGTTGCCAAACAAAAAATACAAAGTGTGGCACGATAAATGTTGAATTGAATGTCATAGTGGAGTTTATTTGTAAGGTTGGTCTGAATTTCCCAGCCTGTACTGAAAGAATATATTTTTAAATTAGCGAGGAGGCATCTTTCTTTTTTTGTAAAGTGTATGAACCTATGCAGAAACTTGGCCCCGGCTGACCAGGGCAAGGTCTAGCAATCTGTTGCTTGATTTCTTTTTTTCTCTGTGAATAGAGGCTTTACACCAGCTTTACCATGCAGCAACAGATGCGGCTGCCAGAACATGGCAGTCGATTGTCTGCTGAGGTTGTCTGTCATGGTCTAAGGTGATCTGGCGTGGTAAAGGTGGGCTATGGCCAGTGTATCACATGTCAGATCTCTTTCAACATGGTTCCTAGAGCCACAAAATGCATCTGTGGGAGTACATCTGCTAATTGTGAGAGCTGCTATGCTAGGTAGTAGGACTTCATACGAAGCGGCTTTAGGCCACCAGAACGCTTGTCTGCTTGTGGTTTTACATCCCCTCAAACAAAAGAAAGTATATTTCAGTTTATTTGATGTAGGCACAGTTGCTGTACAATAAGGGGTAGTATGCAAAATATATCACTACAACATGGCAATACACCATGCTAATGATTTGGGACCTCCACAATCGGGACAATTGTTCAAATGTGATTGGATGTAATCATTGACTGATTGCAATAATACTGCTTGTGGCATAAATACCTCGTACACCAACAATGTTCCTGTAATATTAACAATAGGTGCAATCAACCAAAGCTTGACCATGCTATACAAGTCACCACATTCAGTTTCTTACTGCAAGACCAAAAAGCCTATATTTCACAAATTGTTTTGGATTAACTTAATTTTCTCAGTACAAAGCATTCACAATCTTTTATTTTAATCTATTGTCCTCCTTAAATATCATTCCAAAACAAGCATGTTGTTGGTCAAAAATAGGGCTCTATATTCTTTCTTCCATTGCTTATTTTTTTTTCTCCATAGATGCTTTTTAAACTTGGTTTGATTTGCGTATTTCCAAGTTTTTTGTCACAATCTGGCAGAGACAATCAGAATCCTCTTATCATTAACCATTGTCAAATTCTGTCTTTAGTACACCTTCATGGTTAAATTCCACATGTTGTCGACCAACAACACGTGATGCTTAACCATGAAGGCCTACTAAAGCCAGAATTTGAGACTTCTTATTGCCAGACGATACGTCTATTCTTTTTCAGATTGTGATAGAAAAATCGGAATGAAGTAAAAAAAAAATGGATAAACAAGAAGAAAAAACTTGACAATAAATGTGTTATTTGACTGAAGGGAAGAATGGAATAAACAAGGAGGAGCTATTACTTTGATTACATTTTCCCTGAAGAAGCACTGATGTGAATGGGACGAAACGCGATTGGTGGTGGATATGTTTTGAAAATGTTTTTAGTGCAATGGAAGAAGGAATAAAGCTCTTGCTTTTTGAACAACTGTTGTACTTGTTTGGAATAGAATGGAGTCATTGTTAGTCTTAGAAATAATGGGGCCTGGTATGTCCTCAACTATGCATTTGAGTCCCTAATTGATGAGGATACTCAGCTATTTAAGTTTAGCATTCACTAAAAATGGAATCCATAAACAGACCCCGAGTGGTGACTACCGACATAGGCAGGTTCTCACTTTTGCCCTACTTAACTTTACTGCCCGAAAAGATGGAGAAGTCTGTGATAAGGGAATGATTCTACAGCAGTGAGGAAACTAGATTTGTGAGTGTGAGCAGGATGTTATCTGTCTGTGTGTGCTACCTATGAGTGCTTTCTAACCTAATGATACTTCACAAACCAATTGATCTCTCTTTCCCCAGACAACAGAGGATGAGCCCACAGAGAAGGATGCCCTTATTCCTGGACGCAACATTGTTGCGGCTGGATATGCGCTGTATGGTAGCGCCACCCTTGTTGCCCTTTCCACTGGGCAAGGAGTAGATTGTTTCATGCTGGATCCGGTATGTACAAGGAATATATTTCTGTTTAAATTTATAATGACAAGTACAGCCTGCCACACTCTTTAATGCTCAGTGCGATTACACAGCATTTATGACCAGAATCCTACAAATGTAGCCAAACACACACTTGCTGCCTATGTGCATCCCAGAGACCTAACAGCCTCACTGAGCTCACTGATGAGTGCTATCAGTGGTCTGCAAACACATAGGCAGCTCCCAGTATCCTGGAGCTGGGGCAGGAATAAGCCTTTACAACGCGGCTCGAACCACTCTGTGCCTTTACAATGCGGACCAAACCGCAAATGCATTTTTACAAAGCAGTTCTTTACCATGCAAATCTTTACAACGACTTGCCTTAGGGAAAGCATGGTTGGACTGATGTTTGACTTTGTGTCCAACACTTTCCCTACTTGTGCGCAGACTAGAGTTGGAATAGTAAATTATAATATTCCAAAAATCCATCACTTCCCTACTTGTGCGCAGACTGGAGTTGGAATAGTAAATTATAATATTCCAAAAGTCCATCACTTCCCTAAGGCAAGTCGTTGTGATGACTTGCGTGGTAAAGGAATGTGTTGTAAAGACGCATTCGTGGTTCGGACCGCGTTGTAAATAAGGGTGGGCGGCAAATTCCGTTCCGCTCGCGGAAATGTCGAAACTTCTGCGATCCGCGGCGGAACGGAATTCGGGGGCATGGAAGCACTTCCAGATATAAATAAAGCAGGTGCCCGAGTTGAAGTTCAAATTCTGTAACGCATTAATCAGCACAAAAAATTCGTGAACAAGGTCGAGGCTAAGCAGGAGTGCTTTCTGCCCAGATCTACCGTCAAACATTAGCTGTAATCCTTGATGGAGGTCTTTGCATCCTTGATTTTCTCGAGCGCAATCCCCGTGTAGGTCCAGTGGCCAGGAGGTCCTTTCTCCTCATCTGCTGCTCAGATCGTGCTCTGACCCTTTATAAACAAGATGCATGTGAACTCGCATGGAAGCCCCGTCCGTTTTGCCCTGCATACACTAGTGGTATGCAACGTCTTCCCGCCCTTTCCCCACTATGATGGACAGCTTAATCAAAGGACCCCGGCGCTTTCGGCGCGGTGGCAAAGTTACAGACACACAGGTCACTGGGGTCAATTCTTCTGGACCTTTACGCAGCTGTAGTGTAGGAAAGGCACTATACATTTACCCAACGAGGTAGCACTTACTGATTAGCCAGTAGAAAGTACTCCAGTTGAGCAGAGGTATTGCACAAAACGGAGGTATCTTCTTGGATAAATATGCAGGGCAGGTGTGCAGAATTCGTGAGCGTTGTTAAGCAGATGTGCCTTCTCTCCATTTCCAACGTGAAAAGTTAGCTGTAATCCTTGATGGAGGTCTTTGCATCCTTGATTTTCTCGAGCGCAATCCTCGTGTAGAATTCGTGAGCGTTGTGAAACCGATGTGCCTTCTCTCCATTTCCAACGTGAAAAGTTAGCTGTAATCCTTGATGGAGGTCTTTGCATCCTCGATTTTATCGAGCGCAATCCTCGTGTACAATTCGTGAGCGTTGTTAAGCAGATGTGCCTTCTCTCCATTTCCAACGTGAAAAGTTAGCTGTAATCCTTGATGGAGGTCTTTGCATCCTTGATTTTCTCGAGCGCAATCCCCGTGTAGGTCCAGTGGCCAGGAGGTCCTTTCTCCTCATCTGCTGCTCAGATCGTGCTCTGACCCTTTATAAACAAGATGCATGTGAACTCGCATGGAAGCCCCGTCCGTTTTGCCCTGCATACACTAGTGGTATGCAACGTCTTCCCGCCTTTTCCCCACTATGATGGACAGCTTACTCAAAAGACCCCGGCGCCTTTCCGGCGAGGTGGCAAAGTTACAGACACACAGGTCACTGGGGTCAATTCTTCTGGTCCTTTACGCAGCTGCAGTGTAGGAAAGGCACTATACATTTACCCAACGAGGTAGCACTTACTGATTAGCCAGTAGAAAGTAGTCCAGTTGAGTAGAGGTTTTGCACAAAACGGTGGCATCTTCGTGGATAAATATTAGGGCTCCCGGTTTTATGGTATTTATTTTTTTGCCATTTCCGTCTGTATTTATCCATATTTATTTTTGGGGCATTTTTTCTGTCTTTATCCACATTTATTTTTGCCACAAGCAAAAGACGACGCTACAGCTAGTATTTTTCCACATTTATTAAAATTGACAATGCACACATGCGTTCACGTAAACTAGCGATTTGTTGTGGCTTTAGCAGTGCTTTAAATGGTCTGGTACTGAGTAATTTGAAAAGGAGAGTACCTGTGCTTCTCAGTTCTGCTATAAAAACACTTTAGGATAGAGTACAAGCACTTATGAGGAGCAAACATGTGCCAGCGCTTCTGTATTTCCATCTAAAGCCAGCTAGAAAATTTTGCGTTTAAAAAAAAAAATACGTTGTGTTTAGTCAGGCCCAGTTTTAAAATGAAAACAAAAGTGTTCATGTAACATGACAGGCCTGTTTACAGACCAACATTACTGATACCCCCTGCATGTCCCTACGTCCCTTGACATAATACTGCAGACAGACTTACATTACTAACAGCTGTATTTCACTTAATACACCAAGCTTATGTACAAACGTATGTTATACACACGTGCATGTCATTTAACATAACATGCCTGTGTACAGGCTTAAGTTACTAACACAGGTGCCATAGCATGTCAGATCATAGTGCAGTTTTATGTTACAAGAAACGCTGCATGCCAAACCTAGGGTTACCTATATATCACTTCATCAATTACGCCTCGAAGTCTTGAAATAACTGGTGTTACTATTACACAAGGCAATGCAACTAGTTTTATCAACTTTGGGAGGATGAAAGTCAAGGCGGCGAGTCTGGACTCGAATCTATGACTTTAAGATTGCACACAGATTTTCCGAGCGGAAGCATGACCTCACTAGTGAGTAGAAAAACAATTAGTACAGCAGGAAAACACGCAAATGTGGGGGATTGACATATGCACACAGTAAAGCCTTAAGAGGAAAAGCAGGAGGACGTAATAAAAATAAAATCAACTTGGCCCTTGCAGATGGTCTTGAACCAGCTGCCAAGCGCTTGCTAAAAACCATGGCATAAAACTCGGCTAAAATTGCTTGTAGATTAGAGAGAGAGGAACGCCTGACCTTACAAAGGAGTCTTAATTCTCCATGGGGCTTCTAAAAATACCACTACCTCTCTCCGCTCGACTCACTGATTTAGGAGCTAGACACATATTGACCTACGTTGGCTTCCTCTCCATGAAACTAGACATCCTGAACCTGCTCTGCTACTGCGGACATTGCCAGAGTGGGTGATATACGGGGACATTTTTTTTGTAAGTGAAAAACAGAATGACGTATCTCTTAGAATAATCCCTGAATTAACGATTAGTGCTGTTACATCATGGGCATGCCGATTGTCACGGGGGAAAATATTCATTTTTCTCCTGCTGCAGCACTGGGAATTGAAGTGTTTAAAACGTGCACTGTCTGGGGCCTGGGACAGGAGGAGTCAGGGGCGTTGGGGGAGGCTACGGCATGGGGTGAAAGAACAATAAAGCCTCGTTAACGAGTAAATGGTCTTCAAAAGACCTGTGAAGTACTCGGTGCGGCTGTGTGTGTGCCCGGGAAGGAATATCCAGCAGCAGGAAGGGGACGTGGCGGGATAACTCTGGATCCGAGCACGGCAGCGTGGCAACATTTTCTAGTATTTTGCAGTTTTTACATATAAATACAGACAAAGGAAAAATTGTTTTCCGTCTGTATTTATATGTAAAAATCCGTTTAAACGGAAAACCGGGAGCCCTAATAAATATGCAGGGCAGGATGCATTCTAGGACGATGCTCGTCTGCCCCTGAGAGTGACCCTGCATAGATTACAAGTTGTAATCTATGCAGGGTCACTCTCAGGGGCAGACGAGCATCGTCCCAGAATGAACAACACAGGCGCAGCAAAATCTCCGCGAGCACGCGAAATTCTGCGTGCTCGCGGAGATTTCTTGCCGTTTCGCGGAATTTTGCGGAACGCAACTCCGCAAATTCCGCCCACTCCTAGCTGTAAATGCTTGCGTGGTAAATGCATGCATGGTTCAAATATACACTACAGGGCCGTACAACTCAAATGATCTGCCTCCTTAATACTGGAATATGAAATGAAGAGAAATGAACTTGACTGGCAAAGATATTAATGTGTGGAAGCGCAGAATTTTAGATTTCATGAAGCTGAGTCCTTGTCCGCGGAGTGCCCGTTGGCCCAAATACAAGATCTAAAAATGCAAGTAACTTTGCAGTACCAGCCAGTTAAGTGTTTTCGGCTCAGGCTTAACATAGTCTAAATGTTTCAAGCCATGAATAGGCTTGACTGCCTTGTTTTCAATTAATTGGAGCATTTTGTTGATTGTCATTTTGCCATATTCCAAGCATAACAATCATAGCTTTCACCAAGAATCCTGGAGCTGACTCCATGATTGCTATTCATCTGATGGCCTTTCACGTGGCCTAAGTTTGTGTTTTCAGACAGTTTATATGATTTTGATAGTCCCATTGTTTGGTATTCATAAAAGCGAGGGTGGGACTTGCATCCTTCAGAAGAACCCGTTGATTGCATGTCACAAAGCACAAGTGGTCCATGGATGTCACATCATGTAACCTGTGTGTTGTGTGAGTCTGCATGTAAGAGGTAGTGCCAGCAGGGGTGATTTCAAGGGTTTTAGTGGTAGTTGCAACCTTATATCGAAACCATAGAAGTGATCGGTGAGTGATATGTTGCAGTTGTGTGGAAGTCACCTGTAGTGTAAACTGCCTGTACGAGGGATTTGCGAGCCTCTTGAATATGCATATTGTGGGCAGTTCCAGTGGACAGAGCTCCATATCGTTGGGTGGGGGCGGCATTGTTTTGGTTTGGGTGTGTGATTGTGCTCCAGAAGTCTGTTTCTCATGGGTGGTCCTAATCTTCTCATTAACAATACTTATAGAATTATTGTGAAATATTATCTAAACAAAAGCAAAAGATGCAGACAACATTATAGGAGGTACTGTATAACAATTTAGACTCTATACCCTAACTGTATGTTTGTGGCACTGCTGCAACCCGAAACTTTTAATAGGTATATTTTAATGTATATTTTAATGGTGTAATATATTTAGTCCTATTGGTATATTGTTATGGGTTTTAATGAACTAAACAATAAAATGTATTCTGATTCTATAGGAGGTACTGAGTTAGGAAGCAGTAGCTGGCTGCAAAGGGACATATTGGCTATTAGAGGTCGTTTTCATGTCTCCATTTGTTTTTTTAAGAAATTTCCGTTTGCCCAATCTGGCTGCTATCCCCCCTTTGTCTGGATGATCACAATCTTCATCTCCCGAAATCGTCAGATCTGCAGTCCAGTTCCTATTGGACAGAGGCAAAACTTTGCTATATGGGTACATTGGGAGTTCTCTCGCTGCACTAATACCTGTGGTAGATACACTGTGCCCCTTGCACTGTCATCGGTTGCGGGGAAGCTGCTCTTCCGACTTCTCAGAGTAGACTATGTATGCGGGTATGTGATATTGATAGATATTGATAGAGCACAAACCTAGCCAAGGTAACTGACCTCTAGACAAAGCCAAAGGTTGAGGATTGTGAATGCATTCAGAGTGGAGGATGGGGCTGGAACAGAACAGTGCAACTTCGCTGTATGTAGCATGTGATTAAAATATAAACTACAATTCTTCTGAACTGTGTTATAATTTTGAGATCCGCAGGCTCTCGGCGAGTTTATCTTGGTGGATAAAGATGTGAAAATAAAGAAGAAGGGGAAGATCTACAGCCTGAACGAGGGCTATGCCAAGCACTTTGACCCTTCCATCACAGAATATTTAAACAGCAAAAAGTTCCCTGAGGTGAGGAAAACGATAGCCACGTATCGGTGAACTGAAATCTAAAGTACATGCTGACATCCATCCCCATCTCTGCATGCCTGGGTCTAAGTTACTCCACCCCTGAGGAAACTGTTTAAATGTATTTATGTACTTTACTCCCAGTGCTTCTCCAGGGTTATTTTATTTTCAGATCTGTACCTATTCAACTGCACCTATAGTTTGCTTGAAGGGGGTCTATTTCATGCAGCAAAAACGTGTGAATCACCTCTCCCCCCCCGACTAAGGGAAAGTTCTAAAGAAAAAGCTGGCTTTGAAGAAAACCTTTGTAAACCCCATTTGGACTGATTCTAGAGCGATGACCTTGGCTACAGGTTTATTTTCCTGCTCTCTAGCTGGATAATTCCAGGAAAAGGAAATGAATGAAGAAAGCTGGGACAGGCGCACTTGCACAGTGAGTGGTTCCCAAGTGATTTACTTTACACTTTAGATTTCCATTATTTGAAAAAAAATCTGATTGGCGGATGTTCTGTGATTTTAAACTGAGCCACATAACTCTTTACCCAGATACAGATGTTCCTGTTCTCCATAATCACACCAGGAGCTTTAGACTCATAGGTTAGGAGAAAAAAAGTAGGAGAAAACTTGCTACTTTTACAATTGCTAATGGATCCGAGTTTGCAAGCACCAAAGTCAGACATAATGCACACGTTTCTGGGAGTGTAGGGGTCGAATGAATATCATATGGGGAGCAGCATGGGCGTCAAATAAGGGTAGGCCTGGGTAGGAACTGCCCCCACTACCTGCACGTTTGGTACCCTGGCAGTGACCTTGCTACACTTGGTCCCAGGGGTGGGGAACACAGCAGCTGGGACAGAAAGTAAATAGTCCACTAAGAGACCTGTTCACTTGCTGTCGCTTCCACTGCTTAAAACTCCCTTAATAATAATAACTTTGTATATAGTGCACTTCGGCACCAAGCCCTATAAATAACACATGGTACTAGTGCTCATTTTTGTATCCAATTTTCTAACTTCGAAGGATGAGGTTGGCGTTCTGGTATTCGAACTTGTGATCACTACATTTGTTAGAGACGATGGTTCAACTCACTGAGCCAACCTCGCACATTTTCCCTAGCTCCTCAGCATCAAATATGAGCTGAGGCTAAAGGTAGGACACGTTATCTTCTCAGTGATTCCTTAGAAGGCTAACGGTGTGTGATGTCACTTCCGGTGACCCCGGAGCATTGTTGAATCAAGTATCCATGTATGGTAAGTGATTGGAAACCCATAACAAACGTTGCTTGCCGATAGTACGCCTTCTGGTGGTTGTGAGAGGATCTGCCAGTTCTTATGCCCTTAGCAAGTATGCTTTATTTGCCTTCCTGTTAAGACGGAGTTGTTTTGTTTAATTACTGTCTGGAGCCAGGATTATGCTCGAGCGGGTTTCTGTGCACTTTGGAACGCTGCGAACACAACAGTGACTCAGCATCTTTCTTTGAAAGGAATTAATTGGAGTCGGGGCCGCCCCGAAAATACAATGTGACTTGTCGCGAGGTTGTTTACAGTTCTGATTATATGGTTTTGCTGGATAACCTTCAATGACCTGGCAGTTTGTGCAAAAACACCCACCGGGCAGGGGCTGGTGTCACTGGACAAAACAAAAAATAGAATTGTTTATAAAAACTCGTAAAATTGCCACATTTGTTTGAGCAGTGGAGTTTGCACCTATGCTGCCGGAGGACACTTGGTCAGCTGACCCAGGAGGCACAAACATGTGGTTTTGAAACTCAGAGTACCATTAATATCTTATCTTATTCGTGGTTGTTCCCTCAAGGAATGGGTCTGAGACCTCTGTCTTGCGATGCGTCTGGTTCGCAGAACTACAAAGGAAACTTGGGGTGCACGATTTATCTTTTGTTGTTACACTGCCCCATTTTCAGTGACTTCCAGCGGAACCTTAGCATTATCAACGCAGAGAAACTTCATTCCTTTCATTCACTGGGAGGCGCTAGTAGAAGCGGAGGTCGAAGTGAGCAGGAACTAGGTGGAACTGAGTTCCACGACTCTTATTTCTTTTTACTTTGCACAATAGTGCCACAGTTTTGATACTTGTTTTCCAGTTATGGCAAAAGTGGTGAAAATAGGAAACCCATGACAGGCACAGTGCTTGGCCTACCCCACACATTAGCGGACCAGGCAGTGGAACATCTAGTGTAAAATAGAGTGAAACAGAGAAAGTTACTGGCCTCCCAATAAGATTAACGATGCTTAAACATCTTCACCGAATTTGATGGCTTCATCCGTTCAGCAATTAAGATTGACTGAAGCATCAGCAAATGAGGTTAGACAAAGACTGATATCTGGACAACTAAACAAGGGCTCGCTGGCTGTGTCGAAAGGACCTGCATAGGTTGGTCACTGATAAGGGCAATGCTAATACAAAGCAAAATTTGAACTATATGTCTATCTCTGCTATTCCTATTTATCAAAAAGAGAGGGGGGCACGGTGGGAGCTGATTGTTAGGTCCAGTGACCCTTGCTCCCGATTGGTAACTGGTATATAAAGGGGGGCACTGTTCCTTAAGAGGAGAGTTCAAAGTGGAGAAATAAAAAGGAAAAGGTGTCCTGTGCTACTCTATGTGTGGGGACAGTGTGTCCTCATCATGATGCCCTCACACACCCCGAAGGATGTCATGCTTCATCATTGGGCTTTTTGCTCCTCGTCGGGCTGGCGCTGCAATGCCCTACGGGTCCCCCGAAGGATCTCTTTTTCGGAGATCTTTTGATGAAACAAGCCATTAGGTCCGTGCGTGTGAGTGGAAGTGAGGTCTCAACTAGTGTGTTAAAAAATGACTGGAGGGAGAGTGGCTATTATTTATTAAAGTGGTCCCTCTGTCATTAGTAAAAGGTGTGTGGTGCTGCTAGTGGGATATTATGTCCCTCAGTAGCTAGATATGAGTCCTTAGTGGGTGTCTCTAGTGGTCGACATGTTTCGCGCTATCTGTGGCCTCTGGAGGAGATCCAAAGCGCT
Source organism: Calotriton arnoldi (assembly GCA_963921515.1). Classification (NCBI taxonomy): domain Eukaryota; kingdom Metazoa; phylum Chordata; class Amphibia; order Caudata; family Salamandridae; genus Calotriton; species Calotriton arnoldi. The sequence goes on along the minus strand of CAWUFW010011771.1, from coordinate 393,058 downwards.
TCTTCAGGACCAAGGTGAGTTAAAATAAAGTATCACTAGCGGCCTAAATTTTTCAGTGCCGCCAGGTTGATGGAAAGGAGTAGCGTCTCCCTTGTTTCTATAATTATGGCCTCATGAGATCAGTGAGGGCCGATGGGAAGGTTCTCCCATTCAGCTGTGCTGCTCCACCTGCATGCCTCTAAGAGGCCACAGATAGCGCGAAACATGTCGACCACTAGAGACACCCACTAAGGACTCATATCTAGCTACTGAGGGACATAATATCCCACTAGCAGCACCACACACCTTTACTAATGACAGAGGGACCACTTTAATAAATAATAGCCACTCTCCCTCCAGTCATTTTTTAACACACTAGTTGAGACCTCACTTCCACTCACACGCACGGACCTAATGGCTTGTTTCATCAAAAGATCTCCGAAAAAGAGATCCTTCGGGGGACCCGTAGGGCATTGCAGCGCCGGCCCGACGAGGAGCAAAAAGCCCAATGATGAAGCATGACATCCTTCGGGGTGTGTGAGGGCATCATGATGAGGACACACTGTCCCCACACATAGAGTAGCACAGGACACCTTTTCCTTTTTCTTTCTCCACTTTGAACTCTCCTCTTAAGGAACAGTGACCCCCCTTTATATCTCTGCTATTCACCATTTTTAGAACTTCAATGTCGGACAGACGATTCAGGAGAAACGATCTATTCAATGGCATTTCCTGAATAGCAAAAAGAATAATACAATCTAGAAGAAGTGAAACATCACAATAATAATCAGCATTTTGCCCAGAAGAATACTTTAAACTTTCAGTCGGTTTCTCAATTGAGTTTTTAGAAAACACCTTACCCTATGGATTAAGTATACTGGAGGAAGATATATGATTGAATCTGCTAAAAGAACTTACACAATCTGAGTTTGTAGGGTGGCCAGGACCAGTGGCCGATGGTGACTTTTGAAAGTGGTGGGGTGTAAAAGTGGCTGTCGATGGAGGCACTTCATAATCTGAATGTCTTACCTTCCTGAGACACGGTGACGTCACTGACGTGCATTTTAAAGAGATTCATCACTTTTTTGGGGAGCAGCAAGCTTAAGTACCCGATGACATCAGACCAGCGCTCCAGGCCTTATGGCACAATAAGGTTGCAGGGGGCAGAACTGGGCATCCCCATGACAGTGGGCTCTTGTGGTATTGCACCAGGGAAACAAAGGCCTGAGGAGCCGAGCATCACAGCCTGGACTGAAGCATCAGGGGCGGTTCAGCTAAACCCACTACTGAGGAAGCAGATGTCAAAGGGGTGTCCATAGGGATGCCAGGGAGGCCATTAATCAGCACTAAGAAGTTGAACTTGTTGGGCTCCAACACCTTCAGAAGTTTATAAACTGTGATATGCATCACAGTGCAATGTTCTAGCCACTTTCGCCCACTTGTAACCACTTCCATAGGCATTTAAAGAACAATCTAAATAAAGTCTTTCATATGAACAGCGTCATTACCTTTTCAGGATTGTGTGTATTAGCGGCTTTCTCGACGGCAGCAGTGCTCTTATTTTCACTCCCTTGCTGCTCGCACAGTGTTGTCAGCTGTGCAGTGCAAAAGGCGGGAGAACGCTGCGAGGAAGAGACTTACACAGGCAAATGGGCAATCACTGTGTGGCTTCAAAACAAAGCCACATGGTGATTTGTCATGTTGTGCAATTCTCCTGCCCCCGCGTTGCCGCCTGAGCCCTGTCCGTCCGCCCTTGTGTATTTAAGCTCCAATGTGATGTAGCATTTCCAACTAGTTGCTGGCTGGCTGAGGCACTTCTTGCTCTTTTTTTCTTTTCCTTTATAGATTTCTGTCGTCTCCTAAATTATTCTGGGTGACATTACTGACCACACGCGGCCGGCATGGGGGGCGGGTGGGGGGGTTCGCATGGGGGGTCGCACGTGTTCGGGGGGAGGTGGGGGGGCGTTTAATAACTTTTTTTTAAAACTTACCTTCCCGGGTCTGCAACGTCGGGGCTCCTGGCTAGGTCCCGTTTTCTTGCTCTCCTACTGAACAGGAAGCAGGCAGCCTCCCTCCCCTCCCCTAAGCCAATAACAACGCTGCAATGGCAGCGTTGTGATTGGTGCGGACGGCGCCCAGCCGGGCGCCTGTAGGGAGGCCATTTTCTCTATGTAGGCTACATGCAGCCTACATAGAGAAAATCCAAAGAGCGCATGACTGGTTTGGTCGGCCCCAGAGGGCTGACCAAACAGTCAGGGCCCATACATTGGGCAAGCCACTCCTCCCCGACCCGCTCACCCGCCCGCCCCCAACCAGGCATACCATTCTGCTTTCTCGCAGCGCGAGAAGCAGAAACATAAAATGATATTTAAAATGGAGGAGCCGCCCCTAGCCATGACAATGCTGACGCTCCACCAGGGTCAATTCATTAGCAGGAATATACTGAATGTCCAAGGACAAAGCCGAAGGGTCAAAATCGCTTTTTTCTTTTTCTTCCTGAGAGGCCTCTGGCACAGGAAGAAACAGTAGTTTCTGCGCCCTCTTTCTTTGCATCCTGTGCCTTTTTTAGATTCTTTGTTTTACCCATTTTTTTTACAGGGGCCTTCCACTATTGGGCTTTCTGGGACTTTCTCAGGAAGATTAGAAACACAGCACCCTTAGATCCTGAATTGTTCCTGGAAGCTTCGTTGGAGGGGGTACATACTCTGAGAGTTCATCAAACCGATGTTTGAAAGAGGAAATCTGAGTCCCCTCTTCATTGATTGTGCTCTTTTCCTTTCTTTGTACAGTATTAGGCTGGCCTAATTGTATCCCAAAGTCTCTAGCTTCAACTGAGGTGTTTGACAGCGACCTTCAAGGACCACTTCAGCTGAGATCTTCCCCTGTTTATGGACCAAACTGTGATGGATGGCAGAAAGAACATCTAAAATAGGATCCACATTGTTGGCTGACTTTTCAAGTAAAGCTAAAATAGATGATGGAATTGTATCCAAATATTTCAGCGATTCTGAATATTTCATGTAATTGCCAGGAAGAATACAAGAATTCAATACAATAACAGGTGAGCCAGATAACTCTAAAGCCGGGGACAATTTAAAACTATTGGTGCTGCTGAAGAGTTTCATCAACGTGTTTTGACTGATTACAGGAGTAAAATGTGACTGATCGAGTTTTTGAACACATCCAGATTTGCTGTTATTATTAATATCAGTGTCGGGCAGCATAAAGCCAGCAATACACGGTTTGATCACGGGCTCAGAAATAGAAGTTTTTTCAATTAGAGGCTCCTTAATCAAAGTCAAATTATTGTCAGTTTTGACATTCTTGAAATTGTTCAACCTCGGTGGTCAGCTGAGAAAAAATTGGGAGTAGGGCCACCCCCATTTTTTCTTCTAATTTTAAAAAGTAGGCTGGCATAGGCACAGTACCTTTTAGAACATTTAAATGAAGGGATTTATTTCAGCGTGGATTAGATTTTGTCTTCCTGCAAGATCTTGTTGATATTAATCTTCCGGAGCGCAGATCTCTTTTTGTAATTATGGAGCCCAAATAATTATTTGAACAGTAATGATTATCTCAGTCCTTCAAAAGGGGGCAGAATAGGGCACATCTTCGCGAAGACGCGCCAAGGATTGCCTTCTGAAACCCGCTCACTGGTGCCTAAGGCACCCCGCAGCGCAAAAGCCTTCTGCTCTCAACCTCTTTTCTGGCTTGAGCTTACCTGGGTCCTTCACTACAGGTTGATCCCGAGCCCCACAGAGTGACAGGAGCCTGGACCTTCAAGACAGTGAAGCACCAAGACAGACCCTGGATTCTGGGCCATGAGCACCCCTGGCCGCTTCCGAGACAAGTGTTAATATCCAAGGCATCTGCAGAGTCTTCTTAAGCTTCACTCCCTGCCCTTACACCGTGCAGAAGTGCGCTATTCTCCTCTACTCTCTCACTTCTACTCTAGGAAGCTTAATTGATCCAAAATGATGGGGGAGGAGGAATCAACTTATTCAGGTGGGAAGGAGACTTCCTTCAACAATAAAATTGCAGACACAGTCACCCAGCATCAACGATAGTGCATCAAACGACCTAAAGGCTGTCCTTGCAGTCAGCAGCCAGATTTAAACAAGGGCCTACCTTCATCAGACTTGCAGTCCGACTCTGTCCATAGCTCCCTCCTCGGGCCAGTCTAAGCCATGTGTTGAACACCAAATTGCGCACAGAGCAGGCACGAGTCACTTCCCAGTTCTTGCTGGGGCTCTGTCGAGTTACTGCTCACCACTGCAGCCCCCTCAGGCAAAAAATGTCAGACTAACGATTGCAGGAGTGAAATGAGTAAGGTGTGTGGAGGGCTCAGGCACCGTTGCCTCTTCCGGAGAGAGATGCAGCCAGGAATGTGACCGGCAGCTCCTCAGAAAGGGTCGGGACATGGTGGGACACAGTGCATGCCCTACAAACACCGCCACCTGCACCGCCCACAGGTACATCAGATGCTTGCAGGGCTAAGTCCCACCTTCATCTGCCGCTATGGCTCCGGTTCCACGCAGCACCTCCACACAGCATGCTCTGCTCTCGCTCAACCTGCTCCTGACCCGTGCTTCACTACACTATGCTAGTTCCTCTGTTGGGTTCCTCTGTGCAGTTGAAGGTAACCTATCCACCTGCCTGGCTCTGTTGTGCCTAGTTCTGGGTGTGAAGGTGTGGGTGACCATCCTGCTGGAGTTTATTGTCTAACAACATGCCTGTTAACACAGTGACTAGGATAATTAATAATCCTGTACCCAGTTGGTGCAAAATAGATGGCCACAATGAAAACTATAGTGTACCTGGGGGGAAAGCACCTGAAAACATGCCTGAAAATGGTGCTGAACAATGTTATTTAATTAATGAAAGGACACAACCATCCAATATTAGCAATTTAAAAGGAATCAGGGCATCAGACGATACAACTGGGATATCTCAACAGTGTTAAGCCGCAGAACCCAAGGAGGTTCCAAAAGATGGCCCTCTTGTGTCTATAAGGCGCACTCCTTCTGGAAGAGAGGCCGGTCTCCCTCCAGGTCGAAAACATAGCAGACATCTCTCTCATACAAAAGCCTAATATGATACACTCTGGGTCTAGCTCCACAGAGGAACTCATCTCCAGTCAGAGTCTATCAGAGTGGGGGGAATGAGGAATTCAGGGTTGATGAGGAATATAATAAAAATAAGAAATTGTTGAATCTAGAGATAGTAGACATGTCGGAGCTTATGCTGGTTACAGAGAGCCCAGAACTGAATAATGGTGATATTTAAATAACTTTGGGACTTGTTATTTTGATATGCCTTAGTGCCCAATTTATAGGTTGGCGGGAAGGGAACTTCATTTGAGGATTTTCTTTTAGTAAAGAAAACAGAAATACTCTGTTCTTCAGGGCTGTGTCCCCCTGATGCAGCCCCGTAGCACAGAGTAAAATGTACGGACCGGAACTGTTGTGATGGCGTTTCTTGCCAATGCTATTATAAATGAGGGCCTGTTTGGTGGTCATTTATAAATTAGGCGGGTGGTCCCTCTGTCATGGGGACGGAGTAATTTACTCTGTCCCCATGGCGAAACATCAGGCCGTCCACCTATATATAAATTAGGCCCTAAGTCACATGTTAAAGTGGTTCTGTTGTGCAAGTGGAAGGCCATGAATTAAGATCAAAAATACAATAAGTAACTAGTAGATGATTTAGGGTGTGGGTTCCGAAGAGCAACACAGGTGACATAGATTATAGGACGAAAATCAGACTGGGATATGGAACAAGAATAGCCGCTTCCTCGGGATGCTACTATGTGCATTTCTGGAGCGAAAAGGAGAGAGATGTACAGAGCCGTGCCTGGGTCCAGCACCAACTTGGCTCTTCCAGGCACGAGGGTTGGGAGGGCAGGTTGAGGTTAAAAGGTTGGGGGTTTGTATAAAAATGAAAAAGGTGTTAGAGGAGATTAGTATCTGAATCTCTTGTTTAGAAAAAATTATGGTACTGATTTTGACCATAAATGTTAATGGTTTAACCAATCCTGGTTAATGCATCTTAATATTTTCGTATTTAAGGGGTACCCATGCACAGATTGTAATACTACAAGAGACTCATTTAACTCAGGGTACAATGATTAGACTCAAATGGAAAGAGAAATTATCATTGGATCCAAGAAGGCTTATTTTCTTGTGCCAGTGCAGCACAGGGAGGTTTATCTTTAAACTGCCCTTATGGGATACCCAAATTATATAACTATGGGGGACGACTTCCATTTGACATTAAGACAATTCAATTCTTCTAGGACTCGTCACTGGGAATACAAATATAAGTTTAGTCAAAAATATTTGTCTGAATTAATTAACGTTTATTCCTTCATTGATTAATGATAGACTGAGATCATAGATAGATAGATAGACAGATAGATAGACAGATAGATAGACAGACAGATAGACAGACAGACAGATAGACAGACAGACGGACGGACGGACGGACGGACGGACGGACGGACGGACGGACGGACGGACGGACGGACGGACGGACGGACGGACGGACGGACAGACAGACAGACAGACAGACAGACAGACAGACAGACAGACAGACAGACAGACAGACAGACAGACAGACAGACAGACAGACAGACAGACAGACAGACAGACAGACAGACGCTAGTCAGTCTACATATTCTAGCCCTCCATTTGCTTAGGCTGCTAGAATCAACTATTTTGTATCAACCACAAATCTGTGGAAATTAATCCTGCAATTTTTCCAATCACACTCAGGGCTGGACTGGGAACCCAATGCAGCCCTGGCAATTTTGTCGGACCAGCCCCCCTTGGTGGGTGGGGGGGCAGTGTGCAAGTGTGCACTGCTGCTTTTGTTACTGGGGGCCGATGTTGCAGCACCACCGCAAAACCGGCCCCAATTAACAAAACCAGCCCCTCTGCTGAAAAAACAACCCCCACCCTTCCAGCTCCCGGGGAAACGCCTTGTGCCCGCTATGGCCAGCCTGGCCCTGATCACACTAGTGTCATAATTATAGCCGACTTGATAAGCAACATTAAGAGAAGACTGACACCACATTGGTGGCTCAAAGGAACACAGCTAGAACATCGCTTCGGTGCTGGCGATTTGAAACTCTTTTAAGGCAGTTCTTTGAGGGACTTGTATTTCCCGTCAAACCATTAAGAAATCCCAATACCGACACTTTTATAATATTCTATCCATATAAATAGATACTGCCAGCACCCCTTCTCAAGCAACAATGGTGCAAAAATAAAAGAAAGCATTTAATGAAAAAGAGCAGCTTCTGTCCACAAGGAGTTACTGACAGGCGTACACACAGAACACAATGAAGTAGGCAAAGTGCTAGCATCGCATGCAATAAGGCAAAAAATGAAAACTGAGGCATAGATTAAAAAAAATAGTGTTTGAGCAAAAAGCGAACGCTACTGTTTTTCAGTGTTTCTTTTATGAACTGTACGCTGAAAAGCTGAAACCAAGTAGAAGGATACACAGGCATTCTTTCAAGACCAACCAATATCTCGCATGGATCCAGAGTGGGCTATAGAAGATCTACCTGTAGGGAAGGCTTCAGAGACATATATGAAAGGTTTCTGGAATAATGCAGCCACTGCTGAAGCTTCATTGTCATACATGGGAAACTGGTGAGTACCCCAACTCCTTTAAAGAAGGATTGCTGTGATATTTGCTGAAGCCCAGTAACTAGCCAAAACAATGAGCTCATACCAACTGACCATGTGCTCCGAAATATGACTATAAACCTTTCATGTAAATTGTAGTAAATGTGTTAATCCCGGTTGTTGGGAGTGTGGTGGGAACAGACCTGGTGGCGTTCATACCCAGACGCACACTGGCTGCTCAGATCCAACAGTTGAAACTATTTCCTATCTGTCTGCTGAAAATACACCTGGTTTGATATTTTTTTCTAGATGCAGAGAAAGCTTTTGGCCTGGTGAACTGGGAATTCTTGGTGAAGAAGATGATCGGCATGACAGGGGAGGCAATAGCTGATAGCCGTGGGGCAAGACAGGGGGTCCATTATTGCCCCCTGCTGATTGAGACATACTTCAAACCACTTGCTATTAAGACACATCCAAATAATTCCACTACTTTTCATGCTACTTTTGGTACTTTTCTGCAGTTAGGGCATAACTTTAGTTTTTCTTTTGAGTAAAGAGACGAACAGCTATAAACTGGAAATCCACCAAAGCCCCTAGTTTGAACAGTGGTTGACAGACTTACTAAAATGGTCAGAAACTTAAAACAATGTCCTAAATAAATTTAGGGAAGAGCGGGGAAGGAGATAAAAGAAACCCCCAGAATTAGGATGAATGAATATTACAACTGTCCGACAGAAAATCAGATGGCTGGACTCAGTCGGGAGTGAACTTTTTTTACTGTCATTCTTTTCAGGCCCATCAAATCAGAAAACCTTCACGGACCTGAACACTCTGATTGGCTGGCCCCAACAGATTTTTTTTGTTTTGGGCTGTCATTACAGGACATCAAACACAGTCTACTTTTCCTGAGAACCAAAATTATATATGCCTTCTAAAGTACAAGGGTAGGCACATCCTGTCCTGTAGGCATAGATGGGACCCCAAAATGGTCTCCCCATATTTTAACAATAAAAAATATTGTTTGTTGGTCGGTATCCACCAAATCTACTTCTTGAACTTTGGCTGGGGCAGGCGCCCGTGAACTTGTCTCATAATTTGCATACTCTACCAAGTTTGCAAACTATGAAACTTGTGGAGCCATGTTGGATCGTCTTCTGTAGATTGCATATTTCAAGTAGAGTCATTTAACTATAAAATTCTAGGACCCATAATGCGTCCTTTGTCGTAGTTTGTGAACTCTGTAAAGCGTTTGCAGACTGTCAAACTCAAGGACAGATATTGGGTCCAATTCATGAAATTTTTATAGATTTTGAGAAATACACGGTCACTGCTTTGTTCTAAGTTTGCAAACTTTAGACCCATTTGGGCAACGTGTAAACTGTAAAGAAAAGCATATGCTCCATTAAATATTTTGTTTAGAAGGGGCCTGGGGTCAGATTATGTTTTAGGTGGTGCGTTGTTAGTGAACTCGAACTTTTTTTAAGATACATAGATCTCAACCACAAGTCTGCAAACCTACACTTCTAGCACTGAGAGCAAGCCGTAATTTAAAGTCTGCAGACCTATAGCAGTGTCGCAGACAGCTGACAAGTTGAAGAACACTCAGGTTTTTATTGGCTGAAACAACACGTAAACTTTCAATCCATCACAGGGTGCAACAGGAACTATATCTACTATTTCCAGAGAGCGGAGCAGTTACTACTGCAATTCATTGCTGTTTTACACTTTAGAGTCATGTCTGACTCAGGTCAGAAGGAGGCTGCCGAACCATTATTTGTTGCTCGACAAGAGGAGGAGGAAGTCACCTGCACAAGGGAGACTGTGGAGATGGAGTGGAGAGGTTGTTGAGGTTGTGAGCATTTTGGTGGAGTGTGAGTTACATTTTGTATGGCTGTTGTGCAAGTTATGGAGAGCGGAGCTAATCCTAACTGCCGAACTGCAGTGGTTTTAGTTTGTAACCATAAGTGTAGCTTATCTGTGTATTTATATATATATATATATATATATATATATATATATATATATATATATATATATATATCGCGCTGCTTGTCTTCGTTCAATCCCTTCACTCGCGGTCGGGTGCTGCATGCGCGAGAACGAAAATCGCGCCTTAAATGTCAGCTGCAGGGCAATGAAATCACCAGCACTCACGGAAGCAATAAGTGTTTGAATTTAAGAACAGAGGTCACATGAATATGTAACATAAGGTGTATTTGCCCATTCAGGCCAGTAATGTCAGAGTTGTAATTATTCTAAACGGTGGCCTTATGTTATAAATGTAATAATGCCTGTTTACTTGCATGTTGTAAGATGGTCAACACCGATGGACAGAAGGATGTCCGGTGTCCTTTGTTGATGTTCGTGAACAGAATTACTTAAATCTGTCGTTTCTCGGCGCCCGCCGTTATTGACAAAGGCGGTAGCCTTCTTAGCGTACTCTATACCCAATAAACTTTGGGGCTTATTGCTTCCGTGAGTGCTGGTGATTTCATTGCCCTGCAGCTGACATTTAAAGCGCGATTTTCGTTCTCGCGCATGCAGCACCTGACCGCGAGTGAACGGATTGAACGAAGACAAGCAGCGCGATGGATTTTTCCCTTCACCGCCGCTGTTGAGTGAGCCGTGAAACAAAGTATCTACCGGTGATTGGGAGCAGTGCAACAGTGTATCAGTGGAGCCGCAGGAGAATCTACGGGTTTCAACAACTGAGCACCGACTGACACCGGTAGGAAGATTTTGTGTATCTAACATTTAAAGAAAAGGAATGAGCGACAGGTCGAGGGAGCAAACAGTACGGAATTGAATGCATTGAGGATTGCCAATTGTAATATGTTTAGTGAGGCGGCGTGCCGGGAGGCGGCTGTGGACATATTTAAAAGAAAGGGAGATTCCCAAAGTAGAGACAATGATGGCAGCCAAGCAGTAAAGGGCGGAAATGAATTGAAGGTACAGTTTAATAGATTGGAAAAACTGTACGAACGAAAGATTAGAAAGTGGTGGGAGTCAACCTCCCTCCAGAATTACATCGACGTCCAGCGGGTACCGCGGGGACTACGCATATATACAGTCCCTGCGTATGAGAACCCAGACCTGCAACTGCTTGAAGAATGGGCGGACCATACTGCCAATTCATCTAAGGGCATGCTAGTCATTCTAGTCAAGTTCGCCTGGAGTGACAGGGAACGTGCACTACAAGACATTAAGACTTTAGAGAGTGAAATTGACAAAAACGATGACAAGAACAAACAGGAAGAGATGAAAACCGAAATGAAAAAATGCCTTATGAACAAAAAATAAAGCAAAGGAAGCAGGACAAATTCGAACGAGACGCAAGAGACTACGAGTTTGGACGTGTACTCACGCTTGCGAAGAGATTCGATGCGCCACGCAAACAACTGTTGAGTAATAAGAATCGCCAAAGTACTGAACAGAGAGAAGCATCGGAGTCAGATGTGACAGACCCAGAGCTGTCCAGTGAGGAAAGTGGACTAAGCTCTGCAGTAAAGGAGTTATCTACTCCTTTTCATGAGGAGTTTCGCCTAATCAGGCAAACGTGGGGCCGAGGGGGAAGCCCCCAGAACAAAAAGCAAACGTAAGATGAGGCGGGCGGCTGGAGTAAGCAACAGCAGCGCCTCACCACGGGTGACTCGGAGCAGACGGGGGACCAAGCGCTAGCATCCGATACCCTCATGATTGTTAATTTAACACCTAGAGTGTTAAATCGAATTGATGAAACAGTACTGCTATTGGGACTCACATTCTGCCCATCTAAGAAGTCAGAATATACTCAGACAAGGATTGATTTATTCAAGTTTTCCAGGAAAATCAAACTGTATAAGTATTTTAAACTACAAAACACAAAAGGCAAGGGGACAAGAGTGAACACTACAGACACTGACATGGATATATTAACAGTCAATGATCTGGAGACATTGGCAGTATTGGAGGATTTACAAAACGAAGGAAACCCCAGAGAACTGATCCCAACAGGGAGAAGTAGAACTGATCAGATGGGAATTGTTCAAATGAGCCCGGGGAGACCTTTTAAACCTTCATTGAAATTCATTCCACAGACACCAATTGATGCCATTGATGTGTTCACGGAGGCGGTTACTAAGGAACTGACCAAACTACGAACAATTAATAACAGGAGGAGAATTAAAAGTAACATTACTGAGGAACAGAGGAAGGCAATAAAGAGTCTGCAGGAAGATTGGACGATCGTCTCTAAGCCTTCAGATAAAGGGGGCAATGTAGTACTGTTAACAACAGAATATTACCAAAGTGAAGCACTGAGGCAACTCAATGATATTCTGAGCTACAAAAATATTGGAAGAAAGGAATACGAGAGCAGCCTAGGGGCTTACCGTACACTTCTCAACAAATGGTATCACAAAGGCATGTTGGAGAAGGAGTATGCCTTTTTGGAATGTAAGCACCCACGCCTTCCAACCTTTTATCACCTCCGGAAGATCCACAAAGACAAGGTATGTCCTCCTGGTCGCCCTATAGTTTCGTCTCTGGGCAGCTTAACAGAGAACATGTCCAGATTTACAGATCATTTCCTGTTTGAGTTTGTGATCCAACTGGTCTCTTACGTCAAGGACACAAAAGACTTTTTGAGGCGGATTGAGGATGTTGTCTTGGAGACAAGCTTTGTAATGATGATATTAGATATTTCAAGTCTCTATACGAGCATCGAACATAAGAAAGGTCTCAAGGCTGTGAACTATTTCCTGAAAGAACGTTCAATGAAATTTATTGAGCACAATAAGCTGCTGTTAGATTTTGTTGACTTTTGTCTCAGCAATAATATTTTTCTATTCCTGGAGCAACTATTCAGACAGATACGTGGTACGGCCATGGGCACCTGCTTCGTCCCCAGTTATGCAAATCTTTTCGAGGCTGGTGGGAGAAGCAGGTGGCCTGGGCAAAGACCAATGATGAATGGACATGTAATGTTATTAGTTGGAACAGGTATATTGACGATCTTTTCATCATTTATAGGGGCACGGTACAATCAGCGAATGAATATCTGAGAGTGCTCAATGATAATGATTTGAACCTTAAATTCTCAGGTGAGATAAGTCAAACATCTGTGAATTTTTGGGATTTAACAGTATTCGCAGCAGAGGGCATACTGTGCACATCTTTGCACAGGAAACCAACTGCTGGGAATTCCTTGCTACATGCCAGCAGTTGCCATTTTGATAAAATAAAAACTAGCATACCATATGGTGAACTATTACGGATCAAGAGAAATTGCACAAGGGATTGCGATTTCCAGGCAGCAGCGAAAGATAGCATGCAGAGGTTTGCGACTAGGGGGTATCATAAAGATACTCTCCTTCAAGCAAAAAGGAAGGTGGACACCAAATCGAGATGAGAGTTGGTCAATGAGAACTCATGAGCTAGTGGCAGTAGGGAAAGAGAGACACCCCATAACAATCTGAGGATGATCATAGACTACTCTAGCGATGCTAATGACATCAGGAGTGTGCTAAGGATAAATTGGCATATTTTGAAATCCTATTCCATAATAGGTGAGGATTTGCCCACGGCACCGCTTTTCTCATTTAGGAGAACAAGGACTTTAAGAGACCATTTAGTGCAGAGCCACTGTCCCTCCGACAGCAGACCAGCCGCCTTTGGTAAAATAACAGGTTTCTTCTCGCGGGAAATGTAAAGCATGTAGAAATTGCCACAAAGTCCTATTCTATAATGTGCCCGGTCTTGAAGCACCTAAGAGAATCATGAAGTTCATGAATTGCAATACCAGCCACACGGTGTACTGTTTGGTATGTCCGTGTGGCTTGAGGTATATTGGCAGCACCATACACCAAACTAAGGTGTGCATTTTAGAACACCTTAGAGCGATTGCCAACAGGGATGCCATGTACCCTGTGGCAAGACACTTTGAGACGCATCACAAAAGCAACAGGGATCTGTTGAAGTTCTTTTGCATGGACCACGTCCCCCTTAATATAAGGGGAGTGGATAGACAGCTGCAGCTTCATAGACTAGATTCAAGGTACATTATAGACACCCAAACGAAAATACCGTGGGGTCTGAATAGTGGGGAGGAAATGGCAATTCATCTGTAATCATTGTTTTGAGAAAAAAGTGTACTAAACTGATGAAATTTGGGAATTAATTGTGGCATCAAATGACATAAAACAAACTGTAAGAACATGAAGGCATAGTAGGCTCAAATGTAGTTGGTAACAACCCATTCAGGGTGATATAATGAGGACCATGATTTTGAACCTGATGATTGAAGCCCATACAGGGCGACAAAGTGTTTGAATTTAAGAACAGAGGCCACATGAATATGTAACATAAGGTGTATTTGCCCATTCAGGGCAGTAATGTCGGAGTTGTAATTATTCTAAATTGTGGCCTTATGTTATAAATGTAATAATGCCTGTTTACTTGCATGTTGTAAGATGGCCGACACCGATGGACTGAAGGATGTCCAGTGTCCTTTGTTGATGTCCGTGAACAGAATTACTTAAATCTGTCGTTTCTCGGCGCCCGCCGTTATTGACAAAGGCGGTAGCCGTCTTAGCGTACTCTATACCCAATAAACTTTGGGGCTTATTGCTTCCGTGAGTGCTGGTGATTTCATTGCCCTGCAGCTGACATTTAAAGCGCGATTTTCGTTCTCGCGCATGCAGCACCCGACCGCGAGTGAAGGGATTGAATGAAGACAAGCAGCGCGATGGATTTTTCCCTTCACTGCCGCTGTTGAGTGAGCCGTGAAACAAAGTATCTACCGGTGATTGGGAGCGGCGCAACAGTGTATCAGTGGAGCCGCAGGAGAATCTACGGGTTTCAACAACTGAGCACCGACTGACACCGGTAGGAAGATTTTGTGTATCTAACATTTAAAGAAAAGGAATGGGCGACAGGTCGAGGGAGCAAACAGTACGGAATTGAATGCATTGAGGATTGCCAATTGTGATATGTTTAGTGAGGCGGCGTGCCGGGAGGCGGCTGTGGACATATTTAAAAGAAAGGGAGATTCCCAAAGTAGAGACAATGATGGCAGCCAAGCAGTAAAGGGCGGAAATGAATTGAAGGTACAGTTTAATAGACTGGAAAAACTGTACGAACGAAAGATTAGAAAGTGGTGGGAGTCAACCTCCCTCCAGAATTACATCGACGTCCAGCGGGTACCGCGGGGACTACGCATATATACAGTCCCTGCGTATGAGAACCCAGACCCGCAACTGCTTGAAGAATGGGCGGACCATACTGCCAATTCATCTAAGGGCATGCTAGTCATTCTAGTCAAGTTCGCCTGGAGTGACAGGGAACGTGCACTACAAGACATTAAGACTTTAGAGAGTGAAATTGACAAAAACGATGACAAGAACAAACAGGAAGAGATGAAAACCGAAATGAAAAAATGCCTTATGAACAAAAAATAAAGCAAAGGAAGCAGGACAAATTCGAACGAGACGCAAGAGACTACGAGTTTGGACGTGTACTCACTTTTGCGAAGAGATTCGATGCGCCACGCAAACAACTGTTGAGTAATAAGAATCGCCAAAGTACTGAACAGAGAGAAGCATCGGAGTCAGATGTGACAGACCCAGATCTGTCCAGTGAGGAAAGTGGACCAAGCTCTGCAGTAAAGGAGTTATCTACTCCTTTTCATGAGGAGTTTCGCCTAATCAGGCAAACGTGGGGCCGAGGGGGAAGCCCCCAGAACAAAAAGCAAACGTAAGACGAGGCGGGGCGGCTGGAGTAAGCAACAGCAGCGCCTCACCACGGGTGACTCGGAGCAAACGGGGATCCAAGCGCTAGCATCCGATACCCTCACGATTGTTAATTTAACACCTAGAGTGTTAAATCGAATTGATGAAACAGTACTGCTATTGGGACTCACATTCTGCCCATCTAAGAAGTCAGAATATACTCAGACAAGGATTGATTTATTCAAGTTTTCCAGGAAAATCAAACTGTATAAGTATTTTAAACTACAAAACACAGGAGGCAAGGGGACAAGAGTGAACACTACAGACACTGACATGGATATATTAACAGTCAATGATCTGGAGACATTGGCAGTATTGGAGGATTTACAAAACGAAAGAAACCCCAGAGAACTGATCCCAACAGGGAGAAGTAGAACTGATCAGATGGGAATTGTTCAAATGAGCCCGGGGAGACCTTTTAAACCTTCATCGAAATTCATTCCACAGACACCAATTGATGCCATTGATGTGTTCACGGAGGCGGTTACTAAGGAACTGACCAAACTACGAACAATTAATAACAGGAGGAGAATTAAAAGTAACATTACTGAGGAACAGAGGAAGGCAATAAAGAGTCTGCAGGAAGATTGGACGATCGTCTCTAAGCCTTCAGAAAAAGGGGGCAATGTAGTACTGTTAACAACAGAATATTACCAAAGTGAAGCACTGAGGCAACTCAATGATATTCTGAGCTACAAAAAGATTGGAAGAAAGAAATACGAGAGCAGCCTAGGGCCTTACCGTACACTTCTCAACAAATGGTATCACAAAGGCATGTTGGAGAAGGAGTATGCCTTTTTGGAATGTAAGCACCCACGCCTTCCAACCTTTTATCACCTCCCGAAGATCCACAAAGACAAGGTATCTCCTCCTGGTCGCCCTATAGTTTCGTCTCTGGGCAGCTTAACAGAGAACATGTTTAGATTTACAGATCATTTCCTGTTTGAGTTTGTGATCCAACTGGTCTCTTACGTCAAGGACACAAAAGACTTTTTGAGGCGGATTGAGGATGTTGTCTGGGAGACAAGCTTCGTAATGATGACATTAGATATTTCAAGTCTCTATACGAGCATCGAACATAAGAAAGGTCTCAAGGCTGTGAACTATTTCCTGAAAGAACGTTCAATGAAATTTATTGAGCACAATAAGATGCTGTTGGATTTTGTTGACTTTTGTCTCAGCAATAATATTTTTCTATTCCAGGAGCAACTATTCAGACAGATACGTGGTACGGCCATGGGCACCTGCTTGTCCCCAGTTATGCAAATCTTTTCGTAGGCTGGTGGGAGAAGCAGGTGGCCTGGGCAAAGACAAATGATGAATGGACATGTAATGTTATTAGTTGGAACAGGTATATTGACGATCTTTTCATCATTTATAGGGGCAGGGTACAATCAGCGAATGAATATCTGAGAGTGCTCAATGATAATGATTTGAACCTTAAATTCTCAGGTGAGATAAGTCAAACATCTGTGAATTTTTGGGATTTAACAGTATTCGCAGCAGAGGGCAGACTGTGCACATCTTTGCACAGGAAACCAACTGCTGGGAATTCCTTACTACATGCCAGCAGTTGCCATTTTGATAAAATAAAAACTAGCATACCATATGGTGAACTATTACGGATCAAGAGAAATTGCACAAGGGATTGCGATTTCCAGGCAGCAGCGAAAGATAGCATGCAGAGGTTTGCGACTAGGGGGTATCATAAAGATACTCTCCTTCAAGCAAAAAGGAAGGTGGACACCAAATCGAGATGAGAGTTGGTCAATGAGAACTCATGAGCTAGTGGCAGTAGCGAAAGAGAGACACCCCATAACAATCTGAGGATGATCATAGACTACTCTAGCGATGCTAATGACATCAGGAGTGTGCTAAGGAAAAATTGGCATATTTTGAAATCCGATTCCATAATAGGTGAGGATTTGCCCACGGCACCGCTTTTCTCATTTAGGAGAACAAGGACTTTAAGAGACCATTTAGTGCAGAGCCACTGTCCCTCCGACAGCAGACCAGCCGCCTTTGGTAAAATAACAGGTTTCTTCCCCTGCGGGAAATGTAAAGCATGTAGAAATTGCCACAAAGTCCTATTCTATAATGTGCCCGGTCTTGAAGCACCTAAGAGAATCATGAAGTTCATGAATTGCAATACCAGCCACACGGTGTACTGTTTGGTATGTCCGTGTGGCTTGAGGTATATTGGCAGCACCATACACCAAACTAAGGTGTGCATTTTAGAACACCTTAGAGCGATTGCCAACAGGGATGCCATGTACCCTGTGGCAAGACACTTTGAGATGCATCACAAAAGCAACAGGGATCTGTTGAAGTTCTTTTGCATGGACCACGTCCCCCTTAATATAAGGGGAGGGGATAGACAGCTGCAGCTTCAGTAGACTAGATTCAAGGTACATTATAGACACCCAAACGAAAATACAGTGGGGTCTGAATAGTGGGTAGGAAATGGCAATTCACCTGTAATCATTGTTTTGAGAAAAAGTGTACTAAACTGCTGAAATTTGGGAATTAATTGTGGCATCAAATGACATAAGACAAACTGTAAGAACATGAAGGCATAGTAGGCTCAAATGTAGTCGGTAACAACCCATTCAGGGTGATATAATGAGGACCATGATTTTGAACCTGATGATTGAAGCCCACACAGGGCGACAAAGTGTTTGAATTTAAGAACAGAGGCCACATGAATATGTAACATAAGGTGTATTTGCCCATTCAGGGCAGTAATGTCGGAGTTGTAATTATTCTAAATTGTGGCCTTATGTTATAAATGTAATAATGCCTGTTTACTCGCATGTTGTAAGATGGCCGACACCGATGAACTGAAGGATGTCCGGTGTCCTTTGTTGATGTCCGTGAACAGAATTACTTAAATCTGTCGTTTCTCGGCGTCCGCCATTATTGACAAAGGCGGTAGCCGAAACGCGTCTTAGTGTACTCTATACCCAATAAACTTTGGGGCTTATTGCTTCCGTGAGTGCTGGGGATTTCATTGCCCTGCAGCTGACACATATATATATATATATATACACACACATAGCGCACAAACTTCAGTAAGTGAAGAGTCGGCACTCGGCAAGTAATTTTTCAATGAATTTATTTTTGTTTAGTATAGGCACACCACAAAGTCGACCCAACCAGTCTATTAGTTTGATCAGAGAAGAAGAACCTTTCTTCACTTTTCATCATTTTGTACATGTCTCGAAAGTTCGATCTCCGCGTAGTGCAAGTGAGAAATCCTCCATTAAGGGATTTCTTGTTTTAACGAGTTAGTTCACCTGTGTTCTCAGTTGTTTTTTTAAATCCTCCTTTTCAGTGTTTTTCCAAATTTCATCTTCCCGATACTGACGATCGGCTTCCTTCATATGTTATATAAGTTTTAACGTGATGTAGGTAATGTAATTTATCCTTATGCATTTATGTTTTCGACTACTTGTCTCAGCTGTCCAATTGGTTTATTTCATGATTTTGAGTTTAATTTTAAAACATGGAGCATAGTGAGACTGTACCCTAAATTTTAGTGGTTTGCAGGAGGGTGACAGATAATTGTGCATGGTAGAGGTAACTAACTAAAACAAAGAGCAGGAGCCTACAATTTACAAAGAGGTCTTGGACACAGTACCGCACCTGTTATTTCAGTGGGAGTCTATTTTGTGTGGTGCAGGGATCAAGAGAAAAAGATCTCATAATTTCTCAATAGTGAATAAAATTCACATAAACAATTTACCAGAAAATGATCAGCACACACTAATTCACAAACATAGATCTATTTACTAGAATCATTGTTTTCATGAAATCAAAATTACAAGAAATAATGTTCTTAGACATATGCGGTGGAGTTTTGAATGATCCTTTATTCTTTATTCTTTTAATCTTCACAAAGTAGCCAACGCGTTTCATCCTTTTATAGGACTTCTTCAGGGCTCAAGCAGGTATTGTCCATGTACACTGGTATTTGAGCTCCAAAATTTAGAGGCAAGACAATCTTGTTCTGCATCAGAGGTAAAGCGTTTCAAAGAGTCCAGTCATTCCAAGGTTAGCTATATTCCTAATCAAATTTTTCAGGCCAATGTCAGCCACCGCATCATAGCTCTTTGCGTCTGTCCCAGGGTCCGTGCTGGGCGGGGAGAGCCCGAAGGCATTGGGTTAATTTTGCAATAAGTTTGGCCCACTTCGTTCGAATACCAGTGTACATGGACAATACCTGCTTGAGCCCTGAAGAAGTTCTATAAAAGGACGAAACGCGTTGGCTACTTTGTGAAGATTAAAAGAATAAAGAATAAAGGATCATTCAAAACTCCACCGCATATGTCTAAGTAATTTTGACTTCATGAAAACAATGATTCTAGTAAACAGATTTATGTTCGTGAATTAGTGTGTGCTGATCATTTTCTGGCAAAGAGCAGGAGCCGTTTCTGTGCTCCTAAAATGGCATGACCTCTGGAGAGGTCCCGCGAGAGATTATATACAGCAACGTCAAGTGTGTGTTTAGTTTTCACAGTTTTGAGAGGTGCGGCAGATATCTATTGGCCTATAGGAATGTGTAGCCGGAAATAAATCTAAACATGGTCAGAGTAGACAATAGAAGTGATGTTAGTAATTGTCAGGTTTGAATTCCCACAAAAAAAATACCATTAACAGTGTGTCGTTTGAAGTGGGTGGGGTTTAAAGTAAATCACAACAGTTTTCACTTCAGGGCTTCTTTCGTGGGTCTGAGAGGTATCATTTGCCCATTGTCTAAAGACACACACACCTCATACATTCTATTAAGTAAATGATCGTAGGCAGTTTGATATAATTCGATAAAACCCGTGGATCAATCCCCCTACTCATTCTCTTAAGTAAGGTTGCCAGTTCCTCTTTGTGAATAGGTTTACGTTTATTCTGCTGCTCATCCGGTCATGGTTTCTCTCCTTTGTCATCCCACGGTCACCCGCTGGTCACCCGGGAATTATTTTCCTTATTGGGGTAGACTTCAAGACTGCAATGTCAGGAGGTATCGTGGAAGAACGCTGTTTACAGCTAACCGGGCACATTGTAATGTTCTTCTGTCATCTGCTGCCTGTTGTGTAACGTCAGAGGACGCTTCCCTATTTAAGAATCAAGAAATCATCCTTTCAACCATCATGTGATCAACAAATAACCAGCATGTGCAAGCTGAATAATATTTTATAATAGCAACATTTAGGACCTTAAGGCAATTGTCTCTTGTTCAAATATTTTTACATTACACATGAAACATTTTTGTAGATGCAGTGGGTGATGGCGGCCTGCATGAAACACAGAAACTAGTGGAATGATTTTCCTAAACAATTTGGATTTAAATGTATTTTTATGATGAAAAAAATATAATGTATCCCAGTTGTAAAAGGAATGTTGTTTTCCATTTGATTTAAATAAGCTACATATTTTTCAATTAATAATTCAAAACCATGCTAGATTACCTTAAGAGTGTAAGCGTATGGTAGGTAAATTACTATAAGGCTAATCAATTCTATGTTCTAGGTATATTATTGTTTCATATAAACCAAAAGAAAATGTGGGCAGAGCATATCAACTAAGAATGTGACTCATGGACCTTAGAGAAAGTAGAGATTAGTGCCAGCATCTCCCACGTTCTGCTCATGGTGAATGAATGCAGATACATTTTGGATTTACACAGTAAATATCTGGGAATCATCAGTGGCGGCCGCCACAACACGAGGGATGGATGGGGTGTGGGAGGGTTACGGGGTAGGAAAAATAATAATTTTTAAAAACGTACCTTTTCCCCGCAGCGTCCGACGACGACGGCCGCCTCGGAGCTCTCCCAGCAGTCTTTGGGAAGGCAGAGGCTGCTCAGCCAATCCTGGCGCTGCTCTCCTACTAGGAGACCAGCGCCAGGATTGGTCTGAGCGGCCTGCTCTGCTGCTCAGACACTGCCTGTCAGCCTGCATCATTTTTCCAACCCAGCTGTGAACACAACTGGGTTGGAGAAATAGAAGTGCACATGTATGTTTGGCTGGCTTAGGACGGCCGGCCAAACATACATGCGCACTTCTAAGTGCCACCACCTGCCTGTCATGGCCCGGCCCGCCCCGCCCTGCACGCATGTCAGAGGCAGAAAAATAAAATGATATTGTTTCATTATCATTTAATTTTTCTGTGACTGACTCTGGTGAGTGGGGCGATGCTCCTCCGCCATTACGGAGGAGCCGCTCCATATATTCTCAACACTGTTCATGTAGAATATTTTAAATATGTAGAAAGTGTCATCTGGGTTTCAATTTAACACTATTAATAAAATGTGATATGTTCCGAATAAGAGAAAAAATACTCACTGTAACATGTCTGCTTGACAGAGCACGAACACTCTTGTGTAGTTTATGGAGCAGATCAAATATGTATATCACCCTTTATAACCCAGAAGAGGTAGCAAATCACTTTGGCTCACATTGAGTTCTTTTTTGGTCTCTTCAGCGTGCCTTGTTGAAGGGTGTTGGTTGTAGTTAGGTCTGTATGGGAGGTGTTTGTTGAGGTGTAGGTGTTTCAGAGACTTCCTGTAAACATGGTGAGGCAACCGGTAGCTGCGCATAAGCATGATGTGTGATAGAAGAGTCTGCCGGCAGATACTTACCATTTTGTTTAGAAGAGGTCCGCGTCATACAAATAATATAAGTGTCAAGAACCAGGTCATTAATGCTCTCTGGGATTTAAGGTGTTTGTGAAATATTCTAGAAAGAAGCAAATTCAGTATCTTAGCCGGTTGAGCTAAGAAGCAGCTTGGACCTGTGCAAGACTTTTAACACATGACTTTGGGTATTTAAGCAACTGAGCTCAGGCTAGGACCATGAGAACAGTACAGCTGGAAGTTGGCAAAAGGCTCACCTTCACCAAAGCCGAAATGTTTAGGCTATACAGTGCCATGTGAAGCTCCTATGACATTCATCACTTTGAACTTCAAGGCCTCATTCCAACAAGACACCATTTTTACTTCCTGGCCGGATCATGGTTCACTTGTTGGAGTGGGGGCCATTGCTAATTTAGACCTCATTGGTTATTATGTTTGTCATATAAATAGACTAATTGATGTGGATGGGGAGTGCTCTATAAAAAAATATCTTGCCATTTTCTAGCCACCCAGTTTTGACACTCTTCTTGGTTGTGAACATCTCGTTCTTAACTTATCTGTTACTTCTCAACACTCTACCACTTTGGTTGTCTGGCACAAACACATCAAACAACCTGATAGATTGGGTGTCTGACCTCATTGTTAAGTCTCTTCTGTTGCAGCCCTGGTGTCAATTTGTGGGTAGACTCCCATTCTGATTGCATGGTCCCCGTCTTTATATCCTCTTTGGCAGATTGTGATTTACTCAGTTTGTTCTAGATCCCACCACTTCAAAGGACACACTGTTGATGGTATTTTTTTTTGTGGGAATTCAAACCTGACAATTACTAACATCACTACTATTGCCTACTCTGACCATGTTTAGATACATTTCAGGCTACACCTTCCTATAGACCAATATCCCGAGCACCTCTCAAAAATTTGAAAACTAAACACACACTTAACATTGCTTTATATAATCTCTCGCAGGACCTCTCCAGAGTTCATGCCATTTTAGTAGCACAGAAATGGCTCCTGCAACTCTTCGTTTTAGTTGGTTACCTCTACCATGCACAATTATCTGTTACCCTCCTGCAAACCACTAATATTTAGAGTACAGTCTTACTATGCTCCATGTTTTCAAATTAAACTCAAAATCATGAAATAAACCCATAGGACAGCTGAGACAAGTTGTCAGAAACATAAATGCAAAAGGATAAATTACATTACCTACATCACATTAAAACTTATATAACTTATATCAAGGAAGCCAATCATCAGTATCGGGCAGATGAAATTAGGAAAGGCAAAAATCCAAGTAAAAAAGCAATTTGAACTACTTACTTCAATTACAAATCCTCAACATTTTTATGATAGAGTAACCTCCATCCTGCAGCTTTGCTAGGAATATAATCACCCATGCTTGGCTGTGAGATCCAAATGAACCCTGCACCTCTTTTATTCTCCACCCTATATCACCATATTATGCGGAACCCATTTTTTGGAACTTAAACCTTCTAAGTCTATTATCGGTCCTGCTGTAACTTAGCTCCGTAAAGAGCATGCACCTCTTTTGCATCACTAATATGCCAGATTATTAACTGGACTACCACTGAGAGTAGTATTCCCGAATGCCTGATTCGACCAACCTTAATTCTTCAGACTTAAAAAACATTATAGCTCAACAGATTCAAGCCCACTTGGGCAAACACAGTTGTTTGTTGCCGCTTCAACCTGTTTTTTGCCTAATCATGGAACCAAACATGGTCTTTAGGCCTTCTGAGACGATGCCCATAGAAATGATAATGATAGATACTGAGCTCTGCTCATCAGGTTTAGCCTATTATGACATGGCTTGCTTAGTCTATCATTGCGTCTCACACCGTGGACCACTAAATCCTGCTTAATAGGTTATCCACGGTTGTTAATGGTGATCATATGATGATTAACTGGTTAATTTCCTTTCTCTCCCAACAGCGTCAGTTTTTCCCTTGGCTTCCTCCTCTCCCAAGAGGACTACACCATTTGCAGGTTCCACAAGGATTTACCCTTTTCCGAGCCCAGTTTAACATATAGCCCTTCTGTTTAAAATGTTTTCGATCACACTTATGTGCTAGTGCAGTCATATGTCAATGAGACTCAGCTTCACCTATAATCCTTGAACGATTCACTCCAATTGAGCATCTGCAAATCTCCCTGAGACCCTCAGGAATGGATGAACACTTACTACTGCCAACTCCATGGTATCAAAAAGGTTATTTTGTTTGAGACTGAGCCAATTGGGGTTCACTTCGTTCTCCATCCAACTTTGATCAAAGCATCAAGACCACTAATAGAAGCAGACAGTGGTAGGAAGACGTTTTTCCAGATGACTAAACACAGATCTAAGATACCTCGTCTCTCCATTGAGTATAAATCCTTGTCAGTGAGAGTACTTATTAACTCCAGACTGTACTATTGCAATCAGTGCTATGCAGAATGCCTGCCTATCTAATCAAGTGCCTTCAGAGGGAACAGAAGGAGGAAGTCAAGATAATCATTGCACTGCTACAGGGACCATGTGTCCACAGCCAGAAGGCCGTTGCACTGGCTTCAGGTCAGGAGGAGGATCGCCTTTAAATGATCCTGCTGGATGTCTAAATATGAGAACCGATCGGCTCTTGCTTACCTAGCCAATCGTATTATCTCTTACATGTCTAGAAGGGAGCTGCGCAGCCAGGGAAAAAAAGTTGCTCTCATTTTCACATTGTAAAACGTAAAAGAAAGGTTGAAAGAGCCTTTTCGGCCCTTGGCCCAGAAATTTGAAAAGCACACAAGCAACTACTGAAGCTAATGGCAAATTACACATAGCACCTCCGTTTGAAAATCTGGGGTATGGAAGCTGCAGGACACCAGGAAACCATTGGCCCATTTTGAGCTAGTAAGTTGCAGGTGCTCTGTAACCAATGAACCAGATTTCTCAAATACCATAGGAAGGGGTTTTACATTGTGAGCTCTCTTACAAATTCCATAAGAAGAGTGTTTACATTGTGAACCCTCAGAAAAATGCAATGGTAAACAGTTTAATACTCTGACAAAAGCAATAGCAAGCAGGGGCGACTGGTGAAGTTTGAAAGTGGTGGGGCGTAAAATGAACACACCGGTAGCCTGGACTATATGTTTTGCGGGGTCCGGCCTCCAGTAGTGACTACAATATAAAAAAAGGGGAGTGTTTATATGAGGGAAATATTTTTTATAACTGCTAACATATACAATGATTGGAAATTACACAATCCATTTTATTTTCTCCTTTTTGAGTATGCCATTGTTTTCGCCTGAGGAATTTTTGACAAGTATGTGAATAGTCATGATTTTAAAAGATATTGGGCATACCTGGGTTTGCCCTTCCCCTGCAAATGGTTATTGTACAAGGATGCTGCAAGTGATACACTGTACCAGTAAGTTTTAGGGATATTTGCAGAGGCAATGACCTACTCCTTGAGTATGGCGATGATGTCTCAGGGAGAGGAGGCCAGCTTCCCACAATGACACTCCTGATTCTAAGACCAGAACTCCATTAGGGTAGTGACAGCCTGGCAACAAGAATTGGTAAATGCATTAAGTTTTGCTTATGTGTTTAATAATACTTTTTTGGGTTGTAATTTGTAGCTTTGTGAGTAGTTGGGCAATATAAGTTACTGAAACTCCGTTAAAGTGTTATGAATTGTTTATTGAGAAAGGCAATATATTGTGCTGTTACTGGTGGTTTTTTGAAGCTGGGATATTAGGTAAAGTGGGGGGGGCGGTGGTGAAAGTGAAAAAAAAATGTACCTGATAAGTAGGTTTGAACTGGGTGCACAGAATGTGTAACACCCAAATTAAACAATTTGTTTAAAGGCATTGGAGACAACATACATAAAATGTGTGCTGCTGTCATGAAAATATTTCAGAGAATGCAACAAAGATAGAAGTGGCAAGGTCTTAGAATGCGCAAGCTGTTTGTTTCCCTCCTAGTCTTCGGAATTATCTTGCAATGCTCCAAGGAGAGGAAGCGGCCACTGTCACTTCCAAATATCAGAGACATATGTCCCCAAATCTAATAAGAGTCTACTGAGCAACCCTTTATATATGGCAAATGTTATTTGGAAGTCAATTCAAAATTAGTTTTTCTTCTTTTCTTTTTATTACTTCTTCTTCACATATATTCATACATCTTCAGCAAAGATTCATAGCCAACATGTGTTTCGTCAATCGGTGTATCAACCACTGACTTCATCAGGGCTCTATGTAATACCGCACTACCTCCTGTAGACCTGTGTCAGTATGACTTATTTTGCCATCAATGGACCATTATCCATGTTATTTTGCCAATATTTCTCCTCACTTGTGTTAGCAATCCAAAATCCAAATAGCTGTTTTGTAATCCGTCGAGTATCAGGCGGAGAGTACTCCTCCGTGCGCTCGAAACGCCGGACGAGCACACGGAGGAGTACTCTTTGTAAAAAACTTAAAGTGTAAGCTATTAGAAAGTGCAGGCATGCTAAACATAGCCTAAGGCTTTAACATACATAATTGACCTTGTAAGTGACCTTCCGAAACAATACACACGTCCCAGAACAGCAAATTAGCAAAACCAAGTTTGGAATAGTCGAAGACGGTTAAAGCATTTGAAGCTTTATTTATAAAAACTGACAGCTATTTTGGTAACTGTTGCTTTTTGGGGGGCGCTGTTCCCTACGCACTGGCAACAAACATGCAAAATGAAATGGGTGCTGCTGTGACGACAATATTCCACATAATGCAAAGTCCCAAAAACGAGCAAGTTAGTTGAAAGGCGTTAAAGGCAAGAATGTAATAAATTAAACAAAGGGCCAAAGATAAAGCTTGGACATTCTGACAGCAAATTGGCAATATTTAACAGAATGTGTAATACCAAAAACGGAATTCTCAGTGTAAAGGCATCGGAGGGAGAAATGTTTTAAAAACAACACAATTTGGAGAAAGCAAACACGCATAAAATGTGTGCTGCTGCGAGAACAATATTTCACAGAATGCGTAATACCAAAAATGAAATAATTAGTGTTAAGGCATCGGATGGAGAAAAATTAATAAAAACGAAATATGCAGACATCAAGCCCGCATATGCTGCTGGACGATAATATTTGCACAGAATACTAATACCCTCCCAAACCAAAATAATTAGTTTAAAAGTATCGGAGGATGAAATGTTTCCCAAAAACCTGAAAATGCAGACTTCAAACACTCTGAAAACTAGTGCTGCTGCCATTACAATATTTCACAGAATCTGTTATACTGAAAACAAAATTTCTATTTTAAAGGCATCGGAGGGAGAAATATTTAATAAAGTCCTGAAAATGCAGAAAGCAAACACTCATAAAATGTGTGCTGTCGGCACTACAATATTTCACAGAATGCGTAGTACCCAAAACGTAATTTGTTTAAAGGTTTCGGAGACACCATGCATAAAACCCATGCTAGCTGCGCAGAAGGTGGAGGGGACAGATTTACGCTACCACATACTCTGCATTTGCCAGGGGAGTGCTGATCTGGATAAGAGCAGGAGTTCCCTTTGAGCCCACACGTTCCTTGATAGGCAAGTAGGGCAGATATGTCCTCCTTGCAGGGAGATTATTTGGCCGGGACCTCACGCTTGGCTGCGTATATGCACCCAACCAAGAACAAGTGGCCTTCATGGCCTGCCTTTCTGCCCAGTTGGCGGATTTGATGATGGGGCTTGTAGTGCTGGGAGGGGACTTTAATTGTGTCGCAGATGTCTCGTTGGACCGCTCCCACCCACCCTTATCGGGAGTGCAGGCCAACCGCACTGCAGCAGGGTTTCGTGACTGGAGGGACCACTGGGAGCCAGTGGACATTTGGAGGGTGCAACATGCGAGAGAAAGGGAATATTCATTCTTTTCATCAGTACATCAACTTCACACACGGTTAGACTCCTTCCTGTGCTCGCCGGGCTTTAGCGCTCCATCATACATTCTGAATACCTAGGGCGGACTCTCTCCGACCACAGCCCGTTACTAATGATTCACCAACCCCTTGGGGGTAGACCCCGATCCCCACATGGAGACTTAATCCCTCGCTGTTAGAAGATGCCTTGTTTGCGGAATCTTTGCGTTCACTTATTGGAACGTTTTTCTCTGAGTATGCGCTGTCGGCGTCTTCTGCCTTAGTTGAGTGGGAGGCATTTAAAGTAATGGTGAGGGGCCATTGTATGGGGCAGACGGTCGGCGTACAGAGGGTACTCCGTCGAGAATTAACAACCCTTGAAGACGAGTTACGAACACTAGACAATATACAAGGTACAGATGCGCAAGCCCACACTGCCATTCAAGATACACGATCTAGATATAATGAAGCTCTGGAGAGGCTAAGATGCTATGACCATAAGGATTACCTAGACAGAGTCCAGAAAGAAGAGGGGAAAGCAGGTCGTCTGCTGGCTTGGCTGATCAAGCCGGAGTCTAGAGTGATGCCAATTACGCAGATTCAACCTGAAACAGGTGCCTCCGTATACGACCCGGACAGACTTAACAATTTATTTAAGGGGTATTATGAACCGTTATATTCCGCTCCGTTGCCGTCCCCCCAGCCTGATCTCAAGGCCGTTTTAGATCCGCTGAGGCCCCAAACATTGGATAGACAAGGCGGGGAGACCTTGGGATGAACAGTGACGCCGCAAGAGGTCCGAGAAGCATTTGCTACAATGGCCACAGGAAAGAAGACGCCGGGCCCAGACGGCATTCCAGCAGAATTCTATACGAGCTATATTTCAGAACTGGCCCCCACTTGGTGACCCTGTATGCCGAGTCCTTGCGGCTTGGCCACTTGCCTGAGACTACACGGGATGCTATGGTAATCCCACTCCCAAAAACAACGACCCCAGGGGCCAGGGTGGGGGATTTTAGACCCCTCTCTATGCTCAATTTGGATTTTAAAATTCTTAGCAAAATCTTAGCACTCAGATTGCTTCCACACATGAAGTCCTTAGTACATGCTGACCTGAATGGGTTTATCCCCACCCATAACACCTCCTACAACCTACGTAGGCTGTACTCGGTGCTGTACCACCCTGGGGTACAGTCTCTTGTGCATGCAGCCATCCTGTCGGTTGACCTGGAGAAGGCATTCGACATGATCAGCTGGGATTACCTTCTCGAGGTACTGAAACGTATGGGCAAAATGGGTACGATTGTTATATGCACGGCCTACTGCACGGGTCCGAATGGGCAAAATCATATCCACGCAATATCAGATAGCTTGTGGCATGCGCCAGGGCTGCCCACTGTCCCCACTCTTGTTTGCCCTGGCCATAGAACCTCTGGCGGCGAAGTTCCGAGAAGGGGGGAGGGCATGGGGCTCACAATAGATGGGAGAATGTACATCATATCTCTATATGCAGATGACCTCCTGATTTATCTGCACAAATCTGTGGGGGGCTCCGATACAGCCCTGCAGATTCTAGACAGTTTGGGGGATTTGTCGGGTTTGCCGGTAAATAAGAATAAAATAAACCTGTTCCCGGTGGCTGGTCCATTGCCCAGGACCCCAGACTTACCGGTTGATCATAACTGGACACCCAATACATTCAAATACTTGGGCATCCAGGTCTTCCACTCGTTGGATGGCTTGAGGGAGCTAAATCAGGATAGAGCACTGAGGGCGCTCAAGTCCAATGTACATTTCTGGTGCACTTTGCGGCTCCCCATGATGGCTTGGATCTCCTTGACTAAAATGGTCGTGTTACCCCGCCTTTTATACTTTTTTGCCAACCTTCCAGTGTTGATGCCAACGGGGTGGTTCCGACAACTACATTAGATACTCCCAGATCTAATTTGGGGAGATGGGAGGCGAAGAGTCTCACTGAAGACTTGAAACGCCCCATGACGGAGGGAGGCTTAGGGGTGCCAGATTTTGAGCTCTATTTGTTGGCCGCCCAACTACAATGGCTGGAGGGTGTTAATGAAGAGCGGACGTTCCTTACAGAGTCTAATAAGCGCCCCCATCTCTTACTAGCTAAATTGCTGGACCCCACAACCAGGGTCCCATACAATACAATATTGCAGACAACTGCCCTGCAGTGCTGGAAGTGATGAATGGCAAGGATACCTAAGAACCCATTGTATTCTCCGGAGTTGCCTCTGGTGGGGCTGCCCCATGGGCAGCCGCGGTCAATCATCGGGACGGATCAGGTAATGGCATGGTGGGGGCGGGACTTGAGACGGTGGGCGACTGTTATCAGGAAAAGACCCTAATCATGTTTGCAACACTGATGGAGGAGTGTGGCCTCCCACCGGGGCAGTTCCTGCGGTATGAGGTGCTGGCTCGAGCGTTTGGCCAGCTATGGGGGTCAGGTAGGGAAGAACCGGAAACACATATACTTCTGCACTCACTGGTCACCTTGGGCTCAGCCGGCCACCAAATTAAACAATTATATGCTATCTTACTTGGAGCTTCTCTTACCCCACTACGAGCCTTACGGGACAGATGGGAAAGAATCATTGACAGGGAATTAACGGACAGGAAATGGGGTAGAGTTTTAGAATCCCCTAAGAAAATTTCTCTCAACACACGGTTAAAGTACATATAGTTTAACTTTGTACATATGTCATATATGACACCCCACCAGTTACTTAGGGTTTATGGAGGGGAACCACGAGGATGCCCAAGTTATGATCAGCTTGATGCAGATTTTATACATATGACCTGGGGCTGTGAGAGACTAAGCAAATTCTGGTCTGAAGTAATATCCAAGATCAACACTACACTGGGGCGCACTCTCACACCCACAGTAGAAACAATTTTTTTGGGGCTCTCCCCCCATCCATCCAAGTTTAAAGCAGGTAATAAATTTATGGACCTGGCCCTGGCGTTGGCCAAAGGAGAATAGCCATGGCATGGAAATCTGCCATAGGACCGCTGATCCATGTGTGGAATAAGGATGTGGTCATGTGGGCTGGTGCAGAGGGTAGGGCCTTGCATAGTGAGGAGGCTAAACAACAGAGGCGGCATCCGATTTCTGAACAATGGAAAGACACACTATTCACATGGGAACACCCAAGCCATGCTAACAGTGAAGCTGAAGGCAGCGAGAGTATGACAGTCTAAAATATAGGGGTTAACATTGTTATCTGCAGGTTACCCCGGAGTCGATTTGATGCTAAATTATGGTCCACCCCTTGATCGTCTCAATTCTGTTAGTGTGATAACACCGAATCTTGATCAGATCAAGTGAGGGAAGGAAGGGAACAGCAGGGAAGGAGACCTAAAAGATAATTCCACACATTAGACACCAAGGTACCATACCACATATATACAAACACTTATAGGCAGTATCTAATACCTGTAAAGCAAAATACGTAGGCTTAGAGACAAGAGATCTTTTGTTGATCAAAGATAGAAGGCTTAGAACAGTCTGATCCTGTAAAACATGATAATTCATATATCACATCAAACTTTTATAAGGGTTCGTGCTAAACTTTGTTTAAGAAGTCCCTTTGGATCTCAAGGTACATACCAATTGTATCTACTGCCCAGCGTCACAGGGGAAGAGGAAGAAACCTTGTGTAATACTCCTCCCCTGTTAATGGCGAATAGAAAACATAGAACAAGTTAGCTCCACACAAGCCAGGTACTCTTTAGTATTTTGAGAATATACCGGCAGAAGGATGTAGAATACTTTGTAATAAATCAATGTGGCATTTGATCGTTAGTCAAAAGAATGTTTGTTCTCCAGGTTCCAAATCACGAAACACCATACCAAAGAAAGATAAACCTGCAGGGTTGTTCCCACCCGAATACTGACAAAAAGTGAAGCAGTAAAAGAAGCAGTCATCCTCAATAGAATTAGCCAAGAAAGAAATAAACAGACTCAGCCGAGTCTCTTATGAACAAAGGGGCCCTCTCCATGAGGTTCGGAATTCCTGAAACAATTAGCACTGAACAGAGTACACTGAGATGTATTTAAATGCCTCCTTCACTCGCATCTCTCGAGCGCCCGAGCACTGAATGTAAACCACAGCGTGTAACTCCACGCACAGCAAGTCAAGGTCAAAATACCAAAGTGTGTGAAACACGCACTGAAGCGTCAATACTTTACCCCTCCTGGAGCACCGCAGCCTTATCCAAGGCCTGGAGCACGAACACGACAGCAGCACCGCAGCTTCACTGGAACATGAACATGGCAGCACCTCTGCCGTCAGGATCGACAATAATCTGCCTCGAGTCTTCCGGGAGGCAGTCTTTTGAGGTTTCTGGCCGGGGAAACTTCCCAGGATTCCCTGCGGAGAGAACAGGAAGTAACCCCCCCAGGGATCATGGGAATTGAAGTCCACAAAATCCCACACGTCTTTGCTAATCCCCCAAGAATCAAAGCGGGACAGCGTTCACCCTATAGCAATCCGTGACAGTACATCCCTCCTCCCCGGGAACGCTGTCACGGCCCAGGCTTCAGAGGAAACCGCACATGAAACCGCAAAACACACCTGGGAGCATGAACCCCGGAGGCCGGTTCCCATGAGTTCTCCTCCGGTCCATACCCTTTCCAAGAGATCAGATACCAAAGTCTGCGCCCCCTCAACTTGGAATCCAAGATGCTCTGCACCTCATATTCAAGCTCCTGATCAACCCAAACAGGCGTGGGCAACCTTCTCACTGGGGTAAATTATGGCTTTACCAGGGACACGTGAAACACAGGGTGGATTCTCAGATGTCTGGGCAAGGCTAACTTCACAACAACAGGGTTAACCACCTTGAGGATCTTGTAAGGACCAATGTAGCGAGGATTAAAAATGCTATACTTCCTAAAATGTAGATTCTTAGTAGACAGCCACACCACATCACCTTTCCTGTATTTGGGCTCTTTTCTCCTATATACGTCAGCGTATTTCTTGTATCTGGCCTTAGCTTTGATTACTCTTTTTCTGGTTTCATCCAAAGTCTTTTGTATAAACTTTACCCTTTCCCGCACTTCGGGAAGTTTGTCAGATACATGGGAATGTACAAAAGGAATGAACCTTGGATGAAAGCCATAAGTGTTGAAATAGGGAGCAGTCCGAGTCGTGCTATGTTGTGCACTGTTGTATGCCACCTCAGCGATCCACAGCCACTCCACCCAGGGTTCAGTACTAGTATCCACATAACATCGCAGATACTGTTTTAGAGTCTGATTTAATCTCTCCGTTTGACCGTCCGTCTGTGGGTGGAAACTGTTGGAGGTTGCGGCAGAGATGTTCAAGGCAGAGCACCACACTTTCCAAAGATGTGCCATAAACTGAGACCCCCTATCTGTCACAATCACTCGTGGGAGCCCATGTAACCGAACAATGTGCGTCAATAACAGCTTAGCCCAGATGAAGGAGCTTGATTACATGTGATGAAATGTCCCAGTTTCGTTAGACTGTCTATTACCACTACTATGGTAGTGCATCCCTGGTTCTTAGGCAGCCCAACAATAAAATCCAAAGAAATATGTTCCCCTGGATTCGTAGGGGTAGGTATAGGACATAAGCATCCATAAGGCTTACCCCAGTCAGAGTTCATTTGTGCACAAACCTCACATTTCTTAATCATTGCCTTGATATTGGTCCTGACTGTAGGCCACCAGAATTGGCGCAACACTCTTTCTATGGTTTTCTCCCCTCCATTGTGTCCAGCCACAGGTGTGGAATGACACCACTTCATCACTTCCTTGCGCAATACAAGAGAGGGAACCAAGATTTGATTACCTCTCGTTGGAATTCCTTTTCTCATTCTCCAGGCCCCATGATTCACTAACCATGCTCGCCAACTAAGGGGCAGATTTACAAGACCCTTGCGCCACTTTTGCGTCACTTTTCCCATGTTAAAAATGGCGCAAAAGTGGCGCAAGGGCCTTGTAAATAGACCCCTAGGTCTTGCCACATCACTTTTGACCCTAGCTAGAAATTTCTCAGTGTGCAGCATGCATATCACCTTTTCCAGGCTAATAACAACTTGAGTCTGAATCTCAATGGGTTGAATTGTGGATTCCTGCCTGGTAAGAGCATCAGCCTTTCTATTTTCTTTGCCCGGTCTGTAAGTAAGGACGAACTGAAATTCCTCAAAGAAGAGCATCCATCGCAATTGTCTAGGGGACAATACACAAGCTGATTTCATAAATTGTAAGTTACGGTGATCAGTGTATACCGTAAATATGTGTCTTGCCCCCATTAAGTAGTGTCGCCATTCCTTAAAAGCTTCCTTAATGGCCAAGAGTTCTTTTTCTGCTACCGTGTAATGTCTCTCAGCTTCTTTAAGCTTTCGGGACATGTATGCCACTGGATGTAACTGCCCATTGTTTAAGTTCCGTTGAAACAACACTGCTCCGATAGCAACCTCGGAAGCATCTGCTTCCACTGTGTAAGGTTTCTCTGGGTTGGGATGAGCCAATATCGGTGCGGAGGTGAAAGCCTTTTTCAAATGCTCAAAAGATTGTTGGGCTTCCTCTGTCCATCGAAATTTTTACTTCTTTTTCAGTAGACATGTTATAGGTGATACCACATGAGA
This sequence comes from Calotriton arnoldi, assembly GCA_963921515.1. Classification (NCBI taxonomy): domain Eukaryota; kingdom Metazoa; phylum Chordata; class Amphibia; order Caudata; family Salamandridae; genus Calotriton; species Calotriton arnoldi. The sequence continues at coordinate 358,535 of CAWUFW010011771.1, read as the reverse complement.
GAACTGATCGATAAATCTACAGTAAAAATTGGCAAAGCCCAAGAAGCATTGCACATCTCGAACAGTGACAGGATTGGGCCATTCTAGTATCGCTTGAATCTTTCGTTCGGACATATCTTTCCCCTGCTCGGATAACATCACCCCTACGAACTCTACTCGGGGAACATGAAACTCACATTTGCTGAGTTTGCAGAAGAGGTTATTCTTTTGAAGAGCTTTCAAAACCAATTTAACATGCTCACTGCATATATCAGTGGTAGACTAATAGATTAAAATGTCGTCAATATACACTATGATGAAAACATCCAGATGCTCCCTCACCACTTCGTTCAAGAAGTATTGAAATGCTGCCGAGGCATTACATAGCCAAAAGGGCATCACCCTGTACTCAAATTGCCCGTACCTGGTGCGAAAAACAGTCTTCCATTCATCGTCCTGTCTCATCCGAACTAAATGGTAAGCCCCTCACAGATCTAATTTAGTGAAAATAGTCGCATTCTTTACTTGATCCAATAATAGGCTAATCAGCGGAAGAGGGTATCTGTTTTTAACTGTCACTTGGTTGAGGGCTCTAAAGTCTATGCAAGTCCTCAACTCACCATTCACTTTAGAGATAAAAAACAAAGGAGAGGCTGCGGGTGATTTGGACGGGCGTATAAACCCGTTAGCTAGATACGTGTCTAAATATTTCCTCAAATGCTCATTCTCAGCCTCTGACAATGCATATATGCGACCAGAAGGCACCACCGCTCTCGGGATTAAGTCGATCTGACAGTCGTGCTGCCGATGTGGTGGCAACACCTCTGCTTTCTTGTCACAAAAAACCTCCCTGAACTCGTGATACATATCTGGAAGAATGATGTCTTGTTCTGCAGCAGTGGCAATAGAATGTTTCATAACCAAAGCTTGTATGGAATTCCTTTTCTCATTCTCCAGTCCCCATGATTCACTAACCATGCTTGCCAACTAAGGGGCAGATTTACAAGACCCTTGCACCACTTTTGCATCACTTTTCCCATGTTAAAAATGACGCAAAAGTGGCGCAAGGGCCTTGTAAATAAGCCCCTAGGTCTTGCCACCTCACTTTTGACCCTAGCTTGAAATTGCTCAGTGTGTAGCATGCATATCACCTTTTCCAGGCTAATAACAACTTGAGTCTGAATCTCAATGGGTTGAATTGTGGATTTCTGCCTGGTAAGAGCATCAGCCTTTCTATTTTCTTTGCCCGGTCTGTAAGTAAGGACGAACTGAAATTCCTCAAAGAAGAGCATCCATCGCAATTGTCTAGGGAACAATACACAAGCTGATTTCATAAATTGTAAGTTACGGTGATCAGTGTATACCGTAAATATGTGTCTTGCCCCCATTAAGTAGTGTAGCCATTCCTTAAAAGCTTCCTTAATGGCCAAGAGTTCTTTTTCTGCTACTGTGTAATGTCTCTCAGCTTCTTTAAGCTTTCGGAACATGTATGCCACTGGATGTAACTGCCCATTGTTTAAGTTCCGTTGAGACAACACTGCTCCGATAGCAATCTCGGAAGCATCTGCTTCCACTGTGTAAGGTTTCTCTGGGTTGGGATGAGCCAATATCGGTGCGGAGGTGAAAGCCTTTTTCAAATGCTCAAAAGATTGTTGGGCTTCCTCTGTCCATCGAAATTTTAACTTCTTTTTCAGTAGACAGGTTATAGGTGATACCACATGAGAGAACTGATCGATAAATCTACAGTAAAAATTGGCAAAGCCCAAGAAGCATTGCACATCTCGAACAGTGACAGGAATGGGCCATTCTAGTATCGCTTGAATCTTTCGTTCGGACATCTCTTTCCCCTGCTCGGATAACATCACCCCTAAGAACTCTACTCGGGGAACATGAAACTCACATTTGCTGAGTTTGCAGAAGAGGTTATTCTTTTGAAGAGCTTTCAAAACCAATTTAACATGCTCACTGCGTATATCAGTGGTAGACTAATAGATTAAAATGTCGTCAATATACACTATGATGAAAACATCCAGATGCTCCCTCACCACTTCGTTCAAGAAGTATTGAAATGCTGCCGAGGCATTACATAGCCAAAAGGACATCACCCTGTACTCAAATTGCCCATACCTGGTGCGAAAAACAGTCTTCCATTCATCGTCCTGTCTCATCTGAACTAAATGGTAAGCCCCTCACAGATCTAATTTAGTGAAAATAGTCGCATTCTTTACTTGATCCAATAATAGGCTAATCAGCGGAAGAGGGTATCTGTTTTTAACTGTCACTTGGTTGAGGGCTCTAAAGTCTATGGAAGTCCTCAACTCAAAATTCACTTTAGAGATAAAAAACAAAGGAGAGGCTGCGGGTGATTTGGACGGGCGTATAAACTTGTTAGCTAGATACGTGTCTAAATATTTCCTCAAATGCTCATTCTCAGCCTCTGACAATGCATATATGCGACCAGAAGGCACCACCGGTCCCGGGATTAAGTCGATCTGACAGTCGTACTGCCGATGTGGTGGCAACACCTCTGCTTTCTTGTCACAAAAAACCTCCCTGAACTCGTGATACATATCTGGAAGAATGATGTCTTGTTCTGCAGCAGTGGCAATAGAATGTTTCATAACCAAAGCTTGTATGGGAAAGGGCAACTGAATCACACAGTGCTGCTTACAAAGCAGAGTCTCAAAACAAACAGTCTTTTTAGCCCAATCTATAGTTGGGTTGTGCTTTTGCAGCCATGGCAACCCCAATATTAGGCCATACTGAGGGGCTTTGATAATGTTGAACACTATTCGATCAGTGGGAGTCTCATTACTTAAAATTTCTAATTCCTGCGTTTGCCAGCGTATGGGTCCTGAGTCCAGCTTTCGGCCATCCACCGCTAGAACTATTTCCATCTCAGTTTCCTTTTCTATCTTTATTCCTAACTGGACTACCAGAGCTTTATCCATAAACAACACCGTGGCCCCAGAATCTAGTAATGCCTTTACATCGTATGAACCAGAACCAGCTTTCAACTGGATGTCTAAATAGAAGATTTCCTTGTTTACTGAAGGGATTACAGCATAGCCCTGGTGATTCCCTTCCACAGACCCAGAGCCCTTTAGTTTTTCATCCCCTTAAGGAGGATTGCAGCTGTCTTTTGCTCCCCCTCAGCTCTACCCTTAGGTTTCGAAAAGCAATTTCTCACAAAATGTCCCTTTTTGCCACAATATAAACAGAGGCCTAGTTTCCTTCTTTGTTCTTTTTCCTCGCTCGATAGGGAAGCCCTTACTGTCCCTATCTCCATCGGTTCGGGCGTGGTGGCAATTCTCCCTCCTTTTATCTGACTCTTTTCATAGCGAGGAGAAGGGTGATCTCCTCTTTTCTTTGCCCCCTTACGTTCACTGATCCTGTAATCTAACCGCAAAGTTAGGTTAATCAAATCTAAGCAGGAAGTAGGTTGGGGATCTATCTGGGCTAGAACATCTTTCAGATCTTCCCTTAACCCCTGATAAAACAAAGCCGCTTGCTTTTCCTCTGGCCAATGGGTTTCAGCCACCAATCTTTGAAAAGTGGTAATATACCACACCAATTCCTTGTTGCCTTGCTTCAATTCCAGTAAATCTCGATCTGCGGTAAAGGTCGTGACTCTAAGATCAAACATGCGCTCAAACTCTTGCCGAAAACCATCCCAATCATACAACAAAGCATCATCTTTTCTAACCAAAGGAACGGCCCATTGAGCAGCATCTCCAACCAAATAAGAAATCACAAAGGCAACTCTGGCTTGATTTGTTATAAATACCTTTGGACGACAGGTGAAATGCAACAGTATTTGTGTCATGAACACCTGTGCCTTGGTAGGCTCTCCATTGAATCTTTCCGGAACCGCCAAGGGTATTTGAGTGGGCATTTCCACAGTAATAGGGGTGGAAGCGGAGGCAGGGCCACTCGTTGGCCACGAAAAGCCCCCATTAGAACGACCGCCTGTTGCATCAAACGGATTTCTTTGTAACCAATCCACCCTTTCTTGCAAAACCGCTGTTTGCTCTCGTGAAGCTGCCAATTCATTCTGTATCAATTGTAAAGCAGCAAAAACATCATCTAACGTGGCCATACTTGAGCAACCGATCGACCGGGGGGGGGGGGTTAAGAAAACGTGGGCAGATTATTCTGTCATCTGCAGGTTACCCCGGAGTCGATTTGATGCTAAATTATGGTCCACCCCTTGATCGGCCCAATTCTGTTAGTGTAATAACACATAAAATTGATCAGATCAAGTGAGGGAAGGAAGGGAAGGGAACAGCAGGTAAGGAGAGCTAAAAGAGAATTCCACACATTAGACACCAAGGTACCATACCACATATATACAAACACTTATAGGCAGTATCTAATACCTGTAAAGCAAAATACGTAGGATTAGAGACAAGATATCTTTTGTTGACCAAAGATAGAAGGCTTAGAACAGTCTGATCCTGTAAAACATGATAAATCATATATCACATCAAACCTTTTAAAGGGTTCTTGCTAAACTTTGTTTAAGAAGTCAGTTTGGATCTCCAGATACATACCAATTGTATCTACTGCCCAGTGTCACAGGGGAAGAGGAAGAAACCTTGTGTAATACTCCTCCCCTGTTAATTTGCGAATAGAAAACATAGAACAAGTTAGCTCCGCACAAGCCAGGTACTCTCTAGTATTTTGAGAATATACCGGCAGAAGGATGTAGAATACTTTGTAATAAATCAATGTGGCATTTGATCGTTAGTCAAAAGAATGTTTGTTCTCCAGGTTCCAAATCACGAAACACCATACCAAAGAAAGATAAACCTGCAGGGCTGTTCCCACCTGTGCAGTTGATAAATACTGACAAAAAGTCAAGCAGTGAAAGAAGCAGTCATCCTTAATAGAATTAGCCAAGAGGAAGAAATAAACAGACTCAGCCGAGTCTCTTATGAACAAAGGGGCCCTCTCCATGAGGTTCGGAATTCCTGAAACAATTAGCACTGATCAGAGTACACCGAGATGTATTTAAATGTCTCCTGCACTCGCATCTCTCGAGCGCCCGAGCACTGTATGTAAACCACAGCGTGTAACTCCACACACAGCAAGTCAAGGTCAAAATACCAAAGCGTGTGAAACACGCACCGAGGGTCAATACTTTACCCCTCCTGGAGCACCGCAGTCTTATCCAAGGGCTGGAGCACGAACACGACAGCAGCACCGCAGTTTCACTGGAACACGAACACGGCAGCACCTCTGCTGTCAGAATCGACAATAATCTGCCTCGAGTCTTCCGGGAGGCAGTCTTTTGAGGTTGCCAGCCTAGGAAACTTCCCAGGATTCCCTGCGGAGAGAACAGGAAGTAACCCCCCAGGGATCATGGGAATTGCAGTCCACAAAATCCCACACGTCTTTGCTGATCCCCCAGGAATCAAAGCGGGACAGCGTTCACCCTATAGCAATCCGTGACAAACATAGACAGACCTGGGACACATCTAGAAGATAGGTAAAGTGATTGCTACTCCACTCTGTGAAATACAGACAAGTCCCCACAGGCAAACCAAGACCAAGTGCGGACATCACACGCAGCGGCTCTTCCCAAACACCAATAATCTCCCCCAGATCTAGCATACGAATATATGTGTAGACACCGCTCCTGCTATAGTTGAGTTAGTAAAGTTTGTTTGTTTTTTAGCGTAAGAGGTATCAATGGCAATATGACACTCCCTGACCCAATAATGCAGTCTTACAAGTGTAAACCTCCAAATGTTCACAGGACTGGAATGTGTTGGACCCAATTACGGGGATATACTATTTGAATGCAATAAGAGGTAAAGATAAGCAAAAGTAGAATCTAAGGGATATACGTACCGTACCGGTAACCTTATAACCAACTTACATACATCACTAAACCTCACATGTGAAATGTTGTATGATGCAATTTGTGCAACCACTGTGCGAAAATATTATGGTGTAATGTACTGTACGCAATCAAAATGCCAATAAAGATACTTTAAAAAAAATGCATAAAATGCATGCTGCTGGCACCACAATATTTCACACAGTATCTAATACCCAAACAATTTGTTTAAAGGCATCGGAGACAACACGCGTACTGCTGTGTATTACCAAAAACGAAATAATTTGTTGAAAGGCATCGGAGACACCACGTATAAAACGTGTACTGCTGGCACGACAATATTTCACACAATGCTTAATCCCCAAAACAAAATAATTAGTTTATAGCCATCGGAGGGAGAAATGTTTAAAAAAAACTGAAAATGCAGACAGCAAACACACATAATATGCGTGCTGCTACCACGACAATATTTGACAAAGAAGGTGTTGGAGGCAAGAATGTTTTAAAAAATGCATGCAGACAGAATGAGACAAACAACAAAACAAACAAGCACACTCTAAATGCATGCAGCCAGGGAAAGATAAGAACAAGTAAATAGTAAACGCTATGCAGCTTTAACCAAAAGGAAAAAAAAGTTCGACCCACCAAAGCAGATGGGAATTAGTACTTAGGCCACGGAAAACAGATAAGAGAAACACAGAAGGTAGAAGAGGCTGCAACCAATAGAAACGAGGAAAAGTAAAGTGGCAAGCTCATGGACCAATAAGAAGTGAAGGCGGGATGTAAGTCCCTTTTAAGATATATTAAATACAATAGATTTCACAAGCACAGCGCAAACGCTGTGCAGGTGAAACCTAAAAATGGTATTTGGCCTCACAGGTTAGAGGCAGGCAGTAAACATACAAATGTTTAAGGGTGCAGTTAGGCACCAGCACAAGCTGGGTGTAAACTATAGTCAGTGAGCTGCTGGAATGGATCAGAGCACCGGGCTTGTGACTGCGCACTGACTCTGCAATGCAGCTGAGGCACTGCTCTCTAAGCCCATCCTTTTGTGTGGACTGGGTCATGGGCTCAAGGCCTGCAGCCCCTCCCTTCTTCCTCAACAACCAATGCCACTCCACCCAGGCTAGTTTTGTAAGTTTGTTTTAAACAACACATGCAAATTAATTCAATCATCTCATGGTTTATGGTTCTCACTTGTAGGGGGCCATGCAAAAATATAGGATGGCCTGCCACTCTGCTACCCCTGCCTACGTCCCTGACAGTGACGCACTCCAAAAGCTGCACAGGAAGCAGGACACTGGAACCAGCACAGTCTGTCCTCAAATTCAAAACTCATAATGCCAAGCTGTGCAGACTTCTATGCCCATCTTGTCGCCTGCAGCCTCTAACCACACCCTTATACAACTCGTCACAGGGTGGGTTGGGGGTCAGTGAGGCTGCTGACCCCACCCCACCCTATGATGATTTGTGAAAGGGTGGGGTGGCTTGGCTCCAGCTCCTGAAGGACGTGCAGCCTCTGGTGCTACATACCTTCAGCCTGAAGCACCCGGATGCTAACTTTTCACCACATCATCAGGGGGTGGAGCTTAGCCCAGAAGGCAGGAGGGAAATGCAACTGAGTTGAGTGCCTTTAAAGTGCTGCCCTCGGTTCATCTTTATTTTCTTTTAAATGTGAGGAAATGAAAAAGAAATTCTGGGGTAAAAGTAAAGGGAGTGGAGCGCCAGCGCCCATGTAAGAGAACCGCCCCTGATAGCAAGAGATTTTATATTGTGAACCCCAGCCGCGGTCCGTGTAGGTAAGAGCAGTGGGGCGTGGAGCCGGGTGGGGGGGATTTCTACAGACGACGAGGGAAAATTAATAATTTATTTAATTTTCCCTCGTCACCATCCGCCGAAATCCCTCCCCCCAACCCGGTCCTACCATTCTTACCTGCACGGGCCGCGGCTGGTGAACCCTCTGTCAATTGCAAAAGGATGGCTTTCTACATTGTGAACTCAGTGACAAACACCAGTGGGACATTTTTAACTCTGACATATGCATCAGGAAGGGGATCAATACGAATGCCCCTTTTCTTGGTCTGGAACTGGAAAATGTTTGATATCTCCACAGTGTGATTTAGGGTTCATGCCAATGTATACATTTAGATTTCCTAAAATGTTTGATGGTTCCTTTTAGGCAGCAACCCCATGGTCATGTTTATTTATTTTCACGTTAAGGCCAACAGGCTTCCTTTATGGATTATTAAATGTGGCGACAAATGCAAAATGCCTCTCATTATGTACTGTGAACAATTTGACAAAGCGTATAGGCTTATCCTAGTTGATTGTGAAAAGGCTTATGTTTTCCAATAGCCCATTTATAGGAGCATTGCTAGTTATTAGGACTGTAGCCCTCTGGTGTGCAGATTGTCAAATAGCGCCTAATAGATAATGGGAGCAGACCCCATTTATAGGGTGTGCTGCCACCTGTGATATTTCTTTGCAGTACATGATGTGAAACTTCAAGATGAGGGGCTCCAATTTTTAATTCTACCTGACATCATATAAATATTGATCATTTTGATTACAGTATTTAGTTGATTGTTCCATGAATTACTGACCCTTTTTAAAGAAATACTATCGGTTGTAAATTGGTTTATTGTGAGTCATTTTTGTGTGCTGCTCAGTCTAGCTTGGCTTACCAAAATTTCTTATCTATTGCCTTCAGATTGTGCAAAATGCAGATGCCACATCTGTTACTTAATGTACGTCTGCACGCTTCTGTTAAACCCCTATTGGACTTCCTCCACAGGTTACCAGTGAATAAATGGTTCTTGTTAAAGACACATTGCATGGTGTACAAAGCACTTGCTGACATTTGTCCTGAGTATTTTTGCTCTCGGCTTCAGCCTTAACTGCCCTCTCACATGTTTTGTTCTTCTTCTCATGCACTCTTGGTGATGCCCATGCTCCATGACACCAACGCAGGCAGGAGCTCTTTCTTTGTTCCGGCTGATATTACCAGTACCCCATAGGTAAAAGACCATGCCTGGGTCAGCTCATAGCCTTCTATGTTCCTTTGGAAGTTCAGATTGCAGCACACCCAAGCCAGACCTATTGGCATTGCCAATGATTGTTGAATTTTCTGTACAAAAGAGCAATTCAAATGAATAACTTCCACTACACAGGGCACTTGTGATTTCAGATCTTTGGTGCAATGCATGTTATAGTCTAGCAGTCAGTAGCGGCTGCTACCGGACAGGGGTGGTGGTGGGGGTAATGAAAAAAAAGGACTTACCTGGAACGGCCGGCTGGCCGCCGCCTCTCCTCCGTCCTCTTCCATCTTCCTTTTTCCTGTCTCGGCCGGCAGCAGGAAGCACCCGGGCACACAGGCTCTCCTGGGGCAATCACTATCCCCTGGTTCGGCGCTCAGACGGGGACAGGGAGCCTGTGCATGTTCCTCACCAGACTGTGTAATGCACACACAGTCATGCCCACTTAGGGAGTGCAAACCACTCCTCCCCCTGCTCTGGCAGGCCCAGCCTGCCACTGACTGCAATAGGAAAAATAAAATGATAATAACGATAAGTTATTATCATTTTATTTTTCCTTTTGAGCAGTGGGGCGATGCTCCTCCGCCTTAGCGGAGGAGCCGCCACTGCTAGCAGGAAGGAGCTGTGTAATATCTTTTAATCACAGCCTCTTTATATACATGCAGATGTTACTGGTTAAAAACTGCCACTTTTAAAAACGAATGTGTGCTCAATATTGAAAGAGTTTAAAAAAGATATATCAATGGTCACAATCTGAAGGTCCTTAATAAATGTTTCCACAACAGTATGGTCAGGTTTCATTACCCCTTTACCCACCTCTAGAGTTGCCACTGCTTCCAAAGAAAAATACCAACCATTTGTTCATGTTTTAAGATTTTGCAGAGGCCTGTGAATGATACTTAAATAGGAGTTTATATAAAATCATCTGTATTTATGTTTAACTTGGCTTTGCTGCCTTCGTTTACTTCATCTATCAGTCTTTGGGCCATTAAGGCAGGCCCAGAACACATTTCTGCTTTATATTTGCTATTTTAAGTCTGTACCAATAAAAGGCAAATATTTCGTCTTGAGGTGATTTTCCTAAATTGTGTACCAGTCAGGTCGTTAAGACACTGGTTCTGCCGGTAAAAAAAAGCCAGCTAGTAACCCTACCACCTTAATTGTCCCAGCTCATACCAACATGAGGATGTCCGACACCTACAGGAAGATATCCATAATAATATAAATGAGAAAAAGGCTGTTTTCTTTTTGTTAGCTCTTTTCAAAAGATTTACTTTCCTTTCTATGTTAAAAAACACCGGAGCTTATTTAAAAGCCCCTTGCCCCACTGGTACGTCACTTTTTCCTATGTTAAAAGTGATGCACTGGTAAGCAAGCCACACCGATCCCTATAACTCACCACACCCCTCTAATCAACACCTGTTTTTCTGTCTCCTCACAGAGACGATACTCTTGTGTGCTCCTGACCTCTCCTGCTGCAGTGATCTGCTATTTTCATTTAGTTCACTTGTAACTTTGTGGCCTACTGTGTTGTAACTCCCTGTTCCTCAGGCACCCATCTTTGACGTCTGTGTGCTGTCCTGCTCAAGTGTATCCGCTGGTGTGGATGGTGCCGCTCGCCTGTGCTGTGCGTTAATCGGTGATAGTTGGCATTGCCGATCCTCCAGGCGCTATCTGATTGAGCACTGGGGGGTCTTTCAGTGCAATATGTTATTACCTCCTCGTCTGTCTTCCTCGCCACAGTAATTCACACATCAGCTTGTCTGTGAGCGGGCCACCTGCTGAGTCTCTGATTGCTGCGTACTCCGCCGGTCTTGTCCTGCTAGAGCGGACTTGCCGGTGAGTCGCAGTCTTTCTGTTAGGCGGTTACCCACCTTTCCACCTTCCCTGGTGCTGCAATTCACAGTGTTCGGGGCAGTCAAGGTTCCTCTTCCTCTCTTGTTCCGCTGGTTCGACTCGATTGGAGTGTGGGCGTGGCTGTTGCAGTTCATGGGCGGCCCAGGGGGTCTATTTACAGCTTGCTGGATGTGCCGACGGCCGCTGCGTTGCATTATGGGAATGTTTCCCTCGCAACTGGGACGCTTTCGGCGTCAGGTGTTTGCCGGTTCATTTAGTTTAGTTATTCCTGTGTTGGGCAGTTTGGTGCTGTGCTGCATGATGGAGTCAGGTGGCGAAGCACTTGATAAGTCCCATAACGTGGAGGAGGTGGAAACATTGGAGCCTCTGTCGGTAGCTACTATTCTGCAGATGATTCAGGCTGCTGTGGCTGCTGCATTCCATATAGGGAGGCTGTTCCTCCTTCTAAAAAATCGAGGGTGGATCCTGGTCCCTCGCATGAATCTGATGGAGAGGAGGATGTGGAGCTGAAGGGTCGTTATGTGCAGGGTTCTGACTTGAAGGAGGTCCTTCAGCACATTCGGTCTAATTTGTTGTTTCCTGAGGCGGGTGTATCTGAGGAAGACACAGATTTATTTTCCCAGTATCAGAAGAAGGAGCCTAAGTCCTTACCTATTCATTCTTCAGTTATGAGGGTTTTGGAATCTGAATGGAAGGATATTTATAAGCATGGGTTTCCCCATTTTTTGGTGAGGCGCTATCCTTTGCAGGACTTTGTGGAAAAGTTCACTGCTTCTGTGAAAGTGGATTCATTGATGGCTGGGATGACTTCAAAGGGTGCTATTATTTTGGAGGATGCTTCTCTGGTGGACCCTGTTGATAAGAAGGTGGATGCGGCTGTTAAGCGTACTTTTGCGGATTCCAATTTTGCTATTAGAGCTGTGGCCTATTCCTTGTATACTATTCAGACTTTACTGAAGGACTTCCAGTCTTTGGCTGAGTTGATGGACTAGAGCGAAGACATTTCACCCACCCTCGCTCTGGTGGAGCAGCAGGTGTGTCTCTTATCTGACATTTCTTTTGATTCATTGGGGCGGCGGCCTCTACCTCTGGCTCTTCTGTCGCTGCTCGCCGCCAGATGTGGCTACCTTCTAGGAAGGCGGATGCGAATCAGAAGGGGTTGTTGATGAAAATTCCTTTCTCGGGGTGAAGCTCTTTGGACCTCTTTTGGAGGATATGGTTAAGAAGTCTGCTGAGGATTGCAAACTTCTGATTCCGGAGGGGTTAGCCCGTCCACGATTCCTTGGTGCCCAGGATAGACACAGGTCTTCTCTTCATAACTTACCTGGACATAGAAAGTTGTTAAAGTGTTTGCGAATATGGGGAGAGTGTGCTGGTCAAGCTGTTGCATATCTGTGGACCGTGGATTGTACCTGAAAGAGCAATTATTGTTCAGGGATCTATCTGGTGGTTATGAGATGGTGTAGTTATCTTGGACACAAAATATAACCAAAGGGAGGAGGGCGTGGAGGGTGGAATAGGGCCATCACATATCCTCCCTATGCTATTTAACAAATCAAAAAATGTGACGTTCCAGAACAACCCTCTATCCTAGAACTGTAGTAGGAGTTTTTCAATGCTTACCCACCTAGATGGCATGCTTCATCATAGGGTTCAGCTCAACACTAAACGGGCAATACAGTGCCTAGTGGGCTCCACATAAACAAGGGGTCTCTTCTTTAGGAGATCTTTTAACTATCCGTGATCCATGGTAATGCTACAGTGACAATGGTGAGTGTCTTGTGCAATGAGCAGAAACAACGTGAATACTAACATTGACTGTGAATTCCTACATTAAAATGTTAATTTCATGGGGATTCATAACAAGGCTAAAACAAATATGAGGAACAATTGAACCCTAATTGTTCTGTGGTCCCTCAACTATGGCCTACAAGTTTCAAGCCAGACTGTCTCTCTGGGTCATGCTGCATTTCTTCAGGACCCTATTCTTCTCAATCTACTTCAAAGGGATGATCCTATTGACTAATGTCCCTACTACTAATATGCTAGCCTCTTTGTGCAAAACTTGTATGAAAGAGCCCCTACGTCTGGAGACTCACATGCTTTGGGCAGAGTCGACCCTCACAAACGTAAGTCTCAGTCTGTAGAGGGAATATGGAGGAGTCAAGCACCCAAGCAATTCAAGGTACTAGTCGTTATGGTATGCCAACTTTGGAACCTACCTGCACTTCCTAATCCCAAAATATCTCTGGACCGACGAGCACAGATAGGTTTCCAGGATGGCTACTATAATGACCAATACCTTGACTGGCTTAGATGGTTGACTCTTATAGGGGCCCATACTTATGTTTGGGCCGATCCTCTTTGCTTAAAGCACAATTTGTTGAAGGTTGCAAGCCTCAAGGTTGGACTTGATGGCTGCAGTTGTAGTTAGATTATTTTGACAAACCAGATGTCGAGGTTCCCTAGAACGTATACGTATGCGATAAGTGAGCGACAATGTATCGCATAAGCTCACATTTTAAACTACTCTAAATGAAGGCCTTGGAGTTTGGTAACCATTTTTATATTAGGTTAATTAGAATATCCCAGGCACTGACATTGACTCATGCGCAAATGAGAACATTTTGTGAATTAGCCAAGCAGACATAAATTAGTGCCATGTGTAAGTGTAACTTATCATAATTTACACTTGTTTTGTGAAAAGTTCTGAAGATTTCTGCAGTGAAGAGAAGCGTGAGAAGAAGGTGAAATGAAGTGGGCTCGAGACAAAGAGGGGAGGGAGAGAGTTTGACAGAGGGCACTCTTTTGCAGAAGCACAGGTTAGGATTCAGCAATTGGTCCTAGCCACAGACACTCCTTGAGGACCCGTCTCCATCTTGGCCTCCAAGTCAAGGAAGCAGCTTTGACAGCAAGGTTCCCACCCTGACACCCACAACCACACAGCGGTGAGCACCTCTCAACAATTGTTTCCCTCACAAGGTTCTGGGAAGACATTTTGCACCAGTTGCATATATACCTGCAGTGCATTCAAGGAAACAATGAAAAACAGCCTCTGCCAGCAACAACTTTAATTACTAACACAAAAGACAATTGAATAAAATTCAGAGAGAGAAGCAAGATTTTAGCTAAGTAAACAGCTAAAGTGCACTAAGCAGCTCTGCAATAAAAATATTGACTTTCATTAAGGCACTGCTAGAACCAAGTGCGAAACACCTGCCAGAACTGTTTGCAATTACCTGACACAAAATAAGTTTATCTATCCTTAAAGAAATAAACTAACACCTCCGCTCTGATCTAAAAGATATCAGGAATGGAGAAGCCACGGTGAAACTGGTGGATTTATTGTCCAAGCGTTGAGCGGCACATCTATCCGAATTAGAATTTGGTAAATGCCCCCGAGCAGAAACACCTCCGCCTCCACCGTCCACTCTGCCAAGCTACAGAGGTAATTCTGCCAGTATTGTTGCTGAGCAATCGCTGACTCGAGAATATAGTAAAACAAAGGATTTCTATAACTGTTCTAAATACTCCTGCCTGTTTGGAAGCAGCCATACTGTTCTATCAGAATTATATGCAATGCTTATTTTTTTTAAATTTCAAAATGTTATTGTAAGCATATGGCCACCATGTTTAGGTGGCAGTATATTCTTCTATTTTTAATCTTATTATCGTGGCATGTGGTTGAAATACATTATTTTTTAAAAATAACATGTCACATTGCCAAAGACAGATTTATTGTCTTTGCAAATTCACAGCTATACAGTTCAAGCACGGAATTCACTTGCAATGCAGCAATAATAGGGAAAACGATTTTAGTGACCAACCATTTTTCTCGGCCCCCACTTGACGGATCACCCCAAAACTTTCCAAAAAGGAGCTGAGGTGGATGATCTTATGTTTTGGAAAGTTTTGCGAAGATTTGTCATATGGCACCAAAGTTATTGGCTTTTTCGAGTATTTTTTTCTGTGTAGACACTCAAACAGTTGCTTTATTTTTTATTGTTTTTATACCTTTCATAGGTACTGCAGTATTCCCAAGTGAACTATAAAACCAATGAGAAGGTCTTGGAGGAATCCCGCATGGGTTGTACTTCCTGTTCTGGATGTTGCAGGAGTACTGCAGGAACTGGAATTATTTATAAAATTGTGTTCACTATGAAAGAGTAGATTTATTTAAACTTTGATCCCAGAGGTTTCTTCCCGGGCCCAAATGACAAAGTTGTTTTGCATGTTATGGTGGAATTTTGGTGTTTTTAGGTGCTGTGGTACTGTGCTACCAAAAAAACGGTACCTCTGAACCGGCAAAAGGCAAAGAAACAACATCTCATTGGCTAATATTGTTAGCTTAATATATAGACAAGAATGTCTTGCACCCAACCCACCACAGGCAGCCAACACCCCTGCCATGCACGGCCTTCTGCCATGCGCAACATGGGTTTGGCCACACGCATTTCCACCCTACATCTTACATATTTTTTATTATTTCTTTGGTAGCGCCATACTCCTGCAGTACCGCCACCATGCGTCAACCCTGAGTACTGCCTGACCATGCAAGCTTCAGATTGTGAAGCTTGCTTTGGTCTTGTAGCACTGAGTCTTCCGCGGAATTCCTTTGGACAACACAGGGGTCTGCGCTGAGTCTCACGGGAGTACAGCAACACCCTCTGAATGATTTTTTTTCATTTTGGCTTTAAGGGGGTGGCATCTCCACAGAAGAGCCAGGGGGTCAGGGTACCCCTACCTTGCCCCCTTATGTGTTATTTTTATTTTAACTTTAGGACACAAGGACTTAGTCTCTGTGCCATGTAATGGCAGCCCCAACATTTTTCTTCGGGTTGCGACCTGGCAATTAGATCACTTGGTCACAAAGGACCAGTACTTTGTGACCAAGGGTTCAATAGGAAAAAAAACATCATGGGCAATCAGAACACTCTGTTTTTAGGTCGAGCCTCGAGTAGCGCGCAAGCGCTGCTCTGCGAGACTTATAGTTAGGGAGTTTGAAAAGCTGACCAGACGCTCGTGCGTCATGGCCTTTTTCCTGCTGTTACGCGCGCAGGGCCGACATCTGTTTCCCATTATCGTGCCCAGACGCGTGCGCGATAATTGGAAACACATGCCTGCCGTGCGTGTAATCGCAGGCAAAGGCCATGACGCACGAGCGTCTGGTCAGCTCTGCAGGCTGCGTCGCTCGCTCGCCCCCGCTCCTCTCTTGTTTTAAATTGTGTTTAATTCAAGCAAAAAAAAAAAAGCAGCAGCAGAAGCTCCGCTCCTTGTCCCTGAGCAGAGCTGGGAGCAGAGCAGCCTTCATCCGGGCCCGAGTGTGAGTACTGCCCTCCTCATCCTCACTGCGCCTTCATAAGGGTGGTGGGCAGTAAATAAAACGGGGATACAGGAAGAGCATGTTTGTGTATTTATATTTGTGTGCCTGTGAAGTTTTTGGGAGCAGGTGCAGTGCGAGCGGGGCCGGGTTTCTGGTCTGGAAGGGGAAAGAGAACTTTTTTCTGCGTTTCATGGTGTGTATGCCGGGGGGTGTACCCTCGTTGTGAAGTGGGGGCTGGCCGGGGGAGGGCTTCGGCTTCCTTCCCAGAGAGAGGAGCACAAGGGCTTTTGTAGTGAATGGAGTCAGTCACGGCTGGGAGTAGGGGAGGGGATGTGGGGGGAGGGGGCAGAAGGAGGGAGAAGGGATCCATTTGCAGACAGCAGGTCAGTGGGAGCCGCAGGAAACAAGCAACAAACAAATGGGGGAAAATAAGAGACAGATTTATGGGAAAAGGAGGAAACGGTGTTGCAGGAAACGAGAAGGTGCAGGAAGTGACCTGTGGATGGGGGTGGGGGTAAGTTGCACAGACCTCGGGACGGACGGGGGAGGGTGCGCCGCCATGAGGGTAGGTTCCGGGGTTGGGAGGGGGGTATAAACCAGGTGGGGGCGGGTGGCGCGCCGCCGTGGAGGAGGTGTGGGGGCGCTATCGCTCGTATATTTTTCATCTGCGAGGGTGGGGTGCCAGAGGGCGGGAGTGCTCGGGGACGTTTGGTTTCTGCTGTTTAGCTTCCTTTGATTGTGTTTTCAGATTGGGTTGTTGCTAGGGAAATGGAGGACTGGGGTGACGGGGACTGTGCCGTTCGTTGTTCGATCCATGAGAAACGGAGTGCATCGTGGGCCCCAAGCGGCTCAGTTTCTTGGGGGATTGGCGCGTGTGCCCTGCGCCAGCGGGCCGATGGCCATCTTTTGGGGGTGTCTTATACTATCTGGGTCTCCGTAGGAGGGCTCTTGAGCAGCAGAGTGAAGCCGGGTGTTCTTGGTTTTTCAAATAGTCAGAGCTCCTAAAAAGTAGGGTGACTGTATTGGGGTGACCCGTATTGAGATGGGAGGGGTTGTACACCTAGGCTTTACCTAATGTATGGTCTGGATAAGTGTTGGGCAGTTTACGTTTGGGTGCCGGAGGGGGTGCCTGGACGCGTATGTGAGGGTTCCCATACAAGTAGATGTGTGTTTACGGGGTTCTGTACAGAGGGGGTTGCCTATCGGCTGGTGGGGTGCCCTCTTTAGCTGGGTCCTGTATCGGTGCTTGTCTGAGTTGAGGGTTTCTGTGCAGCTATGTCTGTTCGTGTGTGGTCCTTTTTTGGGGGTCACACACAGGGTGTCTGGGGAGAGTCGGGGATTTTTATAGGTGGATCCAACATAGTTCGTGATCAGAAGTTTTTTTTGGGGGGGGGGTGCCCTCTACAGCCAAGGTATCTGTTTGAGGGGCGGTCCTGCACAAATGGGCTAAGGAGGGGGTCGGGGGTTCAAGTCCTTTACGGGGGGCTGATACACGGCTAAGGGGGTCTGCAGCACGTCTGTGTGAACCACGATAGAACCGCTGATCCACTGATACCAGTACAGCTGCGTTTCTGATTTCTTTGGGAGCGTGGGCAGCGCTGGTTTATTGAGGCTGGGGGTGGTCTGGAGCGATGTATGTTGTGCGGGGATGCTCAGGTGCTGTACTGGTTAATGTGTAGGCGGGTGGTGATGAAATACTCAGAGCTGCCTCAGTCTGACACCTGCTCCTCACCCCCTCTTAATTTCCTGTAAATCTTTATTTATTTCTCATTTTTCTCTCTCTGTATGGAGCCGCCCTTGGCCTATTAGAGACGGGCGCCCCCATTCAGTTACAGGTATTATTTATTGATGTTTTTGTTTGTGTTATTGCAGAACTATATCAATTAACCGGGAGTGATATTTAGGCCAATTAATTTATAGTATATTAACGTACAAGAGACGAATTTGAACTACTTAGATTTTAAGTCCATACGTGGGATGGTATAGAATATACCATGTACGTTGTAGTAAGTATATCCATGTTTTTGAGGTTGTTTGTCCATGGTATACCGACCTACGTCACAGGCGGTTGGTTTACACTATATCCATGTGGTGAGTTGCATAGTGTGTACAGTGTGTTGTGAACGTGTAGGCTGCACAAACAGAATTGAAAATATAATTGCGAAAATCTCAACCTTGCATAATTGGATCCATACAAAGAAGCAACCTGTATTTAATTCCTAGATATAACCAAACTAATTTCCAACTTATATGGGAATTATTAAATATCCTATTCTTGCTGTAGTCGGAACTTATTTGTGACTAGTACGTGAATATTGTTTGTAAGTGCAGGTCAAAATTTTGTGTGTAGCTATTTAGGTACTCTGTTTAGCAGTCTTTTTTTTTGTCAAAGAGGTTTTTACAGTGCATGTTTTCACATGTATAAGACGGTTAGTAGGAATCTAGTACAGTTAACTGCACTCTCCATACTGCATCCCTTTTCCTTGCTGCTTCTCTCTAGCGCTATTCTACTTCTTGCCTCCTCTCCAATTTTATCTCTTTTACACTTTTGCCGCCTGTACTCATTCCTATGTTTTGAGTTGATTTTGTACCAGTCATCCAGGTCCTATAGATTTTTTTATTTTTTTTTGTATTGTGAAGTCTGTCTTCACTCTTTCATGTAGAGTGCCACTGACCCCTTCAGGTTGAGTACTTTTTTATGAGTGTATAAATAAATTAGTTGGTAGGTTATCCATGTCCACGGATGAAGGTTTGTATAGAATATCCGTGTGCGTGGGGCGAGCTTCAATCACCCGGAGGTGCTTGTATATCCACCTATTTCTAGTGAGCTGTTTTTTTTTATACCCCCATTCGTGCTGTCTGCAGCAGCTAGTGCATGGCATACATAGGCTTTGACATGAACGTGACCTATATGTACAGTATATGGAAATACATAAAGCTGAGCTGAGGCATAGGTGTGCACTATGCTTCAGCTCACTGCACATATTTACTATAAACAACTTTGCTTTCTACATCAGTACACTGTTGAGCATTTCAGGTGGGCAAAATATCAATCATTCAGTATTTTGTAAAGTGCTGCTAATCACCCATGAGGGTATCCAGGCGCTAGGTTGCTGGGATCAGTTGAAAAGCCAGGTCTTGAGTCATTTCCTGAATTCCGCCACCGATGGTGATATCCGGAGGGGGGATGGGGGGGGCTCTTCCAGGACTTGACGGGGAGGTAGTGGAAGGAACAGCCTTTGCTGTGGCTTCAGAGGATGCCCAGTGTCTGGGCGAGGGATGCGGAGCGAAGGTCTCTGGATGGTTGGTGGAAGTTCAGGCGATGGTTGATGTCTGCTGGTCCTAGGTCGTGGAGGGCTTTGTAGGCGTGTGTTAATATCATGAATTGGCATCTTTTCCGTGTTGGAAGCCAGTGGAGGTTCCTAAGGTGTTGGGTGCTGTTGGTCTGTTTGGGCATGTTGAGGAGGAGTCTTGACGCTGAGTTCTGTATAGTCTGCAGTCTCAATCAGTTCAGTGGTGGTTCTTGCGTACAGTGCGTTTCCATAGTCCAGCTGGCTGGTGATTAGTGCTTGAGTGCTGGTTTTACTTGTGCCAATGGGGTGTCATTTGAAGATTCTTCGGAGCATGCGGAGAGTGTGGAAGCAGACCCAATATACTGCATTTATCTGTCGTTTCATGGTGAGTTTGCTGTCCAGGATGATGGTATGGTTGCAGGCGTGGTCTGTCGATGTGGGAGTGGGTCCGAGTTCAGCTGGCCACCAGTTGTCGTTCCAGGGGGAGGTGTTAGATCAGCACTTCAGTCTTGTCATTGTTGAGCTTCAGACAGTTGGCCTTCATCCAGTCGGCGACATTCTTCATGCAGTTGTAGAAATTGGTCTTCGTGGTGGTGAGGTCTGCTGAGAGCCAGAGTACGGCGTAGTATATGATGTTGAGATAGTAGGTTCTGATGAGGTCGGCTAGAGGTCTCGTGTAGGTGTTGAAGAGGATGGGTACTTCATGGACATGAGGTGAGCTTTTGTATAGTATGCTCTTGTAGACAAGGTGAACTGATTACGCTTTATCTATGACTTTGACATAGCGCATAGTACGTTGTGTACTCAACCTCTTTGTATATATCCACGTAGGTGTGGCCAGCTCTTGTATTTATACATGCGGTGAACCGCTGTACAACATATGTGTGCATTTTCTAATCTGGTGTATGATAGATACCTTTTAAATGAGAGTGAGTTCTCTGCAGCATATCACTGTACATAGAATGAACTGATTTATATTATTGTTCAGTAGATAGAGCCTAGATTTGTATATTACCCTGCTGGTGTTTTGTATTGGGACTGGTGTGTAGAATGTGCATATATGAGCAAGTGTATATAGGGGCGTAGGTTTGTGGACTTGTTTGGGGTATAACCAAGAACCCCCCCTTGGGCCTGTAAGGCCTAATTCAGGTCTGCTATGTCTGTTTGTTTTTCTGGTTGTCCTAACTTAAATATATATAGTGGTTGGCTTACCAAAAAGGTAGCTAATCTACATCCATTGAAGTACTCATAAAATGGATACAAATTTTCTACTTTTTGGAATTTACAAATATTGTCAGTAGCAGGCTTGGAAAGCTGCACCAGTCTTAGGTTTCCAGGCATACTACTGGCAATTGAACACTGAAACGTGCTGGGAAAAATGCTTGCAAATAGTCTATCTACTGGCAATCACTCAAGCCGGCATCCCGAACCATTGTTTTCCACCCACCGTGCCTCACAAAATAGAGGGCCTGATTTAGAGGTTGACAAATGGAGTAAAGACAGACAGAGTGGCAAAGGACTTTACGTCTCGTTTCCTATCGTTACTCCACCTGCCAATTTCGAAATGTCCACCGGCTCAGTGGACATCTCTATATATTGACAGGAGCCGTCATCATGGCAGTTCCTGTCAATGTAGCTAAAGTTTGACGGACAGCTCTATCAAACATGACAGCCAACCGTTAAACTTTTCCACATTTTTTAAGTTTCAAAAACAAACTCACATTACAGGGTTTTATTTTTGAGAAGAAAAAAAACATCCTAATAACCTCCCACACCATGGGTGTTCTCTCACGGTGTGGGGGGTCATTTATTTTTTTTAATTTTTTTTAACTGTCCCTCACATCTAGAATGGCGGCGACAGACGGTGGGGAAAAAGTAATCCGACCGCCCATTCTGAATAGGGCAGACGGTCGGATGGCTTACCTCCAACAACCCCTACTCAGTTGGGTCATTGGAGGAAGTTTTACACCATCTGAATACATTTTACTCTATCAGCGAAAGCTTGCAGCCCACCGACTCAAAATCGGATTGGCAGACATTGCGTTTTGTGGACAGGGTATTGGGTCGCCGTTGCAATGGAGTACTTGTCCGCCAAACTCTGTCAGCTGCAGAGGTCCATCTAATGCAACGCAGTGCTGACCCTTCTACTTATGGCAACAGTCCATCCTGAACCTGTCATCTGTCCATTCACCCTGTAGCCCACTTTTTTTTTTTAAGTTGGGAAATTCGAGATTCGTGCTCAGCAAATCTCCCTGACTAAGCTATGTCCCTGAGTGTATTGTGTGTGACTGTGTGTATATATGTGTATATCATCAAAAAGCAATGGCCTATTGTCCTTACTGATCCAACACTGAAAAGAGTTCTCCCGAAAACTCCTACTGTTACCTTTAGAAGAGCTTATTCGATGCGCAACGACCTAGTGAGGAATAGCCCTGAAAACCAATAAGATAGACAATTGGCTGTCCCCTAGAAAGGGATTCTTCAAGTGCAGCTCATGCCGGGCCTGTAAGTTCGGTATCAATACTGCCACATATTTGACACCCTTCTCAGACAGACCTATCGCACTCAAAGAACATTACACTTGTAGAACAGACTACGCAGTTTGTGTTAAAATGTAGTTGTAATTTATGCTACGTGGGGAGCACTAAACTGCAAGTGTATGTTCGCATATTACAACATTTACGTGCGATAGTAAACTCCGATCCGGCCTACCCGGTCGCCAGGCATTTAAAAAATATTCACAATAACAACTTGAATTGTTTACAATATTTTGTTATAGATGCAGTGGCACACAACAAACGGGGAGGCAATAGGGAGGAAAAGTTGCGCCAGCTCGAATCGAGATATATAGTCGAGCTGGACACAAAGACCCCCATGGGCTTGAATATCGGAGAAGATTTACACAACTTTCTGTGAGAGGAAAACATTCATTTGTTAACTAACTATTGTTAACAAGCATTGGCATAGCCAATAGGTCTCGCCTTTGGGACCTTATAAGTGTTTAGCCATGCAACAGTTGATGTTGTTGCACCAAGTATATTGTGCTGCATAACTAATTACTTATAAGGTCCCAAAAGCGAGACCTATTGGCTATGCCAATGCTTGTTTAAATTTACAGTACTGCAGAAGTGCCCGTCCAGATATCACTTTATTTTTAAAAAACAGAGTATTCTCAAATACAGTGAAAAAGATTTACATCAAATCACAAAAAGGATGCTTTAAGAGTATAGATCTAGCTTTCTGCAAATGTGATGTCATTCTGTTTATCCTTTTTTGCAGTATTGCTTTCAAAAATTCCTATGGAAAATTACATGGGGAAAAAAGACATTTTGAGGCCCCCTCATTTTTTTGGGCTACCGCTTGACGAATCACTGTGAAACTTTCCAGGAAAGAGTTGAGGTGGATAAACCTTTTTACGAAAGTTTTGTGACAATTCATCAAACGGCACCAAAGTTATTAGCAAAACAAAAAATACTCTTCCTATGGAAACTTTGACCTAACTATGCAACTGTGTAATTAATATCTATATCTATATATATAGATATTCACTGAAAAAACAAAACAAAGGTTACAGGGACTTTATAGTTCGGTTTACATTTTACCCATACCAAACCATTGAAATTCAGCAGTTATAATTCTACTTATAGTTATACTTATGTAAAGAAACTAAAACTTGTGGCCCCCAAGGGTGGATCCACAAAGAATCTGCGTCCCTAGATATGTATACATTTCTTTATTAATATCTCCAAAACTACTAAACAGATTAACACCAAATTAGGAAAAACACTCTTTCTACACTAGGATCTACCTTTCAGCATAATTTGGTGCAAATCCCTTCAGCAGTTCAGGCTGTAGACGTGTTGAAAAAATACAATATCCCAATATACATTGCACGGGGAAGAAGCATTTTGGGATCCCCCCTTTTTTATGGCCCCCACTTCACGAATCATCCCATCTGGCAGTCTCCTGCCCCCAGCGGTCGGCCCGCTCCACCGCCAAATCAGCCTTGGGTCTTGGCCATGCAGGGCCAGTCGCACGCACAGCATGATTGCTCTCCGCTTGTGCCCGTTACTGCACACCCAGCAGCAGTTGCATGGTAAGTGCCCTCAGGGTCTCCGTCAGGGCGCCATTGTCAGGGGGTGCCACCTCAACAATTTTAGTAGCATTGTGGCATGTCAGGATCCAGGATAATGCAGGATGTAAAGCTCCTTGGCATGAGTGAGACAGTAAGGCTACTAATCGGCCATCTGGCCAGGCCACGCCCCATTCAGCTGTTATAGTTAGAGTTATTTCAACGAACTATATTTCGTGCCCTAAATTACCTATAACTTGTGCCCTTGCCATAAAGAGCCAATTACCCAACATATTGCATCATTCATGACATCTTCTATGGCATCACTGATATTATCACTGCAACATTGAATGATGAGAAAACTGTGCATGGTGGGTGTGCAAGTTATAGTTACCTTAGGGTACGAGTTATAGTTACTTGAAATAACTGTAACTATAACAGCTGAATTTATACGGTTTTGCGCGTGTAAATTTTGAACCTAACAATAACGTCCCTGTACCCTTTGTTTTTTTCAGTGAATTTCTAAGGTTTTTTTTCTGTTTCCTAACTATAACGTCCCTGTAACCTATGTTTTTTTCAGTGGATATATATATATATATATATTCACTGAAAAAACCACAGGTTTCAGGGACGTTATAGTTAGTTGGACATTTCACTCGTACAAAACCAGAGAAATTCGGCCGTTATAGTTAGTTCAGCTAACTATAACTCGCGCCCCCGCAATGCACTGCTGATGACGTCACATATTACATCATTCATGACATGGTCAGTGACATCACTGATGACATCACTGATGACATCTCAAATGACATCACTGATGACATCACTGGTGACATCATCCAGTGACTGTGTGCTTCTGTAAAGTTTAAATATGTTTTATATATATATAGGCCAAGGTGTATTGAAGAATGAGTGGGTGTATAAGTGTCTGAATGGATGATTTAGTAGGTGCGTGACTGACTGTATAAGTGAGTGATTAAATGTGTCTTACTGAATGCATGGGTTAGTGACTGATACAGACATTCACACAGTTTAGTTTGTCAGTTGGTGTGTAAGCGGTTGCATGGGTTGGTGAGTAGCTAAATGAGGGTCTATATGGGTTATTGATTGGTTGTTTGAGTATCTGTATGGGTGCCTGAGTGTCTGTGTGGGTGGGTGGGGGTGTGTGACTCTGTGCATATATGTGTGAGTGGGTGATTCACTGGGTGTATGGGTTCAAGAGTGCATCTGTGAAGGGCTGTATGGGTGGGTGAGTGTGTGTATGGGTGTGTTGGTGAGTGAATGGATGTCTCAGTGGTACATGTGTGAGTAACTACATATGTGAAAGGCAGTATATGTGAGTGTTGGAGTATATAAATGACTATATGTGAGAGTGAGTGATTGTGAGAGTGGCTGTATGGATGAGTGTGTGCTTGTATTAGTTATTGTATAAGAGTGTAAATATGTGTTAGTATATGTTTGAATAAGTGAGGTGGTGTGTGTATACCTGTATAGGTGAGTAAATGGGAGTGTGATTGATTCTTTGCATGACTGACTAGGTGTGTGAGTAACTCTATGGATGAGTGGCGGTGTGTGAGTGTCTGTATAGATATGTGAGTGCATATGATAGTGCTGTATTTATGGTTGACTGCATGTATGAGTGACTGTATGGGTGAATGAGTGGATGTGTGTGTAGACCTAGGAATTAGTGAGTGGGTATGTACTAACTGGTATTGGTGTGTCTATGGTTTCGAAAATGGTAGTCTGCATTTTAGAGTGGGTGTATCAAAGGTTATATTAGGGTATGAGGAGGTGCATCAGATTATCACGTGGATGATGTCATCAGTGATGTCATTTGAGATGTCATCAGTGATATCATCAGTGATGTCACTGACCATGTCATGAATGATGTAATATGTGACGTCATCAGCAGTGCATTATGGGCGCGAGTTATAGTTAGCTGAACTAACTATAACGGCCGAATTTCTCTGGTTTTGTACGAGTGAAATGTCCAACTAACTATAACGTCCCTGAAACCTGTGGTTTTTTCAGTGAATTTCTAAGGTTTTTTAAATGCTAATTTCTAACTATAACGTCCCTGAAACCTATGGTTTTTTCAGTGAATTTCAAAGGTTTTTTAAATGCTAATTTCTAACTATAACATCCCTGAAACCTGTGTTTTTTTCAGTGAATTTCAAAGGTTTTTTAAATGTTAATTTCTAACTATGCCTACAGAGGTAGGACATGTGCAGAAAGAGGAAGGAAGGTGCAGAAAGAAGCAAGAGAAATGATGAAAGAGGCAACAGAAGTCCAGAAAGACGAAGAAAGGTGCAGAAAGAAGCAAGAGATGTGCACAAAGAACCAACAGAGGAGCAGAAAGAGGCCTTGTTGCAAAGTCATCCTGTGCCCCCAACTTTTTGCTGACGGGTACTGGTGGTAACTGACTCTGACTAACCAGGCCCGGAGCCAGTGCTATGCTGAAAGACACTTAGAATACAGTGAAAACACCTACATACACTAGGGTACACTATGGGTTGGGGTATCCCTGTGATTGGCATGACCTCCCCTGTATGGCCCTAGTACATAATAGGGCAGGGGGATTAAAACTACCTCTAACTAAGAGGTGCGGAAGGAGGCAAGAGAAGTGCAGAAAGAAGCAACAGAGGTGCCAAAAGAGGCAAGAGAGGTGCAGAAAAAAGCAAGTAAAGTGCAGAAAGAGGCAAGTGAGGTACATAAAGAGACAACAGGGATGCAGAAAGAAGCAAGACAGGTGCAGAAAGAAGCATGGAAAGTGCAGAATGAAGCAACAGGGGTGCAGAAAGAGGCAAGAGAAGTGCAGAAAGAAGCAACAGAGGTGCAGAAAGAGGCAAGAGAACTGCAGAAAAAGGCAAGAAAAGTGCAGAAAGAGACAAAAGAGGTACATAAAGAGACAACAGGGGTGCAGAAAGAAGCAAGACAGGTGCAGAAAGAAGCATGGAAAGTGCAGAATGAAGCAACAGGGGTGCAGCAAGAGGCAAGAGAAGTGTAGAAAGGAGCAAGTGAGGTGCAGAAAGAGCCAGCAGAGGTGCAAAAAGAGGCAAGAGAGGTGCAGAAACAGGCAAGAGAAGTGCAGAAAGAGGCAGGAAAATTGCTGAAAGAAGCAACAGAGGTGTAGAAAGAAGCACGAAAAGTGCAGAAAGAGGCAAGTGAGATGCAAAAACAGGCAGGAAGGGTACAGAAAGAGGGAAGACGAGTGCAGAAAGAGACAACAGGGGTGCAGAAAGAAGCAAATGAGGTGCAGAAAGAGGCAACAGGCGTGCAGAAAGAGGGAAGAGAGGTGCAGAAAAAGGCAAGAAAAGTGCAGAAAGAGGCAAAAGAGGTACATAAAGAGACAACAGGGGTGCAGAAAGAAGCAAGACAGGTGCAGAAAGAAGCATGGAAAGTGCAGAATGAAGCAACAGGGGTGCAGAAAGAGGCAAGAGAAGTGTAGAAAGGAGCAAGTGAGGTGCAGAAAGAGCCAACAGAGGTGCAAAAAGAGGCAAGAGAGGTGCAGAAACAGGCAAGAGACGTGCACAAAGAGGCAAGAGAATTGCTGAAAGAAGCAACAGAGGTGTAGAAAGAAGCAAGAAAAGTGCAGAAAGAGGCAAGTGAGATGCAAAAACAGGCAGGAAAGGTACAGAAAGAGGCAAGACGAGTGCAGAAAGAAGCAAATGAGGTGCAGAAAGAGGCAACAAACGTGCAGAAAGAGGGAAGAGAGGTGCAGAAAGTACAAGAGATTTGCAGAATGAGGTCAAGAGAAGTGCAGAAAAAGAAAGAAACGTGCAGAAAGAAGCAACAGAAATGCAGAAAGAGGCAAGAGAGGCGCAGAGGGAAGCAAGAGTGGCTTGCACACCATTAGTACCAATTTAACACTGACATGCAGATCCCCTTGCCCAAAAGCAATCCAGCTTTGGTTTTTGGAAATGAGAGCAGGTTTCCTGCTCTCGCTTCCAAAAACCAAAGCAGAGTTTGCTATGACAGGGCGGGAGCCGTGCTCCCGCCCTGCCATAGCAAACAGCAATGTCCCGGGGGTGGGCACCCTGGGACATTGCAGGAGCCGGCCCTGGGGGGTGGCGGTCCCCAGGGCCATCAAGGGCTCCTGGAGGGGGGCTGCGCAGCCCCCCTCCCTTCATTTTCAAAGCCCCGGGGAGGTGGTGGTCCCCGGGGCTGGGGGTCCGTAACGGACCCCCGAATTTGAATAAAGAGTGCCCCGGGGAGGTGGTGGTCCCCGGGGCATGTGGGGGGGCTCTTGCCCCCCCACACTTCTTTTTTTTTTTTTAAAACAGAGCCCCGGGGAGGTGGCGGTTCCCGGGGTTAAGGGGGGGCCGCGTGCCCCCGCATACAATTAAAAAAGCCCCGAGGAGGTGGCGGTTCCCGGGACAGCGTGTGGGGGGTTGGGACCCCCCCACACATTCATTTTGAAAGAAGCCCCGGGGAGGTGGCGGTCCCCAGGGCTGAGGGGGGCGCGTGCCCCCGCACATAATTAGCATAGCCCCGGGGAGATGGATATCCTCGGGGCTGCGGTGGGCCCCCTACGGGCCCCCGCTATTTCATTTTGGCATTGCCCCCGGGACCTGGCCAACCCGGGGGCCTCATTAAAATGAAGTGCACCCAGCGCGAATTCTGCCGATTATTTTTTTTTAAATGCTTTTTTTGGCCCTGGGGGTCCCTGTGGGACCCCCTGAGCAGGCCTAGGGGGTCAGGGTCTTTCTACCCTGCCCCCTTTTCTTGTTTTTTACATTTTTTTTACTCTTTTCTTGTGACTTGGTTACCGAGTCACAAGATGGCTGCCAACACATTCTGGTTTAGAGTGTTGGCAGCCAATCAGAGTGAAGCTCGTGCCCGGGAGGAGTCGCGACTTCTCCTCGGTGCTCAGATAGCGATATTTTTCTTTTTCTAATTTCTCAGGAACTACTGAACGGATTTACACCATTTAAAAAAAAGGACTCTTTCTGAACCAAGACCTACCTCTTTGCCAAATTTGGTGTAATTCCGTTCAGCAGTTCGGGCTGTAGCTTTGTCTAAAGTTTCCTATGAAAATTAACATGGGGAAAATGCGTTTTGGGACCCCCCTTTTTTCTCGGCCCCCGCTTGACGAATCACCCCGAAACTTTCAAGACAGGAGCTGACCGGAGCGAGCCACTAATTTTTAACATTTCGCGAAGATTCGTCAAACGGCGCCAAAGTTATTGGCAAAAGAAAAAACGCTATTTGAATAGAAACGAGGTCCTAACTATAACTACCTACTGGCGACTGCCAGTAGGTAATATATATATATATCTATGTGTATATACATATATGCGTTTGTGTGTGTATATATATGTGTATATACATGTGTGTTGGTCCAGTAGAAGGCTGTGAAGCCGAAACGCGTAGGCCGTCCTATTTTTGATGCACTGTGGTGTGTGCTAATATGAAATAAAAATAACCCTGTTATTTTTAAACTCTGCGGTGGTGCCGTGTTCTATCGTTGAAGATCAAAGATCAACGTGGTGTGTTTCTAATATATATATCTATATATATATATATATATATATATATATTCACTGAAAAAACCAGAGGTTTTAGGGACAGTTATAGTTAGTTGGACATTGCACTCGTACAAAACTCGTGAAATTCCCCGTTATAGTTAGTTCAGCTAACTATAACTCGCGCCCCGCAATGCACTGCTGATGACGTCACATATTACATCACTCATGACATGGTCAGTGACATCACTGATGACATCACTGATGACATCTCAAATGACATCACTCATGACATCATCCAGTGACTGTGTGTTTCTGTAAAGTTTAAATATGT
The DNA here is from genome assembly GCA_963921515.1 of Calotriton arnoldi. NCBI lineage: Eukaryota > Metazoa > Chordata > Amphibia > Caudata > Salamandridae > Calotriton > Calotriton arnoldi. The sequence continues at coordinate 329,332 of CAWUFW010011771.1, read as the reverse complement.
TTAATATATATAGGGAAAGGCGTATTGAAGAATGAGTGGGTGTATAAGTGTCTGAATGGATGATTTAGTACGTGCGTGACTGACTCTACAAGTGAGTGATTAAACGTATCTTACTGAATGCATGGGTTAGTGACTAAACTGTGTGAATGTCTGTATCCGTCTGTTGGTGTGTAAGTGGATGCATGGATTTGCGAATAGCTACATGAGTGTCTATATGGGTTATTTATTGGTTCTATGAGTATCTGTATGGGTGCCTGAGTGTTTGTGTGGATGGGGTGTGTGCGACTGTGCATAGATGTGTGAGTGGGTGATTCACTGGGTGGATGGTTTCAAGAGTGCATCTGTGATAGACTGTATGGGTGGGTAAGTGTGTGTAAGAGTGTGTTAGTGAGTGAATGTATGTCCCAGTGGTACATGTGTGAGTAACTAAATATGTGAAAGGCAGTATATATGTGTATTGGAGTATATAAATAGCTATAAGCGAGAGTGAGTGATTGTGATAGTGGCTGTATGGATGAGTGTGTGCTTGTATCAGTGATTGTATAAGAGCGTAACAATGTGCTAGTATTTGTATGATTAAGTGAGCTGGTGTGTGTATAACTGTATAGGTGAGTAAATGGCAGTGTGTTTAATTATTTGCATGACTGACTAGGTGTGTGAGTACCTCTATGGATGAGTGGCGGTGTTTGAGTGTCTATATAGGAGTAAGAGTGCATATGATAGTCCTGTACTGAGTGACCATAAGTATGAGTGACTGTACGGGTGAGTGAGTGGATGTGTGTGTGTAGACCTAAGAATCAGTGAGTGGGTATGTAGTTATTGGTGTTGGAGTGTCTATGGTTTTGCGAATGGCACTCTGTAATTTAGATTGGGTGTATCAAAGGTTATATTAGGGTGTGAGGAGCTGCATCAGATTATCACGTGGATGATGTCATCAGTGATGTCATTTGAGATGTCATCAGTGATGTCATCAGTGATGTCACTGACCATGTCATGAGTGATGTAATATGTGACGTCATCAGCAGTGCATTGCGGGGCGCGAGTTATAGTTAGCTGAACTAACTATAACGGGGGAATTTCACGGGTTTTGTACGAGTGCAATGTCCAACTAACTATAACTGTCCCTAAAACCTCTGGTTTTTTCAGTGAATTTCAAAGGTTTTTTAAATGCTAATTTCTAACTATAACGTGTCTGAAACCTATGGTTTTTTCAGTGAATTTCAAAGGTTTTTAAAATGCTAATTTGTAACTATAACGTGCCTGAAACCTACGGTTTTTTCAGTGAATTTCAAAGGTTTTTTAAATGACAATTTTTAAATGTATTAATTTTTATATTAATTTTTTTCATACTGATTTACTACATTTTTAGAAACAATTTCTTTTACATATTTTATTTTTTAAATTACATTGTAATTACATTATACATTACATTACAAAAAATACTTTCTCAGAATGAATTACTTTAGTTTAAATACTTTGCACATAGGCAATAGACTTTTAAGTACAGTAGTTACAGTTGTTGCAATGGGCAACACATTTTCAAACACAATGCAACATTCAGCTCAATGTGAATTTCTAGTTAAATGCAATTAGTTACTTTATGGATTACTTTTTCTAACCACAGGACTGGATCCTAGATTCAGTCCTGGTACATCTCCTGTAAACAGTTGAGTAAAAGCGTTTTGGTTACAGTCGTGATTTTTAAGGAATATTATTGTATTTTAAAAGTTGACACTTAGAAACTTTTTCTCATAGCATCACCAATGTTATCCTATGGAAGGAAATTCACTTAGCAGGTAAAAACTGTTATCGTTACTTTTTCTTACTCAGTGTTGGATCCTGGATCCAGCACTGGTGCATCTCCTGTAAACAGTTGAAAGAATGCGTTTAAGTCATACAGGCGATTTTTAAGGAATATTTGTAGTTTGTGAAAATCGACACTTTGAAACTTTTCTGCTGAAAACCAGACAATGGATTCCTATGGAAGAAAATATAAGTTACTGGTAAGTACGGTTAAAATTACTTTTCAGGACCAGTACTGGGCTGAAAGATACAGCACTGAGGTCTCTCCTTATAACAGGTGAGTAAATCGGAATTCGTATTTCGGCTGATTTTAGAGGAATATTTGTATGTTTCAAAAATCAACACTTAGAAACTTTTTCAGCAAAAAGCAGGCAATGATATCCTATGGAAGGAAATTCAAGTTACTGGTAAGTACGGTTAAAATTACTTTTGAGGATCAGTACTGGGCTGAAAGATGCAGCACTGAGGTCTCTCCTGATAACAGGTGAGTAAATCGGAATTCGTATTTCGGCTGATTTTAGAGGAATATTTTAAAGTTCCAAAACTCCACACTTAGAAGAATTTCCAAGTGAAACCAGTCAATGTTAGCCTATGAAGGAAATTCAAGTTACCGGTAAGTACGGTTAAAATTACTTTTGAGGATCAGTACTGGGCTGAAAGATGCAGCACTGAGGTCTCTCCTGATAACAGGTGAGTAAATCGGAATTCGTATTTCGGCTGATTTTAGAGGAATATTTTAAAGTTCCAAAACTCCACACTTAGAAGAATTTCCAAGTGAAACCAGTCAATGTTAGCCTATGAAGGAAATTCAAGTTACCGGTAAGTACGGTTAAAATTACTTTTCAGGACCAGTACTGGGCTGAAAGATGCAGCACTGAGGTCTCTCCTGATAGCAGGTGAGTAAATCGGAATTCGTATTTCGGCTGATTTTAGAGGAATATTTTAAAGTTCCAAAACTCCACACTTAGAAGAATTTCCAAGTGAAACCAGTCAATGTTAGCCTATGAAGGAAATTCAAGTTACCGGTAAGTACGGTTAAAATTACTTTTGAGGATCAGTACTGGGCTGAAAGATGCAGCACTGAGGTCTCTCCTGATAACAGGTGAGTAAATCGGAATTCGTATTTCGGCTGATTTTAGAGGAATATTTTAAAGTTCCAAAACTCCACACTTAGAAGAATTTCCAAGTGAAACCAGTCAATGTTAGCCTATGTAAGGAAATTCAAGTTACTGGTAAGTACGGTTAAAATTACTTTTCAGGACCAGTACTGGGCTGAAAGATGCAGCACTGAGGTCTCTCCTGTTAACAGGTGAGTAAATCTGAATTCGGATTTCAACTGATTTTAGAGGAATATTTGTATGTTTCAAAAATCAACACTTAGAAACTTTTTCAGCAAAAGCAGTCAATGATATGCTATGGAAGGAAATTCAAGTTACTGGTAAGTACGGTTAAAATTACTTTTGAGGATCAGTACTGGGCTGAAAGATGCAGCACTGAGGTCTCTCCTGATAACAGGTGAGTAAATCGGAATTCGTATTTCGGCTGATTCTAGAGGAATATTTTAAAGTTCCAAAACTCCACACTTAGAAGAATTTCCAAGTGAAACCAGTCAATGTTAGCCTATGAAGGAAATTCAAGTTACCGGTAAGTACGGTTAAAATTACTTTTGAGGATCAGTACTGGGCTGAAAGATGCAGCACTGAGGTCTCTCCTGATAACAGGTGAGTAAATCGGAATTCGGATTTCGGCTGATTTTAGAGGAATATTTGCACAATGGTGAAGGGAGGGGGCGGGGCCTGAGGTGACATCTGTGCAAACGCGCCCCGTGGCGCGTTTTAAGTTGGGGGATTAAGTCCCCTTGAATCATGAGGGTCCCTACGGGCCAACTAGCCCACCAGGAACCTCCAGTATGCGCCAGAGGCTGCGTTGCAGAGACATGTACAGAGGCCACACCCCTTTTACACCTCTCTGCAACGCAGCTCTGTGGCGCTTTCTGGACGTACCTGTTGGGCTAGTTGGCCCCCAGGGACCCTCAGGATTGAAGAGTATTTAATTCCCCATCTTAAAACGCGCCACGGGGCCTGTTTGCACACATGTCACCTGAAGCCCCGCCCCTCCATTCACCACTGTGCAAACGCACCCCGTGGCGCGTTTTAAGTCGGGGATTAACTCCCTTGAATCCTGAGGGTCCCTGGGGTGCAACTAGCCCACCATATACCTCCAAAAAGCGCCATAGAGCTGCGTTGCAGAGAGGTGTAAAAGGGGCGTGACCTCTGTACACCTCTCTGCAAGGCAGCTCCCTGGCGCATACTGGAGGTTCCTGGTGGGCTAGTTGGTCCCCAGGGACCCCCAGTATTCAAGGGGAATTGTTCCCCTCTGCAAACGCGCCAGGGGGCGCGTTTGCAGAGTGGTGAAGGAAGGGGCGGGGCCTGCGGGCCCGATCGTTTTTTTTTTTTTTTTTGGGGAGGGGGGCCGCGTGGCCCCCTCCCCGGGCCACTACTTGCCCCGGGGACCCCATCCCCCGGGGCTGGCCCTCTCGTTGGGGACTGTGGGGGGTCCCCAATCCCCCACAGTCCCGCCGGCTCCCCGTGTCCTACGGGAGCCGGCATTGCTTTACACATGGGGAGCAGCTAACATGCTGCTCCCCATGTGGAAAGCTATCGGCTTTGGATATTGGAAGAGAGAGCAGGTTTCCTGCTCTCTCTTCCAATATCCAAAGCAGTTTGTAATGACAGGACCGGAGCCGCGAGGCTCCCGTCCTGTCATTGCAAACAGCAGTGTCCCGGGGGTAGGCACCCCGGGACACTGCAGGAGCCGGCCCTGGGGGTGGTGGTCCCCAGGGCCATCAAGGGCTCCAGGAGAGGGGCCGCGCGGCCCCCTCCCATTCAGTGCACAGCCCCGGGAGGTGGTGGTCCCCGGGCTCTGGGGGTCCAAAACGGACCCCCATTGTAATTTTTCTTAGTGCCCTGGGGAGGTGGTGGTCCTCGGGCGTGTGGGGCTGGAGCCCCCACACAGGTTTTTAATTTAAAAAAAGAAGCCCCGGGGAGGTGGTGGTCCTCGGGGCTGCGGGAGGGCTCAGAGCCCTCCCGCACCATTCTACATAAAGCCCCGGGGGTGGTGGTCCCCGGGGCTTGGGGGCCCTTAGAGGCCCCCACACATAAAATTAACCCCCCCCCCAGCATGCCCCCGGGACTTGGCCCACCCGGGGCCGACTATCGATCAGCGCGGAGACCGCGCTCGATTTTTCGGCAGGGTTCACGCTCCCTGAGCGCATCCTGCCGATTAAAAAAAAAAAAAAATTTTTTTTGCCCAAGGGGTCCTTGTGGGACCCCCTGAGCAGACCTAGGGGTCAGGGTGTTTCTACCCTGCCCCTTTGTGCGCTTTGCGCACTTGTTTCTGTCCCTCGGTTCTACCGAGGGATAAAATGGCTGCCAACACTTCCTGATTTGGAGTGTTGACAGCCAATTAACATAAAGCTCGTGCTCGGGAGGATCCGCGGCCCTAGATATATCTATCTTTTTACTTTTCATTTTCTCAGCAATTACTGAACGGATTTACACCATTTAACAAAAAGGGTTCTTTCTGAACCAAGAACTACCTCTTTGCCAAATTTGGTGTAATTCCGTTCAGCAGTTCGGGCTGTAGCCGTGTCTAAAGTTTCCTATGGAAAATTGCATGGGGAAAACGCGTTTTGGGACCCCCCTTTTTCTCGGCCCCGCTTGACGAATCCCCTGAGACTTTCAGGGTAGGAGCGGACCGGAGCGCCCCACAAAGTTTGAAAATTTTGCGAAGATACGTCAACCGGCAAGAGAGTTATTTCAAATAGAATGTCGCGGATTTCCTATGGATAATAGGTTGTAACTTTAACTATCTACTGGCGACCGCCAGTAGATAATATATATATATATATATAGATATATATATTACCTACTAGTGGTAGCCAGTAGGTAGTTATAGTTAGAACCTTGTTTCTATTCAAAAAGCGTTTTTTCTTTTGCCAGTAACTTTGGCGCCGTTTGCCAAATCTTCAGGAAATTTTCAAAACTAATGGCCCCCTCAGGTCAGCTGCTGTCTTGAAAGTTTCGGGGTGATTCGTCAAGTTGGGACCGAGAAAAAGGGGGGTCCCAAAACATGTTTTCTCCATGTTAATTTCCATAGGAAACTTTAGACATGGCTACAGCCTGAACTACTGAAAGGAATTACACCAAATTTGGCAAAAAAGTAGCTTTTGGTCCAGAAAGCACGCTTTTCTTTAAATGGTGTAAATCCGTTCAGTAGTTTTTGAGATATTTAAAGATTTACAGATATCGATATTTGAGAATTGTGAGATCTGATTGGCTGAACCCTCCTGATCACAAGCTTGTTTCTGATTGGCTGCCAACACTTCAAACCAGTGTTGGCAGCCATCTTGTGACTCGGTACTGAGTCACAGGACAAAAGGTGAGAAAAACGATAAAAAACAAGAAAAGGGGGCATGGTAAAAACACCCTGACCCCTTAGGCCTGGTCCAGCGTTTTTTAAAACATTTTGGCCAGAGTCGCGCCGGGTGCGCAAATGCGGTAGAAAATTACCAACAAAAATGAAGCGCGTTCTCCCGGGGGCAATCCCGATTTATGTAGTGGGGGCCACGGGGCCCCTGCAGCTCCGGGGACCGTCTCCTCCCCGGGGCTTTGCTGATAATGTGTGGGGGCACACGGCCCCCCTGCAGCCTGGGGACCGCCACCTCCCCAGGGCTTCTTTAAAAAAACTGCATGGGAGGCTCCTGCCCCCCCCACGCTGCCCCAGGGACCGCCACCTCCCCGGGGCATTCCTTAATATGGGGTGGGGGGCCTTGCAGGCCCCCAAGCCCCGGGAACCGCCACCTCCTCAGGGCTTTATTTCAATAGGAAAGTGTGGGGGGGCTCCTGCCTCTCCCCACACTGCCCCGGGGACCACCATCTCCCCGGGGCAATATTAAATTAAGGGTGGGGGTCTGTTACAGACCCCTGGCCCCGGCTTTGTTTACGTTGGGAGGGGGGCCGCTCGGCCCACCCTCCTGGAGCCCTCCATGGCCCTGAGGAACACCACCCCCCAGGGCCGGCTCCAGCAGTGTCCCGGGGTGCCCACCCCCGGGACATTGCAGTTTGCTATGACAGGCAGGGAGCACGGCTCCTGCCCTGTCATAGCAAACACTGCTTTGCTTCGTGGAAGTGGGATTGCTAAGAGGTCTTCGGAGGCCATGCTCACCTTTCTACACCACTCTGCAAATGCGCCTCCTGGCACAGTACTGGTTGGGGGATGAAGTCCACTTTACTCCTGAGGGACTTTGGGGGCCAAGTAGCCCTCCTGGTACCTCCTGTAAGTCCAACGCTGCGGAATTCCTGAGCTCTGGTCGGAGGCCCAGTCCCCTCTCTGCACCACCCTGCAAATGCGACTACTATGTTATAGTTAGAAATTAGCATTTAAAAAACCTTAGAAATTCACTGAAAAAACCATAGGTTTCAGGGACGTTATAGTTAGAAATTACCATTTAAAAAATCTTAGAAATTCCCTGAAAGACGTTATAGTTAGAAATTAGCATTTAAAATCAGTGATGTCATCAGTGATGTCACTGACCATATCATGAGCGATGTAATATGTGACGTCATCAGCAGTGCATTGCGGGGGCGCGAGTTATAGTTGGCTCAACTAACTATAACGGCCGAATTTCTCAGGTTTTGTACCAGTGAAATGTCCAACTAACTATAACGTCCCTGAAACCTGTGGTTTTTTCAGTGAATATATATATGGTCCGTGCTCCGTTTGTGGTGAGGATTCCCAGGTGGTTGACGGAGTTGTTGTGGATATATATCTATATATATACACACACATATATAGATAGATAGATAGATAGATAGATATAGTTATATACATATATATATATATATATATATATATATATATATATATATATATATATATATATATATATATATATATATACACACACAAGCACACACACACACAGTCACACAGCCACTCACATTATATATGCTGGAGATAGTATCACTCAGTAGTATAGAAAGTATACTATTTTATCTTATGTAGTACCTTGTTATATATGTTTAACACTCATAAACCTTTAGAAAACATGCACACTCACTGGATATTGTCATCAGTGACATCATCAGTCATGTCATTTGAAACGTCATCAGTGATGTCACTGATCATGTCATGATTGATATAATATGTGAGGTCATAAGAAGTACATTGTGGGACGTACGTTATAGTTAGCTCAGGTGGGTCTTGAGTGGGTCTATGAGTGCGTTAGTGGGTGTATGAGTGGGTGTGCGAGTGCCTGTGTGGGTCTGTGAGTGGTTGTTTGAGTGCCAGTGTGGTTCTGTGACTTGGACTGTGAGTGGTGCTATGGGTCTGTGAGTGGGCGTGTGACTGGGTGTGTGGGTCTGTGAGTGGGTGTGTGAGTGCCAGGGGAAACTGTGAGTGGGTGTGTGAGTGATGCTATGGATTATGAACATTGCTTAAGGCATTTATAAGGGGAAAACCATGGACTTTGCTATCAGCTGCAGATGGCATGGAAGAACCCCCTCCTCACAGTCACTGCATGAGATATTGTGATTGAAAGGATGCAAACACCTCCATCACGGATTACAGATAACTTTTCATGGTGGAAATGCAGAGGAAACACACTTGCTTTGCCCATGCACATGAAGTTAGGATGATTAGCACTTTACAGAAGTGGAGCTTCAACTCAGGCACCTGCTTTGTTTATATCTGTAAGTACTTCCCGTTGAGGTTTCATTACTGTGGAATGAGCATCATGCCAGAATCAATCCTGCCCTGAGTATTTACTCAAGAAGAGGTCACCGTTTTGTGCAACACCTCTACCCAAGTGGAGAACTTTCTACTGGCTAATTAGTAAGCCCTACCTGGTTGCGTAAATGTATAGCACGTCTCCTACACTACAGCTGCATAAAGGACGCCACGGAAATGTCTCTAGTGACCTTGTGTGTCTGTAACTTGGCCAATGTGATTGTTCCTTGAGCGTCTTCACCAGATAACTTTTCAAGGGGGAACTGCAGAGGAAACACACTTGGATGATATGTATTTTATAGGAGTGAGTGCTTCTTTGTTTGGTGCAGATGTGATCTTATTCCTAGGCATCAAGGCCCTGACTCCAAAATCAGTGGAAAACGCGCTCCTGTGAGCCTTTTAGTAAGCTGTCCATCATCCTGGGAAAAGGGCTGGAAGGCGGAGCTTACCGCTAATGTATTTGAGGTGAGGCCAAATGGGCAGGATTTCTAGGCAAGTTTATCATACTTCCAGTTTTTAAAAGTTTAGAACACGATCTCTGGTCTCAGCAGCAGATGACAAGAAAGAACGCCCTCGGAGGAAGGGCTGCATGCCCCCCATCCCCAGGCCGATTTTTGGCCCCGCGGACCCCATCCCCCGGGGCCCGCCCATTCGTCCTTGGTGCCTTCAGGGCACCCATTTTGCACTGGGACCGCGGGGGCGCCTGAAGGCCCTCGCGGTCCCTGCCGGCTCCCCGCCTCCTGAGGGAGCCGCCATCGCTTTTACACACAGGGATCTGCTAAACATGCAGCTCGCTGTGTGTGAAAACAATTCTGCTGTTTCCCTGCTCGCTTGACAGTGGTCAGGGAAACAGACGAATGCTCCGCTTCCAGCAAGCAAGAGCATTTTCACTGCTCTCGCTTGCTGAAAGTTGAGTGTTTGCTGTGGCTTGGCAGGAGCGGTTAAAGCTCCCGCCAATCCACAGTAAACGGCTATGTCCTGGGGATGGACACCCCGGGACATAACAGGAGCCGGCCCTGGGTGGGAAGTGGTGGTCCCCAGGGCCATCTATGGCTCCAGGAGAGGGGCTGTCACTGTCAAGCTCGAGGTAGATGGCACTATGATAATTCTATGCTTAAAAACTCTGCTAGAAAAACAGAAATTTGAGGTGAGCAATTTTAGAGTGCCGGTGGTGTTGTTTGATTCTTCATATTAAGGCGCTGCTCTCCACCTAAAACTTGGGAACTACCCAGGGTTCCTACTTCCTTTTTTACATAATATAATTTACAATTTTTTTTCACTGAAAAAACTAAGGGTAAAGATAAAGTGAAGTACACAAAATAAAACATTTCTGCACCCCACTTTGGGCTCAGCAGGGTAAGTTTCAAGGAGATCTGTCAAGAAGGGGGCCTAAAAAAACAGGGGTGAGAAGATTTTAAAAAGTGACTTTCCCATTTTAATTCTTTTGGGAATCCATGCAGAACAACTGGCTGAATGGAATTACACCAGACTTGGCATAAAAGTAGATCATTACTCAAGAAAGAGCTTTGTCTTGATTTGGTGTAAATCTGTTAATATGTTTTTCAGAAATTAGCATTAAAAAACATATTTTAGAGGGTATGAAGGGATTAAATTATACAAATATCTGCACCGTTAATTCACTGAGATCATAGAGATACGTAAATCTGGTTTCACAGACCTCTGCGGACTCAAAATTTAATATATGCTCAAGTCTTTCTCCCTCATCGTCACTTTTGGTGCTCCAAATCCAAAGTCATTTTCACAGAACTGAAGCACTCTGATTGGCTGGCTGCAACTTTCGTGAAACATGTTAAGGCTGACATTACAAGATGCAGGGGCTTCAACTTTACTAAAGGAAGTTCTTTTGCTTGTGCTTGTATAAATCTATTCAGCAGTTTTTGAGAAATCAGTGGTACAAAAATGTTTTGGACAAGCTTCAAATATATATCTTGAGATGCTTAGCATATTTAGCTTACTCTTGGTATTCTTAATATGTGTGCAGATCCATCAAGGGAGAGCACATTTAAAAGGGTGGTGGGCAAAAATATGTTTATTTGCCAATAAATGTGACATCCTGTGACAAATTCAGATGAAATATGGAAAAAATGTGGCAAGGTTATCTGAAATCCATCAAGGGGAGCAAAAGTTATGCTAATAACTTTGGTACAGTTTAGGTATCTGCATGTAATTTGGTAGGCTTTTTTTCAATATAAGCTCAGAGCATGAATCTCAAGTTTCACGGAGATCCAAATGGAAGATGCAAAATTAAAGATGGGCCCAAAAAATCCTTAATGTGCGAATAACTTTGGCACAATTTCCATGAGCACACCACATTTTGTAGACTTAAGGGCCAGTGGCGTAGCTAGATCTTTGGCCGCCCGTGTAAGAGCGGGGGGGTGGTGCTGGTGTATTACTGCGACGACAGCCGCAGGTTCAAGAGCGCGTGGGGGTGATTTCCACGCATCTGCAGCTGGGGTGAGGGGAGGCCACCCCCAAAACTTGTGTCGCCCGGGGTGGTCCGCCCCCACCGCCCACTGTTAAGGGCTGTATCACTTGTATGAAATTTTGCAGGCTATTACCAAGTTAAGCCCAGTACAGGGTTTTCTGGCTTCAATGTGATCGATAATTTGGGGCAACAATTAAGGAGGAGCTTATTTATAAGGGGCGGTCACAAAATCTTTGACATTCTAATAACTTTTGTGGTAGGCTTTTTTCATATTAGTGTTAGAAAAGTTCACATATATAGGCAGGGTGAGCTCACTCTTTCCCACAGGCCAATGAGGGGGCCCTCAAAGATCACAATTTTAAAAAAATCTTAATTTATTCAAGGGATACAAATGGGATGTGTGGATCCAAAAATAAAGTAAACAAATAAAGATGTTTGTAGTTTACATTTGTTTCCCACTATTTAGCTGCACATCTGCTGTGTCTAAATTTACCACTAGAGATATAGTAATGCTTGTACTATGGGGCCTCATTTTGAGAAGCTCATAATTCTTGATACTGGCCAAATTGGGAATTATGTGATGTTACCCAGACGTCTCATGCTTTCTCTAGTGACAGTAGCCGAAATATTCAGCAAAAATTGCTTGGCAGAATAAGGCCCCCTGGAGACCATCAGGGGAGCACAGGATTTTCTTGTGGTAATTCCATACCCTCAGAGTTACCAATACCGGTCTTCCCAGTTACTCTAGTGGTGTGGAATTGCTGGCCTTACAGGTGAAATTCTGAAGATCCAACCAAGAAATGAGGAATTACCGGTCTCATTGGTATTAGTGAGGGCCTGGTAAAAATGAAACAACACGTCTAGACGTCAAGCAAAAAGATTAAAAGACAATTGCCAGTCTGAATGAACAGGGCTTTCGCTAGAAAATGGTCAGTTGGAGGTAAGAGCTAAAAACACATAAAATTGACCTAGTACATATACAATTTCTCTTAATACAATGTAACGTATCTTGCCCACGGGAAAGAAACTTGTAATTCTTAGCAAAACTTATCTTACTGTGCAGGTGCCAGGAACCTTCCCTTAGAGCAGAGGTCTTCAAACTTTTGGATGCCGAGACCCCCCTGTCAACATTTTGAGGCGTAAGGACCCCCTCCTGACAAAAATTTCTAAACCTGTAGGCAGGGCTACTGGAATTATGAGGCAGGTGAGGACCAAATTACGTGACAGGCTTGACTAAATTGTGTGGGAAGAAAAGGTAAATGATGTTATGTGATGCCGCGTACACAGTAACACTGAGGAAAGATTTCACCCCATCAGTACCAGTGTATAACCAAAATACAGCAATTAACATCAGAAAGATTTCTAGTCAACCTTTGTGAAGGGCCTTCCACTCCGCAGGAATACGTGCTGCCACATTAGAAGCTCACTTGGCCCTGGCCGGGAGAAGCAGGGGTCCCTTAAAACCCTGGCGGTTTTGTGCAGAGTTAAGCAGTTTACCCATGCAGCTTTCCTCTCACCCCCTCCCTTCCATCCCTCTGTCCTCTCCTAACCCCGGATCCCTCTCTCACTTTGCAGGCCATTTTATTTCACCCCTTTTACAACTTCTGAACTCTCCCCATTCAACCTCTCACTTCACCTTTAACACTCCCAGCCAGGGCTGGTCCTAACACTGGTCGCACACAGTGCAACAGTCTTTTTGGTGCCCCACCCCGTTTCCTCCTTCTCCATGAATTCCATAACTGCCACTCACCAACAATTCACCTCATCTCTCTATAGCACCTTTCTGACAAACATTTCATTTTTTTATAGCGCTACTCATAGTTTACTCACACTCATTTCTGTGATCTGCATGGTACATATTCTTTGTAGCAGGAACATTAACCCTCTGCACTGTGTGGGTGACAAGAGTGCCCATGTGAGTGCACGGTGAGCGATGCAACAGTGTGAGAGTAGGGTAAGAGGAGTGACTGCAGGGTGAGTGAGGTGGCTTATGAATTTAGGTGCGGATGCAAGTTCAGAATGGGACGAATGAGTGTATGATTACTGATGGGCTTGTTTGAGTGAGTTGCATATTGAGCAGTGAGGGGGACAGGTGAGTGAAGTGTCACATGAGTGCAGGATGAGTAGTGTACTTGTGTGGCTGCAGGGTGAGGTATAGGATGAACAGCGCAAGTGCATTGTGAGTGCAGAGTGATCACTGTGAGTGCAGGGTGAGCGGGTGAATGGTGTGAGTGCATTGTGATCGCTGTGAATGCAGGGTGAGCGTGAAAGTGAAGGGCGAGAATGACGAGTGAGTTGTCTGAATGCAGAGTGCATTCCCAGACACTTGAAGTAACTCAGCATGTTATGGACGGCGGCGTAGGGTTTAAGATCTAAGTTAAACTATTGCTATTATGGCATTAATCGGGGATCGAGGAAATAAATAATGTGCTGATCCTGCAACAAACTTCCAGTCCTATGGTTAGGGTTGCCAGCAGATTATTTTGATGGCCCAGTCGGTACAAAAATAAGCAGTCACCTAAGCTGTATTTTAAGCACTTATCTGTGCATACTTCGAACAGCAAATATAAATAGAAAGCACTTTTAATTGTGTTCTAGGGCTGCCTCAATGATCCATGACTGATAATTAAAGAGAACAAAGACAGAAAAGTCACATAACGAATGCATACATACTTTTTTATTTATTTGGTGTCAAGAGAAGGTCTTTGCAGGCTCTTTAAACAACACATGGCTGGCATTTTTCTTTTGGCAACCCTACTTTATATTCCTTTTCATGAAATGCATTCTCACACTATGGCAGTAAATGTAAAATACAAATGTAAGGAATAGGCAGAGTGGGGGCCCAGGGGGTACTGGAACCAGGAAAAAAACTAAGCCTCTGTAACCAGTTTACAAAGGCATGTAAACATGCAAATGGTCTTTAAAGACCTGTGAAAACTCGGGGGTGCCGGAGATAAGACTCCAGACACTGCCCAGCTGAGCCCCCAGCAGCTCGAGTTGCACTGCAGCAGCCCGGGCTGAGACGCAGGACGGGGGAAGAGGGGGGCTGAAGCCCTTGGGCCTCGGCAGAAGTGTGACTGGGAAGGCGCGACCCCCTTTGCATCGCTCCACGGCCCCCCTGGGGGTCGCGCCCCACAGTTTGAAGACCCCTGCCTTAGAGGAAGTGCAGGACAGCCTTGAAGGGAACATATCATTCATTTACACAATAATAGGGAAGCTTCAAACAAAAAGAAGGCAACAATCATATTTGATTAGTAGTTGACACATTTGTGATTATACATGGCTGCCAGGCCACAATGTACCATTTCGTCACTATCTGGTCAGGGCAAGATGCCAGGCAAAGCCTGAGGTTAGATAAGACCACATCTATCAGCAGTGCTCCTCAATTACAAAGGCTGATCTGGAACAGTCCCAAAAGCGGGCAGTAGTTGGCGAGTGAAAGCTCTTACAGCTGAATAGGACATGTAGACTCATGAAAAAGGGTTGTATAGTTTAGAAAAGCAAGTATCCTAACAAAAATTAATGTGGCCGTCTGTAAAGCAACTGGTGCTCATGTAAAGTGCTCTGATACCTTCGGATCTAGTTCGCGCTGTACAAAACTCCACCCCCAAAAAGTATTGACAAATTCTTAGGGCCCTATTAAGAGTTGCTCATAATATCCTATTGGCCGGGTAGCAGGGATTACTGGGCCTGTTCAGGATTATGAGTAATTGCATAAACCCACAAGCGGCAAACAGATTTCCCCAGGGACTCCAGGTTCTCAAAGCATCTGAACTTTCCAGGCAAAAATGTAGCCAAGAAAGAGGAATTCCCATGGCAATCATATTGAGTAAATCAGATTCCCCTAGTAATTCTCATTTATAAGTGGACCCTAACTTGCTCAGATTTACTAAACATTTGCGTTGTCCTTGCATCGCGCAAGATGACGCAGGGCAACGCAAAAGCTTTAGTAAGATTTACAAAGCCACACAAAGGGCTCTTTGTGTCCCCCCAGCATGACTCTGTAAAGATATGTAATGCAATGCAGCAGCTTGTGTGCTACATTTCCTAGGCATTCCATGGATGCAGCATGGAGGTTCCTGCGAATCCACCCATGGAATTTGGCGCAATCCCAGATTCACTAAATGGAGTAAACCTGAGTGCGCCTTAATGGTGTTTCTACCACAGAGAGGCTTAACGAGGAGAAATACCTTTATTTCTTCTTGTTCTTTCCTCTTTCCACATGTGCTACATTCTGCAGCACACATAGAAAGAGGAAAAGGCCTCTAAGGATAGTTTTACATACCAGCATGACGCAAGGGTGCCTGCATTGGCGCTAGGCAGCACACAGTGCACCAGCGTTAGGAGTGAGCCGGAGCGCGCCATATCTTAGTAGATATAGTGCATTTCTGTTCTCTCCGTTTCACACAACTCAGCACAGGAACTTTGTTTGCTGCCCTGGGTTGCATGAAACATTAGTAAATATGCCTTTAACTATCTGATTCATATTGGCATCGGTTTCCCGACCCTAGAAGTTTCCTACCAGCTGGTATTGGGAATTCTTGGGACTGAATTTCCGATCCATTTAATGGGCCATTCTTAAGGAAGACCTAAGTGAGATTAAAGCTGTCTATTATTTCATGCAACTGCAATATAATAACCGAGACAAAGACAGGCATGAGCATAAGTGCATTGTACGCAGGAAATGCATTAAAAGCACATTGGAGCAGAGGTTTATAATAAATTGGATTTTCACTAATATAAAATGAAACTATCGAACTGATTTACAAAAACAAATTGTAAAACGTCCCAGAGATTCTCGTTCCGGGTGTGCATAATTTAATGCATTTTTAGGATTCTTAAATCTTTCATAGTTTTGCCTGTAAAATTGGACCAATCACAGATTTTGAGGAGTAATCCTGGAAAAGATTCATGAATAACTTGAGTTATTTTTATGAGCGTTGGCATTTCTGCATTGAGTAACTCTATTCATTACACATTTAAACAGTTTTGTGCAAATGCACTATTTTTTTCTTGCACTGAGGAAATAGTTATTTTCTATAAAGAAATTAAGCCATTCCTGCGCACCTCTAAAACGTTTGGAGGTGTTCTGTTCCCCTTACCACACTAGAAAGAGATTCGTTGCTGAATTTCAAAGAAGTACATCTTGGACCATTTCCATGGTCGGAAAGGAGCATAGAAGAATTAGTGAATGACCACAACCTGACAATTTGCGGTTTTGCAGACTTTTAATTCTATCCACCCATTAGAATGCACATTCCGCATTCCTTAAATAGGATTCACTCCTGAGGTAATATTATGCGATTGTGAGGAAATATAAGGAGGAGTAAAATGGTTACAACTGCAAATTCACCTTTTGGGAGATCCCTGCAGTCAGGGCTGCCTTTACCGCTGGTGGTGCCCGTTGCGACAATCTTTTTCGGCGTCCCCCATGTCCTCCTGCTCCACCTATTCACTCAGAACCATCCTCCAACTGTGCGCCTCATCTCTCCATAGCCCCTCTCTCACATGCATTTCATTTGTTTTATAGTTCTACTCATACCAGTGTAGGGTGTCAGAGCACTTTACATAACACTGGCGCTTTTTATGAGCACCAGTTAACGACACATTAATTTACGGGGAGATTAAGTAATTTGCCCAGAATCACAGGATGTTGGGCCGACGCCGAGACTTGGACATGGTTCCCCAGCTCTGAAGTCCCACAGCTCTGGCCATTAAGCCACATCCTCTCCCCACTTTTATGGTTAGCAGTTGGTTCTGTTTTAGGCGACGCTGACAGGAGAAATGGACTGGTGCAAGCTGCCTCCTGACGAGAGCCCCAGCACTTATGTTTTTTTACACATTAACCACTGCATCATACAGAGACAATGAATCATACATGTGCAAATCAATCTATAAGAAAGTAACAAAAGAGAATTAAGGTGTAGGAATCACATGCTATCCATACTAGTAGGCAGTAAAAGGTAGGAGAGGTTTGCCTGGGAAACACAAACCCAGGATTTAAAACGTAACACAGTGGTGGAGGTTTACTAACATGAATGTATTTCTATCCAAACAAACCCTTTTCAGCGCAATTAGGATGACAAAAGAGTGAGGGATAAAAACATAACGTTCTAACCTATACTATGCATTCAGTCTGCATGCAGCTCTTTGATGACAGTTCATAGCTCACTGTGCTATATTAGGGTTGTAAATTATGAACTGCAAGTAACAAAAGCATCTCTGTGACAAAAACAGTAACCCACTGAGCTATCCACATAAAATACAGTTCTGTGATCTTCATAGTACAAGTTCTTTGCTGCAGACATATTAACCCTCTGCACTACTCTATAATGAGTCAAAACTGCCACTAGACAAACCTCTGATCTCTCTCTGGCAGCGATAGCAATTACAAGAGCTATCTTGACATCTTTATTGTTGCCTGAAAACTGCTGGACACACAAGGAACTTTGCAGCAGGTACTCTTAAACCTATAAGTTATTTCTAAACCCAGCAACCTTAAAGCTGACCCTGCTTGCAGGCATGAATCGGATTTGTAAGCTCAAATGGCCCAGTCAGTGTAAAGTACTTGCTTGCATGGGTACTAGACACCATTATCAGTAGCCAGACAGATGGAAATCGAGCTAATGTAATTCCAACTCCCCATAATGTACCCGTTCAAAATCGGAGCTGTTTGCAGTCAGCCAGTTTGAATCAAAGTACTTCAACTCTGCTATAATTCACTTGTATTCAGTAAATTCACTCCTATTCATTGGTCCAAGTCACAAAGGTTCTTTGTGAATACTTGTGTCTTTCTACTTTTAAGGTCGAGCCTAGCGTTGCAGCGCATGCGCTGCTCGCTCTGCGAGGCATGCTGTAGTAGGGTATGTTGTGGAAGTGCCATGGAAGCCCCGCCCATATTTTTCATTGGCTGGTGTCATTGTCTTTGGTAAACGCTAGCTTCCGATTCAATATGAGGCTTCTTAGTCCCTCCTTGTTACAGCGGCAGCTATTGTAAAGTGAAAGCGCGATGCAAATCTAAACAAGCGGCTGCCTTTACGCAATGGCGACAGCTTGTTAGTTTTCTTTCACAGTGCACAAGCAATGCTAATACTATGATAATGTAAAACAAACAGGAGCTTTCGTTGTTCTGTCTATAGTAAGTCTGCCGGGTACGCAAATATTTCAGGAAGGGGGAACACCTGCTCTCCGATTTCTGGATGAAACCAAACCTCGACTTAAAGAAGTGCTAACGTGTTCCCACTTTTCTAGTTATCACGGCATTGAATTTATCGAAGATTTCCCCATTTTCGTCCCGTTGCCCTAAGAGCTCGCACGCTGCATCTCACTAACTCACCCCCGGGGCTGAAAAGGCACTTGTGTTGATGTCATGCAAACACTTAAGATGTCGGAAGTGGTGCGCCAGCTGTAATATGACTCTCATATCAGGCTCTCGACTCACAGTGGGAGGAGTTCCTCGCTGAGCATGCATCTCCCTCACCTACAGATAAATGTGGATTATTCCCAACAGGCACCTGCCTCTAAAAAGCCCACAGGGTTGGCACCGTGCCAGTCGTGTTGCAGCCAGGGAGGTCAGCATGCGGCTGCGCCTCCCTTGGCCCCGGGGGTTTGGAGGCCTGCACTCGGCGTGGATACACAGTTTGCCGTCCCTGCCAGGCCTCCCCTTCGACACCGCCCGTTTGGCGTGAAGTGATTTTGGTGGTGTAAAGTTTTAAGGGCGTGCTTCATGAAAGATGAAGGGATGCGTGCACGATGGCGAAGAAATGTCTTTCCTACTCAAGAGGTAACTCGGTGGGTTAAACACTTGCTACTGTGATCTATGTGTAACCTACAGGCCAGTAACAGAGATCTCAAATTGCCCCAATCGTGCGAGGTGTTCTTGTCGCGTCCACATTTTCCCCAAATGTGGTACATTCAATACAACATTTATTGCAGGAAAATCTATTCCCTCTGTAACATTCAGAGACTTTTTAAGGCATGGGCAAAGTGGGCGCTGGCCAAGGGCCCCAACCTTTCAGGGACCCTGATAGAGCCAGTTCTGTACTGCAGAGTCTTGCCCTGATGACCATGAACAATTCTCAAACATATTGATTTAAATACTATTCTCCTTTAATTTATTTTGAATGTGGGTGATGTGTGGGAGTCTATCACAGACATTTGGCAGAGAAATGTTGTGTTTATGTTTCATGCAACATCAATAAAATTTTCTTTTAGATCAAAACAGGACCCCACGCGAGAAACGGGAAGGTGTCACGTAGGTTATTTGTGATAATATTAGTGAGCTGCTGCTGTGTTACAATAGTGAAAACACACGCCTCTATCCCTGAATTTTAGATGTAAACACATTTAGATTTGGACCAGTGTGTCTGTGCACTGTCAGTGACCTGGCCAAAGAGGGCATGAAAGAGCTGAAACTAGATAAAAAATTCAAAGCTGTTGGAAAAGGGCCCCCAAATATACGTTTGTCCCACGGCCCGTAACATTTGATCATCAGGCAGGGATTATCTCCAGTTGTAATACAAGGTATTCTTTTCTGCTGCATATTGTTAGACAGAGAAATATATAGCAGTTGTTACCCGTCACCAGATACGGCGCCAGGTGGCTGCAATAAGTGGGGTTGCAAAACTGCCAGCCACCTGAAACACAAAGCAATTTCGATCCAAGTGTGCAAGGGAACAAAAAAAATCTGAACGGTCTGCCCCGCCCTGTGGTGTTCACCTTGGGGAGGCACGTCAGTGGCCGCCTGATAGTGCACACGGGGCGCAAGAGGTGACAGGTGTGGCCAGTGAGGTGCGCACAGGTGCGCGTGGGAATCCGAAGGGCGCGCGGCCCCTCCATTCTTCTCTCACCCCCGTTCCCGTCGGCAGCCCTGGGCGGGCATCGACAAGGGCACACGCATGGTGACTTCAAACCCAACCTGAGAGACTTTGGCCAGGTGAGACGGCTGCATCCAAGATTCCTGGTGCTGGCGCGCATTTGTTAAAATGTCTGTCATGAATCACGATTTGCACTACTCATTTCTGCATGTGCGTGTACGTCGTATTTTATATTTCATTCCGATGCCTCAGTACGCCAAATGCGCTATCTAACTATCTCTCGATCTCGCTCTCCCTATCTATCGACCTGTCTATCATTTAATTATACTAGTGTTTTCATTATTGTAATTATTAACAAAGCAACTTCAATAGTACACAGCTTAAATTGATTTCCTCCAGCTCTAAAATACGTCCTATTTTTACCCATATCTATGGCGTATTTTCCTACTGAGAAGGATAAACGTTTAAGTCAGCAATGCAAGCATATAAACAAGTGACCAGTAGATCTTTATGCAAACGCCTAGCCTACAGAGATATTAAGGCACATAGTCACTCATCCACCAATCTGCCCACACCATATAATCCTGGCATTCATCCATCCATGCAACCATCAGTTTAAAAACGTGCAGAAACAAGTATACATATATATTTTAATTTAATTTAAATTTATTTGATCTATGCATTTCTTTAGGTCCAGGAGTAAATCATCTACAGAAGTTGGAGTCATCCCTGTTGGATTTACACTGGTCTCATTGAACTTTGGATCTGTGATGCCAGGAGTCGGTTTTAGTCAATGAAGATCAGTGGGATCATTTACAATGCCAATAGCTCAAACTCGCGTAAATGCGAGACCTATTGCATTGTAAATGCTTGTTTAGGTTTTAATTACTCCTGAATTTCGAGGCCTGACTCACAAAGAGCCTTCTGCCAGTCGCTGAGTTCTACTTTAATCTTACTGTAGGTTTGGTTTGCTTATGAGTTTCTAGGAATTGTTTGTTCTCCAAAAAAAAACAGGTTTATGGCTCAAGAAGAGATATGTGTACACCAGAATAATAAACCTACGTCACTAAGCCCACATTAACAAGCCCACTTCACCAGGCCCATTCCACCAGGTCAACTTCACCAAACCCACTCCACCAGGCTTACTTCAACTGGCCCCCGCCACCAAACCTTCTCCACCAGATTCACTCCAGCAGGCCCACTTCACGAGCCCACCACACCAGATCTATGAAGGAAGTGACCCGATTAGGGTCACCCGGGTCACTCGCGACCACCACTCAGCCTTCCGTACCAAATGAAGAGTCGGTCAGACAGTAGAGAATACAAACCAATATATCTTTATTCTGATACACTTGAGTGGAGCCCGGTCAACCCAGTCGCCTAGGAGTGCTGCAGAGGGGGACTGACATCAGCAAACATGGAGATACATTATGTACAATTCAGAACCAGCGAAGGCACGCCCATCCTGGAATTTTCCAGGCAGATGCAACTGAACAAAATGGTACAATATGATAAGTTTCGATTCTGAGCCCGGGTCCACACTATCTCCTACCCAAGGTCGTTCTGTCCGTGCCCGCCACTAGATGGGTGGGAGAAGGCCTCAATCTGCTGGGAAAGGTATGCGCTAACAAGAACAGTGTATTCATTAGCAAAGCAAGGCCCAACCTTGAAGGAATGAAACTCACCAGAAGCCGTTTTTCTCGGAGAGACAGACATTAGTTTCGATCATGACTCAAAATGGCGGCCAAACATAAAATGGTGCCGCAAATGCTAACTTTACATGGATTAGTGCATAATCAAAGCAGCGAAAACATTTTCATTCCAACAGACCCTCCTTTTAGCATGAGCAGGCTGATTTTATTTAATGATCAAAGAAAATATAACATGGCAAAGGGAAAAGGACATTAGTATTTAAAAACTAGTCATATACTCAGTATCAGGAACCGATGCTGCAAGGGAAGATGTAGTCTCAAAAATATCTTCATCAATCTGCATTAAATCGTCAATATATTTTTGCAGTATTATTGCGGCATTAGTATCATGAATTGACATTTTCTGCTTAAGGGTGAGAATACTGATACAATAGGAAGAACAAACTGGGAGACATTGTATGCAGATGCAACAGGTGAAGAAGATACCAGCAACCACAGCCAAGAAAATGAGAATCTTCCATCCCCAAGATGTGAGCATGTTCCAAAACCACCCCAACAGTGTCCAAGTACCTGTTTCTTGGTGTATATCAGATGATAGTTTATGTAATTTTCGTATAGCTGCATACACACTGGGAGCGTTATCAGGTATGTAAACACAACAGCTGCTGCCTATGACGCGACTGGCTCCACCCAGGTCTGCAAGTATTACGTCTAGCACTATCCTGTTCTGTAAAGTGACTAATCTTGTAGCCTGGAGCTCAGCAGGGATACTTGTCATTATTCCAGCTGTTGTATTGATAACCACTTCAACAACTCTAGTTAACCGACGAACTTGTAGGCTATTGGCCATGGGGCCCCAAAAAGGTAGTAGGCCCTTTATAGCATCCCCAAATTGCTGTGCGGTGGTGTCTGTTTGATCTACATCCTTTGTGTCAATAACCCTTTTTCCTCGGGTCAGGAATGTACTCCTACGTTGCACCTGATGTGTTTTGTGATAATTAGACGGGGCAACATATACAGGAGAAAAGAGGAATGAGAGATAACATGTGCCTGACCATCCCCTCGGGAGCCAGACGTGAGCTTGTGACCCACAGACAAAATAGACATTATGGGGTAGGATCAAAGGTGGACTAGCAGTCGTATTCAATTTGTATGTGAAATTACATTTACTCTCCCCCACCTTTATCTTCCCAGTCCCCTGGACGCAAAACGCTGCTGACGTATTAACCACTGGCACAGGTATCAGTTTATCTCTAGTAATATTTCGAGCTCGGAAGGATTGAAAATACTCAGAAGTGTTAAACCATTGGAAATCAGCCATTTCCATTCGGAACCAGGCATCATTCTTCACCTTACGGTACGTGTTCACACATGACTTTGAGGACAGTGTCCCTAGAGTCCCTTGTCCTGCCGGTCCTATGGGGGTGAACCCGTGGTAGAACCGTACATATTCATGGGCAGTATGGGAATCACTGGATGTTATACCCGAAGTGAGAGATGAAATTGGTAGTACACCAGTCGAAACAGTTGAAACCAACCCTCACAGCTACCCATATACGAAAGTGGCATAGACAACAGAGTATCGCTTTTATGAGTGACCGAAGGGAGCAACCCACAAATCCAACAATTAGTTGTATTGGATACATTATGAGTATAATGCAACATTTGTATGAGTACGTTGTCTGCGTAGGACTGCCTATGTGCTTCTTTGTGTGGGGCTAGAGTGACAAAAATGTGTTCAGGGGGAGTGGGTGTTGTACCCACCAAGGAATGTACAGGATATTTCTCTTCTAGGAACCAGGATATTCCAAGTACTGTCGCTATTGAAATCACAACAATTAGTATGCAAATTATTTTACTCTTCGTCGAACAACCCCTTGTTAGACGCGGTGGTGCAAATGGTTGTTCCTCCTCATCAACAGGCTGACCAAAGGGATGCATAATGAAGCAAGGAAAGAAATGCAACCAGAATGATAATAAAAGTAAGTGTTCCCAGTGTCCGACAGAGCCTCACTGGTACAGGCTCCTATTGTTCATCAATACATTGGCGCTCTTGAGCACCGGCGGTGGAGCTTGCACAGTCCTAAGCTCTGTGTTGTCCCAAGTCTATCAGGATAATATACCCCCAGGGGAGTACTTTTGATCTATCCTGTCCAATGTTCAAACAGTGCACAAATCACAAATCGCCCTAGACTAATTTCCGTTGGTATTATAGCAAAGTACACCCTGACTTACACAGTCGATCCCTAATCTGACTTCTCCTTTTGTGCACTGCCCCCGTTCCGAGGGCGCAAATTGTACCTAGTGGCTCCAGGCACAGAAGGATCAACAAAAAGTGGCTCCTTGATAGCTCTTATTTCCGGCGGTACTGCTGCATGCAGCACTTCATCATTCTCCTCATCGTTTTGGTCCAAGCAAGCTTAGCATCGCTGAAGGGGACGAACTGAGGCACCTTCTCGCACTCAAAGTCCCTTATGCCGTCCCTCACCCATTGGTCATAGGGCAAGGGTATCCTGACGCAAGGGGTTGAGTGCACCCCGTTCTTTTGGCCGGCGACTTTCACTGCAGTACGTGTAGATAAGAGGACCTGTTCGGGTCCCTTCCAGCGCGGCTCCAAACTCTTTTTCCGCTGGAAGTTCTTGATTAGTATAAAGTCACCAGGCTGTATGTCGTGTCCGGGCCCCTCTGGTGCAGCTGGAAGGGAGTGCTGAATAGAACACAAATTTTCAGTTAACTGGCACAAATAGTCTGTCAATAATGGGTATTCAATATCTGAAAACCGACGAGGGCGCGGAACGCCCCAGACATTTGCCGGGCGTCCAAACACGACCTCGTACGGTGACAATCCTGTCCTAGAATGTGCGGTTGTTCTTACTGACAAAAGAGCTAATGATAAAGCATCTGGCCATTTCAATCCTGTAGTCCAGTGGTTCCCAAACTGGGGTCCGCGGACCCCCAGGGGTCCCTGACACATTCCCAGGGGGTCCGCAGGCAGCTGTCTTAAAAGCAATGCAAAGTTCATTGTATAATCTGCAGTTTTACGACAACAATAAAAGTGTCAAGATAACTCGAGTGATTAATGTACCTGCTGGAGAGAGATGGTAGGTAGCGCAGAGGGTTAATATGCCTGCTCCAAAGAACGTGTACCATGCATTTTTAATAAAACAGTATTTTATGTGCATAGCTGGGTTACTGCTTTTGTCACAGATTCTTTTGTTACTGTGCAGTTCATAAGTTACAATCATAATCTAGCACCGTCAGCTATGAACTGCCGTCAAAGAGCTGCATACAAACTGCATGGTACAAGTTAGTCTGCCATCTTTTTTCCCAGTCTTTCATTATCCTGATGCTGCCAAAAAGGTATGTTTGGGTAGAATTAAATTGTTATAATTAAAGTCAACGCTAACCACTGTGTTACATTCTGAAACCAGATTTTGTGCTTCTCCAAATCAAGCACTCTTAAAAAATGCTTACAATGTATGGATGGCATGTGAATCCTACACCTTGAAGTCCCCTTTCCCCTATGTAACATTTTCTATACACTGATTTACACACGTATGATTCATTGGGGGAGATTTACTAAGCTTTTGCGCCATGTTTACGTCACAAAAGTGACACAAAACGACGCAAAAATCTTTTTTGTAATTTACTTTCCAGCACTAAACTTGTCCCCATGCAACCACCCAAGGTTTCTCACGCTAAACCCAATTTACTAAAAACAGTAGATTGGGTTTAGCGTGAGAACACTGCGCCCTTTTCAACTAGGCACAAGGAAGGAGAAATTCTTTCATTTCTCCTTCCTTTTCCAACTTTGCATGCGTGCTGCACTGTGCAGCACGCCTATAAAGTGGGAAAAGCTTTCCCTCGTGTCTAGCATAGTAGTTTGTACAGGAAGGGTACCCTTCCTGTACAAAACCTATGCTACACTCATGCACACACCTTAGCGCTACAGCGCTAAGGTGTGTGCATGGCGCGGGGCTACTGAAATCAGCGCTGGCACAAGAGAAAGGGGAGGAGAGAGCCATAGCTTTGGAAATATAGCGCTCTCCTGCTCCCTCCCTGTCGCGCAACGCAGCGCAGCCTCGCGGGGGGCTGCGCAGCATTGCGCAACGTTTTTGTAAATCTCCCCCATTGTTTCTGTATGTGTGTGATGTAAAGTGCTCTGACACCCTACACTAGTATGAGAGATGCTATAAAACAAATGAAATACATGTGACAGAGGTGCTATGGGAAGAAGAGAGGCACTGTTGGAGGATGATAGTGAGGGATTCATGGAAGAGCCCCAAAAAGATTGTTGTATTGGTGCATAGTAAGGTCATCATTTACTATGCTTTGAAAGCGAATACAATTCAATATATAATTACAAATGTGTTGTAGAATGCACCATTTTCCCCCAAATTTTCTTGGTGGGAGAGCCCCCCCAAAGTCCGCTTTGTAGTGGCCAGGCTCACTCACTGCACTTGGTGTGCACCGTACGGGGACTGGCCTGACAACATTTGCCAGGGCTGCTTTGGGTTCCAGTCTGGCCCCGTCGGGAGCAGGAGCCTCATACTCTAAAATAAAGCCAAATATTGAAAAGTTAGTCGCCGAGATGCAGCACCAACCTTCCTATTAAAAAATTTCGATTTTGCTAATTTTTTCAATATAAAATACTAAAAGCTTTAGTAATTTGGGTATCTGTTCGGTGTGCACACGTGTGTTTATTTTTTCGAATTACTGTTTTAATGTTTGAAATTTAAATCATACGAATTGGTTGGGGATCCTCGGCTTCCAGTAGTGACTCAATAGGGGTCCTCAGGAGTCAAAAGTTTGGGAACCCCTGCTGTAGTCTCCTGAATTTTCGCCAATTTGAGTTTGAGAGTGCTGTTGTACTTCTCAACCAAACCTGCTGACTGTGGATGATTGGCAGCATGAAACTTCTGTTTAATGCACAAACCATCACAGATCAACTGGATAACACGGGTATTAAAATGACTTCCGTTATCACTCCAAATCAAGCGGGGCAAGCCGAAATGAGGAAAGAACTCCTTCAGGAGTACCTTTGCAGTCGTAATGGCTGTATATGGACGGATGACTGGTTGCCTCATCAACTGGGTGCCACACCTGTGCCCAAGCAAGCAGTAAAGAACCTAGGGATAAAACTGGACCAAGCCTTAACAATGAGAGAGCACATTTTGGCCACCACTGGCATATGCTGCCACAACCTACGCTTATTGCGCTGAATTTTTCCCTACCTCCCTATAGCCGCCCGTAGAACTCTGGTTCAGGCCATTGTAATAAGCAGACTAGACTATGGTAATGCCCTTTTGGCAGATGTCAGTGAAACGCTGATCTCTAAACTTCAGGTCATTCAAAATACAGCAGCTAGGCTTGTCCTCAACTACCCTTCTGGCACTTCCTCGGCGCCTCTGCTGAAAGAACTACACTGGTTGCCAGTGAAGAAACGCTCTTATTTTAAAATCTGCTGTCTCACATATAATGCCTTAAAGGGCAAAGGCCCATTGTATCTTCAGAAAAGATTAAAATCCTATACGCCCTGTTGTAATCTAAGATCTTGCTCGAAAGCCTTTTTGTGGGTCCCCCCCATTCGTTTAACACATAGCGGTGGAAAGGCTTTTTCCTATCTCGCCCCCGTGTACTGGAACAAGCTTCCCCTTCACGTTTGTTCCTGTCCAAATTACTGTAAATTCAGGAAACATCTCAAAGCCCACCTATTTTAATCACCCTCTCCGCCTCCTGATTTTGTTCCGTAACAGCGCCGAGATGCCCTCGGGTGATTTGTGCACTATATTAAGTCAAATTAACATAGCATAACATTGTCTTTAGTAGGGTAAGCCTCAACCCATTTACTGAACGCACAAACAACCACCAGGACATACTTCAAATTATTGCATCTGTCGAGTTCAATATAATCTATCTGAATAACCTCAAAAGGAAAAGTGGGTGGTGCAAAATTACCAGGTGGTGTAGGGGTACCTCTTCCAGGATTGTGCATCATACACACCATACAGTATTTCACCAAGTGTGCAGCAGTTTTTGAGATATTATCATTCTGCCATATAGGGTCTAATAACTTGCAAATACCTTTAGCGCTGATATGGGCTGGGCCATGGGCCATCGTAACCACAGGAAGTACATATGCATCTGGCAACATCCATCTCTGCTTCCCTGACTTATCAATCCAACATCCTTCATCGTTCAATTGTGCTGTACTTTCTTGCCATACTGCTAATTCTTCTATTGTGGCCTCACTCTGTATCTCTTTCACATTCTCAAGCGTGTCCTCAAACATGGTGACTTCAGGCACCCACCTAACAGGGCCTGCTACAAACATTCTTTTCATTTTAGTTTGAGCTGCTTCCTTAGCTGTCTGATCTGCAAACGCATTGCCCCTACCTACGTCATCAGTAATTTTCTTATGGGCGCTACACTTCACTATTGCCAACTTCTTGGGGAGGGTCAAAGCAGACAAAAGCCTCAATATAAGGTGACCTGTTGGATCTTTGCACCATGGGAAGTAAGGAACCCTCTCTCAGCCCAGAGTTGCCCGAAATCATGCGCGACTCCGAAGGCATACTGGCTGTCAGTATAAATATTGACAACCAGTCCCTCGCTCAAGTCACAAGCTCGAATAAGGGCGGCTAACTCAGCTGCTTGGGCTGACTGATAGGGGACACGTGATGTCTCTACGACTGTACGCAGTGTGGTGATAGCATAAGCAGCAGTTGTAGTGCCATCTGGTAATTTGAAACAAGAGCCATCGACATATAGTTCCCCTTGTGGGTCAGATAAGGGAACATCAGTCAAGTCTACCCGTCCTTTCGTCTCTTCTTCCGTCCGGAAGATACAATCATGTTTCTCATTTTCTTCATTCTCAGAAGGGAGGGGCAGTAACGTGGCTGGATTCAGAATGGCACGTCTATTGATCGTGATGTGTTTTGCAAACAGGGTCAATTCGTAACCAGTAAGACGTGCACTGGTGAGGTGCTGTGTCTTTGTCTTATTCAAAAGCGTGTCGACAGCATGGGGTACCATAACTGTGAGTTCAGTATCAAGCACGAGTCCAGCCGATTGTCTGATAGAGACGGCCACAGCCGTGACCGCTCTTAGACAGCTCGGGAGGGCTCTTGCTACAGGGTCAAGAACAGCGGGGAAATAAGCACACGGCCGTTGCTTATTTCCAAATCTTTGTGTTAAAACAGAAAGCGCACAACCAGCCGTCTCGTGAACATATAATACAAAGGGTTTAGCGTAGTTAGGGGTACCAAGCACTGGAGCCGAACAAAGCGCAGTTTTTAATTGCTCAAAAGACTGCTGACATTAAGGCGTCCAAGGCAGGGGCTCATGCACATCTTTAGTTGTTAGTGCCAGCAAGGGTTTGGTTAGTAAGGAATAGTTAGGTATCCACTGCCTACAGTAGGAAGTGATACCAATGAAAGCGCACACATCTTTCTGAGTCTGTGGGATGGGCATTTTAACAATAGTATTGATGCGCTCAGGAGTCAATCTCCTACCTTCCTTCGACAGTAGGTGACCTAAATAGGTGTCCTCCTGTCGACAATACTGAAACTTGGAAAGGGACACTTTATGACCATGCTGTGCCAAATGCAACAACAATTTGACTGTACTGTCCCTACAACCTTGTTCTGTGTCAGAAGCGATGAGGAGATCATCAACATTCTGAAGCAATACATTACCTGTAGGAAGCGAAAGGGAATCCAAATGGCTATTCAAAGCTTGACTATAGATACTTGGGCTCTCAGTATAGCCCTGAGGAGCTCGACAGAATCTAAATCTTCTGCCAGCTAAGGTAAAACAAAACAAATACCTGCTATCTGGATGGAGAGGAACACTGAAAAATGCATTCTTCAAGTCAATGACAGAAAAGAATTTTGCAGTGGAAGGAATCATTGTCAGAAGAGTAATAATGTCAGGAACCACAGGAAACTGGGGAACTACTATTTTATTAACTTCGTGCAAATCAATCACAAAACAATAAACATCTGCATGGTCGTCAGAGGAACCTGAAGGTGTCCATTTAAGAATGGGAAGAATAGGGCTATTACAAATATTAGCAGTCGTATCCTCAACCCCTCCTTTCTCAATCAAATCCTGTCCAATTTGCAATAAGGCTCGCTCACCTGCCTGCAGTATTTTATACTGAGGGATACGAGGCAAAATGGCATTGTCTTTAACCTGTATCGAAACGGGTAATGTCTGTAACAGTCCCACATCTATGTCGCCTGCGGCCCACAGAGTGGGTGGCACATCTTTAAATTCAACGAGAAGGGGCACATCTTGGACAGACACTGTTTAGCCCGTACCACATCCAGACCCATTGTCATTTAAACTCCTGCCGGGGAACAATAAATCGTAGCATGCAATTTCTTCAACAAATCCAAACCCATCAAATTTTCTCCGCAATTGGATGTCAACAAGAACGGTGAGTCCACAATGAAAGGACCAATAGTCAAGGCAAGAGGTTTTGAAATGGGGCTCACAACCGGTACACCAGAGAAACCTACCAAAACATTATTATGGCCAGACAGAGCCGTCCCAGGGACCAAAGAGCGAGAAATAGAACTGTTTGTCGCACCTGTATCCACCAGAAAATAACTTAGCCACGCCATGCAACTCCGCAGTAACGTAAGGACAGCGTTGATCTACAGGTATCGGAACTGGTCCCTCACTCTGTCCCTGGCTGTCCTAGCTGTAAGACATTCCTGTCACCTCATCTGTGTCATAATCATCATGATAATACTGACCGCCCAGAGGGTCATCAAATTAATTATTATCAGAACGACCCTGTGAGGCCGCAGTGTTCTGAAGCCTATCAGCCCCGCCAGCTCCACGGCCTCGTCCACGAGAACCTCGTCCCCTCGGGGCCACTACCTTCTGCAATTGCACGGGACACTCGCTATGCCAGTGTCCCTCCTCTTTACAGTACACGCACTGATTCGGACCCAGGGGCGTAGTGTATGGCAGCCTACTAGTGCGTGGGAGCAGTCGGGCCAAACCACCATGTCCTCTACCATTCCCTCTAGAAGCCTGCTGCAACAACACCTTCGTCTTCAAATCTTTGTGCTTCTTCTCTGTCTTCTCTTTCTCTTCCTGATCTCGATGTTCATAATATTGTGCCATATTCAAAATAACAGAAGGAGACGAGGTAGACCAAGTACTCTCAGAAGCCTGCAACCGAGTCGCAATTTCAGGAAGCAGGTTAGAAACGAATCTGTTAACAAACAATTGAACACCCCCTTCAACAGACAAATCCTGCCCACTATAATCCAGAAAGACATCTTCAAACCGAGTGAAAAAGTCAGACACACTCTCATCTTTCTTCTGGCGACAAGCTGTCAACTTATCCCAATCCACCTTTCTCAGTGGAATAAGAGAATGCATATACGTAATAATGCGGCCTGGCAAAGCAAGTATCTCTGGCTTAGGCTCATCACCGGGCTTCCTTTCCTGATCCCATACTTTAATTTGATCCCATGTACCACCTAACTCTGCAGCATGATCTAGAATGTGCACCTGTCTCCAAATATCAACCGGAACCAGAAGACCAAAAAACATTTCAATATCAGCAAGAGTCATTACTGTCGAAGAAGCCGCTTCAGTCAGTTCTTTATAATAAGCAGTGGGATTTTTCCTAGGGTCAGGCAAATGGACCTTAAGGGACAAAACCTCACTTCTTTTCCACAGAGTATAAACCCACTGTTCTTGGAAACGAGCCACTTCTCTGGCCCTTGTAACGTTACTGCGGCCATCTTGCAATTCTGGTAATTCTGGAACATATAGAGGATGAACCTCCCTCATCGGGAACTGTGATACCGAAATGGGGCTCTTCTCAAGTAGCCTGCCCCGGTAGGCAATCAATGTCGTAATACTGCCGAAAACTTGGCCAGGCTCCATATTACTAACATATACACGATCTTTAATGTCATATAAAATCTGTGGTGCAGCATCGTTGAAACACTGTTCCCAAATACTAATATGCTTAAGGGCATGCTGTTGTACAAAAGGCTCATAATCTATCATCACATTCCACACATCTTCCACACTGTAAATGGGATTACGATCCCACTGGGCAGCCTGATTAGCTACTACCTTCTTCTCTTCATCTCCCACTTCAGAGCGCACACATGGACCCATACGTTCCTTAAATTTAATCCAGTCTCTATCCTCAAATCCACGAACTGGTGTCCCACTACTCCCTAACGCCGGGGGATAAAAAACCATAGTGGGAGTAGCAACGGAAGTGACAGGCACTATAGTCGCTGCTGGCTGCGCTGCAGGTGTAAGAGCTGGCGATAGAGATGCGGAAACCATAGGTGTGTCAGTGGTACTAACAGTGATAGTTGCCACAGACGGCGAGGACAAAGAAAGGGCAGGAGGTGCCGTGGCCAAAGCAGTCTGATCAACAGTAGCAGGAGCAGAAACAGCAGAGACAGAAGGAACAGGTTGCTGGGACTGTGAGGGAATAACAGGATATATCCTCTGCGGGGCATATGGAGTTGGGGGACGAGTATCTAACAATTCTTCCACAAAAGTATCATTCTCTTCTTGGGCCACATAAGATTTATCAATCTGTAGTCGAAACTTCCTATCTTCACGTTCAATTCCTATCTCTTGTTTCTCTCTATCATGCACTACAGCTTTCTGAGTAAGTGTTTGCATTCTCCCCTTTCATGCCTCTTTTTCCATCTTTAACCGTCTCTGTTTATCCTCCTTCTGCCACGTTCGAAGAGAATCAAACATAGACTGCCTACTTCGTTTCGCAAATAATTTTTCCTGTAAAAAAACAATTATTTGTTCATCAAAAGTGCCAGTCAGCAGCCATTGCAACTCGGCATTGTCCCTCATATATTTGTGCCATAATGTACTAAACATAATAGGGCCAAGACCATGCTTCACATACATGTCAAAATTAGAGGTACCTTCCGGAGGTGCCGGTTGAGCTTCTTCCAATCGAACATCTGCAGAACAACAATGACAACAAGAAACCAAGAATTGACTAATCCCAGGCATTTTCAAAAGGGAACCAAATTTGCTATTTTGCCTGGCAAAGCAGTTGCAAGTGCTTTTTCCCAAAGACGGTCCTCAGACCGTATTGAATACAAACCAAATTGGTACCATGTTCACAAAGAACCAAAACAAATTCAAGCGCTTTTCCCAAAACGGTCTTCAGATCGTATCAAATACAAACCAAAATGGTGCCATATCCACAAAGGATCAAACAAACTCACCTGATATATGCAGGTCAAATGAATCTATTCTCCACTGCCAACACTTCGGACCAAACAGTCAGATCCAAGGGTTTCGCCGCCAAGGACCCCAGTCGGGACGACCGCTGGGCGAGGCACAATCCAGCAGGACAGAAGGGGCAGCTGCGAGTACAGGAACTCTCTTGTGCAGGGATCCCTGATCCGTCCGTCCGACCTGACAATATCCTCGACCTCCCCACCCGTCAGCGGGAGGGGATGGGTCACTCGCCCGAAGGGGTCCCTGTTCGGGCGCCAACTGAAGGAAGTGACCCGATTAGGGTCACCCGGGTCACTCGCGACCACCACTCAGCCTTCCGTACCAAATGAAGAGTCGGTCAGACAGTAGAGAATACAAACCAATATATGTTTATTCTGATACACTCGAGCGGAGCCCGGTCTGCCCAGTCGCCTAGGAGTGCTGCAGAGGGAAACTGACATCAGCAAACATGGAGATACATTATGTACAATTCAGAACCAGCGAAGGCACGCCCATGCTGGAATTTTCCAGGCAGATGCAACTGAACAAAATGGTACAATATGATTTCGATTCTGAGCCCGGGTACACACTATCTCCTACCCAAGGTCGTTCTGTCCGTGCCCGCCAATAGACAGGTGGGAGAAGGCCTCTATCTGCTGGGTAAGGTATGCGCTAACAAGAACAGTGTATTCATTAGCAAAGCAAGGCCCAACCTTGAAGGAATGAAACTCACCAGAAGCCGTTTTTCTCGGAGAGACAGACATTAGTTTCGATCATGACTCAAAATGGCGGCCAAACATAAAATGGTGCTGCGAATGCTAACTTTACATGGATTAGTGCATAATCAAAGCAGCGAAAACATTTTCATTCCAACACCTACTGCACTTTACTTTTCAATCCATCTTTAGCCAGCTGAGCTGTAGTGTTGCCTACATTTCATGATACTTTAACTCTGCTTTTTCTGCAGAATGACTACTTGTCTGGCTGTTTAAGTGCTACATCAGGTCAACATTTACAATAAGACCATCAGATCAAATCATCTGTCAATATTACATTCAGGTCCAAATGTACGCAGTTGACCTGGGCATCCAAGAAGAGAATTTTGTGTCGGAAAGAAATATACAAACGAATGACTGACAGCTATCTCTGTTTGAATGGTTCCAGCACCAAAATACTCAGAGTTGGAGACTCCTAAGAGAATAACATACCTTTTACTTTCCCTTCAAAATGAGGAGCCGCAAACATTGCCAGCACATGCAACAAAGAGTCTAGGAGTCCGATTTGACTGAAATCTATTCCTTGGTTACCAAATCTCATAGGTGGTCAAAACAACACTTTCTATTTCATGCTATTGATAAGGTGTCTGTGGTTATAAGTAGTACTTATTGAACTAACCAGTTCCTTACTATTATTGAGTATCGATTATTATAACACTGTCCATGTTGAAGCCTCTTTGGTATTGCGACATTACATACAGTGCAAAATCAAGCAACTAGACACAGTTGCAACTAAAAAAACAGATAATATCTGACTGGCTCTCAGAGACCTCCTTTGGCCCCCGATGGCACAGATGGTAAAATGTTACCTACTCTGTACCACCTTCAAGTCACTGGACGATGTTGCTCATAAATACTTTCAGTGCTATTTTTACGCTGCACTTTGAACTGCTATCCTGGGATACAACAAGGGAAACCTGATTGCACAGGATGAAAGAAGCATGGTGGGAGACTGGGCATGTAACTGTGGAACTCACTGGATCCAGACCTTAGAAATATTCCAGGTCTGGAAGACTTCAAGAAAAAATTAAATACTTGACTCTTTGAGGAGGCGTTTCCATCCTAGATCAAAACGTCAGAGGCACCACCCTTTCAGTAGCAACAGGGCCCCACCAGGAGATGCCTTCCCCACCACAAACATGTATCTACATGTAACCAACAGAGCACATGCCCTGAAAAGCCTGCCTCTTGTCACCCACCACCACCACCCTGTGTCCCAGCCCTTGCCCTCTCTTCCCAAATTCAAACTCTCTGCTCTCCGTTTGAGTCTGCAGAAACTCTAGCTGACTGGAAAATGTTGTGGTCGGTGAAGACAGCTCACAACCCACATTCTCCCATCTCCCATAGGTCCTTAGAGCAGGGGTGGCGCCTCCATTTGAGCGGAGGAGCATCGCCCCACTTAAAAATCCTCCCAAAGCCCCAGAGATTAAAAATGAAATGGTAATTAATTACCATTTTATTTTTCATCCCCCCTCCCAAGCCGAGCGTCAGGACGGGCGCAGTCCACTTCTTAGTGACAGCAGCAGGGAGGAGGGTGGGCTGGTATTGCATTGTTTAAAGTGCGCATGTCTTTGTGGCCTGCTGGCCGTCTTGCGACGGCCAGCCACACATGCGCACTTCAAACATCTCTAATCCAGCTGTCTTAAGACAGCTGGGTTAGAGCAAGCCAAAGTCACCAGAGCGCTATGCAGCACCAAGTGAGGCCGCTTACACTAATCCTAGCGCTGCTCTCATGCTGGTGAGAGCAGTGCCAGGATTGGCCAAGGGATTTCCAGAATCCGGTTCCTGTTTCGGCGAAAGAAGAGGTCCGGAGCGAGGACGTCGCAGAGTTCGGTAAGTTATCTTTTCTTTTTTTATATTATTTTACACACACGCTCCCGCCCCCGTAAATGCCAGCCGCCACTGCCTTAGAGACGAGGGAGAGATAACAGAAGGTGGATGCAACATACAGCGTACATTCTGCCGCTTCTCTGTGATCTCCACAGATCTCGACAAAGCAGAGGAACACAGGGAAAGCAATTGCTTCCCTTGTTGACATAACTTTGTGAGATCAAAAAATAAAGTGATGAATCAAATGCTTGAATTAATCTCATCCACAGGCAATCACTCAGGGCTGCATCCCAATCCATTGTTTTTCGCCCACCATGCCTCCTGAGTTTGGACCCAGCTATATGCAAATCAATCTTTACCCTGCTCCAATGGGAACAGTCCCACCAGAACTGCCAAGCCAGGTCCTCCCTGAGCTGGAATACAAACAACCTAGGACAGATGTCACCCTTATTATGGGCTCATCAGCCAGGTATAGCTTGATTTAAGTGGCACAGTGAGCACAGGAACCAAATCTGGGCATACCCATCACACCTAGGGCATCAACAAAGTGATGGATGGAATGCTTGAATTAATCTCAGCCACTGGCAATAGCTCAGGCCGCCTCCCAATCCATAATTTTTCACTAACCAGGCCACCTCAGTGTGTACACAGCCATTTGCAAATCAGTCTCGACCCCGCTCCAATGGGAACAGTCCAACCCAAACTGCCAAGCCAGGTACTCCCTGAATCAGAATACAAGCAACCTAGGACCGGTTTTGCTCTTATTATGAGCTCATCAGCCAGGTATAGCTTGATTGCAGTGGCACATTGAGCATGGGACCCACGTCTGGGCATATCCGTCATTTGGCTTGGCTTTTTTTAATGTTTTACATACAGAACAGAGGCCATGTTATTTATGGCTCCCCCATTACTCCTCTGCCCCTTCGTAACAGTTGAAGGTAAAGGCAGATGATTTTGGGGGTCATACATAACATAAAATTATAGATGGGTAAAAAGTGAATTACTGGGATGTTTTTCACCTCGAAGTTATGAGTGACATCACAGAAAATCGAGCTTCGCTGTCGTCTATTTGGTGTTACTTAGAACCCCTCAGTGAAAAACTCCCCCCAAATTCACTGTTACCTATCTATAATTCTAAATACTCTTCAGGAGTTAATCATAGCAAAACAGCAGTCAAGGAAAGGGCATAATTTTTCAGTGTCTCAAAACCATTTAAAGGCAGAAGCTGAAAAAAGTAAAGCTTTTGTTAGGGCAATGCATATTGTGCAAGATTTAAAAATTGAATGCACCTTTATCTCTCCGCCTGCATTGAAAAGATTCCTTCAGAAGCAAATGAAAATTGTCTTTTCCTCCAAGTAAATAGTAAAAGGTGAGCCACGTAGACTGATTCAGCATGTGCATCAAATACAATGTATATATCAGTGTAACAAACAAATATCATTGTGGTGTTTGACCAAAATATGGGTGAAACAATATTGTGGGTCAAAAATATCATGGCCAGAATATTGTGCTGTCACAAATATTTTGGGACTTAATTTTGAAGGTAAGAATATTGTTTTTTAGATATTTTATGTAGTTTGTTTTTAATATAGTTGTATATAATACTGTTTTCTTTAATGTAGGTGTATAAAATATAATTGTCAAATGTTTTGGGCCAAGGTTGTTAGCCTTGTGCCCAACCACCAGCCCCCAACCTGGACGATCAGTGAACCACGCTTTGTCTGGTCTCTACCCTTTGATCTGTTCAGCTTGGGTGACCCTGTCAGGAGACTACGCTCCCGCCAGCCTAGCTCTCCAGGTCATAGAGACATGCAAGTCCCTCAACCATTTCAAGGTGTACATCCTCCAAGGGGACTGGATTGAAACACTGAGATGGTAAAGCAGCAAGGACGTCCTGGGGCACAGTGCAAGCGAGGAAAACGGGCATGGACTCTGTGCTGCTTATTTGTTATTAAAATACAGCTATAACCAGGGTGCAATGGGCCCCTCACAGATGTGGGATAAGGTTACATAGCACCTGCTGCACTATTGATAGCTACACCCCTACGATGAACTGAGCCAACAAGTGCACAGGAATGTCCATGCTCCACCTATGTAACTACTCTTCAACGCAAAGTAATGCAAGCCATTTCTATGTGCTGCATTTAGTTACCTTTTTTTTTTACAAAGCCTTGCAAATCGGGCTTTGTGTGGCTTTGTAACTCCTGAACGATATTTTGCAATGTGGCTGCACCAAAAAGGTGACACAGCCACGACTCAAAATGTTAGTAAATCCGAACTTGATGGGAAGGTGCTCCAGTTAATACAGGATCTACAACACCAGCAATGCTCTAAATCTTCATATCTCGGGGCTCCTTTTATTTATTTGGATGGCATTTTCCCAAACCAGAATTATAATACAGTGCCTTGTATGGCAAAAGGTTTTGAAGTGTGTCATGTTTTAGCTCAGCATGGATAGCGCTAGTTAATCTCATTCTTAAAGATATTGCTGCAAAAATGGCAGATAATTTGTTGTCGCTCTTCTAGCTCGGCATGGATAGCGCTGTGCTAATCTTAAGATTATGATATATAAATATATAGATATATGTATGTATAATTTAAATATCAGACTAATTAAATTATTTTAACATAAGTTCCTATGGGGTGTTATTTTATTTCCCTGCATTCATTGTTTTCTATGGAATTACCTGTGAATGGCTATGTTTGGTGCTTCACTTACTCCAAGGCTGGACTGGAGTACATTTACACCTGTTTTGCCACCTTTAGTGCTACAGTAACTTCAGAAGTGCAGTTGGTAACTAGCAGTGGCCTTTCTCTTTTGTGATTCTGTTTGTATTAGCATGTCCCTCCCGAAACCCCTCCTCAAATTTCCCTAAACCCCTTCCATTTAGAAGTAAATATTTCAAATTTTCCAGCCACTCTCCCTTATCACTCCCACATTTACTACTGAAATGTGTGCCTACATGTGCGTGGTTGAGATCTCTGCAAAGAAAAGATTGGAGATGCAGAGTCAGAGGTCTCTGGCCCTAGATTCATGAATAGTATTTTCTATGCTGTTTGTGACTAGGCCCCTCAGTTGGTGCTCATGCAATTTAGTTCCAAGAGTATGCTATTTCCGCAAATTTTTCTACAAAATTAGTATTTTCTGACTCACTATTTCACTTGCCCTGTTCACTGCATTTTCCAATGCACCCATTTCTCTGACAAAATTCCATAGACAGATGTTCTAATAGAACACAGTGCTATGGTTTCTTATGTAGTTACCACCAGCAGGGGCAGCCCTATTACCTGAACCAGGGGCAAGGTAAAGACTGGAATCCTAACAAGGGTTCAAGTAGTATATTACATACGACATAAACTAGAATAATATAGAATATATATCACATAAAACAAAACAAAAATGTATAAGACATAAAACTATTGACAAGTGATACCCCTACACAAATTCAAAAATATACAACATTTAATAGGACAATAATATAAAATCAGAAGACATTGGCACTCTCTTGGTTACGCAACAAACCATAAAGACAATAAACAGTGTAAACATAAACAGTGGCTGAGGAAACAATTGTTACGCATAAACTGTTCAGACAAAACAAAAAACAAGAATAGCAGAGATTGGGTCCTCTTCGATCAAGGCCACATGTAAGCGTTGACGGCCTTTCAACCACACTAAACTTGAGTGGTCATCATCAGGACAAAAAATATTCAATGGTAAAGTGTCCAATAAAGAAATCTAAAAAATATGTACACAAAGGGAGGTATCACAATAAATGTCCAGGGGTCATAAATTGCATAGCACAAGATCAAAGATAAAAAAGAAATTGAAAAGATCAAAAAGGTCTAAAGAGTCAAAAACACCAGTGCATGAAAATCTTAGTGATAGACCACTGAGACAAAAATAATACTAATAATAAAAATAATAAAATGCAAAAATGCCAGAAAGAGTGTCAAAACTGATCATAAACTGGTTCAAAAGCCTAGTAAACCCAAACAAAGAGCTTGTGAGAAATTATAAGTCCAAGAAAAAGACTACCAAAGTATTTAAGAAAGACCATAGTGAGTGTAAAAAGCAATTGTGACAAGAAAGGGGGCCATGCGTCCTAAAAAGTCAAAGAACAACCTACTTGTTCCTTCTCTTTATCATGAGGAGTTCAAGGTAAAAATTGTAATAGACTCCAGTGGCATGTAGTCCACACACAAGCGATCAATGCAAATGACTACAGAAGATACAAAAAGGAGGTCAATGAAACACCCAATAAATTAAGTCAAAGGAATAAATATATATCAAATATAATAGGTGTATACTCATGAATATTGTATATCGATATACACTCAAAATGGATGTTAGAGAGGAATCCAATCACTCTCACCAGGGCCAATTAGTACATGAACGGTCACTCAAGAAGAAAACCGTGACTGAAACCAAGAAAAAGAATATATATAAGGCCATGAATCACGCCGACGCTGATAAAGTAATATAATTCTTAAGCCTCAAACAATAATGGGGTAGAAACGAGAAAGCATTGACCCTACCTGCTCAGAAATAAGAGCCAGTCATCATTCCGAGCGCCATGCCGACCGTGACGGCTTCTCATATTATATCACTTCTTGTTTTGTTTTCAGTAACAATATTATTATTATATCCTTTTGCGACAGTTTTATCGGATATAATATGTGTCACCTTGATGACTCAATTGTATTTTTGTTCAACTTTGGATGTTGTAATTATGAATTTACATTTTTACGTCTTTTGTTCTTCACTGTAATTTGTTTGGAATTAAACACATGATATGGCTTTTATTATGGTCTCCTGCATTTGTTTTCAGAGGACATTCTATTTAGCATCTACAAAAATGTATACAAATTTTGCGAATAATTTATATGTTTGTTCTTTTGTGTAAATAACTTGCATATGTCTGCTCTTCTGTATACTATTTGATTAGTTTTTCCTTTAATTGGTTCTTTCGTATTGGTTATTAATTTTGCTGCATATATATTTTTATTTCTTTTAAGACAATACTTTCTCCTGAAGTTTGTTATAAAAAATATCATCGTAATGTTTTTTTGCAATTGAATATATGTATTTGCAATTGTCCTTGTAAATGCTTTTATGAGGTTTAGTATGGTATAATATTCCAACTTGTTTGTATACTCCAGTATCTCTTTAATATGCATCAGACTTTTTACTGAGCTTTGTTATTGAATACATGTCACTACTTTTGTTCCTGGTATTATCCACATTATCATACCTTGTTAATTGTAACTTGTCTGATGAGGTCCTGCATAGCACAATATTCAAATTTCTTTTCATTATTTTTCATTTCGTATTTTCTGAAATTTTTATTTTCTTTCTGTGCACAATTGACTCTGCATCTGGTAGTGTTTCTCCTTTCTCAACTGAATCGATAGTGTCTCTTTGGTTTCCATTGATGTGAGTAGCGTCTATATGCACGCTGCTCACTCGATTTCGGTCATCAGATTTTGGATAGATTTGACGGTTTCAGTCTACTATTTTGCGGTAATTCAATTGTGGGAACTTTGTCTGCATATACTTTTGCCAGCCAGTTCTCCATTACTCTTGAGATGCCGTTGCAGTCTGCATGGCACCCGATGCGAGTAGCGCTGATTTGTACGCTACTCACAACATTGATTGGCTTGACCTACAGTCTTTTTTCTGTTTCTTTCATTGCATGATCAGCGTTTAAATACAAGCTGCATTTAACACGCCGTTTACTTCCGCCTTTAATCTGAGATGCCATCACGGTCGGCATGGCGCTCGGAATGATGACTGGCTCTTATTTCTGAGCAGATAGGGTCGATCCTTTCTCGTTTCTACCCCAGTATTGTTTGAGGCTTAAGAATTATATTACTTTATCAGTGTCCGCGTGACTCATGGCCTTATATACATTTTTTTCTTGGTTTCAGTCACGGTTTTCTTCTCGAATGACCGTTCATGTACTAATTGGCCCTTGTGAGAGTGATTGGATTCCTCTCTAACATCTATTGTGAGTATATATTGATATACATTATTCGTGAGTATACTCCTATTATATTTGATATATATATATTCCTTTGACTTAATTTATTGGGTGTCTCATTGACCTCCTTTTTGTATCTTCTGTAGTCATCTGTATTGATCGCTTGTGTGTGGACTGCATGCCACTGGAGTCTATTACAATTTTTACCTTGGACTCCTCGTGATAAAGAGAAGGATCAAGTAGGTCGTTCTTTGACTTTTTAGAACGCATGGCCCCCTTTTTTGTCACAACTGCTTTTTACACTCACTATGGTCTTTCTTAAATACTTTGGTAGTCTTTTTCTTGGACTTATAATTTCTCACGAGCTCTTGGTTTGGGTTTACTAGGTTCTTGATCCAGTTTATGATCAGTTTTGACACTTTTTTTTTGTTGAAAATATTTTTATTGGCATTTATAATCATATAAGAGAACATTCACCCGGAGAAATTCAAGATGTAGTAGCTAACAAACACAGTATATATAATGTCTGTCCGTTCGGGCATTTGGTCTTTAGCTGGATACATTCCATACAATACAAAGATAGGCAGATAATCAATCAATTGGTACACATGTTACTCCATGTATTCCATTGCAGTGTGTGGGCAGGTCAAGCCCACCCCATCCAGTGTTTTGGTTGTGCCTATGCTATTTCTTTTCGCAGTCCCTGGGGCCTGACAGTTATCAAGGAGAAATAAGCCATCTGTAATCCGTCTCACTGAGAACCAAAGTTCGTATGCCATTACATAAAAAAACCATTGAACTAGAACATGAAAAAACAAAACCAGTCTTCACATACACTGTCTCTAGTACTATACTCTCTATGCGGGGGGGTCGCTCTCCACCACTGGCCTGACTGGGTGGGGTCGCCCGGCCGTCGCCGCGGTCAGGCCCACTCTCGAGTGCTATCAAGAAACTGTGGCTGCAGTGGGAAGGGAGGGTGAAGGAAATGACCAGGAGGGGCCTCCATAGGAGGGGGGCACAGCACGGGCAAAGCGGGCGGTCGGGGTCAGTCCGGGTCTAGGTCAGGAGTCGTGGCGTCGCCTCTCCACTGGTCTTCCGTCCTCTTCCCTGTGTCTTCCCAGAACTAAGTCCCTTGTGTTGGGGCCGTTCCACTCTCTTCCTCCTCGCTATTGGGACAGCTCAGGTGTTCCCAGTTGAACAATACCTCGCTCCAAGCTTC
Organism: Calotriton arnoldi; assembly: GCA_963921515.1. NCBI lineage: Eukaryota > Metazoa > Chordata > Amphibia > Caudata > Salamandridae > Calotriton > Calotriton arnoldi. Next base: position 286,773 of record CAWUFW010011771.1, on the reverse strand, counting down.
GGCAATAGGGTGCCTACGCAAGCCCTTCAGTTCAGTTTTGACACTCTTTCTGGCATTTTTGCATTTTTTTGTTATTAGTATTATTTTTGTCTCAGTGGTCTATCACTAAGATTTTCATGCACTGGTGTTTTTGACTCTTTGAACTTTTCGATTTCTTTTTTATCTTTGATCTTGTGCTATGCAATTTATGACCCCTGGACATTTATTGTGATACCTCCCTTTGTGTACATATTTTTTAGATTTCTTTATTGGACGCTCTACCATTGAATATTGTTTGTTCTGATGATGACCACTCAAGTTTAGTGTGGTCGAAATGCCGTCGACGCTTACATGTGGCCTTGATTGAAGAGGACACAATCTCTGCTATTCTTGTTTTTTGTTTTGTCTGAACAGTTTATTCTCAAGCACTGTTTATGTTTACACTGTTTATTGTCTTTATGATTTGTTGTGTAACCAAGAGAGCACCATTGCCTTCTGATTTTATATTATTGTCCTATTAAATGTTGTATATTTTTGAATTTGTGTAGGGGTATGACTTGTCAATAGTTTTATGTCTTATACATTTTTGTTTTGTTATATGTGAAATATATTTTATATTATTCTAGTTTATGTTGTATGTAATATACTACTTGAACCCTTGTTATCAATCAATCAATCAATCAATCAATCAATCATGTCACTTATAAAGCGCACTACATACCCGCGAGGGTCTCAAGGCGCTGGGGGAAGAGGGGGGTGGTGCTGCTACTGATCGAAGAGCCAGGTCTTGAGGAGTCTTCTGAAGGCCAGTAGGTCTTGGGTCTGTCGGAGGTTGGTGGGGAGGGTGTTCCAGGTCTTGGCGGCGAGGTGGGAGAAGGATCTGCCGCCGGCGGTCGTTTTCCGGATGCGGGGGACTGTGGTGAGGGCGAGGCTGGTCGAGCGGAGCTGGCGGGTGGGGGTGTAGAAGCTGAGTCGTCTGTTGAGGTAGGCTGGTCCGGAGTTGTGGAGTGCTTTGTGTGCGTGGGTGAGGAGCTTGAAGGTTATCCTCTTGTTGACAGGGAGCCAGTGCAGGTCTCTCAGGTGGGGTGTGATGTGGCTGCGTCGGGGGATGTCGAGGATAAGACGTGCAGAGGCGTTCTGGATGCGTTGCAGCCGTCTCAGGAGCTTAGCCGTCGTTCCTGCGTAGAGGGCGTTTCCGTAGTCCAGCCTGCTGGTGACGAGGGCCTGGGTGACTGTTTTTCTTGTTTCGGTGGGGATCCACTTGAAGATCCTGCGGAGCATTCGGAGGATGTTGAAGCAGGATGAGGAAACGGCGTTGACCTGCTTAGTCATGGAGAGGGTGGGGTCGAGGATGACCCCTAGGTTGCGTACGTGGTCGGTGGGTGGCGGGGCTGTTCCCAGTGATGTTGGCCACCAGGAGTCGTCCCAGGCTGAAGGGTTGGAACCAAGGATGAGGACCTCCGTCTTGTCCGAGTTCAGCTTCAGGCGGCTGGTCCTCATCCATTCGGCGACGGCCTTCATTCCTTCGTGGAGGTGGGCTTTGGCGGTGTGAGGGTCTTTGGTGAGGGAGAGGATCAGCTGGGTGTCGTCGGCGTAGGAGATGATGTTGAGGTTGTGCTGTCGGGCGACGTGGGCGAGGGGTGCCATGTAGATGTTGAACAGCGTTGGGCTGAGGGAGGAGCCTTGGGGTACGCCGCAGATGATCTTGGTGGCCTTGGATCGGAAGGGGGCGAGGCGGACGCTTTGTGTTCTGCCGGAAAGGAAGGATGTGGTCCAGTCCAGGGCCTTCTCTTGGATCCCGGCGTCGTGAAGGCATGTTCGTAGTGTGTGGTGGCAGACCGTGTCGAAGGCGGCTGATAGGCTTGTTAGGATTCAAGTCGTTTCTTATGTGTCATGTATAAATCATTTAGTAAAAACATTCAACAGTCTAAAAATATTTTGCCGCCTTTTCTGGGATAGCGCTGTGTCTTGAGCTTTTTACAACTGAAGTCGCCCGTGCAGATAAGTTGGCAGATAAGTAATGGAAGAAGGAGACCAAAACCAATAGGGATAGGATAGCAAAATATATTTAAAAAAACAAACAAACACCAAAGACCATCAGTGAGATATATTCGAGCCTCAACGCTCTAGACATTTAGTTGCCTTTACATGTACCTTATTTAATATGGAGAAAATACTTGAGCATGGAGTGACGTGGCGATGGTTAGAAAGTTTGGGCATGCAATTTAGCAGAAGTAGAGCATTTTTGCACTTCCTGTATTTTACTTCCTGATCATTTGTGCTCCTGACAGTTCATATCACAGCCCACGAAAGTGCCTTTTATTGATTGTTGTTCGTGTTCCCTGTGGCAACTATAGAAGCTCTTGACTTCTCTCACATCTTCCGTGTGAATATGGATTGAGAACGCAAGAGAGATAGAAGCAAGTACATTAGTCCTTTCCAACAGAGCTTGACTCCATGTAACGCTGCTGCTAAAGTGATTGTTGTATCCTGTTGTTTATTTATATTGCTCCTTCATTCCAATGATGGTAGCCAAAAGGACCCCATTCACATTTCCATTTATAAACCCATATTTTGTCATTTTAGCTAGTGTTCTCGTTCTTCCATTTTGTCTTAAAGTGATCCTTCTTATCGGTGAACGTGATGCGTAAAAGACTCTACTTTAAGATAACGTGGATCAAATGAAGATGTCGAACATGATGATCAGAAGTTTTTGGGAAAATAATAGGCAAATGTGTCATACTTACAAAATTTTAAATCATTGAGGAATTTGGGAAGGGACAGGAGAAAATTAGAGGGGATACTGGACAACTTCCTGCAGGCATGTAGTCGTATTCTATAAATCATAGTGTTTTACCCAAATCTGAAGGACTCTCAACTAAAAAGTGATACATCTCCCCTCTCCAATTCACTAATTGTAAAACAATACATTAGCCTAGACTGCTTCATTAAAATCATAAACAAAAGGCAGATACCAGGACAAGGACCATCTCATAGGTGATTGTTTTAACACTTGTGTTGTAGCCTCAAGAGATCACTTTTTGTAGAGCTTCACTGTGGTCAATTGTGCAGCATTTATTTGAAAGATATATAACACTTACATAAAATGCTCCAAGACTATAAATAGTAAAGACCCAGCTGTTTTCTGGGTTGGAGGTGCAGTTTCATTTATCAGGCCTCAGGCAAACTTTCTAGCGGGGACACAGGTGTACAGAGTCCCCCTGCCATTTTTAGAGAGGGAACACTGTTCCTCTTGGCCAAGACTGATGCCTGCATTTACAGCACTGTATGTCTGTAACCTGGACTCAGGCTGTTTAACCACCCATCCAACTGGCATGTGAGAAAGGCGCATTCTGCAGTTATATTTGAATATCTTTCTGGGAAGGAGCAAAAAAAACTTCACACCTTTTGCTTTCTATCTCATTAGGAACTGCAAATATGAAGAGCTTTTGCTCTGGATTAAGAACACCAGCAGGAAACAAACATGAACTAGCAGCACGTTTGATTGTTTGAAAAAGCACTAATACCCACTTTGACTGTTAAAAAAAGCATCTGTTGCATTTTGTCTATTCTGAATATGAACTTTAAAACTGTAGTGACAGTTCCACATGGCTGTTCAAAATCAGTGACTCTTTCAGCCATTTTTTTAAACTCAGTTGCACATTGATATGTGATTTATAAAAAGTAAAAAGCTTCTTTTCACATTTCTGGGTTATTAAGTCAATTTCATGTTTTTGCAACGTAGGCCCTTTACATTATACATGAGGAACATTATGAGGGCATGGCGTTGCTGTCACTTTCTGTTGCGTCCTTGGGCATTACAAATGTTAAATAGAACCCCCAATGTTTTTAGGTCGAGCCTAGTCAGCGCTTGTGCTCTCTCTTTGAGACATGCTGTATTCACTCTGTGGCTTACAGCCCACCCACTGCTTTTCATTTGTTCATTTCAGTGTCCTTTAAAAATCCTTGCTTCTGAATGGTTAATTTCCCTATTTGTCCCCCCTCTTTCGTTGTTTGTCCCCTCTCATGGAGCAGGTCCCCATTTCTTGTAGCATTCCACTTGTACGATTATAGTTACTGGCTCAGGGACTATTTTTTAAAATCTGAAAGAGCATTTCACACGGATGTTCTTGTTTTGACTAGCTCTCGCTCTCTCGTCTGTTTCTTAACCCCTCCCACCCAACCAGTCCATGCCGGTTTCTTCTCCTCTCCACCCCACCCTGCTCATTCATGTCGGTCTGCGAGGAAATGTTGCCGGCTAGCTAGTTAGCAGCATTCGTATCGCCGCTTTTTAGACAAAGGTTGTAAACTCTCTATGACGCAGCTCTTGCAACGGATCTATTGGTAGACTCTTTCCCAACATGGCCACTAAGCTGTACGCGCTCAAACCCGCCTCTTTCCATTCCCTACTCCCTGCATCCCTCCCCTTTCACAGGTTCCGGATTCCGAACATGCTCTTCCGCTTCCTTAAAGTGACTTTAAGGCCAACAGCAGCGGACTATGATCAGTTGATGCAAGAAGAGAACAATACTATAAGTGCAGGCGTGTACCAGGGAGAGCATACAAAGGTTGTAAACTCTCTATGAGGCAGCTCGTGCAACGGATCTCTTGGTAGTCTCTTTCTCAACATGGCCGCTAATCTGCACGCCCCAGAGCCCACCTCTTTCCTTTCCCCACTCCCTGCATCCCTCTACTTGCACAGGCTCCGGTTTCCAAACACGCACTACCGCTTCCTTAAAGTGACTTTGAGGGCAACAGCAGCGGACTGTGATCAGGCGGTGCAGGAAGAGAATAATACTATAACTGCAGGCGTGTGCTGATGAGAACGTATGCCGGTCCCAGGGGAGAGGCCTGGGGAACGGCGTGTGTGGCTAGGGTGAGGCGCTGCAGTGGATTTAGCTGAATTGCAGACACCCTCAGGGGCCCACAGCTTCCTCCCGTCTGAAGACTACCTGTAAATATACATGTGGAAGAGGGTCACAGTCTCCTTCAAGGTTGACTTATTCCTTTTAAAACACACTGCATGTACTTTTGGCTCTTAGTTTGTCCGTCTTTGTCTGGTGTCAATTGTTTAGTGATGAGCGCATCGCTGGGCCTGGACAACAATAGCTAAGGCACGGATCTTCTATGTTGTTTTTTTTTTAGCACTAGAGGCCCGTTGTTCTGATGATGGTCAATGTTTCTATAATGACTCCTTTTCACAGATGAAAGTCGCCAAAGCATTCTTCAAGGGCCTGCGTATGATTTCTTAAACATGGTTAATTTCATCCCAGTAGGCTAAGCAATGAAAACAATTTAATATGACAAATGGCATTTCAAGGTGTGCTGTTCTCTGACGATGAAGCTGAGAGATGACTTTAAGTTGCTGTGACCTACTGCAAAAATACTGTTTTCACAGGGATTATTTTCAAAACCCAGTTCCATCTGATGCTGGGCCAAACAAAGTGCTCAGCTTTCATTTGCAGCAGGATGGAGCTGGAAACCTAGCGTTTCTCCATGTTCACAGTGTTTTCGCCGGGTGGGAGGCTACGTGACGAGTTCTGCTACCGAGTGAGATGCAGGTCTGGCTTAGTCTGTTGCCTGGGAAAATTGATGCTGTATACTGTGACTGTTTTTAGGTCGAGCCTAACTTTGTCTCCTTCTTATAGTTTGTTTCTTTAAAACGGAAGCACGTTATTTTTCCCATAGGGTTTCACTACTTTTCCATGCCTGATGATAAGGGGTGCAATTCCCAAAAGTGACATCACAGGATTGTAGCACACACGGACATGGCCTTTTGTGCAGATAGTGCGATTAACAATCAGTAAGCAAAAAAAAGAGGCTGAGTTGAAGTTCAGCATTCAATTTATTAAAAAACATCAGGCACCAGAAGGAAATGATTTCAGTACAAGCAAGCATTTCTGCTGCTTTATTCAGCAGTTTTTGATTTGCAGTGAAAGGAACAACTCCTAATTTGGTTGTGCGCATCTTCAAAGTTACTTTACAGTTTAAAATACAGTATCAACAGTGTTTCTCCATTTTGTGCATTTTAAATAAGTTTTTGAGGCATTTTATTTGCTGATTTTTTTTAAAGAGCTTAATCAATGCGATTGTTTAGTTTTTAATGTTAGGGTTTGGGGTATTTATTATGTCATGGTTTAACGTGCCTCTGTTTTATCTTATTTCACTAAAACTCTTTTTTCTTCTTTATCGCATATGAAAGCACTTCCAGATATATAAGTTCAGACTACCAGTTGTAAAAAAAAAAAAACTTTAATAAGTACTTCTCAATGCAGTGCTATAATTTGCCTATTAGTATCAAAGCTTTTTTGAAGAGGATTTATCATATTATCACTAAATAGCAAAGGAGCCCATCCTTTGGTTTGTGTGGCCGTTCACCAGTGGCACGTAAAGTAACAGTAGATGTTGTAGCACCCAGGATAATGTGCTGCATGGCTAAATACTCATAAGGTCCCAAAGGCGAGACCTACTGGCTATGCCAATGCTTGTTCTTAGGATGTGTGCCCTGCTCCGCAGTAAGCAGAACCCAGTCCCCTTGCGAGAATGTCAGAATTTGCTAAGCCTCGTCAGATGTAACAGTGAAACTTAAGGAATTTGTAACCAGAAACAGGTCAACCAAATTGTAGGAACGAAACTCTTGATGAAGGAACATCTGACTATTCCCCTGCAGCCATGTGAGAGCCATGCGAGAGCTCAGTAACAGAACGCTTCATTGCACTCCAAAGAGTCATGATGTAGAGATCAGAACAGAGACAGGGGCGCTCATGAATGCAAACAAGCAGTAAACATACATGCATCATAATGTACACACAAATGGGAACAGATATTTATAGCCAATGCGAACTGTCTAAAGAGGCAGACAGATGCTCATCTGATGGCAATAAGATACAGCTAGGCAGACACACAAAAACAGAATTAGTATGTACTTTTTTCTCTCATAAAAATAACATGTTGTGATATTTTCTTGTTGACTGTTTGGGCAGTCGAAAAGTCCAATCCTTGAAATGGGACTTCCTAGTTGAGAAACCTATGACCACTAGGCATCTCTCCGGTAATCTGAGAGCTGACAGCGGCAAGAGGTGGTGTAGATGGTGTATAGGACGACCCTAACATTACAGAATAACAAATTCTACTTTGTGTTATTTAATTGATCATTTCCATCTGAATCAGCTCATAACAGTGCCATCACAATGTCATGCACTTGGGTTTCGACACTGTGCAACCACAGCTGCACAAAACCCTGTTATACCATGTACTACTGTGCTTGCGGGGTACCCAAAAATTTTAGACACCCCAAAATTTTACCTCTATCAGAATACCCACATTCACTGGATCAGAGAAAGTTTTAAACCTCCATTTCATGAGGCAATGTATCCCCGGGTTAAGGAACCTCCCATTGCATCAAAAATCTGAAATACAACTTATTAAGTAAATGGGCCCATTCAATAACTGAGTTCTAGATCGATAAAATGTTAAAGGATTTTATAACAAAATGTAAAAGTAAGACAGTACAGAGTCAGTGCCATGAAGGCTCTCATATAAAACGGTAATACAGAAAAATGCAAAATTAAAACTTATTCTAAGTCCCAACTGAACAACAAAATCGCGAGAATAACGGACAATATTCCTAGTAGAAAAAGAAAGTCTTCTGGCTCACCCCAAAAATCGAGGGTTTTTAACGTTATTTCCACGTATGAGATTACAGAAACTATAGATTCATTGTGGCATGAGAAAATGTACCATTTCATCAGCAAATCAAAACACATGAAAAATAAAAGTCATATTGCCTTAACACGTAAGCGCTATCCCACTGCATGAATAATTATCTTGCCCCTCTAGGCTAAAGTAATCTGGAGATGATAGAACAACCTAGACACATGAACAATACTGTGGAATATGAATGAATAGGGCCCAGTGAACCAGCAGAAGAACTTGAGGTTAAATTTGTAGTTTGTGACTGAGCCAGGAAAGTTAATAAACAATGACACTGGAAAAAAACAAATACATCTCAGCTTGACTATGTGCTGTAGAAATTGCGAGTAAAGACATGAGCAGGGGGGGAAGACTTGAGTGACAATGGTGACTTCCATCTTAGACATGATGGCCTCTATACTTACACTGAGACCTAGTTAACAAACATCAGAAAACCGCACTTCTACACATCATAGAGAACTTGTTTCAAAAGCAACTGTGGTATGTCAGTTATACCTGTGTAATCGAATGAGAAAATGCATTCTGCACATTGTTAATGATGCACATATAAACATATACAAATCTTTAACACTACCAAACTTTTGACTAAAATAAAGGTTAGGAGTCATGCAGTTTAGATACAGATGGTCAAATTCTGAGAAAGGTGGAAAGATCTGACTCCCCGCCTGCAGACTCTCTGTACCATTACAGAGGCAAATGCCGTCCAATTTTTTGAGCCTTTAAGGTGCGGGAGATTTAGTGGTTTCTAAGGATGGTTCCCTTGAAATCAATGGAAGTGTCACATGCCAGGGTGAGGAAGGTTATTAGGGCAGATGATCCCATTTAAGTATATGGGAGGCATTTTACTTGTTTGGAGGTAGAAAAGCGTCCGAGGAGGGTGAGGTCAATCAAATGAGGGTGAGTGGAGTTGTATGGAGGTATCTCAGAGAGGGTATCAGCCAAAGTTAAAGCCTGAGAAAAGAGAGTATGAAGCCAAGGAAACAGAACGAAGCGTGGGCAGGTTGCAAGGGGGTGGTGAGTGGGGAGCACAAACTGTCCCCCTCAGAAACCTTAGCTACACTTCTACCTCAATCAGACGGCAACTCTGGCCCCTTGCGAAAACGAGGTACGACATCGTCATCAATCAGTAACAAGTGAAGTTGCATTAGCCACGCATTCAGTTGTGTTTATAAGATGGTATAAATCACATTTAATTAATGGTTCATAAATGAAAACCTTTGGAGCTAAGGTGATTTCACATAAAGCACTCATACTGATGATGCTTGTTCTGCTCCAGCAAACTCTTTAGCTATTAAGGGCTAGATTACAGACCTTGAGCTAAGTTCTTTTTGTATAACAGAGATCTAATTTTCACCTACCTCTCCACCTGTTTTTAACTAAGCAGTATCCAATTTGCCTTTGTCTGGCTTCTATTCCCCACGGTTGTGTACATTAGCTGAAGAGTACCCGTGTAGTGCCATTGAACGGCTGTTTTTCCCATCAAATTATTTCTCCTCAAATGTTTTGCAATTTCTTCTTTTCTGTAGACAATCAGTGTTTAGTTCTTTCTTTGAAGCACAATTTGTTGGTTGTTATGGCTTCCTATTAGAAAAAAAAGCTTAGTATTTTTAACTTAAATTGAGAAGAGATTGCTGAATCAATGAAAGTGATATCTAAGGATTCTATTACATGCATGAGTGTTCCTGAAGACTGTGTTTTGTACTCTCATTGTCATAGGAATTTTCATTTACTTCTACACGTCACTTCAGTTAACACCACAACGAAAGGCACAGGAGGCAATTAACCTGAATTGGAGTAGACTGCCTATGGATAATCTTCAGATTTCTGGAGGAGCTGTACATTTAAAGAGAATACACTGGTGGAGTTTGCACAGGGACCGTATTTATAAGCAGTGTGATTTTTATTGCATCCGGTAATTAGTAGATGCGATGAAGCTCGCACCCCTGATAAATTTCGCCAGGCCAAACCTGCCAGAATTTAACAGGCGAAAAATCCCAGATAAATAGACGAACATGCAGATTTTGGTGCAGCACCACACCATAATCTGCATGTTGTGCAAAATTCAAAATAGGTGATTATTGTCACACCCTATAAATTCTCAACACCTCAGAGTTGGATTTTATCTGGTGCAATAATTATGGCATTTGTAACTAAGGCACTTGTAATCAGGTCCTAAGCCTATGGTGAATTACATCCCAGATCTGAATTTAGCACTTTCTCTAGAATTTTGAGGATATACCGTTACCATCCTATTCTAGAGACACCCAAAAGTTAGTTGCAATATGTGGTTTCTCTGTTAAGACTCGTGACAATCACTTCCCGGGGAGCTTGACGCCCAATATGCTGACCCTACATTAACTTGTCTAAACTTCCTTTTGACCCAGCAGACAGCAAGTCGTGTCTAGTGGCTCAGGACTGCTTGATCTCTCTCCAAGATCCTTGCTTCTCTCTCTCTAGATGACACCACCAACATTACTTCTATTTATCTAAGGTGTTTTACAAGACACTCTTAACCCAAAGGAAAGCTGGTTAAATTGAAATAAAATAGCGTTTGGAAAGGAGGAAATGGAACTGCAATTGCATACAGGAAACCAAAAAGACAGGACGTATGAAAAAATAGGTAGAGTGATGGTTTAAAGTCAGCTATTTTAGATGTCTAATGGATGAAACTTTGTTGGGGAAAGGCGGGTAGGATCACAGAAACAGATGGGTTTCCCCTAAATGACCTTCCCCTTTTTAGGCACAAATGTGGTTGCGAAACTATACAGGATAAACACATTGTAACATGAATTCAGTAAGGTTTTGATGACGTCAGTTGACTTTGGAAGTTCAACTTCAGGGGGCATATTTACAAAGGCATCCAGGAATGATGTGTAATTGACACCAAGCACCTCTGTCATCCACATCTGGGGCAGTGCTTAATTTGAGCTGGTGGTTTCTGGTGCTTAGCTCACGGCACCTAATTATTAACACCGGCACTTATGACAGTTGCCACATGGTGGCGCTGTTTGTGCAATTTAGAGTTGAACAGAACAGTTGTCTAATAATTCGATGCACATTAAAAACAACTAATAACTACCGTTCCTGACATATAGCGTTGGGGACCTCAAACAGTCTGAATTGTCACACTTGTAGCAGTATGATGGTTAGTAATTGTGTAGGTACTGTAAATGGGTGGGGCAAGCTGCGGTGGCCTCCTGACGAGGGCCCTGGCACTTATTTTTTTACAAATTGAGCACTGTCTGGGCGTCATGCAGACACGTATGTAAATGTTGCATGTAAATATTTTGAAGCTGAATACCTTTTGACTAACTGTGCGGCATGATCTCAACACAATGTCTCCCCACTGCCTTCAACACTGCAAAAAAAGTAAAAGTAAAATGATAACGCAATGTTATTATCATTTTTTTTTCCCGTGCTGCGGAAGCTTTGTGGGTGAGGTGGGGCTGCTCTGCTCACAGGGCAGGGGAGGAGTGGTTTGCCCACTCCAAGTGAGCATGAATGTTTGGCCGGCCCTCTTGGGCCGGCCAAACACTCATGCGCCCTTATGTCCTCCATCCAGGCTGTATTACAGACTGGGTGGAGAACATGCCCCAGGCTCCATTCCCTGGCTGAGCGCTGAACCACAGCGCTCAGACCAACCACAACGCTGCATTGCAGATTTGTGATTGGTCAGGGGTGCCTGGGTGGGTCCTGCCTGTTCCTGTTCCTGTTAAGCAGAACGAAGGAAGAGGATGCAGAGGACCGAGGAGAGGTGGCAGCTGGCCGGCTGGCAGGTAAGTGTTTTTATTTTTTTTGGTAACCCCCCTTCCCCGCCCCGCTAATGCTATTTGGGCGCAACGGACACTGCACAATGGCCTAGCTCCCTTTCCTGCTGGTGTCTTTTAGGGAGATAATTGAGAACAGCATTCCACCAGTCAAAATAATCGTCTAACATAAATATTTTGTTCTAAATATTGTTTACAAATATATCACCACTTGGACATATAGGTCACCATATTTTGGTCAGGCGACATTTCTGACTATGATATTCTGAGATACAACCACTTTTGTACACTCGTCTTATTCTGCCTATGGGGAATGACAGTGGACAATGCTTCTACAGCACAAACCATTGAAATCACTATTTTTCTTCAGTTGTTTTATTCTGATGGATCAACAATGGTATACTCCTCACATGAAAACACACAATTTTAACACGCATCATACCCACAATTCTTTAACAAAACAAGCCGGAATTCCATATTTAGTTTACAGCAAAACATAAAACATAACACGTAGTCTACTTTCCCCTACTCCTTCCCTGCCCTCTCATCTCACATCATACATCCCTCCCAATCCCGGTTTATATTAAGACAAAATTAGTCACGACTCAATGAAAGTGGTCCTTCTCATTCATTGTCCAATGAACAGTTACAGGAGGCCACCTGCAAAAGATAAATCAAAAGTAACAAAAAGAAAAGAAAGCATTTATATGCGGCGTCAATAAAAATGCATCTCCATAGCAGTCTTATCCAGGCCCTCCTTTCCTGTGTGGCTGTGTGGACCAAGTGAGTATTTATTACCTACTACCCTGATTTTCAAGAAAAGCTCCCCATACCTCTTCAAATTTCTTGGGTTGGCCATTTAACTGATAAATGACTTCCTGTACATAAGGTTCAACTCCCAGGAGTTTATTTGTCCTCATAACTGTGATATACATGTTGTAGCAGTCGCACGTGCTGTCGCAAACTACTTGTTTCTTTGTGGTATAATGTTTGGGTATGAGTAAGCGTCATGAAGTAGCGCCACCCTAACGTTAAGTGGGCTGGTTATTATTAAAGATTGAGTGATTGTATTCCATACATCATGCCAATATTGCTGCAATGATGGTCAGTCCCATAGTATGTGTATGATATCACGGTCTGGGGAGTAGCACTTACATTTCATGTTATTATATAGACCTGCTGTTCCCAATCTTTTTTGGGGACCAGTGCCATCAATTGGAGATTTTGCAATAGCTAAACTTCAACCTAGCTTCCCTAAGGTTTTTATCATGTGACTGCAATGGATCTAGCCAATCCGCTTCTATGTAGTGAAATGCAAGTCTTTCGGACCATCAGTCTTTCAGCTGGGCAGTTACTGGATGTAACAAGCATTTGCAATGCAATAGGTCTCGCAGTTACACGAGTTTAAGCTATTGGCATTGTAAATGACAATGCCTTTTATTTATGTTTTAAAAACGAAAACAAAAATAAAAGGCATTGTTATTTGCAATGTCAATAGCTGAAACTCGCGTAAATGCAAGACCTATTGCATTGCAAATGCCACTGTAAGTTCTTGACTACACAGTAGGTCTTTTGCAACAAGACAGATTGTGGTGTCTGGTAGGCTCAGTCTGAATTTTCTTTTTTTTTTAAAGTGCGTGTGTGTGTCATTGAATATTACAAAACATGAGTTGTCAATTCAAAGTGAAAACTATACAGAATCTAATAACAGTAGTTAAGGTAGCTATGCATCCTCGACTCCTTCCCAACGATGCTGTCAGTAATTTTTCTTTTCCAGGTGTCTTTTGTTGATTGTTAGTGGAAGGGAGACATTCACAAGCTGTATCACCATCAGCATATTTTTGCAGCTTCATTAATCTTGGTTTATAAATGGTGAAGTCGTATGAAAAATATATAGAAAGATAGAGAGATTCTTGAACAGTTATCTACACTGACTTCACTTTATTATTTACCTTTAATCCGATGGCAGCAACTCACAGACAGTTATGTACTCGAGATGTTTCCTCCACTGCCTCAAAGAGTAAGGATAGCACTTGTGAAGAATAGCGCTTTGTAAAGTGTGGTCTGTATGCGTGATGAGGGGGCGTGGAAAAAGTTCAGCAGGGGCGGCTAACAGCATGACCTTACCTGGCGGTATTAAGCAGGGGGTGCCTGGTGCCCACTAGCTTCCGGACCTGCATGGCGATGTTGCTGAGCTCATCGCTGAGCAGGCAACGTAGACTCATGAAAGAGGTCGGGTAGCCCACCATCTTTTCGGCGTCTGACACCACTTTACTCTAGTGGGAAGCGGAGCCCTGGGATCCGGAGAAAAAGCTGAGGCTGCAGCGACCTGTCAACCCTGGGAATAGCCCAGGCCGGAGCAGGCTAAGCCGAGACATGGTTGTAACGACCGAAGCTGCAGCTGAGAGAATGTCACCTCTCTTCTCCTCCGATCAGTGTTGTGGTGCCGCTGTGGATATTGGTGTCTTTGGAAAGTGAAAGTTGGCTAATGGCTCCGCTGCAGATCCGATCTCGCTTTTGTCTGCTCCCAGCTGACTTTCTCTGTTGGAGAGGGCGTTTATTCCTCCTGTTCGGGATGCCCCTGTTTAATGTCACAGACTGGGCAAGGAACGCAACAGGGTTACTGCTCCAAATCCTAGAGATGCATATCAGAGGAAACTCAGGTGCCTGCCATGGGAGCCGCCATCTTGGGAGAAGCGAAATACGGCAGTGTCGCAAAACAAAGAGAGCAGCCGAAAAGAAACTGACAGGTCTCTGCAAGCGTAGCAGAAAGCGTTAGTTTCAAGTCATTCTGGGTCACACGCTTTATCGTCCCACTCACTCTGGGCTTCACTCTCGTCAGCTTTGCGCTGCTCTCTGTCCTTTGTATGTTCTACTATGGATTGAGCAAGATAGTATTAGTGCCCAACTTTGTATGTTTTTGTTCCCTATGACAGAATCTCGATTTTCTACGCTAGTGTCTAGTGCGCGACGCTTTCAGCCAGTTGTAGGTTTTCAGCCAACAGCGCTGTTAACACTTGGATTTTTAAGCAAACGCGTGCATATCTCTTGTCCTGCGTGCGCGCAGACAGGGAGGGAGGGAGAGAGGGAGCGACCGCGCGTGCATATCTCTTGTCCTGTAGCGGCATTTAATGGAAGCAAACGTGTGCATATCTCTTATCCTGCGTGCGCGCAGACAGGGAGGGAGGGAGAGAGGGAGCGACCGAGCCGAGTGGTACGCGTGCACATCTCCTGTCCCCCGTATGCGCACATCTGCTGTCTCTTCTGCTAAGCCGTCAGACGTACGGTGCACATGTCCTGTCTTCCATACGCGTGCACATGTCCTGTCCCCCTTCGGCTAAGAAACCGACAACAATAGATCTCGCCAAGGCGTGCAGCGCATGCGCTGTGTCGCTAGGCGAGACCTAAAAAGGTATAGTGAGTTATAATTCTATAGATTCCGGATCTTACCCCTTTATATGTGTCGCCTGTGCTGAGGTACTTTGAAATTTGTGAATCCTGGAGAGTTATTGGCTACATCCCAGCATTTTTCTCATGCAATGCCTCAGACGTTGTTAATTTCAGAAGTGAGTCGGTAGCAGATAATAGATTGCATTTCAGCAAGTGTTTTAGTTCTGTCTGCTGCTATTATATGGTCCATTCTGGTAATTGCTACGACCTTAAAGTCCGGCCAAATCTACTCCATGTTCCCCATGCTCTTTTGTCGATTGCCCCACAGTAATGCCTTTCTATGAATTCTACTATTAACTTTTAATTTTGTATATATTTTGTGCCAGGCATTTGACAGTACGTCTAGAATAGGATTCACCTTTTCAGTCTTCTGAAGATCTTTGGGATACACCGATCTCAGACAACCGCATTTACATAGTATACCATTTTTAATTTTGACCTATTTCTGCAGATTTAGAGAAGTATGCAAGTGATGCCTGATTTAGGCAAGTTGCTATGACAACCAGTATGATTCCAAATACAGTAGCCTACGTCCCCCTTGTTCTGTGGATGCATGGAAGTTGGAACTTTGACAATTTGAGTCTAGGTTGCCTGCCCTGCCACAGAAACGTTTTCCACAGTTTGGTTATAGTATGCAGAAGGTTTGTGGGAACCTCGAGTGGCAACATCGTGAAGATATAATTCGGCCTTAGTGTAACATTCATTTTTAATATTGAATTTTTCCCCACAGTGACAAATCTTAAAAAAAGACCCCCTGTTTATGTTTCTTTGGATTTTATTAAGGTAATTAGATTATCATGCATTACATTATGCAGCGCTCTATTCAGAAATATTCCAGTGGCGACTCCTCCTCTAAGGCGGAGGGGCGTCGCCCCACTGAACAAAAGGAAAAATAAAATGATAATAACTATTGGTATTATCATTTTATTTTTCCTATATACTTCAGTGGATCTCGGGCGGGGCTGGCGAAGTAGGGAGAGGAGTGGTTATCACTCCTGAAGTGCGCAGGACTGCTTGGCCGACCCTCTCGGGCCACCCCAAGCAGTCCTGTGCACTTTGCATGTCCCCCACGAGGCTGCATTACACAGCCTGGTGAGGAACAAGCAAACTCTCCCAGTCCCCATCTGAGCACCAATCCACTGCACTCAGACCAATCATAACGCTGCATTGCAGCTTTGTGATTGGCTATGGGGAGGCTGGGAGGGCGGGTGCTTCCTGCTGCTGGCCGGGAGTGCAGGAAGATGTTGGAGGACAAAGGAGAGGCGGCGGACGTTTCAGGTAAGTGGTTTTTTTTTTGTGTTTTTTTTTGTTCCCCTCCCCAACCCCTGCCTCACCACCCATGTCCGGTATCCGCCGCTACTGAAATATTCCCAAAAATTTCAATTTGTTCTCCAGTCAACAAAATTGGGACTGTCCGAGGAATGCAGCAGTTGTGAATGGTGTAAGCAGCAGTGCTTCATACTTGTCCCGGTGGACATGGTAACTGGGAAATAATTAAAAGTAAGAAATAAGTTTTATGAGGCCTTCTATTGATGACTCAGGCTCAGATAAGGTCATGAAAATATCATCAAGCATAAAAAAGCGTTTTATGCACTTCTTCCGGAGTTAGTATATCTTTAATCTCCCTACTTTGACAGATCGCTGCTGCTAATGGTTCGAGTGTTATGATAAATAAGCAGGGGGATAGGGGACAACCCTATCTAGTTTCTCTCTTAACTCTTTTAATGTTAAATAGAGGAGACATAAAGTCATTACAGAAGACCACGGCTGATGGGTTAGAGCAGGGTTCTCCGAAGTCGGACCTGGAGTTCTCCGAAGTCGGACCTGGAGGGTCGGATCCATGCCAGATTTTTAAGATAACTACATTGATCTAAGTGTAGATACGCTAAAAATCTGGCATTAATCCGGACCTCCAGGACCGACTTTGGAGAACCCTGGGTTAGAGTATAGCCACTTAACTTTAGAGAGAAAACCATCTCCGATACCTACACATTTCAGCCCTCTGAATAAATAGTCCCTCTATAGCAAGTCAAATGCTTTCTCCACATTCAACGAGTTTATCATCTTCCCACCCCTATCATTTAGCACTTCCTATGGCACATGGGATTGCGATCTCTTATAAGCCACGTAGTAGCGATGTTAGACAAACTCCATTTGGTATGAGTGGATTAACATTGGTAGAACTGAAAAAAAAATTAAACAATTTGTCAACATTTTTTATCCACTTTTAAAATACGAGATTTCCACAGTATTAAACTCCGGGATGAGTTTTATGTTCTGTGTAATGCCCACAAATATTTTGTGTAGGAGACAGATAAGTACTTCCTTGATTGTCTTAAAGAACTCTGAAGGGAATTTGTCTAATCCTGGGGCTTTACCTGCAGGCATGGAGTCAGCACCCATCGTTATTTCTTTCTGTGATATCTCAATTTCATGTGGTTGGGTCAGTTCCGAGGATAAGGTTGGCATTTGAAGAGAAACAAAAAGTGTACTTATTCAGTCTATGTCAGTATTTGTATGTATACAGCGTTTCATCGAAATCCCTAAAAGTTGTCAAGATATCCATGTATAGCCTCTTGCTGCCTTAACTGAAAGATTAAAAGGTGGCCTACCTTCTCACTTCTTTTGTAGTGGTTCTGTCACAAATAGAATAGGACTTTCTCTGCCTGGATTGTAAGTACACTACGCAGCTCATATTTCACTTGGACATGGCTTTTTAGTGTATCACAATGATGATCTGACATATTCATTGGTAAATCAGGTATATTTTTTTCAGTCATCACCTGTTGGTACTGTATTGTACTCTTTATCATGGCAGAATTTCGCATCACTTCGACTCTCAGGCAAGCATTCCCGGCCTCCGATAATATTTGTGGCGAGTGTACTGTGCCTTCATTATCTCCCAGATAGGTTTGTAGGAGAGACTTCAAACACTCTTTGTCCTGACACAATTTATAGTGAGCCAAGTTCAGTTTCCAGTGCACTATAGGGGTTTTTGTAGCCCTGAATCTATGTTAGTTTCTATTGAGTCATGGTCCAAAAAACTATTTGGTATTATGGTGGTTTGTGTAACACCGCTCACTAATGAACATGTGGCTAAGAAAAGATTCAGTGTGAGTTCCTGTGCACAAGATATGAAAGTATAATCTCTCTTAGAGGGATGTTCTATACTCTATGGGTTAGTTAATGCAAAATCTTTCTTGAAGTCTTTGAGTACGTACCATTCTCTACGTTGGACTCTTACAGAGAAGGCTGGTTTGTCCATGAGTGGATCTAGTACTAGATTCAAGTCTCCTCCGATCAGCTCTTTGGCATGGGAAGGGATAACATTATTCTAGTTATAGCCCTGAAAAACATTTCTTTTTTCCCTATTAGGGCATAAATTGAACCAAATATCACTACATTGCACTGCATACTTGCCCTCATGATGACATAATGACCATTGGAATCAATCCAAATTCGGGTAACATGGAGTGGGAGTCCCTTCTTAATCAAGGCTTTTGTCCCCCTTTTCGTTAGATCTTGCCCCATCTTCTGATCCTTTACTTGAGTAATAGACATTACCAACCTAGTCCCGCTGAAGCTTATCACAAGTTGTGAGAATCCATAATTTCCAGTAGAATTCCTTGCAATAAGACAATCATGTTATCTTTTTCCAGTTTTTCAGGCACTCCCTAAAAACACAGATTGTTTCTTCTGGTCCTGTCTTTTAACTCAGTGACTTTACTTTGCAT
Source organism: Calotriton arnoldi (assembly GCA_963921515.1). Lineage (NCBI taxonomy): Eukaryota > Metazoa > Chordata > Amphibia > Caudata > Salamandridae > Calotriton > Calotriton arnoldi. Next base: position 268,130 of record CAWUFW010011771.1, on the reverse strand, counting down.
GTAGCAATGGTCTTGCTCCCAATCTATCACCATTGCTAGTTTTGCTCCTCTTTCTCAAGCCTATCTTCTGTCGCAAGTAGTCTTGGATTAAAGGAGGTGATGCCCGTCCTAAGTGATGTGATCTCTGACAAGGTTTCTAAGGTTTTTTTCAGTCGTGGACATCGTGGTCTTCAATGTTGTGAGTTCATTCAGGAAGGCATCTAACACTGAATCATGAACCATGGTATCAAGGTCTTTTGCTGATTTTAGAGAACCGCCCATAACTGCCTACCTGAATAAATGTTGCCTCACTGGTTTCGACATCAGAGTAGGTCATTTAGGGGTAGTGTGTCTAAATTGTTAGGCAACTTGGGCCAATGTTGTAAGGCAGTCCAGTTTATCATTCACCTTTCATAGATGTTGCTGTCTGCTAATTTTAACCTGGAAACTCTCCAGTTATAGCCCCAATCTGAGCCTTGTTATATTTCCAAAGTCCATGTATGTGTGAGCAATCTGTTGGACCCTATTATCACTTGACAGTTAGTATCATGCCTCGGATGATCCTGCTGTGGCCTTCAGAATATTTCTGTTATCCCCAGATTTATATTGTGAGGTGGGCACTGTGGTCATACCTCTGATTGACAGGGCTGTGTCTCACAGGGTCAGGCTGCTCCGTGTCCATTGAGGTCACTCTGCTACATTCTGTCACGGCCCTTCAATTACAACACAGCGCCACCGCCCGGGAGGTCCCTCATTGTGCCTCAGGCTGTCCCCACTTTGCAGCTTATTCTATCTATTATATTCACCTATTCCGAGCGTCACAAGTGACTCGTGGAGGGCTGTCCACTACGGAGCTCAGGGCCATATTTCTAGTGCTCCAGACTCCACCCCTAACTCTTCCTCTAGTTAATTGAATTAAATGGCAATAAAATTTACTTAAATGATTATATATATAAAATGATACACCATATTACACTATATTATTTGAAACAATGAGTGCTGCCTGACTAATTGTGCTGCCCTTGTGACTTTGCAAGGTGATGTAAGCCAATGGTTTCAAATGATTGAACTACAGAATATTGAGGCTAGGAATGTCGAGATACACTAATATCATGGACAGAATATTGAGGGACAAAATATCACAAAGTAAGGAGCATATATTTTTATTTATTTATTTGAAAGGCTAGACCCGGGGGTATGAGAGCGCTTTACATGAGCAGAGACAGTTCAGGAAAAACAGTTGTTCAGTAGCATAAACATAGACAGGCAAGACTAATACATATTAAGTTAAAAGGGGCAAAAAAGCAATTTACATGAGTAGAGGCAATCAAGAAAAGCGATTTTACACGGTAACAAAAACGCAGGTGCAGTTCACAATTAAGTAAAGGGGGGGACAAAAATTCTGGGCGGATTAGCGGGTAATGAATAATTATTTAATATAAATAGGTGAGAACAAATTAAGGGAGAGAAGAGAGTATTGACGAAGAAAGATTATAGGAAGAGCTGGGGTGGGGAAAAAAAGGGGGGGGGGTAGGGTGAGAGTAACCAGGGTGATATGTAAAAAAGGGGGGGGAGAGAGGTGAGAGCTAGAAAGAAAGTAAAGGAAAAACCAAAGCAGGGAAGCAGAATGTAAGGTCAGAGGAGAGGTTATGGACCCCAATATTTGTTGAGAAGGTGATGTTTTAGGTCTTTTTTAAAGCTGAGGTAGGAGGGGTTACAGCGCAGGTCCCTAAGGAGAGCATTCCAGGGGGCATATTATCAAGCGGCAGCGATAATTATCGCTGGCCGCTCTTAGCGTGAGGATTTTTATCGCCGGCTATCGCTGGAAATTATCGCCATGCTAGCGCTGTATTAACAACGCATAGCGCAATGGCGATAATTATTCCAGCGATAGCTGTGTTTTCCATGGAACATCGCTGGTTTTCCAGCGATGTTCCATGGAAAACGGCGATATCCTTGATGATAGGGCCTGTGGTCTCAGCCACACAATCCACCCCCCATGTTAGGTATGCCTTAGTCAGGAATTTAACAGACGTTAAATTCCTGCGTTAAGGCATACTTAACGCGATTTCAAATATCGCTACCCCTCCTTGATAATATCGCGAAGCTGCCTTCGCGATATTATCCCATGTTGTTTTCACAGCCACGCCTCCTTTGCATCTCATTATCGATGCGAGGCGAGGCGTGTGAAAACGGGCCCTAACTCAAGGAATCACGCGCTAGCGTGTCCTTGATGATAATGCGATAAAATTATCGCCGCTTTTCGCCCGAAAACGGACGCTAAAGCGGCGATAATTTTATCGCAGCCCCTTGATAATATGCCCCTATATTTTTGGGGCGTTCACGGAGAATGAGCGAGATTGGGTGGTTTTCTTTTTTAACAGTGGGGGGGCAAGGAGGTGTGCATTAGTGCTTCTCATCGGTCGGGAGCAGCCCGCTTTATTGAGTTTGTTTGTAAGGTACAATGGGGTTTGTTGGTGGAGAGCTTTGTGCGTAATGCATGCAGTCTTGTAGAAGGATCTACCTTCAACGGGTAGCCAATTAAGGGCTTTAAGGGCTGGGGAGATGTGGTCAAATCGTTTAAAGTCAGTGATGAGCCTGGCCGCTAGGTAGAGCACAGATCTAAGTGCGGCTAGGTGTACTTTGGGGTTCCGGTGAGGATAGCGTTACCATAGTCAATTTTCGAGAGGATTAGTGATTGGACAACCCATTTGAAGTCGTCAGATGGAATGAAGGGTTTGATGAGATGTCGGAGAGTGAAAAGAGTTCCTTTAGGCGAGTTTTTTTTGTGGTCATTAAGAGTTAGGTTTTTGTCAATAGTGAAACCAAGTGATTTCACCGAGTTGGATAAGGTGAGCGCACAATTGAGGGCATTAAGGTCCGAGATCCAGCCTTGGATGGGGAGCCGGTTGTTTTTAGGAGAGAAGAGAATGATTTCAGTTTTTTTAGGGTTCAGTTTGAGATGGTTGGAGTAGAACCAGGATTGGATCTTACTCAGGGTATTGTTTAGATGAAGTACATCAGAGTGGGATCTATTCTTATAGTAAAGTTGGGTGTCATCAGCATAGAGGCGATAGTTGATACCAGCTTGTTTCAGAATGAGGGTAAGGGGTTCCATAAAGATGTTGAAGAGAGAGGGGGAGAGAATAGAGCCCTGAGGGACACCCAGGGAGACAGGTGTAGGATTAGAGAGGCAGTCATTGATTTTGATTTGTTGTGTTCTGTGTTGGAGTTAAGAGGCGAACCATTTGAGGACCAGACCATTAAGGCCAAAGCGAGCTTTTAGCGAGTTTAGTAAGGAAGAATGGTTAACTGTATCAAAGGCAGCAGAGAGGTCGAGGAGTATAAGTAGGCAGGTCTCACCATTGTCAAGGGAGCAATGAATGTCATCCACTATGTTTAGCATGGCGGTTTCTGTACTGCAGCCTTTTCTGAAGCCGGATTGCAAGGAGTCGAGTAAGTTGAAATTGCCTATGTGTTTATCCAATTGAAGCAGAGCACATTTTTCAAGGGCTTTAGAAAGAAGTGGGAGGTTAGAGATGGGGCGGATATTGTTCAGGTCGTTAGGGTCAGCAGTGATGTTTTTAAGAATGGGAGTGATTTGTCCGATTTGGAGGGAGTCTGGGACACCTCCCGTGGCAAGGGAGGTATTAATGATATTAGTCCAGTAAGGGGCAATGATGTGGTTAAGATCTTTGGCAAGCTTAGATGGGAGAGGGTCTTTGGTGTGTGAGGTCGGCTTTAGTTTAGCAATGATATTAAAGACTTTGAGCTCAGTCATAGGATGGAAATTATGCCAGGAGGCATTATTTTTCAGCTGTAAGTTGGAAAGAATGTCATCAGGAGAAGTTGGAACGGGTAGGTGAGTGGAAGGATTAGGAGGAAGGGGCGGAGTCGACAAGGGAGGTAAGTCTATGGCAATGTCTACGGCAAATTGGGAGCTGGGCGGGACCTGAGTAAGATGGAAGGATTGATCTATTTTGGCGATTTTGTCCGAGAGGAAGTTAGCAATTTCCTCACATCTCTCTGTTGAGGTCGTCAGCTCTGGGGGGGGCAGAAGATGTTTGTTTTCTAACAATGTTAAACAGTTCTCTGGGCCTATTTTTGGCACGATCAAGTTGTGCTCGAAAGAAGGTTGCCTTTTCGTTGAAAATGTGTTTCTTATAAGTTGATCTCGCAGATCTGAGGAGGGCGAGATGGGAGGGAGAGGGGTGTTGTCTCCATGTTCTTTCAGCCAGTCTAAGTGATCGTCTTTCCTTATTGAGATCTGGATTGAACCAAGATTTGGATGGAATTTTTCTTTGTTGTTTTAGTTTAAGAGGGGCTATTTGATCCAGGACATCCTTAACGGTCTTATTGAAATGTTCAGTGAGCTCATTGGCATTTTGGGTGAGAGGGGTGAGAAGAAGTTGTGCTTGGAGTTTGAACTCAAGTTCACCGGGGGGGATTTGTTTAAGGTTTCTGGTCCATTTCATGGGTTTGATATTTTTTGTAGGGGGGAGTAGGGCACTGGTAGCGATCTTAAACAGAATGAGGTGATGGTCAGACCAATCGATGGGGATGATGTTGGAAAGGGAGGCCAAGTCAAAGTTGGAAATGATGGCGTCGAGTGTGGCCCCATTGGTATGGGTTGGATTATGACATAGTTGCTTAAGGTCGTTCATCTCTAAAAGGTTGATGAGGCGCATGACTGTGGGATCCTCAACATTATTCCAGTGGATGTTAAAATCTCCTAAGAAGAGATTTTTCGAGTCAGACAGTGAGGATTGTGTAAGAAGGTCGGATAATTCATCAGCGAAGAGAAGAGGTTCACCCGGAGTGTGGTAGATATTATGTAGTCGAATCTGGGTAGAGCCCTGCACAGTGAGTTCAGCACCAAGGTATTCAAAGGTTAAGTGGACCGTGTTCTTTAAAAGGGTGAGTTGAAGTTCATTTTTATAGATTATAGCTAATCCACCCACTTTTCTATTGGGTCTGTCTTTCCTAATGTTAGAGTAACTGGGGTGAGGGGGTGAGTAAGTCAAGAATAGCCGTCGAGTGGTCATTGAGCCAGGTTTCAGTAAGGAAGGCTGAGGATGGTTTCTGATATTTCTGTCGCATGTCGGACAGCCCATCGGCAGTTAACAAGCATGCAGGAAAGGGGATTTGGGTTATCTTTGGTAGGTTTGCAGGAGTGGATGGTGGTAAGTTGAGCTGGGGGTCTAGGGGAGATGGGTGAGGAAGGGATAGTGCCCACAATCACTGGGATACTGGCGTAAGGGAGGGGATGATCAGTAATCAAAGGTTTAGGTAGGTAGGAGTTGCATAGGACAATTAGGTCAGAAGTGGAGAGGTAGCTCACAGTACGGAGTGGTCTATGTGTTCGACTGCAAAGGGGTGTGGTTCTCCATCTGTTGTGTTGAGAGATGTTTAGGAAGAAAGAACAAAAGGAATCAGTGTAATTGGGGAAGGTCCTGGAGTTGAGGGCGAAGTAATCTTCTCTGAGTCGTGTAAGTTCTGTTGTCAGGGTTGAAAGATTGCATTTTATGTTAGTTAGTGTCTGAGCTATAAGATTGAGGGGGAACTCAGTTGCAAAGGAAGGGGGGGATGAGGTGGGTTCTGTGTTGGCCGGGGAAGGAAGTCTGGTGTGCGGAGGGGGGGTGAGGCCGGGGGAGGAAGTCTGAACAGTGTTCTCGCTGTTGGACGAAGTATTCTGCGTAGAGAAGGACGGGTCAGTCATAGAGTCAGGCCATGTGGTAGGAGAGGATAAGAGGGAGTGAGGGATGTAGGGATAAGCCACTTCGGGTTGAGGGGGAAGAATGCTGTTAGGAGAAGGAGAGATTGGCGCTGGGGGGGGTACAGTAGGAAATTCCAGGTGCGGGGCCCGAGAAGTAGGAGTGGGGTTAGAGGTGGAGTGAGGAAGGAGAATGGGGACTGGAGGGGATCGGTCATTAGAGAGAGTAAGAGAGTAAGTGTACCGGCTGTTGGACAGAGTATTCTGCATAGAGAAGGACGGTTCAGTATTAAGAGAGTAAGTGTACCGGCTGTTGGACAGTGTATTCTGCGTAGAAAAGGACGGGTCAGTCATAGAGTTAGGACATGTGGTAGGAGAGGATAAGAGGGAGTGAGGGATGTCGGTATAAGCCACTTCGGGTAGAGGGGGAAGAATGCTGTTAGGCGAGGGAGAGATTGTAGCAGGGGGGTGGGTACAGTAGGAAATTCCAGGTGCGGGGGCCGGGAAGTAGGAGTGAGGTTAGAGGTAGAGAGAGGAAGGAGAATAGGGGCTGGATGGGATCGGTCGTTAGAGAGAGTAAGAATTGTCATGTCGGTGTGTGCGGTTGTGATGTGTAGGGGTGGGAGGGTCAGACACCGGGGGGGGTGGGAGACAACATATGGGCGTCGGGCAGTTGGGTTGATGAAGGGTTAGGAACTAGTTTGGAGAGTTGGTAGGACAAGGTACTGAAATGGTAATCAAAGATGTTGAGGTGGTATTCGGAGGCTTGAATGAGGATATTACCAGTTTTGAATATGGAAATGTCAATTTCACTGAGAAAGGCTGGGGAAGGGGTTGTAGACAATTTGAATCCATATGGAATTTTACTTGATTTAGTGATTGTAAGGTGGAGAAGGAAAGTGTTTTTCCATTTGGAGGGGCGTTTGGAGTAGAAAATGAAGTTTGTTTTCATAGGAGAGGTGAGGCTGTGATAGGTATCAACTATTAATGTTTCAGGGTGACGAATCAATAATTTATGTTTAACCTTTTTCTTGGCGTTTTTGGAAAGAATAGACGGGTATAAGATGTTCCATGAGTTGGGGCCATGTCTGGAGAGAGCAGGGTCAGGGGGAGTGAGGAGGGGATTAGGGGGGGACATGTTCGGTCACAAGATGAGACTAGGGGGGAAAGAAAGAGGAGGAAAGATATAAAGAAATAAGAAGAAGGGGAGAGAAAAACTGGTGGGTAAATAGTTAGAGAGAGAGGAGAGTCAATACTAGGGGGAAGAGAGGTGAGTTAGTCAGAGTAATAAACAGTTAGGAAAATTACAATGAGTGAACGAAGAGAGGTGAGTTAGTCAGAGTAATAAACGGTTAAGAAAAATTACAATGAGAGAACATCAATATTGTGAAACCTGGACATATTCGGACGCTTCTTGGGGCAGGGGAGAGAGCAGAAGGAGAAAGGATAGAAGATACTGTAGGGTAAGTTACTTAGGGAGAGAGGAGAGTCAATGCTAGGAGGAAAGAGGGGTAATGAGTCAATATAATAGATAGTAAAGAGTATCAAAATGATAGAACATCAAAATTGCAAAACTAGAGTAATTTTAGAGTTTACAAGAGCATCAGTGGTAGTTGCATGAAAGATACCTGTGAGTGATTGCCTGGATGCTATTTTAACAAAGGACACGGTATTCGGATGGTTAAGGGGGAACAGACTTCATAAGGGCAATGATACCCTCTGGAGTACTCGCACAGTAATTGTTTTATAGTCTCAGCTATTGCTGTGAGGTAAGAATATTGAACTTAAGCGCGTTCTACAGCAAGATTAACAGTGGTGTTCACCAGGTCAGCATTAGTGATCACTGAAGCGCATCATTAGTACAAGCTGGGGGGCTTCTGAGGAGCATCAGGGGGCAGCAGCCAGACCATGGATCTGTAACATGGCCTCGTGAGCCTGTTTCAGCTCCAGACCGGTCTGGAGGACCAGTGGCCCAGAGAAAACAAAAAGTTCAACCTTTCCAGGAGGTCTGGCGAGGAGCGGGAGCGAGCACAGTCGCGGACCTCGGCGATGGTTATATGGCCGAGGCCGTTAACTGTAGACTAACATGGACAGCGAGTGGTTGGATCTTCTCTCCAGAGGCACAGGGGGGGGGCTCGAGGTATTAGAGTTCATAATTGGTGGCCATCTTGGGGCACAGGTCTAGTGTTTTATGGGGGATAGAGGAAGTGTAGTTTTACTCTACATCTATTCACCTTGAGGATATATATATATGTCATCAAGGTACATGTATCTGAAGTTAGGTGTAGCAAATCTATACTTACTTACCTTTCGATATTTTGTCCTTTGATATTGTGTCCACAAAATTTGGTGCTATCAATATTCCTACCTCAATATTCCGGGGTCACACTATTTCTACAGTTGGGCCTCGAGGTCCGTATTCCTTACAGATTTTCAGGATAACCACTGTCCATGCAAACTATGTCCATTTAGATTCATTAAATGTAAATTTATTCTAGTGTGAAATACTGGAATAGGCACAGATCTGGGCCACGTAGGAGAACCTTCGACGCTCATGATGTGGGCAATGCTTTTAACTGGTGCCCGAGGTATCTTGATTCTGATGATTCAAACTACAGTGAGCCTAGTTGTGAAATAGAATCATGTTTTCACAATTTAAATTTCCATTATTCTATTTACTAAATTTGGAGTGCCTTATATTGTGTAAAACCTATTGCATTATTTAAAAATATTATTTTGGGGGGAAAGAAACTGGATTATCTTCATGGAAAAAAATAGTTTTCTGAAAAAATGTTTACATCACAACTGTTGTCCAGATTCTAGAATCTTTATGTGGTAAAATACAAAGTACACACTAAGTTTGTGGTACACATAATTTGCAGAGCATTTTGGTATTAAAGTGGCTCAGTAACTGCTGTTCACATTGTGAATCTTTTTAGAAATTTATTCTGTAACAAGTGTAGGCCTTTTGCTGAATTATATTTATGAAGTTAGGGAGATTTTATCTACCTGTAAAATGTAGATCTTTGCTGAGTGTTTTATAGGTTTTTTTCTGTTTTCTACAGGTGCTATTTTGCTACTAGGCTTGAGCTTTCTTAAATATTTATAACAAAATAAAATTAAAAAGAAAGATATTAGTAATGTATACATTTCGCCAATAGGCCAATAATTCAAATATGTGTTTCTAAGAGAATATGATTCCCATCCTTCCAATACAAAGGGTCACACAGTCTGATTTACACCGCTTGCCACATTATGATGTTGCCCGCATTATGACGATAAAACAAGACCATAGGTTTCAGCCTGTCTTCTCTTCTGTTACAGGATGGCAGCTCTCCTTACAGTTCCAGATATGTGGGCTCCATGGTGGCTGATGTGCACCGGACCCTCATATATGGTGGGATCTTCATGTACCCGGCCAATCAGAAGAGCCCCAAAGGGAAGGTAAATCTCTCATGCATCACCTATCAATTGCACCGAATTAATGCAGCCTACCTGCATTTAAGGCTTATAAATTCATTAACCTTTTGTGCAGTGGGTTCTAATTCCCAAATGGTTTCGCTCATTTGAGTGATCCACCAATCACCTTGTCCATGTTCTGCAAAATTTGTTCAAACATTTAAACAAAAATCTTTAAGTTAACTTTGTTGTTATTCATTACTTATATTTGCATAATGCAATCTGCAATTAGCTGGCACTGGAGCACATTTCATTAGCCAAATGTATGACTTTACAGTCATTTCCATAACAGCCAGAAACTGAGTCGATGCTTCCATTGCATTGTGTAAGCAGTGGAAAATTTCCTTTATGGATTAGACAAATTGTTAGTGTTTTGAGTCTTTTACTGTGAAACGTAAAAAAGCCAGGCATTTATTCAGTGTCCCTCAGTTCACCCATTACACAAGGCATCACATTTTACAACATAAAAGGCATTGCTAGGTACATCGGAACCACACTCATTTGTGTGAGAAGCACAACTGACCACTGGTAGTATGTGGCAAGATGTAAATTAAGGAAGGAATACTCGTCGACTAAGAAAATGGTGCCAAATTTATTAGCAGAACAAAAATGCTTTTCCTATGGAAACTGATATATATTTACTAAAAAAATAAAGGTTACATGAACGTTATAGTTAAGTTCATGTTTTACCCACACAAAACCATAGAAATTCGGCAGTTATAGTTATACTTATAGCTATACTTATGTTAAGAAACTAAAACTCATGGCCTAAAGTTACTGAACGGCACAAGTTATAGTTTCTTCAGATAAGTATAACTATAAGTATGACTATAAGTGCCAAATTTCCATGGTATTGTGTGGGTAAAACGTGAACCTAACTATAAAGTCCTTGTAACCTTTGTTTTTTCAGTGAATTTCTATGTTTTTATTAACATAAATGAAACGTGAAGTAATATATAATTACCGTACATTAATACAACCACCACCGCCCACGGCCAAAGGTGAACCCAAACCCATGCTGTGCACAGCCAAAGGCTGTGCGCATAAGGAGTATAGTGTGTGAGGTTTTTTTTCCCATTGGGCTTCGAACCGCAGGTACCCACGGGTATCCGCGGATCCCCCACGGTTACCCGTGGGTGGGTACCCGTGGGATCCTTGAAAGAGCTGCGTCCCTCGATATACACATTTTTGTTTCTTTAATAACTCCAAAACTACTGAATAGATTAACACCAAATTACAAAAAGCACTCTTTCTGGATTAAGATCTAGTTTCTGCCAAATTTGGTGTAATTACGTTCAGTGGTTCGGGCTGTAGTCATGCTCAAAAACTGCCAAATCCCCATAGACATAGCATTGGGGCAAACAGCTTTGGGACCTCCCCTTTTTCTCATCCCCCGTTTGACGAATAAACCCAAAACTTTCCAGACACCAGCTGATCTAACTTGCGTACTAGTTTTGAAAATTTCATGAAGACCCGCCAAACGACGCCAAAGTTATTAGCAAAAAAAAAATACTTTGTCTATCAGAAAACTTGGTCCTAACTATAGCTACCTAGTTACCTATGTAAAATATATATATATATATATATATATATATATATATATATATATATATATATATATATATATCCAACCACAAAGCACCAGATTTGGAGAGGCACACACCTTGTGTTACCCTTTATTTCTGCAAGGCAGCTCTGCTCAGGACCAGCAAACACACAGAGTTCTTTTGCCAATATTTTATCCTTACGCGTTTCGGGCATCTTGCGCCCTTGATCACAGGTGTTTGGCAGAATGCGGAAAGGCAGCGTGCCGCAACTCTTAAATAGCAGTTCATTAAGTCTCGCCCCCTGGGCGTATCAGCAAAGTGCATCCTGGTATTTAGAGTTCATTCCACAGGTAAGTTTGTAATCATTACGGCTGCCAAATCCACAATGTTAAAATTCAAATACCTCAGTAGGTTCCTGTGTTAGTTACTGGTTACGGCAGGACTGTTTTTCTCCTTGTAGTGCAGAAACCACAAAGCTCCAAATTGCGATGTTGAGTAACATGCTGGACACTGCTACATTCGTGGGGGGGCCTCTCCGCGACCCTGGTCGGGCCGCAATTCATTTCCAACCACAAAGCACCAGATTTGGAGAGGCACACACCTTGTGTAATCCTTTATTTCTGCAAGGCAGCTCTGCTCAGGACCAGCAAACACACAGAGTTCTTTTGCCAATATTTTATCCTTATGCGTTTCGGGCGTCTTGCGCCCTTGATCACAGGTGTTTGGCAGAATGCGGAAAGGCAGCGTGCTGCAACTCTTAAATAGCAGTTCATTAAGTCTCGCCCCCTGGGCGTATCAGCAAAGTGCATCCTGGTATTTAGAGTTCATTCCACAGTTAAGTTTGTAATCATTACGGCTGCCAAATCCACATTGTTAAAATTCAAATACCTCAGTAGGTTTCTGTGTTAGTTACTGGTTATGGCAGGACTGTTTTTCTCCTTTAAGTGCAGAAACCACAAAGCTCCATATCGCGATGTTGAGTAACACGCTGGACACCGCTACATTCGTGGGGGGGCCTCTCCGCGACCCTGGTCGGGCCGCAATTCAGTTCCAACCACAAAGCACCAGGGGGCGAGACTTAATGAATTGCTATTTAAGAGTTGCGGCACGCTGCCTTTCCGCATTCTGCCAAACACCTGTGATCAAGGGCGCAAGACGCCCGAAATGCGTAAGGATAAAATATTGGCAAAAGAACTCTGTGTGTTTGCTGGTCCTGAGCAGAGCTGCCTTTCAGAAATAAAGGATTACACAAGGTGTGTGCCTCTCCAAATCTGGGGCTTTGTGGTTGGAACTGAATTGCGGCCCGACCAGGGTCGCGGAGAGGCCCCCCCATGAATGTAGCGGTGTCCAGCGTGTTACTCAACATTGCGATATGGAGCTTTGTGGTTTCTGCACTAAAAGGAGAAAAACAGTCCTGCCGTAACCAGTAACTAACACAGAAACCTACTGAGGTATTTGAATTTTAACAATGTGGATTTGGCAGCCGTAATGATTACAAACTTACCTGTGGAATGAACTCTAAATACCAGGATGCACTTTGCTGATACGCCCAGGGGGCCAGACTTAATGAACTGCTATTTAAGAGTTGCGGCACGCTGCCTTTCCGCATTCTGCCAAACACCTGTGATCAAGGGCGCAAGACGCCCGAAACGCGTAAGGATAAAATATTGGCAAAAGAACTCTGTGTGTTTGCTGGTCCTGAGCAGAGCTGCCTTGCATAAATAAAGGATTACACAAGGTGTGTGCCTCTCCAAATCTGGTGCTTTGTGGTTGGAACTGAATTGCGGCCTGACCAGGGTCGTGGAGAGGCCCCCCCACGAATGTAGCGGTGTCCAGCGTGTTACTCAACATCGCGATATGGAGCTTTGTGGTTTCTGCACTAAAAGGAGAAAAACAGTCCTGCCGTAACCAGTAACTAACACAGAAACCTACTGAGGTATTTGAATTTTAACAATGTGGATTTGGCAGCCGTAATGATTACAAACTTACCTGTGGAATGAACTCTCAATGCCAGGATGCACTTTGCTGATATGCCCAGGGGGCGAGACTTAATGAACTGCTATTTAAGAGTTGCGGCACGCTGCCTTTCCGCATTCTGCCAAACACCTGTGATCAAGGGCGCAAGACGCCCGAAACGCGTAAGGATAAAATATTGGCAAAAGAACTCTGTGTGTTATATATATATATATATATATATATATATATATATATATATATATATATATATAAAGTTAATATAGAACACTTGTTCACACAACGTATTCCAATGCAAGTAGGTTTATAGAACAAATCCCCACAGACACGTTGATCAATATGTATCAATATATATACGTGTGGGCCGACAGTGTACATAATAAGGATATTGGAAGTCACTGAGGAGTTCCATGACCATATAGAGGAATAAGGCCGAAGGTTGAGTTTCTTTATTAAGTTATAGAACTCTGAAGTGACTTGCAATATCCTTATATTGTACAGCAGGGGGTACTTTATTCCTTATATTGCATTGTCACACCATCACCTTTCCCACAAACCACTGAAACCCTTGGTGTATAGCTTTTTCATATAAAAGAGAATGAATGTTTGCAAACATGAAGAATAAAAATTCAATCTTTAGTGCAAAATTAAATGCATCAAAAAAGCTGTTAGATATTTGTTGAAAAAGATATTAGAATCAGTTTTATACAAGTCAGACTTTTTAAAAAAAGTGCAGTAGCTTAGAATGTATAGAAACATGTAGGATGATGCTAACTTTTCTATAATTACCAAAGGAGTTCAAAAATATAAACTTGTTGCCATACATATCTCCTTTCTGCTTGTCACTATACAGCTAGAAAAACAAAGCAGAAGAAAGAAAAGCCATGTTTAATTTTCATCATTTAAACAGGTGCTTTTATTGTGCTCAGTGACCTCACCTGATTTTCTCCTCGGCTGCTGGCTCAAACTCAAAACTCAACTGTAATAAGTTATTACAGTTGAGCTGCTACATCATTTATTTATATTAGGTGACTGGGTGCATCACAAGTTGCTTAATATAAAGACATTAGAGATGCATTTTGATACAGGGATTGCAGAATCTCATTTATTATATAAACACTTGACTTAATGTCATTATATCCATCAGTTAATCATAACCACGGGATTGCTTCTCGTCATTGTTTTCTGAGACCAATCAAGTTCCTGCAACATGCGCAAATGATACTCCAGATGCTCAAATACTGCCTCACTCATAATGTTTTTCTATTTGATAATACAATGTACCTACAACATCAGGGAACAGCGATGGAGACCCCCTTGGCTCCCACCTATGCAAATTTATTGATGGGGTGGTAGGAGAAGGTGGTTGACAGGGCAGAAGAAAACGATGACTTCATGGAACATGTAATCTGGACTTGTTTCATCAATGATCTATTTATTCTGTGGATGGAGAAGAATTCACATTAAAGGAGTTCATATCAAAACTCAGTGGCAATATAGCAGAAAGGGATAGGGCAAAGAATCAAGAGACAACCTCATGCAGAGTATTTATGGGAGATAATCAGGCACATTCAGGCGTAAAAAATTCCTAAAATGAATTGGCAACATTTTGAACATGACAAACATTTGGAAGAGATTGTGGGCCCCCATCCCAACATCATCTATCGGAGAACTACAACCTTGTGGGGACATTTTAACAGACAGTTTTTTATAATCTGGGAAAAAAACAGTGAGTGGGTAAGGAATCTGGAAAGTGGCTTTGCAAAATGGACATATGCAAGGCTTGTAGGTTTGGCTGGAAAAGAATATAAAACTTTTAAAGGATGTAAAATCACAATAAGAGATAGAATAACATGCAACAAGGAATTTGTAGTATTTGTAGTATATGTCCTAGAATGTGATTGTTGCGAACAATATGTTGGAAGCACTATCAAAAGGTAAGAATCAGAAATCTGCAACATATTAGGGCAATAAAAACTGTGATGTTAGTTATGCCATTGCCAATCATTTTATGGAATTCCATCAGGACTCATTGAAGGTATTCAAATACTATGCTATAAAACATATCAAACTGCATCCGAGGGGTGATTGGGAACTGGAATTGAGAAGACAGGAGTCGAAATTAATTTTGATGTTGGGAACTGATGCTAGATGGGGCCACAATAATCATGCGGAACTGCATGTACATCTGTAACGTCCATCACACATTGGGAATTGGTAAAGGAGTATCTGGAATTGAGGTCTGTTTTTCCATAGGAAGAGCGTTTGTTGGTGTGCTTATAACTTGGGCACCGTTTGACGAATCTTCACAAACCTCTTCCCAAAAATGTTTGCCCACCTCAGCTCCTACTGGAAAATTTTGGGGTAATCCATCAAGCAGGGGCCACTTAAAAAGGAGGTCCCAAAACCTAATCTCCCCATGTATTTTCCATGGGGCAGCACTACCGCAAAAACCGCTGAATGGAATTACACCAAATTTAGCAGGAAGCTAGATCTTGGTCCAGAAAGCATGCTTTTTGAGATGTGGTGTAAATCCATTCAGTATTTTTTTAAATATTAGGGCTAATAAATATTTGCATATCTGCATGGTTGGGCTCAAGGGACTCTCGCGAGAGTCCCTCGAACCCAATTTTAGATATTAGAGCGCTCTGATTGGCCGAGGGAGCTTTGAAGAAAAATGTTGAAGGCAGCCACTAAAGAACTCAGGGACCAAGGGCCGGGTGTACATAGATAAGTGACCAGGAGAAATCTATTCCCAAAAGCATTTAGAGACATGGGGAGGTTCTGCACATTTTGGAGTGCGGAGTCCCTGGTGTGAGCTTTTTCGCACTGATCAGCTAATTATAGTTGTAGTAGTAATATAAATATGAGGGGGATAGCCCAATAACAGTAATTTGTTGCTAGGCTGCTCTATTCTCTTTTATGCACCATCACACATATTTTTTTAATTTACCACTCCAATATTGGCTTTGCCATCTTGGAATAGTAAATGTAAAAAACAATTACTACTGTGTTATGTATGTGTGCATGCGTATGTATACATTGTCACATGGCGGACACCAGAGTGGCATGACACTTATATATGCATGCACGATGACGCATCTCCCCATAAACATCATTGTTCATGTCCCCCTAAAATCCTTCATGCACTGGTGGACATTATTAACCCTACTATCAACTGGATTATTAATGCCACTTTTAGGACATCAAAAATACCTGATATTTGGAAAATTGCCGCCGTGAAGCCACTTCAGAAGAAGAAACTTCCAGATCCTACCACTCTCTCTAACTTGAGACCTATTTCTCTGCTGCCATGTCTGAGCAAAATCACTGAGAAGTTAGTTAACACCCAATTCAATGATTTCATACGAGAAACCAACCTCCCGAAGTCCATCCTATACACAGCCGAGATGGGGACTGCCTTTTACGTGAGTGTTCAGGTGAATGGAAGGAAAGTGAAAGCGCTATTGGAAACATTTTACACCCCAAACAATCAGGTTTCAGACAGGGTCATTCAACAGAATCAGTGCTGCTCCATACCACCGAGACACTAAAGTCTGCCCTGGATCAGGGAAAGGATGCAGTACTGGTTCTGTTGGACCTGTCAGCAGCATTTGACACTGTCCCTCATGACATCTTAAGAGACAGACTTGCACAAAGTGGAATCACGAATAAGGCATTAGCTTGGGTTGCCTCTTTTTTAGAAAATAGGCACCAGATAGTAACATTGGGAAAATACACATCAGGCAAAAAAAGGTTGTCAGCAGGGGTTCCACAGGGCTCGTCCCTGAGTCCAACCCTCTTTAATTTGTACATGGCACCACTTCTCTTTTTGATGGACTCTTATGATGTTGAATCCATCGCATACGCAGATGATACCCAACTGATCATCACTCTGGATAAGAACTCTACAGTGCCGGAAGAAAAGTTTCACCACTGTCTCACAGCAGTGATGGATTGGATGAAATTGAATCATCTGAAGTGTAACAGCTCCAAGACAGAGATCATGCTGTTTGGAAAGTCCAATGTCTTTAGACCAATACAGTGGTGGCCACCAAACCTGGATCCTCCACCAAAAACTGTGGACACGGTGAGAAACCTGGGAATAAAGTTTGACCCTACTCTATCTTTTCATAAGCATGCTCTTACTGTGGCAGGCACATGTTTTCAAATAATAAAAATTCTTAGAAAATTCTTCGACCTACTTCCGGTCTCTGCCAGGAAGACAGTTGCAGCAGCCCTAATTTTATCACGCTTGGACTACTGCAATAGCCTGTCCGCAGGAACCAAAAAAGTGGTCCTAAAGAGGCTGCAGGTGGTTCAAAATGCAGCAGCAAGGTTGGTACTTAAACTACCCAGAGATTCTTCTTCACAAAGTGCATTAAAAACCCTTCACTGGCTGCCTGTTTACAAGAGGATCTTTTTTAAGGTTCTGATTACTACTTATAAAGCGACAAAAAAAACTGGACCAGACTATTTAAATGCTAGAATCAAGCCTTACACCACACAACGTACCCTACGGTCATCCTCGGAGAACCTCCTGACAGTACCCAATTTCAAATTAAAATCCAGAGGTGGCAAGACATGGGTGACCCTTGGAGCCAAAGCTTGGAATTCATTACCAACTGCACTTAGACATACACAAACGGAACCTGCTTTTAGGAAACT
Source organism: Calotriton arnoldi (assembly GCA_963921515.1). Taxonomy (NCBI): domain Eukaryota; kingdom Metazoa; phylum Chordata; class Amphibia; order Caudata; family Salamandridae; genus Calotriton; species Calotriton arnoldi. The sequence continues at coordinate 250,790 of CAWUFW010011771.1, read as the reverse complement.
CTTAAAAACTTGGATCTTCACTATCTCTGATAGTACTGTGCTATCTTATATCTGAGCTTTTGATATCTATTTTTTTCTACCTCTTAGATTACCAGTGCCTTCCGCAAAGCGCCAAGATACTCCTTGGAGTGAACGTTGCGCTATATAAAAAACAGCCATTCATTCATTTATTGTGCTTTTTTTTACTTTATATTTTGACAATGTTGTTTGGCATTGGCAATAACCATTTTAGGTCTTGCCTACCAGACAGCGTCACGTCTCCCCTGCCACACAGTTATTTTATCTGTTGCAAGAATATTCTACAAAGCTCTGCATTACCCACATGGTAATCCACAGGTGGGGTGACAGAACTTACGGAGTTTCACTCTGCGGAATTCCTCAGAGTCACATTAAAACTCCACGAGATTCCATCAACGGGCAGAAAATATGTCGCTAACGCTGCTCACACTGGAATTTAGTGGAGGTGGAGCGAGCAGGGCTGAAAAATCATTGCAAACGGCACCATGCAGTGCAAGAGCATGCGGCTGTTCAAGTTGATTTTGCTGCTACTCGTGTACAAAATCTACGCGAGAGGCAGCAAATCTACTTGAACGGCAGCCCTCTGACCGCGACCACTCACAACCACCCACTAGGTTCCTGATGTCTCTCCTTGTGACGGTTTTACTTTCTGTGTCGTCCTCCGCCTTTCTGCTTTGTTTGATTTCTGTCTCTTCCACTTTGTATATACCTAAGGAGGAAAAATAAGTGCTGGTCCCCCAAAGAGTGCTGGTGACCCACTCCGGCAACCACCAGTTGGGCACTCTATTTTTCAGCTGCCTGCTGGGAGTTTGAAAGTGTGTTGCCAGCTCCGGCTCTACGCTCCTTCTGACACTCCTTCCTTTTTCAGAGCGAAGACTAGTGCTTAATAAATCGGCCAGGCTCGACTGAAAATAGCCCCTCTATTTGAGGCTTGTTTCAAAGCTCTGAAGGATTGTGCATTTTTTATACCATCACTCTACCGCGTGCCAGTGTGTCATTCGAAAAGGGCAGGATAGGATAGTTTTCTGCAGCCTGCTGCCATCTGACCTCATCTGTTTAGCCTGAATTTCCTTAATCCTTGAGGCCTTGTTGTGTAAAGAAATGAAATCAGGTGCTACTTTTGCATCCCAAAGAATGAGTAACAAGTTGTTAAGGCGTGTTTGCATGTCTTTGGACTCTATGACCGCTGACGGCTCGATAGGATCGAACCGAATGGCGTCATTACATTGAGTACTAACCTTTCATCATTAAAGTGGTTAATGTCTGCACGTATGGCTTTATTCATGGAAGTCCTGAAAATTTACAGCTGATACTAGAGGTAGGTGGAGCCAACAAGTAAACAAAGACACACGAGAAAAAGCCTAGCACAGGGTCTGATTTGCCTCTTAAAGCCCATGAGGAACTGAGAATGGAAAATGTTTGACATGTAAATTGTGCAACAAACATCATATAAAAAAATCTTCAAAATTCAAAAAAGTGTATTTCTTTAACATGTGGAACTCGAAATTATATCACTGCATTGACAAGCATTTATTAAAAGTGATAGTTTTTAAACATGAATTTAGAAACAATCAAGACGCCCCACAGTGCCATTGGTGAACTAAGAGGCAAGTCACCCTATATTGGCCTAGATTTCTTATTTTACATAGCAGCAGTATAGTCTGTTAAATTAAACACATCCTGAACAGTGCACATCTTGAACTACATATTTCACGGTACTTTCTTATGCAATAACGAAGAAAAGGGAGGCATGGTGAAATAAAATATTTGCCTAGGAGCACAGGATTTGTTCATGTGGGAAGCTGGAATTGAACCATGGTTTTCTGGTTTCTCATTGTGCAACTCAGCCACTAGATGGGTATTTCACTCTCTCCCTTATTACTGTGGGCCTGATTACCAGTTGCTTGTTAAATTCTGTCTGGTGAGTAAACCCCTATTTATGCGCGGGTTGGAAATATGAGTTTGGTATTTAACGCATCCGATAACTATCAATTGCGCTGAATAACTCAACATTCGTTAAATTTCGGCAGATCAAACCTGCCAAAATTTAATGGGGCAAAAACATACGGTATTTACTGTAACGTGGAGTTTGGGGCGTTAAACACCAATATACACGTTATTCCCCAATAACTCGTAAAAGGTGGCATTTATTGCACTCGATAAATAACAATCCCTGTAGTATCGTTATTTATCATGTACGATAAATACCACCTATACTTGTAACCAGGCCCTTTGTCTTTAATTCTTGGTACACAACGTTAGAGCATGGGTTGCAGGCAGAAGTCAAATCCAAGCTCTGATCCTTTTTGGCTGTAGGACCCAAGAGGACTTCAAGCTGAGTCAGGGCCAGGCATCTGGGTCGAGCCTGGTGCTAAATTTTAGTAGCTCACCGACCTCTAGCTGACACTCACTAAACTCAACCCCTGGCAAAGAGGAAGGGGGTAACGCCTGCCACACCCCTACAGAGACCACCTTCATCCAATTGAAGAGAATTGAATATACCCTGAGACACCCAGCAGCAGAAAGAGCTCAAGGATTTGGCTAATGCTGTGCTATACAAAACATATAACAGCATCACACAACTTACATTCTTCACAGACACTTACGAGTTTCTAGGTGTCTAACCTGCATAAAGGCCAGTTCATGTTTGTGGCCATCTGTGATCTCTCTGTTTTCTGTTTGGCAAGAACTGTCTAGAAATTCAAATGGCCCCAGTCAGAGTCTGCACTGCCTACCAATCAATACCAATTTTTCTTGACCAGTTGCTACCATCCCAGCCTCTCCGATGTACAAGCCCCAGAAGAATTTCTGCAAGTATATTTTTCACTTTGGTTGGCTGGGGCTATGTTATATAAACCCGCAAACCTGGCACCCCAACTTGATTGGCCCTTCATGACCCAGCAAATTGCTTTCATCTGGACTTCTGGAGAAGTTCTGTTGTGAAGGCGCAGAGAGACATCTGACAATGAACTGGACTCCAGAATTTTACATTTCCCCAAAGCTGAGACTGAATGTAGGACTCTGAAAAATAAACTCTTGAAGGAACCTACCCTGGGCGAAGTTGAAGCTGTACTGTCTGGTGAGTGGAAAGGTGTTGACAGCTAACCTGAAGGATGTGGAGAATGGAGGACATGCAACAGACATTCCAGGACTGCGAGTGTGGTGAGGTAGTATCACCCTGCTCTACCATGTACCATCTCAGACTTTGTGGGAGCACCATTTTTCAAAATGACAGCGACACATGGAGTTTACTCTTCACTGTAGGTCTTGTGGTGGTGTTTCATTGGATAAGGCTGGTAGTTGTGATCCCAGATCGTTTGAACCATCTCTCTAGCCTTTCAGAGCCTGACATATCACCAGCTATAGAGTTGGCTGGATCTGAACGCTAAATCTCAGTTTGTAATTAGAATGGTTGTATGACATTACCATGTGTGGTTTTACCTCACGCGTCTTTATATCGCATATTTAACCATGCACCACGCTTGTACATCTGTTAACATAAAAACAAAAAGTACACTTACCCCACAAACAACTAGCACACACACTTTCACCATGCATACCATTATTTGGATTTCTTTTATTTTGACTTTTGCATTTAATTTTAACATTGTATGTTAATTAGAAAAAAAAAATTGTTAAACGCTATAAGTAAAAGTAAAAAGTACGTGTTAAACGTTTTTATTTATATATTTTCAAAAAAATGCCACCACCAAGATGGCGGCTCTCGTACACAATGTAAGTTAAATAAGTAATGTGGAAAAAAAGACCTCACCATTTCCTATATTAATGATACCCTATGCACCATGTCAGAAGAACCCGGGACTCATACCCTTGCCCGCAGACCACACGTGACGTCAGCGGAGCGAGCTTGGGAGTACGATAGACTCTGCAGGGGCTGCGGGAACAGGGACCTCGCTGCCGCACTTGGTGCTGCTGTTCTGGTTTCTGGCAAGTATTAATGAATTCATTTTCAAATTAATACTCACCCACCCACAGAACACTCTGCATCCCATCCCGGTAGTGTATTGTGTAAACTGCCGTTGTATAGACTTACTTGGTAATGATTTGCGTAGTAACAGCCCTTTCAATATTTCCGTTGTAAAGACTTGCATGGTAATGACTCGCGTTGTGACTTTTTGAGCATTGAAAAAAATGTGTGGTTATTGTAGGTCGAAGTAAAAACTTAGTTGTAAATGCTATCAAACACAACTGAAGGGTTGAGGCAAGAGAAAACCGCACCTGACAACAATAGTGTAATGAGAAAGGTATATGATACTTTCAAACGGTGCAATGTACTAAGGAGTACAACCCCTCTCTACTCCAAAATTTGGAAAAACTCCAAAACACAAAAGAACACAGGATGGTTCAGCACTCAATAGTTGGATGCTTGAGTTCAACAACCAAGTTGATAAACACAGTCTTAATGTACACATTTAAGAACTTCCAATGTAGAGATTTTCTTTCTTCATTTGTCCTTTATTAAACATCTCTTCACATAGAAATACATCAATCAGATAAAATCCAGTAGCCGACGTGTTTCGTCCACATAGGACTTCTTCAGGGCTCTGACGAGTATGTGGGATTCGCCAAATCCAAAATATCTTTTGGCACAGTTTATATTCCAAGGACAATCAGGTAATGTAGTATGTACATAAGGTAATATAGATCTGTCACACCGTGTCCGTCATGGTGTCTGCTTGTCCTTGGGATATAAACTATGCCAAAAGATATTTTGGATTTGGCGATTCCTATGTGGACGAAACACGTCGGCTACTGGATTTTATCTGATTGATGTATTTCTATGTGAAGAGATGTGTTTATCAACTTGGTTATTGAACTCAAGCATCCAACTATTGAGTGCTGAACCATCCTGTATTCTTTAGTTGTAAATGCTGTTTCCCCTTAGAACTAGTGCTTGTAAGTGAATCCGTGGCCAGTGGGTACACCCACCACCTGTGCATCTCGACTATAACCAGTCATTTATTAAATATGCCCCCCTACATTTTTAAACTGATGGAAAATGTCGTGTTGCTACTAGCTCATTTACGGGGTAATTAGTCTCCTTATTAACTATATCCATCACCGCTCGTCACTGACCACTGGAGCCCGTATGACCCCATTAATTGGACATTGGAACTTTATTTTTAGACTAGTCTAACTGAATACCCTAACACTATATTTTTTGTGGGTTTGTGTTTAAAGCATTTTTGTGTTTTGTGACATTTTTGGCAGATGCTTAGCTGCATCGGCTCAAACCTATTGCCATGTCTCCCCTATACCTAGCGCTACCAACAAACTAGCACAAAGGGCAGACATATGCGAACATGCTCTGAACATTGTAGCATTCTGTCTGGCATCTGGGACTACAAACAAAGCCTTGGAAACCTTAAGCATTTTAAGGAAGGTCAAGAATCTACAGGATAACCTGAACATAGCCTCTTGTGTTATTTGAAATGTAACACTTGACCATGTAAAAGCTATAAAAATGTTTGGCATCTCAGCCATAGAAGGCGCTAACCGCTCCTACTGCTTGTGTTATTCGCCATTTCACACATTATGTGGTTAAGACCTATTCTTTTTCAAATCTATAGCTCAGTTCTGAGAGGATGTTGACTTGTTTCTCTGTGATCACTGTCATGATTTAGAAGAGAAAGGTAATCTTTTAAAAACAATGACTGCTTCCTGGTCCTTCCGCTCCTCCAGCAGGCAAACCCTCCTTATCTTATCACTCTTCGATAATACTTTATTGTGCCAACCCTGTGCAATAGATTTTGAAGTTGTAAACTTTTATAAGGTTGTAAATAATAGAGTTAGGATTTAATTATATGTGAGTGATGGCTGAACTAGTATAGCGTGCTGTCATTTGTCAATCTCTTTCACAAGATTGCCAAAAAGTGAGTAAGCGAGAGGGACAAACAAGGGATATCCAATGTCCTCATTATTTAATATCCCACTTGAAGTCCTACCAAATGCAATATGGGCCCAATTGAATTTGTGTGGTATTGTACAGGCTCTGAAGCATTCACATGCTCAGGGCGTAACTTGTTAGCTGAAGATGGCGGATGCGTGAGCCTGCTGCTCCGCGCCAGCCCATCATTAATCCTGTTTTAACCGAGCCCAGGCCACCACTTTCTGGGCGATGAAGCACGACTGCCGGACACGGTGGGCGCTGAGACCGGGAAAAGATGAGCGACAAGATCCCTGCCCATCACGGAGGCTGAGACCGGCACAGAGTGGGAAACGCCTACTGGCAAGATGGATGGCTGACGCAGTGACTCGGCGGAGCCCCAAATTGCTGAATTCGCAGGTGGTGGGTGTCCGACTGGTGAGCCCCCCTGCCCGATGTAAAAGGGAGAGGGAGTGGTGGCCCCACCCGCTGAGCCACAACGCGAACGAAGCCTAAGCGGATGGCTGGTGCGTCGGCTCCCCTTAGCTGCGGGACCCTGGAAAGGCCTGTTTGGTCCCAAGTTGGTAAGTGGAGTGCCACCGGGCGCCTGCGGGGGCCGCGGCCGTGCTCGGGGGCTGACGAGGACCGGAACATGGGTAGAGTTGGGCCCCAGTCTCCGCCCGATGGAGAGCTCCGGCCTCCTCCATTGCTTCTGGTGGACATGACGCGGAGGCCCACTCTTTAGCAGTCAGACCCGGTGGCAGATTCGGGCGCACGCAGTAAGTACTGGAGCGGGCTCCAGGTCTGCATACAAGGTTCCCCCCTGGGAAGAGCGGGGGTGGAGACACTTCAGTTTTGGTAGTAACTCGGGGCCTAGATCGGGGCACGGTGTTCCAGTTGCTGGGGTCAACGGATGGGCCGAGACCCCGCAGGGCCTCTCTTTTCATTTCCTGTTGTGATAAGTGCAGCACATACACACGCCCGCTGGGGGTGGATGCGGCGAGGTGGATAAGGCAGCCTAACTTATAAAAAGTGGCTTTTCAGCAGCGCCCACAAATAGCACAGATGCTGCATTACTGAAGAGTGCAATGAGGTGGTGGCCTGCCGCAGATTGATGAAGGTGAGACAGACACGAGACCACATATTAGAAGACACCTCCAGACTCCCTCATGCACAGAAGAGACTCATACATCTGGCCCACTGAACTACTTAGCGGAATTAATCGCTGTTTTAGGTCCCTACTAAGCTGGGACAACCACGTGCTGTGCCCTCAAAATCCACTCAGGAGTAGGGTACTACTTATACTCTTCCCCTGACAGACTCAAGAGGGAGTACCCACCTACATGCTCACCTGATAAGCTTCCTGGCAGAGATGGGCACGGCTAGGACTAAACCTGCAGAAGCACCTCCTGAACAAGAGGCGGCCCCGGACGCACAATGGCGGGAGCCGGGACCCCCATGTGACCCAGTGCAGGTACAATTAACCAAAATTCTGGCGGTAAATGCAGATACTAAAGCCACATTACATCAAGACATTAGCACGGTTTCTGTTGGGCAGGGCCTACTCCGGGCAGAGCACCACAAACTCGCGGACAGAGTCAAGGCAGCGGGGTCCTCACTGGCTGATCTTCACCCCGCACACTGGACAACTTCTCTCCAGAGCACGGAACTTGCAGACAGGGTTTGTGCACTTGAACGCAGGGCGGAAGATGCTGAAGGGCACAATAGATGCAATAATATCCGGGTGGTTTGAATACCAGAAGGGGTAGAAACAACAGATATGGTCGCATATTTGGAACAATGGGTGAAAACGATGGTCACCCCAGAATATCTGTCTGCCTTTTATACTCTTGAATGAGCACACAGAGTACCGTCCCGCCTGCCCGCCGGCACCCGGTCGGCCTCCACGTCCGGAGGTGGCGTGGCTGCTTCACTACAAGGACAGGGATACACTGCTTCACAGAGCCAGAAATGCAGGTCCCATTAAAATCAACAAAAGCAAGTTATCTATATTGCCTGATTATACGATAGAAGTACTGAGGTAGAGAGCCTCATTTTTCGAGGTAAAGAAAGCTCTGAGGGAGGAGGGTTCTCCGATGTTTCCTGCAAGGCATCGGATTCTGTTTGACTGTAAGACCCACTTTTGTGAGGACCCGGCGACGGCATGGGAGTGGATTGAATCCGGTAAAGCCGGGACGCAACCCTCAAGGAAAACAGTAGCTCCAGCACAGGTGGGAGCAACGCAGAAACGATCCTGAAGGCGGCCCCGGAGGGGTACAGCAAAGAAACCCAGTCCTTCACAACCAGAGAAAGAGAGAGCTGCCACCCTCCTGGCTGTGGCGACCATCATGAAGGGGTCGGAAAGTGTGTAAGAGGCTGATTTCCCATCAGTGAAGGGGTCGAGGGAGTCTGAATCAGAGTCCTCACAAGCAGACAGTATGCAGTTGCCATAGGTGACACCGAGGACAGCGGATGACATAATTTGATGAGGCGACGGAGAAGAACAGCGGCGCCCACCGGTTTATACAGTATCCTGACCTTCAATGGGGCAGACACTCACTGTGGGTATGGGCTGTCGCGGATGGAATTGGTACTATAGCCTTTGGATTGTAACCTGCCCCTCATTGGAAGGCTGAATCTGTGCTTGGTTTGGGTCTTCTAATTCACTATGATGGTTTTCTCACAGTTTGGGCGGCTGGCGGCAGTCAGACTGCTCTTCGGAAGGGGAGTTAATGTTATGAGATGGTTTATATTATGCGTTATATTGGTTTGTTCTTTATGCATGGGATGCGTGACACAACTTTATTTGAGAGGTGGGTATTGGTGTGTGAGAAGGGATGGGTCAGTAGTGAGTGCTTTGTAATGGCTACACCGCATTACACACTGAAATTTCTGACATGGAACATTAGCGGGATGGGGTCAACCGCCAAACGGCACAATGTCCATAGGTATTTACGTCGGCGAGAAGTACAGATAGCTATGCTGCAGGACACACATCTTATCCAAGGTGAAGTGGAGAAATTACGCAGGAGATAGAGGGGACAGGTATTTGCCACCGCCTTCTCGGCATACGCCAGAGGGGCATTGATCTGTGTGAGGGCTGGAGTCCCTTTTGAACCTCAGCGCATACTTATTGATGTAGAGGGTCATTATGTTCTAGTCACAGGGAGACTGTGGGGACGTGAGGTTACCCTCTGCAGCATGTATGCCCCTAACCAGGACCAAGACCTCTTCTTTCATAGGGTCTCAGCTCCCTTGGCTGTTTTAACAGCAGTAGACTTACTTCCCGGGGAGATTTTAATAGCGTATCTGATGTCTTATTAGATCGTTCGACTCCCCCATTGCCAGGGGCTCCAGCACATCGCAATGCGGCTGGATTGAGGGATTAGATGGAACATTGGGGGTTGGAAGATATATGGAGGACACAACATGCTTCCACAAGGGACTACTCTTATTATTCACCCACACATGCCTAAATGCCTTTCTGTGCTCTTCCGCCCTTGGTGGCACCATTCCCCACACGGAAAACTTAGGACGTAGAATATCAGGCCATTGCCCTTTGTTATTAGAGTTTAAACCGTTGTAGACCCGGCCTCGGATCCCCCTGTGGTGGCTTAATCCCAGAGCATTGGAAGATGTCTGCTTCAAAGAAATCTTAAAGACCCTCATTGACAATTATTTTTTAGATAACACGCAGACAGCATCCACAAGACTAGTGGAATGGGAGGGATTTAAAACGGTGGTGCGTGGGCATTGTCTGGGACAATCAATAGGGGTCCAGCGGGAACTAACAAACACTAGAGGATAAAATGCATCAGCTGGGAAATGCGCAAGGTACGGGTTCGAGGACCCAGAGGGCCTCAGAGAGGCACGTACACTTGCTATGATTATAGAGAATACCTCACGAAAGTGCAGGAAGAGGAAGGTAGGCCGTGGTGCTTGTTGGCTTGGCTGATCCGACTGGAATCCAGGGGAGTCTCTGATAACGCAGGTAAGGGATATGGGCGGAGGTATTGTCTATGATCCTGAAATGATCAACGCTCTGTTCTGCGGCTACTAGAAAGGTTTATACTGTACACCGCCCCCGATCACACAATGGGAACAAGGAGACCTTCTGAGAGAGTTGCCACTCTGGAAGTTGGACCCACAGGACAGGGAGGCACTGGGCGCGCCGGTGACAGAACATGAAATCCGAGTGGCCATTAAAAGCATGGCTACTGGGAAGACCCCGGGTCCAGACGGCCTCCTGGCAGAATTTTACACTACATATGCCTCGGTGTTGGCTCCTAAATTAGTGGCCCTATATACAGAACCTCTGCGACTTGGACGGCTAACGGACTCTTTACGCGACACAGTGGTGATCCCGCTCCCCAATACCACAACCCTAGGGGCTTCCACAACAGACTACCGACCGCTCTCCATGCTCAACATGGATTTTAAACTCCTTAGTAAAATACTGGTGCTCTGTCTTCTCCCACACATGTCTACCTTGGTGCACCCTGATCAGAATGGGTTTATCCCCTCTCGGAATACATCCCTTAATTTGCGGAGACTATACTCAGTTTTATTTCACCCGGAAGTCCACTCCTTCCCACTGGTGGCCTTTTTATCAATTGACCTGGAGAAGGCCTTCGATACAGTGAGGTGGGATTACCTGTTTGAGACCATGCAGGGATGAATGGCTGAAATGGGTGAAATTATTGTATGAAGGCCCTACAGCGCGGGTCCAAATGGGCAGGACTGTGTCCTTCAATACAGAGTCTTCCGGGGTACTAGACAGGGTTGTCCCCTATCACCGCTCCTGTTTTCCCTGGCAATTGAGCCGCTGGCTGTCCTGTTCAGGGAGGGCTGAGAGGGAATAGGGGTACCTATACTAGGGCACAAACACATAATTTCCCTATACGCAGATGACCTTTTGATTTATTTGGCAGATGCTAGGGATGGCACAGCTACGGCTCTTGAGGTACTGGGGAGTTTTGAGCGGGTATCAGGCCTAAAAGTTAATAAGAGTAAGACTTATTTGTTCCCAGTAGATCCTTCGCTCCCCACCCCCCGGAGATTCCGGTGGAACTGAATTGGACGCAGTCCACTTTTCGAAACCTAGGGATCCACATTTATCATTCTCTTGAAGATCTCAGAGAGGGCAACCTGGGAAGGGCAATTCGATCCCTTCGATCTTGTGTTCCCTTCTGGTGCTCCTTACGTCTGCCTATAATAGCTCGGATCTCTATATCTAAAATGGTTATGCTCCCGCGCTTATTATATTATTTTATTAATCTCCTGATCACAATCCCAGCTGGCTGGTTTCACCAACTAGATTCTTTACTGAGGGACCTGATTTGGGGCACGGAGAGGCGCAGAGTGTCCTTAACAACTATGCAGCGCCCTGTAAGGGAAGGAGGCTTGGAAGCTCCAAATTTCTGAGCTATATTTTTGGGCTTCCCAGCTGCAGCGGGTCGTGCAGTGGTTGGAAGGGATGCGGTTAGAAGACATAGATGAAGCAGAGAGGGAGGTGGGCTCTATGGGGTTACTAGCTAAATTGCTTGACCCGACGACGGACTGACTTTGCTGTTCACCGTTGCTGGGCACGGCCCTAGGATGCTGGAGCCGGGTGGTGGTGAAGACGGCCGGCACTCCTTTGCACTCCTCAGTTCTGCCATTAGTTAGACTGCCTCATGGGGATCCCATTTCTATATTTACAGCCGAGCAGCTGGCAACCTGGCCTGAGGTGGGGCTTGACACTGTAGGGGATCTTTATCACCTGAATACTCTTATTCCCTTTGAGGATTTAGTGGTATATGCAGGACTCCTGCCTGGCCAGTTCCTCCAGTACGAGGCGTTAACACGTGCATTCCGGAAATTATGCGGCGGAGGTAGAGAGGAGCCTAAGACGCACTTGGTGTTGCACTCTTTGTTAACTCTAGGATCAGCTGGTCACTTGGTGAAGTGTTTATATTGCTTTTTGTCAGATGCAACCCGCACCCCCCTGATGCGACTATGCGAGCGATGGGAGGCGATTATGGGGAAGGAGCTCTCAGATCCGGAGTGGAACAGAGTAATAGCTTACCACAGAATGGTATCTTGTAACACCAGGTTGAAATATACGCAGTTTAATTATTTACACATAACTTATATGACACCAAATAGGCTACGGGTTGCCTACGGCGGTGCAGTCCACTGCTGCCCTAGGTGTAATGGTGAAGACACAGATTTTGTGCATATGACATGGGCATGTCCCGGTCTAAGATCGTTTTGGGATGAGGTAGTAGCAGCGGTGAATGCAACACTGGGGCATACACTCTGCTCTACGATTGGGGTTTGTTTACTTTGGCTTTTTCCTTGGCCACCTAAGCGGAAGTTTGGGAACAGATTTATAGACTTGGCCCTGGTCCTAGCCAGAAGGAGGATAGCCATGGCCTGGAAGTTTGCAGCGGGCCTGGTAGTGGGAATCTGGAGACAAGATGTGACGCATTGGGCAGGTGCAGAGGGGAGGGCATTGGCTAAGGAGGAGGCAGTGCAATGGAGAGAGACTTTGGATACATGGGAACACCCGGAGCGATAACATGATTCAGATGATAACCCCCGAAATAGGTCCCAAGCCAGTGATTGTAGTGAGACGACGCCTGAGGGGATGGAGAAGAGAGTTGACACGCCATACATGACAAGAATGAGCAGAGTGGATTATAGACAAATGGGGGTGGACTAAGGGGGTTGAGAGGCTACAGAGGACATGAAAATAGGTATTCCTGAGACCTCATTTGTATGATACAGTGTTCGGAAAACGGGCGCTGTCATTTGGCGGTCGGCCTGCTCTTCCGATCCCCGCCTCACTGATGTTAAACACACCCAGATTGGGAAAATGTTCCTTTTTTTTCTTTTTCCTGACCATGGAAGATAACATGCCACCCTGCATATGTCTGTTTACTGTTACATTTTATTTTTCTTTAAAATAAAAAAATGGCACCATAAGGGAGATCTCCCCATTGGAGCTCCTGCACGTAATAGACTGCACCATCAGATATATAGGTACAGGAAGATGAGAAAATTGTTGTGATGGCTAGAACTTTATTAGCACTCAGTTCCCAGGATAATTCATTGTTAAAGTATAAGACATATGAGTCATTCTCTGTATGTGCTGTATAGTAATTGCTAAGATGGAAGTTAGTGAGATGGAACTGGTACACAGTTTATGTGGCACTTTATAACACAATGGATAAATGTAAGACGATCAAGACTGTAAATGCACATGTGAGATTGTGAAAAAATGCCAATAAAAATATGTTACAAAAAAAAAGCATTTACATGCTCATTGTTTGTGGATATGCTGCTTACGTTTTTTAATCCAGTTTTCTTCCATTCCACAATTGCTTTATTTGGTGGAAAGATTTGGTTGCTTCTCAGACTACAAACAACTATTAAAACACTATTATACTTCCCACTTTCAAATTTGTCAGGAAAGATATATCTTTTCAACCAAAAAAAGGAACCCAAACAACTAATATAGCTGGAAATCATCAGCAAGAGAATGGTAAAATATATCATAAGCAATGATATGGAAAGCATATCAAGCCTGAAGCAGAAATTTCAATGTTGCCAAGATTTACATTTAAGTGAGGCTTATTGCAATAAGGATGTCTTACCCAAACAGGAGTACATCTCTTTGAATCTGAGCCTCACGTGCAAGCACCAAACGTATGACTGGAATATTTAATGTATTTTTTTGGACTCCAAAAATGAAGTACCTAATAAACTCCGATGTGAGGATCTGGGTGTACTATATGATATGGCTGTGGGGCCTTATCGTGGAGTACACCTTCCTTTTTCACTCAATCACTACAAATTAATTGTAAACGGTGGCCTCCACCTGTTGGAGAAGCACAGGAAAGACTGGGAAGGCACAGAGTGATGGATTCACCACTTTGACAGCCAAATTGCATAATCTTGACTTACCCTCTTGAATGACTCACCTGGTCTTTCGAAAATGGATAACTATATCGATGTTGTCATTGGACGACTTTTGTTCTGAAGAAAGAGTGAGAGCAGTTGAGTCCTGCCGAGAGATGTTAGAGTTTCCTGAGAAAGATACTTACTAAATAGAATTGTTACATTGAATCAGTGCAGATGAGGAACATTAAAGTGGGACATATAGCCGGCCTAACTCTGCTTGGACAAGTGAATGAGTGCATGGAACACAATGCGTTTCCTAAATCAGGTAAGTCACGCTCGTGGAAAAAAAACAGGGCAGTGCCTCTAATGGCAGCAGAGGTACAGAAGGGAGACAGTTCTGGTGGGGTCTAAATTAAGTGTGAACGAGGATGCAAATGTTTTACCCTAACATCTTTGGCAACATTGTTTATGAAAAAAGGGCTAGATGTACGAAGGTTATGAATAGTGATTTGCTAATTGCGATTTCGTGCGAATCGCAATTAGGAAGTCGCTATTCCTAATGTGTAAAACTCATTATCGATTTCTAGTGGGCCGCAAATAGACCTACCTCATGTATATTCATGAGGTAGGTCTCAATTTGCGACCCATTAGGGATCTTAGCCATCACAGGGTTAGTGGCCTGCTAAGGTCAGCAGACCACCATGTCTGTGATTTCTTTTTTAATAAAGCAATATATATATTTTTTTAATGCAGCCCGTTTTCCTTAGAGGAAAACGGGATGCGTTTAAACAGAAAATAATTAGGGGCACATGCATCAAACTCCCCATTTGCAATTACCAAATAGTGATTTTTAAGGAATCGCTATTTGGTAATCGCAAATGCCTATGCATGTAGGAATCACAATAAATTTTGCGATTCCTTAACATTAGCTAATAGCGATTCGGTAATTGCGAATCGTTATTAGCCAATGTGACTCCATTAACAGCCCATAGGAATGAATGGTAATGCATTCGCAATTTGCGATAACCAAATTTATTTTATTTATTTATTTGAGTTTTATATAGCGCTGGCTAGACCCGGAGGTATCAGAGCGCTTTACATAAGGTTCCACAAAATTACATCAGTTACAAGTTACATCAGTTACAAGAAAACATTTCAAGAGCGTCGGAAGATTAAATAAATGGAGCTTAGAAGGGAAAGGGGGTGGGGTAAAGGTGTAGGAGGGAGAAAGGATGGAGATAGGATGGATGGAGAGACGAAGGAGAGTCTGCCCAAAGTCCGGCTGGGTAGGTGACGGCCGAGGGGGAAGTCCACAGCCCATCTCCTCTATAGCTATCAGGTAGCTCCACCGGGAATCAGTCAAGCGGCTAGGTCTCAATGAGAAAACAATTAGAGAGCAAAGAGGAGGGATAAATGGAGCATAAAGGAGAAAGTGGGTGGAGTAAAGGGGTAGGAGGGAGAGTACGACGGAGAGACGAAGTAAGGTCTGCCCAATGTCCGGCTGGGTAGGTGATGGCCGAAGGGGTAGCCCACAGCCCATCTCCTCTATAGCTATCAAGTAGCTCCACCGGGCATCGGCCAAAAAGCTAGGTCTCAACGGTCAGAGATAGGTTCACAGATTCGGTATCCTGAAGGGTAGGCCGGATGGGGGATGTGATCGAGGTCTGGTCGAAGTCTGTTTTTTTCCTCAGAGGAGTAGCACAACGTGGTAGGGAACACTGTGGCAGCCATCTTGGGGTCAGGCAAGGGATTCGGACCTTGGAGTTGGAAACAGCCGGTTCCCATTTTAGTCTTTCGCTCGAGGGGAGGGGGTGTTTGTTGTGCAATGGAGCAGCTTGAGGCCAGAGTCAGTGTCCGCTTGCTACCCGAGGAGGAGGGTATTTCTGCGTTATAGCTGCCACGGGGAGAGACGTACGCCATAATAGGATCAGGCAGGGGACCTCTAGTATCCCACTCGGTTGCTTGTGACGCTAAACGAGGACTTCCCTTGAGGCATGAGCTGTTGCTGCTATTTCATACAAATAGGCTGAGAATGAAATGATTGTCTCCACATGTCTCCACTGCTGTGCTAGTTGATAAGATAACCCCAGCAGGAGCATAGAAGCTTAGTGCAGCCAGGCAGATTCCTACCAGGCCACATCCCAGGTGGGCCAGGGGTATAGTCCAACCTTTCTTTCACATCATAGACTGAATGGAGACTAAAAGTGCTTTATTGCAGCTCGACCCTTCCAAGATGGCCGCCCCCACAATATAGCCAGCGAAGAGTCCTACCTTTCTTTTCAGAGTCCAGACAATTAGGGCTTGAAGCAAATTGGTAATCGCAAATTGCGAATGCAAATCCAAGGGTGCCCGGGGGCCTAAGGCCCCCCTGAAGCACCGCCCCAAAAAAGGTAAGTGTGCACATGTGTAGCACACACATGCCTTAAGGGCATGTGTGCGCTACATGGCACTTTGAAAAATGCATTTTTGTGCATTTTTCAAAGCATGCACAAATTACCATCAACTTGAAGTTGATGGTAATTAGCGTTTCCTAAATGCACATTTGCATTTAGGAAAGGCTACAAGTATCGCCTTTAGGGAATTGCAAATTGCGATTCCCTAAATGCATTTGCAATTTAGGGAATCGCAATAAATTGCGATTCCCTAAATTGCGAATGGAAAAAGGTACATGCATCAGAAAAAGCCCTTTTCCATTCGCAAATATGGCGATTCTGCGAATCGGCCCGTTTGCGACCAGAAAAAAGCTTGATGCATGTGCCCCTTAATCTTTGTCATTTCATTTTTTAAGAGTAGGCACTGCCTGCTCCTAAAAAAATATGTTTTCCACATTCTCAAAGGGGAAGGAGTCACAAAGGGATCCCTTTTAATTTGTGAATGGCTAACCACCACCTTAAAAATGGTGGTAAAGTATTACTGTTTTGCGACCGGAATTCGGTCGTCAAACAGTAATACTTAGCGTACTGATTTGATATTTGGAAGGGACTCCCAAAACACACCCCTTCCAAATACCGAATCGCACATGCAATTTGTGATTCAGTAACAAGTTATTCTATCACATTTTGCATTTTGTACATTTGAAATGGCATTTTTCCGGTCGCAAAAGGCCAGATTCTGCAAATCAGGCCATTTGCGACCAGAAAAATGCTTTGTACATCTGGCCCTTAATGCAGGTGCAGGGTTTTACAAAAGCAAATACTAGGAGAAAACGTTTGCGATAAGCATCTACCCTTAGTAAAAGTTGGATACTCAGGAAACTGCACTGAATACAGGAAGTATGAAGTTTGCCTGTCACCAATTACCCATTCACCTCATTTCATAGTCTCTCTTCAAGGCGACTGCAGGTGACCAGCTGCTTCCTTCCAATGCAATGGCAGGCTACAGAGCTCGTTCCTGAGGAGACCTTTAGTTACAATGGGCCTGGGTGTCAACAACAAGTTCTGTAGAGGAAATATTGTCATTGTCCTTATCACCAAGGTCAGACTGATGTACCAGGCATCCGGGAGGCTGGAAGGGTGGTGGGCCGGTTTTTGTATCAGTGCAGCAGTTTTAAAAGCACTGCAGAGTTCCTTGTATACCCAACAGTTTTCAGGCAACAATAAAAGTGCCAAGATAACTCTGGTGATTAATATACCTGGTGGAGAGAGATCAGAGTTTTGTCTAGTGGTAGTTTTGACTAATCTAAGGTAGCACAGAGGGTTCATATGCCTGATGCAAAGAAAGTGTACTGTGCAGATCACAGAACAGTATTTTATGTGCATAGCTCAGTGGGTTACTGCTTTTGTTACAGAGATCCTTTTGTTACTGTGCAGTTCATAAGTTACAATCGAAATCTAGGTTAGAAAGTTATGTTTTTTTGTCCCAGCCTTTCATTATCCTAATTTTGCTTTAAAGATTTTGTTTGGGTAGAAATACATTCTTATTAGTAAAGTCAACCCTAACCACTGTGTTATATTCTGAATTCTGAGTTTGTGCTTCCCCAGACCAAGCACTCTTAAAAAGGCCCACCAGTTTGGATGACATGTGAATCCTACACCTTGTAGTCCCCTTTGTATTGTGTAACATTTTCTATACACTGATTTACACATGTATGATTCATTGTCTCTGTATGTGTGTGTGATGTAAAATGCTCCGACACCCTACACTGGTATGAGAGGTGCTATAAAACAAATGAAATACATGTGAGAGAGGGGCTATGGAGAGATGAGAGGCACTGTTGGAGAGTGATAGTGAAGGAATCATTGAAGAGCTCCAATAAAGATTGCTGTATCCTGGTGCACTGTAAGGTCATCATTTACTGTGCTTTAAAAACTAATTCAATTGAATATATAATGACAAAATGTGTTGTAGATAGAATGTACCATTTTCCCCAAATTTTCTTGGGGGGAGAACCCCTTTCCCAAGCCCTCCTGTAGTGGTCAGGCTCGCTCGCTATGCACCATATGGGGGCTGGTCTGACAAAATTTGCCCGGGCTGCTTTGGGTTCCCAATCTGGCCTTGCTTATCATAGCGGTCCCCACTTCAGAGATTTCAATAGTCTTTGTCTTGCACTATCGGATACTCCTATGGCCCCCTCTGAAATCTCAATAACTGAATAAGGACTCATAGAGCTAAAGGAATGATTGGGAGCCTCGGTGCGATAATACAAGCGAGCTGACGTCTCAGGCTCCCCAGCATGTATGGGGGCTTTCTGAAAAAACCCTCACAGAAAAACATGTGCCTTCATGGGTTACAGCTCCAGTACTGGGAAGTGGTACCGAACCACAAGAGACCACTGAGACTTGTCTGAATGTTAGATGAAAAATCATTTCCAACTACAGCACCACTTCAGTCATCACTGATGCATTTAAAGTTTTTGTGAATGAGTTAGTGAGGTGTGTAGAGAGAGAGAAACACACAGAATGAGTGTCTGAACTGGTCTGTCTAGCATCCTCTGGCCAACTGAAGCAGTGAAGAAACTGACCCACTTTGGAAGTGGAAAAGGAGGTAGGCAAAGGGAAAAGGTGTTGTGCTTTGATCATGGATATAGAGCTAAATTTATATTCCAACACATGTTCTACCAATGATGCCACTACTCAAATAATTTATGGTGTACTTGTGTGTGTGTGTATGCTTTAAGAAAGAGCTGGGTGTTACAGTCATACACTGGATACAGACTTTATTGAAAGTGTATAGAGCCGTGGGTTCTAAAATTTGTAGATAAAAAAATAAAATTAAAAAAGAATTAAAATTAGTGCATCGTCACACACAGTATTACACAAACCGTTTGCTAAAAAAACAGTGACATCAAGTGAAGGTAGGTTACATATTTAATGGCATAACGCTAAATGATGTCCCCCACAGCAAAATGTGAAGAGGGGGCGCTTAGTTTCCCATATCTCACAGATAATCATTGGTCTTGGGCTTAATGGGGGCACCTGAAGAATTGGGTGGGCCTGAAAAGTTTGGGGCCACCCTGCGCCACAGGGGCTGGTGGGCCTGGCATTGCCCCTCTGTGCATATTAAAAGCAGGGCATTCCTATGATTGTTTGCCTCAAATTTCGAAAATATAGAGCGCAACTAGATTCTTTGTAGAGATAAAAGCTAATGGCAATCTAATATACTATGAATTCACATGCACTGATTTTGTAACATACAAGAACATATACCTTCATTTTTCTTGAAATTTGCTGCAGCCTCCTGGTATTACCCTCCTAAAATGAGTCATGACCATAAAATCGCCATCTTAACAGCAATTTCCTCATTGACACGTCCAGGCAGCGATCAAGCTATTCAGTAATCCTCTGCCTAACAAATCAGTGTGGCTCACTAAATCTTTAGATAACAAGTAGACCAGATATTTTTGCTTACTCCTTTCTAAAAACAAAAAGTATACTTAATGAATGTCATGCACCCTTGGAATCCCCATGACTAGGAAGTAGCTTCAGTTGTAGACCTCTGTTTCCTCTAAACAAGGGGTCGCCAACCTTTTCTATAGTGAGAGTTACTTCTGATCATTGAAAACCGCCATGAGCTACTGCCTAATACAGGGATTCAATAAATGTACACAGGGGCCAAATAGCTTAAACACTGCCAT
Organism: Calotriton arnoldi; assembly: GCA_963921515.1. NCBI lineage: Eukaryota > Metazoa > Chordata > Amphibia > Caudata > Salamandridae > Calotriton > Calotriton arnoldi. The sequence goes on along the minus strand of CAWUFW010011771.1, from coordinate 230,925 downwards.
AGAGTATGCCAGCCCTGCTACAGGGAGCATACAGCATTAATGGCACAAGAACTGTATTGTAAAAGCTTAATATTTGGAGTCCCTACGGATCAGATTTGTCCCTATGCTCTTGAGACAATGAATGAGAAAGAAATTGAGAGAGAGATACCAACACAGAAAACGTGATAGAAAAAAAGGAGGGGAAGAGAGAAAGAGACAAAGAAAGGAAAGAATGACAGCATGAGAGAAATAAGGCAAGAGAGAAAGAAAGGAAAATAAGAGAGAAAGAAGCCGAGAAAGTCAGGGAAAGAAGGAGAACAAATTAAATTAGAGAAAGAATGAGGAAAAAATATACAGAGAAAGAAGCAAAAGAAACAGAAGAGATGAAGGAAGAAAGACAAATTAGAAAGACGAAAGAGGAAGAAAAAAGAAACAAACAAACACTGAAAGTAATGAAGTAATGACTGAAAGGAGAGAAAGCAAGAAAGAATGACATAGGAGGTAATAGAAAAAAAGAAGAAAGAGCAGGAAAGAGCAAACGAAAGCAAGAGAAAAAGAACAACAAGAAAAAGATGGAAAGTAAGCAGTGGCGGCTCGCCGAGGGAGTGGTGCGAGGTGGTGGAGCGGGGCGGGGGAGGGGCAGGGTGGGGGTAGTGGACTCGGACTTACGACGGACAGAACTCCCTCTGAGTTCTGTCCGTCATACGTCTGAGTTCACTACCCCCCCACCGTGCCCCTCCCCCGCCCCACCGCCCAGCACCACTCCCTCAGCGAGCCGCCACTGAAAGTAAAGAAAGGAAAAAATGGGATGGAAAGGGAAAGCAAGTAAAAGAAACAGAAAGGATAGAGAGAGAAAGGACAGTAGCCGAGGACGAAAGGAGAAAAAGAATGAAAAAGTACAACAGGTAAATACAACAACAGAAAGAGAAAGAATAACATGATGAAAGAGCAAGACAGAGAAAGAAGATAAGACTGAAAGAAAGGAGGGAAAAAGAAGAGAAAAAAGGAGGGAAAAAGAAGAGAAAAAAGCAGAGAAATAAAGAAGTAGCGAAAGAAAGAGATAGGTCAAAAGCAAGGCAGTAGAGAAGGAAAGATCAAGAAAAGGGGAAGGAAAATAAATGGAGAAAGGAGAATGACAGAAAGAGGAGAAAAAAGAAAGAACGTAGGAAAGTAATAATTATTGAGATAAAGAAGGAGGGAAAGAAAGGTGAAGAAGAGAGAATTAGAGAGAAAAACTGAAAGGAGAAAAAAGAGGAGAAAAATAAAGAGAATGAAAGGAGAAAAACAAAAAACAAAGAAGGGGAAATGGTGGGAAAATAGAGTAAAATAAAGACAAGAAAGAAGGAAAATAAAGACAATGCACGATAAAAAAATGGAAATAAAGAAATAAAGAAAGAAGTAGTGTAAAAAGTGTATTTATTATTTTAGTTTTTATGTTTTATGCATGGTTTACTCCTGGAAACCCATGTCAAAATTAAGACTAAATTGAGACATAACTCCTCACAGAAAATGCATTGTGAATCAAGCCTAGAAAATCAGGAGTAATTCACATCCATAGCATGAATTAGACACAACTACTCACAGAGCAAGGGTTAGGAATCATGTCCACATCCTCAGTATAATTAAATAGGTATGCATCAGGGTAGATGCCCCAGGGGACATATTTTTCTTCATAAGTTAAAGTAATGTTTGTGTATGGATGAAAGCAGATTTCCCAGGGGTGTGAGAAAAGAGGCAAACGAAAGGAGGGACCAGGGGATTCTCTGCATTTAGGGTCTGATTTTGAGTTTGAGAGGCCGGATTTACTCCATCATGGCGAAGGAGTAAAGTACCCTATTGCCCTGAGGGTGTACCCCCTGCCAAATTTAGAGATGTCCACCAGCCCAGCAGACATCTCTTGCATTTACAGAAACCGCTGTCATGGCCGTTGAATGTGTGCCGTGTGGCTCTGCCAACATGACGGCGAGCACTGCACATTTTCAATTACTTCTTTTATTTTTAAAAAGAAAACACCAAAGTGGGATTTTGTTTTTGAAAATAAAAAAACCAATAACCCCATTTAAATGTTTTTACTATCACTTACTTAACACCACATTTTGGATGGTTGTAAGTGAAAGCAAAAACTTGCCATTAGTCCGCCCACACTAAATTGGGTGGGCAGACAAATGGCAAAACCTGTGATGGTGGAGACACAATAGCCTTCTCTGTATACATACTAAAGGTCTGACCGGCTCAAAACGAGGAGGGCGGACCTTCAGTGTAGTGGAGAAGGTACTCAGTTACCTTTGTGGCAGAGCACCCTCTCCGCCAAACTATAAATTGGGCCCTTAGCATTCTACCTGGGATATACAGTGGAGCTCAGAAAAGCTGAAACTTAAAGAGCGATATGGCTACCTGGAATTTATCAGGGTTATTTTTTCTCTAAACTTCAATAAAGTGCTAATTTTTAATATCTTTTCCTTTGTTTTCTCTTCTTGTTTTAGCTTCGGCTCCTGTATGAGTGCAACCCCATGGCTTTCATTATTGAGCAAGCTGGAGGGATGGCAACCACAGGAACCCAACGAGTGTTGGATGTGGAACCCGAGTCTATTCACCAGAGGGTGCCACTGGTTCTCGGATCCCCAGATGACGTGCAGGAGTTCCTCAGTTGTGTGAAGAAACACCAGAAGAGTAGTTAAATGGAAAGCCATAACATGCCACCACCAGCATACACTCAATGCCATCACCATTTATTCCTTCCTCTTTTGTAACATGTTTTATGATTCAGCACAGACGGTCCCACTCAGATGTCTCTGTCAACTGTTCTTCCACCTCACAGTCTTTCATGTTTGGAGGTGAGACTGCTAGACTCTCTCTTTCCTTTCCTGCCCTCTTAGGATGAGATGGGTGGTGGGGCCGGGGGGATCCCATTAAATTAATTCTTTACTGTATGTGTTGTCTCAATTTATAATTATTTTATTAACAGCACTTTTAAGTATGAGTCCAATGTTGGACCATGCAAAGGTAACACATTCCTCCTGCACATTTCTTCTGCATCCCTCAACACTGTCAACCAAATGTCGTGTTAGTCTTGAGCCGCCTTACACATGTGCAAATGTGAATGTATTATAACCTCCTCAGTCTGACTGGTCTCCTGCTGCTGCATTCAGGTGACTAAAACCTACTCCCAATTGATCAACCACTACCATTGCCCCTCCTTGCATTGATTCCCTCTACAAAGATAAGCAACCCGGTAATCCTTCCTCATGCTAATGTCTCATTACATCACCAGAATGCATCCTACCATCCACATGCACTTCGTGGAATCCTGTCTTTGCTACTCCTTCTCCAGAGGGCTGCTTTTGTCCAACATTTGGTGAACAATGTCTCTGGAGACAGACTATTGCAATTGAATACATGGAGACATTCTGTAGGGAACTGGATTTATTTTTGGGGGATTAAGAGGCCATAGTCTTGATTTGAGTTGTAGCTGAGTTCCTAAAAAGTTAAAGAATCTAGCACCTAAAAAGTAAAGGAGATTCTCGGGAAAATTGTGTGTAGGGTGTGAACAACAGCACCAAACACAGCATTAAGGTAACAGAATAACCACAGTAAAATTCTCAAACCAATTCATTTATGCGCTTTAATGAACAAAACGACAACATTTGTAATCATATCTAATGTAGAGATTAGAGGATATGGAAAAACAAATTTGATGACTTCTTGCCCTGTAAGGAACTTTTTGATTTGTACGGTCCAGTGCTTGGTTGTGCTTTTCCAAATAATTCCACTACAGAATAGCAGTGCATCCATTTTCAGCAATGAAACCAACAAAATCGCTCTATTGAGAGTTTCATACTAGTTTGGTTTTGAGAAAAATGTCTTCTGTCCAAACCACAGCCTTCTTCACTTGCAGAAAAAGACATAATTGAAAGTAAATGTATCACTCCAAATTTCCCTACTTCTATCAGAGATGGTGCTTTGAACACCAGCATGTTATTTTTAGTATTGTATTGTATTGTAATTGCATTTATATAGCGCTTACTATCCCTGACGAGGCGTCAAAGCGCTTTTTCGGCGAGTAGCACGCTACTCCGGGACCCATAAAGGATTAGTGTTGAATTAGTATAGTAGAATATGAAAGTAATTAAAGTGGTGGATAGGTTAGTCAGTTATTTGGATTCGGAAGGATAGCGGAAGGATAGAAGAGGAAAAAAGGTTTGTATTTATATAGCGCTGGTTACCCCTGATGGGGTGTTGAAGCGCCTTTTTTTTTTTTTGGGCAGTAGCACGCTACTCCGGAAACCCATAAAGGATTAGTGGTGAATTAGTATGGTGAAATATGAAAGTAATTTGAGTGGTGGATATTAGTCAGTTATTTGGAGTGAGAAGGATAGCGGAGGGATAGAAGGGGGAGAAAGGTTTGCATTCATATAGCGCTTGTTACCCCTGAAGGGGTGTTGAAGCGCTTTTCTGGCGAGTAGCACGCTACTCCGGAACCCATAAAAGGATTAGTGTTGAAAATTAGTATAGTAAAATATGAAAGTAGTTTGAGTGGTGGATGTGTTATTCAGTTGGATAGAGAAAGGTAGCGGAGGGATAGAAGAGGGAAAAAGGTTTGCATTTATATAATGCTTGCTTACCTCTGATGAGGTGTTGAAGCACTTTTTTGGCGAGTAGCACGCTACTCTGGGACCCATAAAGGATTAGTGGTGAATTAGTATAGTGGAATATGAAATTTGAGAAGTGAACATGCTAGTCTGTTATTTTGATTGAAAAGGATAGTGGAGGGATAGGAGAGTGAAGGTTTTTTTTTGGAGGTCATAGCAGTAGGAGGAGGCTTTTGGATGAGTAAAAAGGGGTTGTGGAGGGGAAGAGTCAGAGGGAAGAGTTTAGAAAGGTTTGTTTTGGGGATCGGTATAGTAAAAGAGGTGTCAGATGATGCAAGGAGGGGTAGAGTAAGGGAGAGTCTAGAAAGGGTTATTTTGGGGATCATAGTAGTGGTATGGGGTTTGGGATAAATGAGAGAGTGGGTGTAGAGGGTATATTGATAGATGTATAGGGTGAGAAATAGGGTAGTGCATTGGAAAGAGTAGTAGAAAGAAGTTTGAGATGAGTCAGAAAGTTGGGTTAGAAGATATATTGAGAGAAGTATAGGGTTATAATGGTTTGGTGTGGTGTACATTTGGTGTGGTGAGTGTGTTGCTCTGTCTGTGGATGTGGATGGTGTGGGCTGGGTATTAATGAATGGGAAAATGGGCAACATTTCTGGCCCTAGTCACAACCAGTCTCGAACAGGCAGTTGCCCTTGTCCTCTCTGCCCTTAGCCTCTCCGCCCGGGCTGAGACGCCCTAAGCCTTGGCCTTTTATAGTCCTAGACGTCAGGTGACCCTTCAGCCAATGGGAACCCTAGCCCTAACACTATCCAATCACAACACTAGCCCTAAAATCTAGAACCAATAGGAGACCAGGACCTTACAGCCAATCTTTGCCCTAGTCCAAGCATCCAATCAGTTTCAAAAACCCTGATCTCTACGTCCAATAGAGGCCCTAGCCCTACCAGTAGTCCCAACCCAAGTCCAAGCAACCAAAGACACAGGAAGCCCTAGTCCCTACTTTCAATAGAAAGCCTAACCCTACTCTTAGTCCCACACCTAGTCCAGCAACCAATCACACCAGAAGCCCTAATCGCTACTTCCAATTAAAGGCCTAACCCTAGCCCTAGTCCCAACCCTAGTCCCAACTACCAATCACACAGGAAGCCCTAGTCCCTACTTCCAATAGAAAGCCTAACCCTAGCCCTAGTCCCAACCCTACATTGATTGAGTCACAGACCCAGAAACCAATCAAAACCCTCAAATACCCAACCAATGAGGACACTAACCCTAATCCAATAGAAACACCAGATACAACCACCAATCAGTGTACACATGTACCAACAAATAGCAGACTATATAAGGTCCCAGCGACCTCAGACAAGGTTTGCTGGCCAGGGAGTTGGAAGCTGCTCCTCTATTCAGAAATCTCCTAGGAGACAGACAGACTCAATCCACACTTTGGACTTCTGCAGGTAAGGGCCTAACAAACTTGTCATCTAACAATACTGTTTGTATAAAACTTTACTCCCTCTCCTGGCCAAAAAACAAAGTGCACAGTCCCTATTAAGCACAGCTTAAACAGCAGATTACTGCTGTCTCAGAGCACCCTCTGTTCTCTCTCTGATGTAGAAATATCCCTGTTGCTATGGGGGGTAAGTGGGGGCTGGTTTCACTCACTTGCTAACACAAAATGGGAGCTGGGGGTGGACTGCTTAAATACAGGTCTTAGCACAGAGCAAGGGAGAAAAACGGAGGGAATAACTGATAGTCACGGGGAATGAGAGGGAAAAAACTACAGAGTTAGGACTGTAAATCCCACAATTCAACAGGTTAAATGGAGACAGTCACAGGCAAGGAAGAACCACAAGTTTAAACACAAAACAGGTGATAAAGTATGCAATCACAGGCAGGTTAAAACTACAATTTTAAACTGTAACAACCACAGGCAAAGACAGTTAAAGAAAATAAATAAAAAATAAAAAATGATGCAATCACAGGTAGGGAAAATCGTTTTTAGGTCTCGCCTGAGCCAGCGCGCATGCGCTGCTCTGCGAGGCTTATTGTAAGGACTTCCAACTCGGACCACACGCTCGTGCGTGTGTTTTTTTTTTTTACTCACACGCTATTGGCCTTTGCGTGCGTCTTTCTAAGAAAGACAGCACGCAATTGGGCAAAGGCGGGTGCATGTCCCACCTTTGCATCCGCCCACAGCCTACGGCTTGCAAGAGCGAGCATCAGCGCCATCTGTTTCCAATTATCGCGCCCGCGTCTCGCGTTCGTGTTAATTGGAAACAGATGGCGCTCGCGCTGGCCCTGGCTTTTTACAGCGCGCGCGCGCACCACTCCCGGGCTTGTTCTTAACATCTTCCTGAAATGCAATCTGAAATCTTGTTTTAATATTAAGGTCGATAGTGGTAGTTTTGCTGGTCACGAGGTTTGTCAGCCGGTTTCCTGGTCCCATCCCTTCAATACATGTCATAGACACTCCTGGACGGGGCGGAGGTTGTGTCCTCACGCACTGGTCTTGTGTGATACAGCAGGGGACCCATTTTTACCAAGCCCACTCGCACAAAGCCAGCTTTTAGGCACGTTTTGCACACTGGCGGCAGATTCCTCACTATCTTTGCAGCTTGCTTTAGTTGCACTGTAACTGTGGGCTTTAATTTAAACGGGGACGCTGTGCAAGTTGAAGGCAATTAAATGGAGATGGAGGTAATTTATAATTGTGTCGTCGGCGGTGAAGAATCTGGTGGGGCTGCACGTCCGTTCGCACATCAAATAAGCTAACAGGATCTGTGTTGCGAAGGGCACGTAGGCTGCCAACCAAGCGTTCATACTAATGGTTGAGCGGAAATCTGAGAAGCCGACGCTTTTGACACTTCAGCAGCAGAAACCGTAGTCGTTTCTCGAAGGCAGCGGACTGCTGCAAGGACTGACTACTACAGAGGTTGGAACATGTCTCGGACCTGTCCCAGCTCCGCCTGCCGCACTAATATCTGCCAGTAGCGTCTATCTGACGTGCTTGTTACCAGGAACTTTCCGTCTTGTGCCTTACAGAAGCTAAAAGCAGTGCTTAATTTGAGCCGGGCGTGCCACCGGCACTTATTTTTGGGACCGGCACTTATTTCCCGTGTCAGATGTTTACTGGGTGCAAGAAAGGGGAAATATGCACTGATCGGAAAGACTGAGGGAGGGAAAGGCTGCAAAATCATCACAAAGGGAAAAACTTGTAAGAGCGAGAAACGTGCCTGAGAGTGTGTGGTAGTGGATGAGACTACCAGCCTTGGTATTCCCCGTGCCTATGTTGAATTCCGCCGGCTTCTGAGCAGAGCTTCGGGTACCGGCACTTTCTTTCACAAATTAAGTACTGCCTAGAAGTATACCCAGGCTGAGAAGTGTCCTGTTATCACCCTTATCTGTGGCCTCTAAGTGCTTGGATAGGGCCTCGTGTGGCACCACCCTGGTACTCTCCGCCCTCTTATTCCCTGGCTGCGCTTTCCTCTGTCTGGCGGAGAATCATGGTGCTGGACTGTGTTGACGGGCGCTTATCGCCCCCACCCACCCCTTTCTGATGTCCCAACTTCGAACAAGAGCACAGGGCGCCCCTCTGGGCACTGTAACCCGTGACAGCTGCTGGGCCAGGTGAAGCAGGTCAGGTTTCACTGCCCGGAGCAGTGTTCAGAGGCGCTGCCCCTTCCTGCCTCGAGTTGGCACCCTGAACTGTCACCAGGAAGTATGATGTGCACGGCAGTGCCCGTCGCTGGCACAGCGATGATGCCACATCCACGCAAACACTTGTACATGTAATTTTCGCCTTGGTCTGCAGTTTCTGCTGGCCAGTGCGAGGCACATTGTGTTGTGAAACGTCCACAACTTCCACCCCTAACCACCATGCGGGCAAACACTACTGGCCAGCTGCTCCCCTCCGCCTCTGGCCGTACACCCAGGGTCGGTCTTTGTTCGATAGTGCCCTGGCTTGGGCGGAAGTGTATTTAGCTCCCTCGTTATCGCTGGTGAAGACAATTTGGAAGCAGGGACCCCCTTTTTATGTCCATAAGGCAGTCTCCCTAGCAGAACAGCGTCGGGCATCTCGACAGACACCATAGTACCTCCCACAACTCTCCTGAATCACCCACTGAATATCTCTATCACCCTGGTGGAGTATTGGGGCTAGTGGGAGGTGAGTGTTGGGGAGGGGGGTGGGTAGCTGCATGGGGTAGGTGAGCGGGCTAGAAAGGTGGCGTATGGCGTTATATACAGCGCTTGTGGCGTTAATAAGCGATTAAAACCACTTTACACAGAAGCACTGGAGCTAGGTGAGAATGGCACTGCTTGTGGCATGGCATTACTGCAAACTGCTTCATGCGCTAGAAATGGGGTTTCTGGTTGGCTAGGGTATGCACCTAAGCCATGCAGAACCCACCACTCTAGTTAGAGTAAGGGAGTTACACACCCAAGATAACCCCTACTCACCCCCTTGGTAGCTTGGCGGAGCAATCAGGATTATCCCAGAGGCAATGTGTAAAGAGTCTCTTTCTCTTTTTTCTCTCTTTTTTTTTTTCTTTCTCTCTCTTTCTCTCTTTCACTCTCTCTCTTTCACTCTCTTTCTCTCTCTTTCACTCTCTTTCACTCTCTCTTTCACTCTCTTTCTCTCTCTCTCTCTTTCACTCTCTCTTTCTCTTTCTCTCTTTCACTCTCTCTCTATCTCTTTCACTCTCTCTTTCTCTCTCTTTCACTCTCTCATGAGTTCCCTTCTTGTTAATTTAAATAATAGGTCGAGGCAGCAGGGTGAGCGAGACTTGTTACTAGGTCCTGCACTTTGCCAAAAGCTGGTTGCTTCTGTGGTGTGCTGCTTTTGACAAGTTAATGTTGATTATCCACACAATTCCACACCACACAATTCAACTCCACACATTTCCAATCCACACCACAAAATTTGACACCAAACCACATAATTCAACTCAACACAATTACACAACACACCACATACATCCAATCCACACCACAAACGTTTGCACCAAACCACACAATTCAACTCAACAGCACAATTACACAACACGCCACATAAATCCAATCCACTCCACAAAATTCCACATCATGCCACAAAATTCAACAGCGCACCACATACCACTCCACAGCACAAAATGCCAATCCACATAATTACACTATTTAACACACAATCCCACTCCACATATTTCCAGTACACTCAATACCACACAATTACTATCAACATATTTCCACTGCATACTATGCCACATAATTCCACTACACAAATCCACTTCACACCACAAAATTCTACACCACACAATTGCCCAACTAATAATTCCTATCCAACCCACATAATTCCATTACACACCACATACATAACACATAGGTAAAAACAATTGTCATTTACAGCGCCAATAGCTCTAACTCAAGCAAATGCAAAACCTATTGCATTTCTAATGCTGGTTTAATAGGGTGGTTCAGTTGTACATAATGCCTTCCTGGTTATATATAAGGTAACAAAAATGCTTATAACACTTTTCTATTATAACTTTCCAACATGCTGCACAGCAGGCACACTGCTCTACACCATGGCTTAAAGACATTGGCAAAGCCAATAGCTCCGGCTAAACACTTACAAGGTCCCAAAGGCGAGACCTATTGGCTATGCCAATGCTTGTTTAAATTGTTAGGAAAGAGACAGCACTAGTCCGCCTCCCTACCACTTCCTGGACTCTGCTGCTTCACTGCAATCTGGGGCACAGGTAGACTGCAACTTACCAAAATGGCGGGGAGGAGGCAGGCCTGTCAACCACTCTCTTCAGAAAGTGCTGTCCACTCCCTACTGGTGCCCTGGTTCGTTTTCCAACATGCCCCTAGGCCTTAATCTCCCTTTGAACTTCAGACTTCAGGAGGCCGATTTCCCTGATCTTTGCAAACACCCTTCTGGGCATGGGTTCAAGAGCAATCAGGATTTAACTCTTCAGTCATTCCTCTGGAGTATAAGAATGGATGGATGAGTGAATGGTTGGATGGTGAGTGAAAGAGTGGATGTAAGGATGGATAAGTGAAAGAATGGATGGATGAGTGGAAGGGTGGGTGAATGGTTGGATGGATGAAAGGGTGGGTGGATGGATGAATGAAGGGTGAATGGATTGATGGATGAGTGAAAGGGTGGATGGAAGGGTGAGTGAGTGAAAGGATGGATGGCTGAGTGAAAGGGTAAATGGATGGAATGGTGGATGGATGAGTGAAAGGATGAACTGCTGAGTGAAAGATGGATGGATGGATGAGTGAAAGTGACATGGATGGATGGATGGAGTGGAATGATGGATGGATGAAGTGAAAGGGTGGATGGAAGGGTGAGCAAAAGGATGGATGGGTGACTCAAAGGATGTATTGACGATTGAAAGGATGGATGGATAGATGGATGGTTGGATGGATGGATAGGTTTGAAGATGGATGGGTATGTTTGGATGTGGATAGGCAGACGAATGGACAGAGTAGTAAAAGACTGAATGATGGATGAAAGAATGAATGAATGTCAGAATGTAAAGATCAAAGGTAGATATCAGCGGGTGGATGGAAGGATGACAGGTTGAATGGATAGATGCTTGGATGGAGAAACAAGAGAGCTCTTCTGGGGAAAGTTGTGATGTCTTACTTAGCTTGCTCGGTCCCATGAGAGCTTTGGTTGAAAGTAGGGGGTATTTTAATTTTCTGGCTGCTCCCTTGTTGGCGGTGATGCCTCTTGGGCTTATCACACTGACTTTCTTATGCTGTGCACACTCCCAGTTTTCAGCAGTCCCCTTGCTTTATGGTCAAACTAGCCACGAAAGGCAGATCATATTCTACTCAGTTCCCACACTCTCTACTTAAATGAAAAATCCACTTCAAATTGTAACTCTATTGAATCGTAATTCCCTGAGATGAAGGGGTCAATATGTCTTGAGAAAGATCTGCGTCAAAGGGACATTGTCCAAGACATGGTGTTTGGAGCATGAGAACCATATCAGGTCATCCGTCTTGTCTTTGGGGGAAGAAGGCCTACAGCACCCTCTGCCCCTTCTTTCCCAACAGGACCATGATTCTCCCATTAGAGCGCATTTGCAATCATTATTTAGTGAAGAATAATAACAATCCCTGTGTTATAGTCCTGGTTTGCTTGAACTGGCTGGTCCGTTACCAATTCATGAAGCAAAAAGATAAAAAAAATTCTAGGAATCACATTGTGGTACTACAAATGCAAATTCCCCAATGGATTCGAATGGGTGTTGTGTAATGCATTGCTGCAAAGATGGAGTCTGTACATAGGTCCTAGATGGATATACATGAATATACTGTTTGTTCAAAACACTTGGTCAACTTTGTCAATGGAAATCTGTCATCTGCTTCACATTGATAGTGGCACTTACACTCTCAGCAGGAGATATACAATCTGCCACCACAGGGGCTAGGAATTTATCAGGTGCAATAAATAGCACCTATAATGGGGAAATATTTACAGATTACAATCTAATTTCCCTGAATTTACCATGCATTCCCCCATTTTTTAATGGATCACTCATAATGAGGGCCCCTGTGGTCTGTTGCTCTTTCAATTCAACTCTGATATTTCACTTCTGAACATTATGCACCAGGGCTTTGCAGGCTTTAATGCACACTTTGCAGGTGGGTTATCTAATGTTAGAGAGAGATTAAAACATATCAAAACAGTTTAATTTGACATATTAGCAACCTAGCTGGCAGGGCGAAAGAGATGCCAGATTTTTAAAATCCCACATGTGGCTGGTGTAAAGCCACACTTCAGCCTATATTGGACATTTGACATTCATGAAATTAGCACATGTTTTTTGCTTATGAAAAGCCATTTGGTGTTTGCCAATTACACGTCATGTTTTAGTAGGGCACATGCAACGAGAGGAGTTTAGCCACTTACATTGCTCAGACATCAAAAAATACTAGAAATATAGGTCAATATATATCAAAAGTTGTTGGGGGGACCAAGTGGAAAAGGTAGGTTCCTACATATTCCTACCCAAACTATGTACAAGCTTTTGATACTGCAAACCTATGCTGTCCGCCTTACCCTCGGAATGAAACTTACTGACCATATCTCTCAGGCACTCTTGGCATTCCACTGGCGGTCACCCAAATAAAGGGTGGAATCCAAAATCCACTTACAGAAAAAAGCTTTGAGAACCACAAAACATTTGTTTCCATGAACAGACGTCTTACTCCTGGAAATTTATGTGTTAATAACCCCTATACCTGGCGTAATGGACAACAATTTATAGAAAATGCTTTGTGAATCAGGCCTGTGGCCCTAAATAGGTCTCGATGGTCCATTGACTATAGAAATCATCACGCGGCTTTAAAAACGTTAAATACCTTTTACAAACAAATAACACTAGAGGTTATTTGAGCTAAGAATTGTCTTTACGCAACATATTACCCTTGTCTCTTCAAAAGCAAAAGACAAGCCTAATCTATGACCCGAGGGAAAGCCACGCCAAACTAATAACATTCAATTCAAGTTAACTGAACCTTTGCACTGTTGGTCTTTGTAAAGCTAAATCTCTTTCAAAAGTTGTTCTTCTATGTTCACATCTTGCCTTTTGAATAGCTCTGTCATAGTGCTGCATAGTAAACCAGAGGCGACCAAAACTTAGCTTTAAATACTGCTAGCATTGAGGGCAGTGGAGTCTCACCAGTACTTTGAATGAATGATCACCTGCTCTTCCAGCAGTGGCGTAACAAAGCTTGAGCCCCCCCGCTGCAATGTACATGGACCCAGTGCTTGAAATAGAAAAATAGAAGTGCAGGTACTTTGCACCAGAGTACCTGCTTGTTTCTGAGAAGTGCCGGTACTCTCCAATTAAAGGTATTGCATTTCTCTTGAGAAGTGCCGGTACTCCGTACCGGACAGTACCGGCCTATTTAAAGCACTGCATGGACCCCCATGCTCCGGACCCAGTCAGGAGCTCTCAGACCAGGGGCCTCACGCACCGTAGCGGCTGCGGGGGCTAATGTTACACCATGGTATTCCAGGTGTGCCAAAAGAGTGTGTGTTTGCATCGTGTATACATATTAGCTTTTATTCTTCTATCACATACTGACTGGCATTGACTCGGTTTGAGCCCTACTTAACTCCACTCAAACTTAAACACACGTAAAAATACTTTAAAAATCTTACTTAATCCAGTTCACAAACTGATGGCTCATCTCTGTTGCTGATTATCATACGGATGTGGCATGTAATTTCAAAAAGATGAAGATGGGGACCATGGGACGTAAACTGTTTCATCCAACAGGTAATAGAATCCAGGGCGGAATGCATATAAAAAATATTTATTTATTTAGGCACCTTGGAAAAAACAAAAATAAATTGACACAGTACTGACTTGAAAGTAGATTAAGTAGTAAAATATGGGTGAACTGTCATTTTTTTTAAATACAGTTTTTAGCTGATTTCTGGAAACTGAACTACATTGAGTTCCCTTAAATATCTAGGGGTCCTTGGGTTGATGCATAAAACATTTATGAATATGGGAAACAGTGCTCTTTTACATACTCTTACATGCCTTTGTGAATTGGCTCAAGGAGTTACTGAGCCTTGGACCTAGTGCTGCAAATCTGCGATCTGCTTTACTTTCCAGGCGAGCTCTCGGAACTGTTTGATCTGAGACTGAATTGTCTGATCTGAGACTGGAAGCTGGGGTGTCTCCATAATGCAGACTGCGATTTTACTTTCAGAAATACAGTACCACTGGTTGGCACCAGCAAAGCAGGCATTTCCAGTGCTTAATTTGAGCCGGTGGTTTCTGGTGCTCGGCACAGGCACTTAATTGTCAACACTGGCACTTTAAATCTAATTTAGAGATGAGCACAACAACAGTTGTTTATTAATTCAATATATATTAAAAATTACTAACACACCTGTGGAGTGTGGTGGTTAGGGCTTGAAGGGTCAACGGGTGGTGCAAGCTGCAGTGTCCTCCTGACGAGGGCCCTGGCACTTATTTGTTTACAAATTAAGCACTGGCCGCATTTCAGTGTTGTTTTCCCACCTGCTGTATCCATCTGCCCTGCTGGGGGTTATTGATGGACCTCACGTACTTCGCTTACGTCACCCTGGTTAAAGTTTAGACCGCCTTCTGCAGTGTTTCCTTTTTGAAGGCGGCTGTAATCTGAGCCTTTGGGCTTCCCACATGCGCAGAGATGTTTAGCAACTAGCACGGGTAAAGCGAATCTGGATTCAAGGGGAAAAGGTCGAAAAAGTTTGAAAGAGTAACGTTAGATCACAGATGGTAAGGAAACTATTTTCTCGAGGGATTAATAGAAGCCTGTGCCATTGCACAAATATAAAAACATGTTGCTCTTTTGCTTGGGCCGCACCCCACCCCCAATAAATGTCTCCATCTGTCATGCCCCTGCTTTGCTAAGTAAATGTCCCAGGCTTTTCAACAGGCTACAGGGCATTTGCACTGCTCCTTACAGGCTCTAACCAGTTTACACCGGCTGCTGGGACACAGCAGTCAATAAGGTATCGCTGCGCGCGCTCTCCTGCGCCATCTTTTTAATCCAGGGGCGATATGACATTTTTCCTAACCGGTCCCCCCAAAACCCTGAAAGTCAGTTCCTTGAAAAACTGATAAACCTGGCGGGTATAAGCTTTGTTAATATAAAGCAAGGAAATACCAACTCCTGTACCGTTTACAGCCCCAGTGTGAACCATGTGAGTTATTCTCTTTCACGTGCTTCATGTGAAGTGTGGTTTGCATTTTTTCTTGTACAGCGCTCTATTCACCTTCTATGCACTATATAGCCAGCAATCCCAATTTGTAACTGTTCTGACTTGACTGGAAGACAAGCTTTAATTATAACAGAGGGAGGCGTGCACTTTTGAATGAGGCTGACAATGCACCAAATGTGTGGGGCACAGTCACAAAAAAGGCGTATGTCTACACATGAAAGTTTACGACTTTGTATGAACGTAGAATTGATTCAGGAATTCCCAGGTTACTCCTAGAAACAGGCCAGTTGCAGATTTTCATGCATATGTCTGCAAATCTTTTTTTCATTTCCAACTGTGACCGCGCGGAGCCATTTCTGCATGCACCATTGTAGGCAGTGCACAACAGTGCATGAGGAAACAGTGCTTATTTACTGGGAATTTCCCGGAGGCTTTGACTAAATGGGTCCTCGAAGTCTTCACATTACCACGACCTACTATCAAGACAATTCCAATTTCAATAGGCACACAATTTGATACCATTTTGAACATTTCTTGGCATTTTTGACCTTTTTTGAATTGATTGCTTTATTCCTGACAGTATCGGGCTCACTAGCTTCTTCCCCTTATCGGTGGATTTATGGCACAGTACAGTATAGCTGGTCAGCTTTTGTGACTGGGAAAAAAAACTGCGTACATCGCGTGTAACAAGGAATATTATGGCAGCAAGTCGGGTTAAAATATAATTCAGGACTTCAGTGTCCATTCTGCAGGAGGTGTGAGTGAAAGAATCAAGTTACTGTGGGAAAAAAAACCAAGGCACTGGGAACACAGGCATGGACGTCACTTCACCAAAATGCCAGGGGTAGTGGAAGTGACTTCACATGCCCCTTGAACTTCACTTACACTCACTCATACATCTGAGTATACTGATAGTCTGATACCTACACATGCATTCACACATACACACACACTCACACATACAAACACACTCCGCCTAGACATGCACACACATTCACACATACACTCTCTCACACATAAACACACTCAAAACTGCAAGCACGCACACAAAATACATACATACATACATACATTTAAAAGCATTTTTTTTCTTACCTCAGCTGCCAGGGAAAGTCATATTCCAGCAATTTGTACTCCATTTTTTTAAATTAAATTAACAGCGAATAACCTAAGATTATTTGCTATTAGTATAATAAACATTGACAAAAAACGAGGCGAGTGAAGCCCCCGCCGACATCCATAGGGACCAGCTGCTTCTGTTCCTGCCACTGATTTTGCCACTGCTGGCGCTAGGGGTAGCAAAGGCAATGCCAGGGGTCACAAGGGGCATGCCAGGGGTCGCAGGAGCGACCCCTAAATGACGCCCATGTACACAGGATCGGTGGCATGACTTGTTATACTTAATTACAATGTTTTTTTTTTTAATGCAGAGGCAGGTCACGGTGGGATCCCAATGCACTGATTAGGAAAGGGGAGAAGCGACTCCGATTAGAACAAGCATTAGAAATGCAATAGGTCTCGCATTTTTTTTTTTGTTAAAGTTATTGGCATTGCAAATGGCAATGTCTACCAGCTTCAGCCGGCTCCTGGGGACATCAGCTATTGAATCTTAATAGGCACAAGGGTGCGTATTGCAAAAATGTGCGGGCTATGTCATTGATTACAGGGACCAAATCATACCAAAACGCCTGTAAGGGTGGACAGTGCCAGGCCAAGTCTGTAAAGTGCTTTGGATCCATCCTGAGAGTTGAGTTCTGTCTATCAGTTGGAGCTGCTTGTGTGTGTAATAGGCCCTGGTGAGAAACTAATAATGAATAAACCTAAGTTTTTAAAGAAGTGTGACTGGGCCGGTCCGCTCACAACAATATCACTATGCTTTCATGGGTAGTTACTGGTCCAGATACTTTTCCCACCTCTCCCTGAGTCTCCCATCTACTGGAGGGCATTCCAATTTCTAAGAGTGACAGTTTTGTGAGATTACTGGTCATCAACAGGATTTCAAGCACAGACATGGTTCCGGTACTTATTGTCAAGATTTCTGTACATGCAATGTCAGCATGGAGAACAACCCTGCACACTTGGGTCATACAGGGATGTAATTATTGTTCTCTGAATTGTAGTCTCCGTCTTCTAGCACACTTAAGTTTTGGTTACTAGTTGTTTGAGAGGCAACACCGCACTTGGCAAGCAGTTATACCATCGAGTGTATTCGTTCCTAGGTACATTATTACCTCCAAATTTTTATTTAATTGCAAGAAGTTGCAGGGATAATGTGGATGTTTTCTACCTTCAGGGTTTCAAAACTCGATATGTGCAGTTTTTTCCCAGACCTAATTTCACCAGGTTTTACCTAGCAAAAATGGCGTGATATGCAGAGTGGCATGAGAGGATGAGTTGTGATCCCAATTTGGGCCCAAAATTCTGTTTTTTACAGAATTGGGACAACCACCTCAATGACAATGAGTGACTGCGCAATCAAAATATAAAGGTCTAGAATGGAAACCCACATTTCTAGTCAGCTGTGAACTATAGTTCCTGAGGTTAAGAAATGCTCTGAAGATAATCACCTCTATCCTAGACATGTACATTTTTACATAAAGGATTAAACACATTTTTAATAAAAATCAGCCCTACCTAATTATTGCACCTAAAAATTTTCTAACAAACAGTCACGGGCAATTTACTCATTCTCATTAGACCCAAAAACCTACAGACAATGCACAAGTCTTTAAAAAGTGTGTTTGTGTTTCACCACAGGTACACCAATGAAAATTAGAGACAGCCACATGGTCAACCACTTAGAACACTTAAAAAAATATGTAATGTTCACTAAAACAAGGTCTGTATTTCATTATCTCCGGACTTAAAACTAAAATATTTTCGGATTTCCATGCATTTGTGGAAATACTGAAAGCGAGCTTCCTAACGTAGAATTTAAAAAAGAAAACTACACAGTGCAACTAAAAATAAGCGCTTAGCATACTTAAGCCTGATAATGAATAGCAATGCCGTGATTTAATATGCACACAGTTTGGCGAAGCCAGTACTTTGCTGGCACTTGTGTCTACTGAAGGAATGCACCAGATAGAGTTATTATTTCACACAGATTTTTACCATTTGAAAAGTATTTCAGTATAATACTAATACTACCACTGGGGGATAGATTTACCTGCGGTTCTTGTGAAACTGTAAGTGTTTGACTAAACCATAGTTTTGCTTTAAAATTAATGATTAATTAGTGAAAATAATTTGGTTAAACTTTAGTTTAGGTTGGCAGGCAGGTAACTAAAGCATCCTAATTGCAGGGATATAAAATCCACGACCCAAAACTTTAAAAAACAGATTAGAAGTTGTCCTGGTCAGGTGTCAACGCAGCCTTAACTCCCACCCCATCCATCGGGTTTGAGTAAAAAAATAGAAAGTGCGAGTGTAGTAGTTAACAAGGGTTTACTCTGAAATAACCATGGACCTAGGGGTACAAAGTTGGGGAAAGGAACAAGGGTCCCTAATTCAACCTAACACTAACGGATATTTTTATAATATGTAATGTAAGAAATAAATCAGAGGGTGCATATGCATCACTAGACACCCATAGTGCCGTAGCTGTCTTTTATCCTTCCGATTTGACTAACAAAAACACTGGTTATTAATAGTCATGTTGCGGTGTGGGGAAAGCTAAATTATCGTTTTCGTTTCCATTGGAAAGAAAATATTGTTGTGAGGCAGGACCTTTAGGAAGGTTTCACAAAACACGTAAGCTCCAGGTTATTTACACACCCTGGAATCAGAGAAAAAGAGGCCAGCGCCACAGATGTAGAACGGGGGAGTAGGGCAGGGTGCCCTATGACAGAGTAAGGGATTGAAAGATCATGAGGAAGAACTGGGGCAGCTTCCTGCTTCAGTCAGCTCTTTGTGATACATGAAGCAAAAAAACAGCACAGTGGGAATATTATTAACATACTGTTGCTTAACTACAGAGGTACGAGGAAAAGGCTCTCTGTTGTATTGCACTGCCGCAAACCATAAATTGAGAGAAAAAGAGAGAGAGAAACTCAGCAGAGGCAAGCAACGGAAAAGACAACCAAGGGAGAAGAAATAGCACCGTAGAGGATGAGGATATTAGAGAGACACCAGACAGCACATGATTTCAGAGCATGCCCTTTCATAAGCCTTCTTGTGGCATGAAACCACCCTTTAAAGAAGCAGCGCACTGAAACCTACACACAGCTACATTCTCTATACCTGACCTCCGGTGTCTGTAGAGAGAGCTGCGCGGCGATCGGAGGAAGCCTTAACTGTGTGATTACAGTGGGCTGAGTCCTCCCACCTACCCATAGCTGTGAGCTGTAACCCCCGCCTAAACAGAGCAATTACGTCATGTAGAAATGAGATCAGAACACCACACTTTTATAGCATGGGAAAGCTGACATTGCACCGAAGAAGCAGTCAGTGAGCCGATTTCGAAAAGTCAATTTACTGTGGAAAAAAACATGCACTCGTTCCGTTTATGAACCACACTCCCACTTGCTGCCTTTCTCCCCTCACTTGTGGTGGGGGACATTATTCTCAAGGCAGACGAAATTTCTGGTTTGTATTAGTCTCATACCTGGTCCGATATTTTTCCATTGGATCTGCAGTATTTGCTGAGGAAATAGAAATAAGACACCCCCTATCCTCGCGCTCGCTTCTCACCATACTGCCCACTATATGTAAACAAGATTGTGAAATCATTGAAGTCGGCTGCCTGCTTGCAGCACAGAAAAGACGGAGGAGGGAGGCAGCGTCAGCACAAGTGAAGCGCTGGACAGCAGAGACGTCGGCAGCGTGAGAGAGGAGCGGGGGCAAGCGAGCGCGGCAGTCTGCTGAGCTGACCAGACGCTCATGCACAATGGCCTTTTCCGCAGTGGTTACGTGCGGATAACCGCACGGAAAAGGCCATTGTGCACGAGCGTCTGGTCAGCTTTTGAAGCCCCTAACTTAAAGTCTCGCAGAGCACCGCATGCGCGCTACTCTAGGCTCGACCTAAAAAGAGTAAACCAGGATAGAGGAGAAAAATGAAAATGTTCATGGCAGGGTATGCAGAAAAGTAAGCATAGAATTACTTATGGAACATAAATTCCCTCCCCCCTTAAGTGCCCCCATTCCCCTGCCCAGCAATGGGCACATGCATGGTAGCCAAGGGGGTTTCCTCATTTGTGTGGTGATTATCTGCATGCGAAAGTGGTACTTTCTACACCAGAATGCACACATGTAAACTTTGTGCATGTGCATTCATTGGTGCAGAAGGGTCCCCGCAATCAATTGTGGCCCCTTCTGTAATAACAGTGGCTGCCTTCAGCATACAATCAGGCATAATAATGTCCTTTTGATCTCATGCTCCAGTTTCGATAATGTAATAAACATTTCATATACCAATATTTTGAATGTTGCAGGAACTTGAATTAACACCAGAGATAACAGTTCCTGAAATTCAAGACACAATTTGCTGTCTGGAGCTTCCACACAAATATTAAAAGAAATGTGAAACATTTTCAGCGTTAAGGTGCTTGTAAGAACGTAGACATTGAAATGCTATACCAACTATAAAAAATGAAGAGCAAAATATTGTGACCCAAATATCATCGACCAAAAACATTGAAGTACGTATAGCTAAGTATACATTTATTATACTTGTCTCCACTTCCATGTACCTTGAGAATACATATATTATCATTCCCGGTTCACCACATGGAACACAGGTTTATTTTGCACTTGGCTTAATCTGAATTTCATCTCAAAATTGGAGATTGAAAGATGACACATCAGCAATTGTTAATTTTGATCTTAGCTTCAGGGCGGAAACCATTACCAAATTAGGGCCTCATTTACGAGGCTCTAGCAGCACTTTTGCGCTGCCGGAGCAGCACTTTTTTGACGCTCCGGTGGCGCAGTATGCCGCAGCATATTTACAAGGCCACGAAAAGCCACTTAACGTGGCTTTTCATGGACTTGTAAATATGCGCTCCTTTCATGCAGAACACTGCGTGAAGGGGGCGTTCCATGGGTGATGCTGTGGGTGTTCCCTCGCAACACCCATGAAATCTGAAGCATTCCAAGATTTATGAGGAATCATAAACCTGGCAATGCATCAGAGTCCTGTGCCTCTCCAGGGGTGGGGAGGAGTGGCGCAACAAGGAGAACGCGTAGAAAGAGGAAAATGCCATCAATGATTGTTTTTGTGCAGGAAGGTGTCCCTTCCTGCACATAAACAATAATCCCCGCAACGCAGGCACCCTTGCAACATGATGTAATGGTGCCTGCGTTGGCGCACGGCTGCAGTTTGTGCACCGGCGCAGGCGAGAAGCACAAGAATGCGCCGTATCTTGTAGATACGGCGCATTCCTGCCCTTTTCTTTTGACGCACAGCAGCGCAGCAGGCCTGCTGCGCTGCCGGGCATCAAAAGTTTGTAAATGAGGCCCTACATGTTTCCGGAGGAATAACTTTGTAATTGACAGTAATGAAGAATATGAGTCAAGGTATGACATGAGCAACCTTTGACCTAATTCAAGAATGTTGTCTGGCAGCCATTATTGGTAAAAAGGTGAGCATCAGTAGGTGGTATGTGACATGAGGACACAGCATCATGTGACGTATGAGGATCAACATGGTAACGCAGCATTACAGGATGTGTGAGAATCCATTAAGTGACACAATAATCAATCTGCCTGATGCCAGCGTTGTTCTTCACTGCCTGAAGTGGAGCAGTGTTCACCTTGGACAGGAAAGGAAAGGAGCTTGCTTCATAAGCGCTGCTCCACATTGCTTGAGTTAAGACAGCCTCGGGCAGAAGACAGCAGCTATCCTGAATGCCTGTAGCAAGACAATGTACATCTTTGGCCGGGGACGTCGGCTGCAGAACATTTATTTAGTCAAATCTTAAATACAAGGTACTTTGTGTGTGGGGAAAGAAAGAAAAGTTAAAAGAAAATAAATTATGCAAGCACTTAGATGAAAATATATACTATATACTTACCATGGTTGCCAGGGTGCATCCATAGTTAGGTTGTTATGGTTGTAGCTATTTGTTGAGACCATCATCTGTGTGACCTTTCACCTTAGTTATCAAGTGTATCCTGAAATCGTCCTTTATATCCTCAAGAGTTATAATTTAATTTGGTACTATTGGTTCGCCATGTCTAGCATCCAAGCTCTGCCACCAGTTTTAGCTAATGGTTAATGTAGATTCATTTATTTTAGGCTTCTGCTGACGTCTTAGAGGAAGACGGATTTACCCCTAGAAGGCAGTTACATCTTTTGAAACACTGAATGGGGTCAGTTGGCCCTAAATAGTCAAAAAATGTAACTCCCTAGGAGAATGCAGTGAGGTTGATGTAAGAAATCAGATTATGATTTAAGGTGGCTGACTACCCAACTGAAGGAATAATCACAACCAGTGGCGTAACATTAGACCCGCAGCCTCTGTGGTGGGCCTCCGAGCTCCAGGTGGCATCCTCTGGCAGTGCACGGGCGGCAGGCCCCTGGCCTGAGAGCTCCTGACTGGGTCTGGGGGCAGGGGCCTCCATGTACTTTGCAGAGGGCCCCCCTCAAGTTAGGTTACAGCACTGATCACAACCCTTGTCAGGGTGAGCCCTCAAAGTCACTAAATAAACCTGAGCCAACGCTACCCAAGGTCCTTCAGCAACCAGATTGGTGATCCACAAGAATTGTCTTGGCATCGTGTTCTCTCCCTTTCAAGTGCACCTTAAGTGTTACATTGGGTTCAACAGACCTGTCAAGCAGGATTTGACACTATGCTGTCAAAAGAAGGCCCACAGCCCCCACCCCGCATATTCTGTTGAGCTCAGAAGAGTCTTCTGTGCCCATTCAGGTCAGCGTTTTGTTTGCTTCTGGGAGGCATTTCACACCTCTTTCATGCCTTTTAAAGGCTAATCGCTGGCTCGGATACTGCTGGAGAGCCTATGCAAAATTAGCCACCAGGAGCTTCAGGCAGGGAAATGTAAACTTTCCAAAATCTACTTTTCCTTAACACTTATTAAAAATCTGACTTCATCATTGAATTGGATTTTTGATAACTATTAAATATAGCAGTTGGATTATTTTTCTAGCTGGTCCTATCTGAGATACTGTATTAGTATTTTAACCTACACTCTGGTTTTCTACATAGGACAGCTAGGCCTGCAGCAGTGAAAATATGTTTTTGGTCCTTGTTCCTATAACGGCATGGTAATATAATTTTCCTACATGTCCCACCTTTAAATACCATGCATCCTACCTTGTGGGCTACAGGGTTTATTTAGGGGTAATTTTCCTGATATTAAAAGGAAGGTTTTACCTGTCAAAAAGAGTTATTTTGGCAGGTCACATTGCAGAGTTACCACTGCAGCAGTCAGGCTACAAAGTAAATCAAAAAAGTACAGGCACTGACACCACCTGAAAGAAGGCTTTAAGTTCAGCCAGAAAAAATGAATTTTCAGAAAGATATATACTAGAAGTCCGTAAGGTAACAAGAAGTTGGATAAATGTAAAGAATGGGGTTAGTGATGAAAAAAGAAAGAAGATAGGAGTAAAGTAAGGGTTAATAATGGAATTACAGTAGAGTGAAAGACTGTTGTTATCAATATGGTAGCTTTAACCATTTCGCCAGAACTAAAAATTGTCCAGCACTGGATAAATTGCGTAATTTGTGTAAAAACACTTTCATGTTATATTGTACTTTGGAAGAGTGTATCCTCAAACAATGAGTGGCAGGGGTGTGAACAGTATTATGGGCAATGAAGGGGAAGAGGTGGGAGAAGATTGAGTTATTCTATCTGTTTCTGATGGATCAGCAGGAAAGAAAAGTAAGGGACTACCCAGGAGAGACATTTTGATGGATGGTCTGAGCGTAAATCTCATGGTTGATTCTTGCACATAGTACACTATAATTGGTAGATCATTGTTTGAAAAGCTATGGCTGGGTAAGAAGTTTATTCGGGCAGATGTCCACCCAATGAGATACCCTGGGTAAAAGGTGGAGCTTGAAGGGTTCTTTTGATCTATCTTTTAATAGGATAAGAAGCAATTTTTGGATGGCGTCACCAGGAGGAATTGAGTAGGAGGTTAGACTCACAGGCTGATCACCCTGAGTACAGAGTGATTCTGGTAAGTGATATGACACATTGGATAAGAAGTTTGGAAGTGTATTCACTAAAAAGTCGGACAAATTCAAAGGGTTTAAACACCTTATTATTATCAAGGCATCTGTTTCGCCACAATGAGGCAGTTAAAAAAAAAGTATTTCCCTGGCTTACATCCACCACAAGGAAAACCCTGGTTGAGGCTCTTGTGATCAGTCACCTGGATTATGGGAACGCACTGCTGATAGCAGCAAATGACACCTTCCTGGTCAAACTACAAGCCATACAGAACACGGCTGCTTGACTAATCTGCAATCTGCCAGCTCAGTCGCCCTCGGCCCCCATACTAAAACAACTGCATTGGTTGCCTATTAGAAAGTAAGTGGGCTATTTTTGAACTCTGCTGTCTAAAGCACACGTTTTTATACCAGACCCAACCCGCTCTCCTGCGCTTAAAACGTAAGTTATTATTTGCCTTCCAGACAGCTAATGCCTTCTAACAAAGCTCTCCTGCAGACCCCACGCATTCATACCACCAGATTTGGTGGCAGATCATTCTCATATTTGGCCCCACATCACTGGAACAGGCTTCCGCTTCATATCCATATTTGCCCCAACGATATGAATTTCAGGAAGATGTTAAAAACATGGTTGTTTTAAACAGTTCACTCTTGCCTGATCAGCACAGCACCGAGATATACTTTCGGGAGCGAGTCACATGCTATACCAAGTGACAATTAACATTAACAAGGAAGGGGTGTAACCATAAGACAGAAAGTCAAAAATGTACTGCTTTTGTACTGAGCAAATTTGAAGGAGATACTCAGAGATTTGAGTCTAGGAACATCATTGAACTCAATGAAAGTTCAGACAGGTTGTTCTCAGTAGTAATTTTGCTAAAAGGTTCAAGTGAGTTAAGACTATATATATATTTAAGATGTCACAATGAGGTGCTATATGTGGACAGTTACCCCTTACCTACTTTGCAAGAATTATTACCTTCGACTTTTTGTTTCCATATATTTCACCACTGCATACCATCACGTGGCATTGGATGAGAACTCAAAACACTTAACAACCATCTTCATGCCGAAGGGGGTATTCCAGTATTAAAGAATTCACTTTCATCTGTGAGTGATGCAGCTGTTATTCAAAGATTAATGTTGGTATTCTGGGCGATTAAGTAGGGGTAGAGTGTTCCAGGATGACATGGTGGTGTTTGGAACAACAAAGAAGAACATGATGTGATTTTAAGGAGCGTGTTATTGGCACTACTCAACACAGGTTTGACAGTCAAATGCTGATTTAGAAGTAATGAGTACTTGAGGCACAAGATAATCAAGGATGGTATTCATCTGAAAGAAAACCATGGGAAAGCAATCAAAATGGCACCTAGTCCAGTGTGCAAGGAACTATTATTGTCATTTTCTGTCCTTATTGAGTTTGTTTCTTAGATTTGTAGAGAATTTTTCCAGTAGGGTGGAGCCTATGTGTAGGCTGTTGAAGAAAAAGGTCAGGTTTGTGTGGGAGCATGAACAAGAGGAACGTTTTGAAAATATCAAAGGTGGATCTTGAGAACATCATGTTTGAAGTGGCTTGTGCCAGGGGAGATTTGTATTTTGGCTGTGGATGCATGTGACTTTGGTTTTGGGGGTGTACCTTTGCAGAAGGACAGATCTGAGGAGTAGATAGGGGCTCAGGGGTCCAATGCTCTGCAACTGGCTGAAAAAATTCAGTTATTGAGCAGGAGCGGTTAGACTACACATGGGCGGCAGAGCATTTTATGATGTTTCTTGGGGGAATATGTTCATGATTTTCATGGATCATAAGCCTTAGATTAATATTTTAGCTCCAGGAAGAAGTAGGGTTCTCACATATCAAAATTAATCAGATGTCATTTGAATTGAGGCCTCAACATAAGATCAAATATGTCCCAAGGATGTTGAATGGGCAAGTAGACGCGTTGTCTAGGTTGCCTTTAAATTCTGATCGCATGGTTATGAAAGAACAGGAATGCAAAGTGGCAGTCACATATGAGGGCGTTCGAGAGGGATGTAAAGGCATACAAAGGTATTGTTTTGTCAGAGGAGATTTGAATGGAGAAAATGGGGAAGGATGGAATTCGTAGCGAGGTAATTTAGTAGGAGGTTTGCCAGAAGAAAGACTTCTTCAAATACATTTTTTGCATTTGTGAAAGTAAAAGAGGAATTATCTTCATATAACAGTTTTGTCATGAGCAGAGAGAATATTATATCTCCAGAAAGGTTATGGAGGAAAATGATAGAGTTGTGCCATGAGGAAGGAAGTTAGTGATTGATTTTATGGGCCCCTTTTCAAACCTTCCACAGGGGGAATCATATGCTTTAGACCTTGTCGATCACTTCACGAAATGGCCAGAGGTAGGAAGTGTCACCACTGAAGTGGTGATTGGATTTTTGGAAGACAGTTTTTGCCATGAAGGAATTCCAGAGAAATTAGTCTCTGGTAATCAAGTACAACTACACCTAACTGTGTCATAGGAAGATCTCCCTTTCAATTGCTAAGGGGGAAGGAAACCCACTACCAACTTGGTTCCATGGTAGATTATCAGGAGACAAGAGGTAGAGTTGACCTCGGAGAAGGATGTGGAACTGAAGGAGAGGGTTAAGAATTAGGAAATGGAAATGAAGGTGAGGGTTAAGAATTAGGAAGAGAAGATGTTTCCTTGTGCTGGCCTGTGTTCGAAATTGTTCACTTGGTTAGGATTAAGAAGCCAGAAATAGTGAACAAAGAAGAAGCTGGGTTGTCAGACCCACAGAGTGTAGTGCAAATGTTAAGTTCAGTAGTAAGAGTTGAGATGGACGTATATGAAACAAGAAAAGAGTTTTGGTGTGACTGGGTGGAAGTGAGGTAAGAAGGAAAATGGCAGATGAGGATGATAGCAATGTATTTCTGGATATGACTTCACAGGGAGGAGTTGCTTCACAAGTGGATGCTTCACTCAGTGTAAGAACATCTTTTAGTTTAGAGACCAGTAAAGATTTACAGTGTTCCTGGGAAGTTTAATATCTTTGTTTTGGGGTGGGTACTTAGTTACATATTACTATTAATTTTTTTAGGTGTAGCTTTTGTTAAGAGTCGGTGAAGAGATGTGTGGTTGGTGCAATCTTGGTGTATGGAAGGTGATGATACAATGCTTTATGGAAGGCGGTGGTAGAATGTGGACTGTAGAAGGTTGGTACATGGGGAAGAGTGTCAGCTGTTGGCGGCTAACTTGTAAGGTAGTCTGCTCCTGTGTCATTTGCTGCTTACCTTGTGTTTAACTTACAAATCAGCACGTGTTCCATGGAACGCTTAAAGTTACATTATTGGAAGGAAGAATCACAGCACTGATGTTTCAGTGTACATGAACAAACATGAATTTGCAGCTGAAATATTGAATGATGATTATGTGGAGCTGTCAGTTTCATTAAATCAGGGAAGACAATAAAGGTTACTATTCCTGCAAAATATATGAAACTCTTTCTGTACCTTCTTTTTTTCTTGTGCTTTGCTCACCTCCTAGTCGAGTCCAGGTCCCTAACTTTCATTATTGTATAGCCGGCAGACTGGGATCTACAGGTACCGAACCAGTGGTGGACTTCAAACTTCACTCCATTTGCCAGACGGTGCTCTTCACTCTTGGATCCACATATGGTAATCATGGGTTCTTCACCCGCGTGAAGAAACACCAGAAGAACAGCTAGTGTAAATCCATAGCTTGCATACATTCACATGTGGGTGCATGCCCGTACTCATGGTCACCTTGACCCTTCCTTTTTCATTGTATGTTTGCAATCATTACAGCACCTGGGTTTGCCGAAGATTGAATGCCAGCCGTGCCATTTAGTGATGAGCATTAGTTCTTTCTCCACCATTCTCGCATCATGGACCAGTTCTTTTCTGCAAAGGATAAGACTAAGATGGGTGATATTCAATGAAGTCTTTGGTGTATCTTTTCTGTAATGAATTCGCCTGAAAAACATTATGTTTTGAAGTGAAAGTGACAGTATTAACTGACCTTCTTTACACAACATGCCTCAGGAGTTTTCTCAGGACGAGCTATCACCAAAATCCATGTCGGCATCCATTTCTGGATAATGACATAGATGCCACTGCATTTGCTAATTGTAAGGTGTACATCTTCACAAAATCTTGCTGTGATCCTAAAAATGCCAAAGATCCAGAGTCAACTGGACCTATTCATTGACTTTCAAGCTCGGTCACGCAACCAGACAGTGGTGCCCATTGTCACCAATGTTTTTTGCCCTGGCACTGGAGCCCATGGCTGCTGTGGTTCGGCAAGGCTCGCTGATCAGCCTGGGGCGATGCTTGGGAAGACAGGATAACACTGTACGCTATGTGGCCGACCCTGAGATGATGGTGTCAAGACTAATGCAAATCCTCATGAAGTTTGGCAAATACTCATATTATGTTATTTTTTTTTGTTTAAAAAAAAAAATTATTACATTTTCATGAATACAGAAGAGAAAATCATACATAAAGAGCAAAGAAAATTGAAAATAAAATAAAATAAAGTACAGGGACCCATATCAGGCACAACTCAAATTACAATGTACAGCGATGTATACCATTCAACCTTCATGGTGCATATTATGTAACGTACTCTTGCGGCATCGACCCATCCTCCTCGTAAGATGCTGAAAGACAAAATGTGACAACAACATGCCGAGGACAAAACTATACAGTATTTTGTTTCTATCTACTGCAGCTTCAGTAACCAAAGCAGGAAGCCAGACACCCAGAACAGAGGAACAGAGTAGTTCCGCTACCCATCCGTAGTGCATGCAACCAGGGACACATGCCAGGCCTCATCCTCTCACATCAATCACTGGGGCACTAGAGGCGCCAAACTACCAGCATCAGTATCTCTAGTAGTGAGGTATTTCTTATACAGTTCCCAAAAGTTTTTCGGACGATTGCGCGGGGGAAGCAGTTCACTGTAATTTTCGGTTTGGGTGCAACAATATATCATATCCTTCGACCAGCTAGCTACCGTGGGGAGTGGGCCACGTGACCAGCAGACCGCAATCTTGCGTCTAGCAATCAGTAGTCCCATATCTACCAATCTCCTTATTGCTTTGGGCAGAGGTTTGGAGTATCCCAGTAGAGCAAGCATGGGGTCTAGGGTCAGTGACGTGTCAATTATATCCTCCAGCGTATTAAAAAATTGTATCCAGAAATTCGCTATCCCCGGGCACACCCATGCCAGGTGAAGAAAGTCGGCTGCGTCCATCCCACAACGCTCACATGTAGCAGTGTCGCGCAACCCGTATCTATGCAGTCTCTCAGGGGTGTAATATACCCTGTTGAGGAATTTGAAGTGGATCAGCCTGTGACGCCCATTCAGTGAGATACGCTTCGTGCTTTCACAACAGTATTTCCACATCCCATCATCTATGTCTATCCCCAAGTCTACCTGCCACGCCAATCTCGCCTTCGTATAGTGATTAGAACGATAACTCTGTACGATCTTGTATAGCTTTGAAATATTATGAGTAGGAGTATCAGTTCTTATTATATAGGTAAGGGCAGCCACCTCAGTCGGCTCCGCCATATCAGGACCCAAGTTCTCGAGCAATGATTGCCTCATCCGGTGAAACTGGAACCTAGTGAGTGTCGTGTATTGCTGTATCCCCATGGTCACTTCGTCCCACGTTCTGACTATACCGTCAGAGAACATGTTACCAATCGTCTCGATATTAAGTGTCTTCAGTGCACTCGTTACCCCTCTATCAGTGCATGCGGGTAGCCAGAGGCACTAATCCAGCGGGGTGTAAGGAGAGTACAAAACGACTCCCGCCTGTAGTTTCAAGAGATGGTGCCAGGCGTGCACCGTAGTATTGATGGAATCAATGATACCAGTCCGGGGATTAATCCGGGGATTTAAATAAGAGCGCTGGCAACGGGCATGGGGCAGCTACCACCCTCTCAATCTGTATATGCGGAATGTCAGCCGGACCGTGTTTCCAGTAGTGTGCGTGTGTGCTTTGGGCCACCCTGTAATATACATCTAAATCCGGGGCCCCTAAGCCCCCCATGTGGTAGGGTAACGTAAGTATATCCCATTTGACCCGCGCGTGTTTACCTGCCCAGGCGAGTCTGATTAATAAGGATGCAAGTGTACTGAAAAAGGACCTAGGGAGAACCATCGGGACGTTAGTGAACAGGAACAGAAACCGCGGCAGCACAACCATTTTCATGATTGAAACTCTTCCCGCTAGGGACAACGGCAACCTGATCCAACGTTCAACGTCGTCCTCCAGCTTACTCACAGCAACTCCATAGTTTTCCCGGAATACCACCTCCGAGTCGGTATGCACCTTGATACCTAAGTATCGCACCGGGTCCGTTGTCCACTGCAGCGGGAAGTCAGGGATGAAGGGGACTGTGACAGGGGTAAGTGGGAAAACAATCGACTTGTTCCAGTTGACCTGCAAGCCGGACACTGCACCAAATTTGACCACCTCTCGCAAGACTGGGGAAAGGTTAGTATCAGGGTCCCGAATATATAGCAGCGTATCATCCGCATAAGTGGAAACGATTAAATGATATCCCGGGAAACAAATTCCTCGGTGCCTATGGTATTCTCTAAGCGCGCAAGCCAATGGCTCTGCAACTAGCGCATAAAGTATCGGAGAAAGCGGGCACCCCTGCCGCGTACCTCTAGCAATGGGGATTTTATCCGTGACCATATCACCCAGTTTTATCCTAGCCGACGGGTCATTGTATAACACACCCACCATTTGTAAAAAGATGCCTCCCACCCCCATTCTTGACAGCACCTGGTACATGAATCTCCATTCAACCGAATTGAATGCCTTCTCCATATCTAGGAATATGGCTACGGCCTGGACATCTTGCCTCGTATGTTGGATTGCTCCAAAATCCGTTCTGATATTATAAGTCAAATTTCGACTCGGGACAAACCCGGCCTGCTCCGGGGCCACAAGCAGCGGCACAAGTGGGGCAAGCCGGTTTGCTAAGATTTTCGCATATATTTTGACATCTACATTCAGAAGTGACATGGGGCGGTACGAAGCACACTCAGTTGATGACTTATCGGGCTTTAAAATAGCTACAATGAGTGCTTCCCTCATCGAGGGTGGCATCTGACCGCCTTCACTGATCACCTCGAATAGCGTACTCAAGTGTGTAATAAGGACGTCCTTCAATTCCTTGTAAAACGAGACCGCGAGGCTGTCTACCCCGGGGGCACCCCCAGATTTCATTCCCATCAAGGCCACAGAGATTTCTTCCGCGTCTAAGGGGCGCATCAGATATTCCCTATGGGCATTAGTCAGCCAAGGAAGTTTAACATGCATCAGGTAGTCTAGTATTTCAGTGTCTAATCTTCCCATCCTTGAAGCATATAACTGCGTATAGTATTGCTTAAATCTATTTGCTATGTCTGACGAATCCGTCAAAGGGGTTCCCTGGTCGTCATTGATAACACCCACCCCAGTAGTCTCTCTGCGTTTCTTTAGTAAAAAGGCCAGTACCGCGCCAGGGCGGTCGCCCTCACCATATATACGAGCCGTCGCATACTTCCCCATGTGCTTGACCTCAGAGTCAGCTATCTCATGATATTCTGTTATGAGTACCTTCAGCTCCTCTGTCAGCCGGGCATCAACTCCATTAAGGAGCTCGCCCTCCAACGCGTGTATTTTCTTCTCCAGATCCGAAAGCCGCAGACGGAGGGACTTAAGAACGCCAGAGTGTTTAGCCATAGCTATCCCTCTGATATAAACTTTAAAGGCCTCCCAAACCGTTGAAGAGGTGTCCACGGACCCAATATTACATTCAAAAAAGATGTTTATTGCTTCCAGCAGTTGTGATCGAAAGACCGGGTCCAGTAGGGAATATGGAGGGAAGCGCCATGTGAATGGTGGTATCTGCTTGTTTGGATAGTCCATTACCAAGACTATTGGCGAATGATCAGAGAGTGTACGAGGCAACATCAAGCAATCCCGAATGAGTTGGAACAGTTCCCTAGAGGCGAACCAGTAGTCAATCCTGGTGTGTAAATCATGGTATGCGGAGTAGTGTGTAAATCCTCCTCTACTCTGTGATCTTGTTCTCCACACATCTAATAGCTCTAACTGCGTTTCCACTTCCGTGATAACTCGCACTGCAGCTGAGGGGCGCCGATCCGGGCCTCCCGATCTATCAAGCTGTGGGTTCAAAACACAATTAAAATCACCCCCCCATAAAAAGTGTGTTGCCCTATGACCTCGCATTTTGTCTATCAATTCTGTGAAAAACTGTGGGCAATCATAATTTGGGCCGTACACGTTAACTAGTATTAGGTCAAGCCCTTTCCCACTGCAGCGAGATATAGTATACCTCCCCTCTGCGTCCGTGTCAATTGGGCTCAGTTGCAGCCCCGCCTTAGGGTTGATCCAGGTGATAACTCCTCGCACATGTGTCGTAAACCCTGCTACGTGTGTGTTCCCCTGTAGTTCTCTGCAGCCGAGCATCCTGCTACCAAGGGGCAAGTGCGATTCCTGCAGCAAGGCAATATCTACCGTATGCCTATTTAGATAAGAAAACACCTTCCTCAGCTTCCTGAAATCATTCAGTCCACGGACATTCCATGTCAATACCTTTTGTTTACGGGCCTGTGGTTGTGTCATGGAGGTTGATAGATGTATTGAGCAACACACCAGTCAAGTACATTCGTGCCGCCCTGCTTACAACATTTCAAATAGCAACAGTACACCATGCGGGCAATACCTGTCACCCTGATTTTGAAGTCCGAGACAGGTCTCTGCACCCCCCACCCCCCACCCACGTCATACATACCCCAACTTTGCATTGACGAAAATACCCGTTCCCCCCCAAAATATACAGTGAAACAAAACCGACAAACATAATAACTAAAACCAAAACTCTAAGTTGAAATAATGCCAGGTTGTGGGACACACGCGTGGGGGAATGTTGCCTAAGCCCGCTACCCATTCTGTATCCACAGGTTAAGCGTCTCCCTCCGCCCGAAATACAGCACATCTCGTGCATCAACCTGGCCTCTCAGCAATATCCTAAGGTTTCTAAATTTTAACAGGAGCGTGCAAATCCCCCCTCTAACTGTTATTTCCTAATTGTACTAGAACTGTGCATTACTTCTGCATAGCGTCCATATTACTGCATGTATCCAAACTCGATCCCCATCTCTACTACCCTAACTATAATTATGAGGCACTAACAGTTAACAGTTCCCACATTGCCCCATGCAAACACAAAGTCTTATCTGTAATGTGGGAAATCCTGGGTATCAGTTCTGGTCGTCGAGGTCGCCCCCTGTCGCTCCCTCGAGGGTGGGTGATGCCGTGCCGGGAGGTTTTTCTTTTGCCCAGTCTTTCAGAGCCTTTTGCAGAGTCTTTGGATCAGTGAAAATGCAGGATCTACCAAGACGGTTCACTCTCAGTCTCGCCGGGTACAACATGGCGTAATCGAGATTCTGATCACGCAGCTGCTTTTTCAGAGGAGCAAACTTTCTGCGCGCCTCCTGGACGCGCACTGTAAAGTCCGGGTAGAGAGAGATGGACGACCCCTCATATTGCAGTGTCTGCTTCTCCCTAGCCGCTCTCAAAGCTGCATCTCTGTCTCTGTAGTTTAACAGTTTGGCGATGATAGGTCTAGGTGGGGCACCAGGAGGGGGTTTTTGTCCCAATGATCTATGCAATCTCTCCACCACAAACATTGAGGAAAAGGTGTCTCGGCCGAGCACCGTAGTCAGAAGCTGTTCCACAAATAACTCCATATTCCCGACACTTGTGGACTCTGGTAGCCCAGTAATGCGGATGTTACTTCTGCGGGACCTCGCTTCAAGGTCCTCCGCCTTATCCTTTAAAGACTGCAGAAGCTTTTCCACCTGTTTGTTTGCAGAGTGTAGTTCAGTCTGCGCTTCCTCAACCTCCGAGACCCTTCGCTCCGTCATGTCCATCCTTTCAACTTGCTTGTCCACACGCTCCGTCATGCGATCCATACGGTAGACTAAAGAGTCCATATTGCTATCAATGGCGGATAAACTTTTTTGCATTGCGGCCAAGATGACACGGATATCACCCTCTACGGGCTCAAGGTCTACAGGCTGCGCATTCTGGTCGTCCTCTGGTGTCTGGTCGCAAAGCCTAGTTTTTCTTTGTTCGAAATGCAACTTAGGTTGGGTTTTATCTACCTTCCCCATGGTACCGCTCCAGGGCACGTGGTTTTTAGTCAGGAGAGTGTGATGTGTATAGTGAGGAGGTCTGCGTAGCTGTGGTTTTCCCGGGGATCCCTCCGTGTTATCAGTGGGGCTTTTCTGACGTTACTCAGAGGCACTCTTAGGGCAGATCACTGCAGGTAGGTAGCACTGTCTTGTTCAGACCTAAAATAGGGTTTGAAGTATGGATCAATACCACACTCCAGTGATTACTCTCGGGACAGAGAAGATCGTCATCCGGTCTCCCTCTCTAGGCTATATAATAGAGCAGGACCTCAGCCACGGCGGACTTTCTTCTGCTAATCTGCACTGGGTGCAGCCTCTTCCCAGGCCAGCCGTGAAGAATCCAGGAGGGGCACCATACAGGCCCTATGCCTTCAGCGTCCGTTGCTAGGCCGAAGATCCCTCATGCACTACCAGCCAGTACCATCACACGACACGAAGCACTCTGAGCACGTCGGGAGCTATCTGCGCAATCGCTCGCGGCTCCGATTCAGCTGACACCAGAGGCGCGGCACTTCCCGTCGCCGCCTTAGCACAGTCCCCCACTCCCCTTCCAGCACCTAGGGGGGAGGGGGCAGCGGCAGACACCAACAGTGAGCTAGAGGTAAGTCCGACTCAGGACAGTATCACCAGGGGCGCAGCAGAAGAAGCAGAACTCACCGGCTCGTCAGGGGGGGGCCCCTCTCTTCCGGCCTCCAATATTCAGCACTGGGGCACTCACTTCAATCTCTGCCCCGGCGCGCTAATGCAGCAGAACACCGCACTTCCCGGGGCACCGTTCGCCACGTAGTGTAGGCAGTCTGGTGTCTCTGATGAAAATATTGCAGTCCGAGCCGATGCCGGCTTTCGCGGACCGCCCAGCACAGTTTGCCCAGGCCCAGGTATCGCTAGCAACAGGAATGGGCAGCCGGCAACAGCAATTAGCTCGGGCTCGCAGATCTCACCACTCATAGATCCCGCGAATGCTCACCTCCCAGAATCCGTATGCTTCACCGGGCCTTGATAGTCAGCCTTTTCACCACTGCGCCGAGACGCCGCTTCTTATTTCTCCGTGGCCCTCCGGAGTCCTCGCCAGGATTAGTAGCTCCACCAGCTTCAGGCCGCTTTTTTGGGGTTCCCTCGACTCCCGCCTCGCAGGCTCGTATCGGTCGTAGACAGACCAAGTCTGACCCCGCAGGAAGCTGCGTCACAGGCCCAGTCGTAGATCCGCAGCGCTCAGCCGGCTCGCACCCCTCCGTCTAACATCGTCCCAGGTCCCCGCACAGCTCCAAAAAGCAGCACAACTTGGACAGCGCAGCTTCCATTGCAGGCACCACAGCTCCTTAGTATTTGGTGGCCAGGATTAATGCAGGATTAATGGCATATCTGTGTGCAGTCGGACGGAGCTCCCGGTCTACACCGCCATCTTGAGCTCAGGCAAGCTCCGCCCCCCCTCACTCATATTATGTTATTAACTGGCACAAATCCCTATTGCTGCGAGTTGGAGAGGGGAGATTATGATACTTCGGTATCTACATAACTAGTAATGCCGAGCTATTCGTGGGCGGAACCTGACCTTGCCCCTGGAAAGATTGAGGGGCTACGTCAGGCACTGGCGCACCCTGCCGCAGTCCCTACTGGATAGAGAAGCTCTATTTAGACTGATATCCCTGGGGAGCATGGCTCCCTCACGTTGCTCTGCGACCCAATCCTGCCAACAGTCCGCTTCAGCCCTCTAATCCCCGGTCCCCTGTTGGGGACATAGAGGCAATTACCCTAGAGGGAAGGGAGATTTGCAGAGACCCACCAGATCCTCACTGAGGCACAAGAAGAAGCTCTGACACCAGCTTCCCAACTAAGCGGACCCATTCACAAAATGGTGGGTGCTGCAACACAGAGGCTACAAGGATCCTGGGCTATCTCGGCCC
Source organism: Calotriton arnoldi (assembly GCA_963921515.1). Taxonomy (NCBI): domain Eukaryota; kingdom Metazoa; phylum Chordata; class Amphibia; order Caudata; family Salamandridae; genus Calotriton; species Calotriton arnoldi. Next base: position 194,358 of record CAWUFW010011771.1, on the reverse strand, counting down.
TGAACTCTGACTCGCGCAGAGCCCTCTGGACCATGAGTACGTCTGCCTGCCGCCTGCGCTTGGGACACTGGATGCCACAGGGGCTGTGGACTCTTTCATCTAGCCACAGCATGACGCAGACTTCGGGAGAGGAGACCGACCCGGGGCCTCAGCCCTGAGAGACACACACAAGGAAGTGGCCCTCCTGGTGGAGCCAACCCGCTTGGCCCTGACTTGCCTGCCAAGACCAAGGAGATTCCCTGGTAGGGGAGACCCATTCGCCGGGTAGCCCGCTCACATACAATGGATGCTTCGATCCCAGACTGCTGCTGAACAATGACTGGCGTGTGGTGACTGGTACCTTGGGTGACACAGGGGAGCTCGCCCGTGACCGATGGACTGGTGCTGCACAGGGCCATTGTCTTGGTGGGCACCTCATCTTCCTGGCTGCTACAACTCTCAAGGGAGCAGAACACACTGTGGCACAGAAATGGAAATTCCACCCCCAACTTTCCCTCAGACATACAAAGCCCCCTGAGTGTTCCCCACCAAGACTTGCAAGTAACCCCACTCAAAGGTGACAATATATACCATGACACAAGAGGAGCTACACTCCCTGTGGACCACTCATCCAGTGTTCTACATGGGAGAAGACACTCAACTGGTAACGACACACCTTATACTGTAGACCAAGACCCTAAGCACAATCACGCAGCACTCCTCGGCATCAACCAAGTAGTGGCCGTTATCCAAGACCTAACAACAAGAACATACCCAGGGACTACCGATCTCTTGGCTATGCCTAGTCAAGGACCCATGGCAGCGCACAGAGCAAAGAAAGAGAATACCCTTAAGGAGTACCGCTCCAAACCAAAACACCTGCTAAGAGAGCCAACACTCGATATGGCAGCAGGGGATCCGTCCACTCAAGAGGGCTCCACACAAAGTGCAGAACAGGATGGAGAAGATGCACAATAACAAAATCTTTCCTAGAAACTCTGTTTAGCACACTTAGAGTCAACTGTGCTGCACTGAGGAATAAAGAGGCCACCAACATCATAGATATCAAGTGGGATGTGGCAGAAATGGGGCAACACTTTGAATCTCTGGAAAAATGGGGCAACGCCAAAGATGAGGAGCTGGACCACCATAGCGTGAACTTTTGGAACTGCAAGAACAAAATCTTGGGCTACAAATACGTAGAGAATAGGTCCCACCGTCCAAACATTAGAATTAAAGGAGTCCCTCTTAAAGCTGAGAAAGATGACGTAGAGGAGTAAGCCAAATGACTATTTAGGCACCTACTCAACTCCTTACATAACACGGAAATACTCCTAGACTGCACCCATAGAGTGGGCCGTCCAGCAAACACCCTGGGGAGACCACAAGACATCTTGACCTGCCTTCCTACTATAAACAGAAGGATGACTGCTGCGATGGATCAAAGTCCAATCATCTTTTAAGGCGTAAAAGTATGGCTATACCAATACCTCTCACCTATCACATTACAACGCCACCACTCAGTTAAGGAAGAGACTACCCTTCTGGGGGATAAAGGAATCAAATCCAATTGGAGACACCCATTTAGACTCAGCTTCGTCTGGGACCAAGAGAATTGCAGCATCCATACAGTCAATGAGGCCTGTGCCATATTTGACCTTGACCATTCACTGGATGGTAAAACACCTCTCATAGACTCTCACAAATCACCTGCCTGTAGTTTGGGAGGCCTGTGGATGAGACGCACCTATAGGAAGAAAGTGCATAATATGTCAACAGATAAAAGCCGCCGAGAACAATCAACTCTGCTACTGCTACTACAAACGCAAGACATCACCTGAGTGGTGCTCCACTGGAGGTACATCAATATTGTGACATACTTCACCACGCAACGCCATCTCCCACTGGGAACACACACAATGCTATACACCATGATGACCATCACAAGCAATTGACGATTTGAGATCGGAGCTAAGTAGAATGTCCACCTAATGTCCAGTTCTCTCATGGCTGTCGCCACCGACCCTGTGATATTTTTTAACTCAGCTCTTAAGCTGAAAGTTTTTGTCTTAACTGTTACATCCCAGTTTCTAACCCTCTCCTTCCCAGGGACACACCCTGTACATGTCTTGAGATGCCTCAATGGAAACCACCACTAGGAGCGCTATCCACTATATTGCTCTCGATGCACCATGGAAGGGTTCTCCATGCCTCTCCAGATCCCATGGTTAAGATACTGGGCCTAAATGTGTGTGGAATTAATGCCCCTGTGAAATGCTTGGTCACACTGCCTCTACTCCGCGTCACTGACTGTGATATCTTTCTCCTGCAGGAAACACATGTGCTTAAAAAAACTGGGGGAGGTTGCGATCTAAATAGTTCCTGGCCCAATACTACTCTTTGGGACCCAGCAAAAAAAGCCAGGATAGCCATTCTCATAGCTCACAAATTCTGGAGGCAAGATCTCCGGGTTCAGACAGAGATCCCAGGAAGGCTATTGGCACTTCAAATTTCCCTGGGCACGCATATGTTCACATTGGTGACATTGTACGCTCCTAATGAGCACCAAAAGCAATTGATAACAGACGCCATCAGCCAGCTTCTTGCCAACGCAGACCATGACATACTACTGGGGGAAGCTTTAACCTGGTCGGACACCACCAACTAGATAGATCTACACAATGACAAGGACAAACTGGAGCATGGGTGACTAATGGACTCAAGTGGCAACAGGTCAGGCTGACTGACGTCTGGCAGGCACACCATCCCAACCCCAAAGCATACTCCTACTTCTCAGCTTCCCATCAGACCTATGCCAGGCTTGATTACTTCCTGGTCTCACCCCGCATTCTAGCAGTTACCACCCAGATAGCAATAGGACTAGAAGTGGTATCCGACCACTCCTCAGTACAACTTACCTTTTGAACCCCTGAGCGAATACACTCTGCCCACATGTGGTGTCTTAACGATTGGCTCCAAATTTAGTATTCCACACTAAAAGAAATTTGAATCGCCATACAACAATACTTACACACCAATGATACCCCCAGGGTACACATCACACTCCCATTGAAACCACTGACAGCAGTAATACGGTGGACTTTCCAGGCGATCACTGCACGCCTCAATAAAACTAGGAGATACAAACGTGCAGAGCTGGAGGAGCAGGTACACACCTTAGAAGAGGAACATAAGTGCACATGGCCACATAGAATCTGAAGACATTTACACAAAAGTAGGATCCTACAAGTTAAATTGAGGGATAGTCAGAGAATCACTACAGATGCGGGTATTGCAGAAGCATTCTAAGACTTCTACACAACCCTCTACACTGCAGGAGAGGCAGATATACTTGTCTACCTATCCAAAGCCAATGTCACAAACCTGCACACTCCAGAAGCACACTCCCTAGAAGCAGATATTTGAGTAGAGCAAGTCCTCACAGCCATTGCGAAACTCCAGCCTGGCAAGGAACCAGGGCTAGACAGATTTACCCCAAAATGTTATAAAGCCTTTGCCTCCACACTGGCCCCCATCCTCATGCAAATATTCAACTCATACGGGGACATAGGAATGCTTGCAGATACTGTGTGTGACGCAGTTAGTAAGGGAATCCCTGAACCAGGGAAGGACCCGACCACCTGTGCCTCCTATCGCCCAATTACTCTCCTCAATGTTAATGATAAACTCTTCACAAGCATACTCACTGGCAGTCTTCTGTACATGCAAGGACTAATAGACCCCGACCAAACAAGGTGCATCCTTGAATGAAATTGCTGCAACAACACAAAACGTTATTGCACTTAATCAATAAAACATCTCAAGCCAACCGCCCCACACTTTTGATTTCAATTGATGCTGAAAAAGTGTTTGATAGAGTACATTGGCCTTTCCTATACTCTACCCTATATAAATTGGGAATGGGCCCCCGCTTTAAGAAATGGATATGGTGTAACTACACCAGACCTAACACCTGAGTGAGAGATAATGGAACCCTATCTAAGGCATTTGCTATCAATAGAGGCACACAGCAAGGCTGTTCCTTGTCGCCGCTACCATTTGCCTTTTACATGGAACCCCTAGCAGAGAGGGCGAGAGCTGAACCAAATATCTCAGGTATTATACTAGGATGCCACAAACACAAAATAGCTCTTTATGCTGACGACGTCATGATAACCCTCTCTAACCAGCACACATCTGTCCCTGCTCTCCTCAGGGAGTTGGAGGCATTTGGTAGGGTCTCGGGCTTCAAGATTAACAACCAAAATAAATCACCTCCTAAACCTCAACATCCCACAGCAAGACAAAATACTTATAGAGAGACAGTATCCATTCTCCTCAGGCACCAACCATGTGCAATACCTGGGGCTGAAAATATTCTCCTCTACAGACAGGACCTGTAACTATGCAGACTTAGTTGCCTGATGAACCGGGGTCCTTTCTTGGCTGTGACGGCCATCAAGATGACCCTCCTACACAAAATACTTTACATTATGCAGATGTTACCATTGAAACCACCCCTTTACTTTCTATACAAACTGCAGCAGCACTTAGACACCTTTATCTGGGGCAGCAAGAAACATTGTATGGCTAAGAAAAGAGCCCACGCTCTGATGGCAGAGGGAGGCCAAGGTGTACCTCACTTTGTGCACTCCTATACTGCAGCAGCGTTAAGATACATGGTTGAATAGAACAGACTGCAGACTGAAAAACATTGGTGCTTTATGGACCAAACTATATCCGGGTTCCATATCTGGAAAATCCCAAAGCTAAAAACATTGACCTGTTGCAGTGTACATCTCCCCAGTAACAAGAGTGAAAATGGAGGTTTGGAATAACACAGTGACTCACAAAGTACTCCTCCCACCTACCCCCCGGCCACACCTATAATAGGCATCCCAGAATTTCCACGGCACTTACAGAACAGGAGTACCTCGCACGGCAATTAGCCAATTGCAAAAGTTAAGGAGATCTCTTTGATCACAACGACCTTATGCTCCTTGGGCGGCTACAAACCGATTATGGCCTCCCTGACCGGGAACACTGGCGATACATCTCTCGCAAACATTGGGTTCGCAACCGCACATTAGGCCACATGTCCGCAGACAACTTACGCCATTCGAGAAATGGCTCATCACAAGGGCAGACGACAAAAGATGTCTGTCAGATAGTTATGGCTTTCTCTTGAAAACCCCCTGGCAGATAAATCAGTCACACAAAAGAGATGGGAAGCACACATGGAGCGCACATTCTTGCCTAAGGGATGGTCAGATAAACCACACAGAACTCGCACCTCCGACCACAGTGCATCCAGAAAAGAAGCCATGATTGAAATCACACATTATTGGTATTATACCCCAACTAGAATGATGCAATAAAAACCAAGCACCTCAAATAAATGCTGGCACCACTGCGGAGGAATGGGTACACTGACCCACCTGTTAAGGCGATGCCCCAAGCTGAAAAAATACGGGGATGACATACTAAAAGACATTGATGAAATGTTCTATACTGAGATCCCAAGCATCCCCAGGTATGTTCTTTTGGGACTTCGTAATGCATAAACCTATCCCCTGAACACTCGTAAAGGGAAAGCCATAATGCTATCTCTAAGTGTGGCCAAGCAGGTCATCACAACCAACTGCGGGAAAGTTAAGATGCCAGAGCACTGCGACTGGTTGCATTAACTATGGGACCTGATGGGTATGGAGAAACTGACAGCATCCCTGGAATATCCCTGGGGCCCTGCATGCGCTTCTTTGCAAAGGAATTCAAACTGACCTGTTCCGAGTATCTACATGTGCTATAACTCACTATTACAGAATCCACATTAGTGCCAGAGAGGACGACTTCAGTCGCCACAGACTTTATTGACAGACCATCCCTATGAGTGCACTGCGCCTCGTGGACTAGTTAGCGCCAGAAACTGTTCCTGAGAGGGAGTTCCCTCCAGTTAATCCCCTCCCTCTCACCTGCTGCCCATCCTCAGTTCATACTCCTCTACACCTACCCTCCTCCTCTTCCCTCCAGTCCCCTCATATCCTGCCGAGTTATCAGCTCACTAACCAGCGGATGTAGGTGAGTGTACGTGTTACCGTTCTCAAACCTAAATAAAGAGATTTCATCTATAAAATGATATCCCTACCTTGCTTCCTACATACGCTAGATAATACCCTTTGAGGTATCCAAAAGGTACTTCAGAGAAATAGAGGCGGAAATTCGAACACTGCTATGGAATGGTGGACCAGCAAGGATTGCCCTGACAATGCTGAACGGGAGCTGGTTGGATGGAGGAATAGACCTGCCAGAAATACTATTAGGTGGCCCAACTGATGAATGTCAGTGACTGGGCCTTTATGACACAGTCTGAACAGGCATTGTGAATGGACAGGTATACGATGGGTGACAGAGGATACCCAGTGGTGCTATACGGAGGTAAATCCCTAGTAGAGATGCCCCCACACACCAGTACAGTGATAAAAGAGGTGACAAAATATTTAAGATAAGGGAGCAGACTCACATGAGTGACCCATAGTGGGATACAGCGACATGCAGCCCTGAGAAGGTTGCAAGGGTTCACCAAATTGGATCTAATAGGTAACTCCATGGTTGGAGACCGGTGGGAAGGGGTGATGTACTTCCTCTCTCTAAGTTGGTGACAGAACAAGACTGGTCGGATTTAGAAACCTACCAATACCTGCAGTTCAGACATGCCCTACGAGCAATTATACCAAAGGGAGCTGAGCTGGAGAAGTCTTCCCCCTAAGAGGGTAGATTGTTAGGGGACCCTATGCCCAACAAAGCCACGTCCCTGACGTATAAAAAGATCCTAAGTCACTCACCTAACATCCTTCTACAATTAAGGGTGCAATGGGAGAAGGAAATAGAGGAGCTTGATAATGGAGTGCAAGAGGCACTTGGGGCCCCAGGGAGGTCGCAATAAAATTGGGGGTTCCGATTAGTTCGACTTCAGATACTGCACCTCTCCCAATATTGAAGAATTACCCTAGTAAAAATGGGAAGAAATATATCTAACCTGTGTCTGCTGGGGTGTGGCAAGAAGGAACATTCCTTCATATCCCATGAGCCTTCCCAGCGATGCAGACATTCTGGGCAAAACGTAATGAGTGCATGACGCAAGCAGTGGGAACAGGCTTGAATGAAACAGCAAAATGCTATGTATTCAATATATGGGGAGATGAGGAGGCTCCAAAGTACCAGAAAATCTGTACAATATTAGATCTGGTGTGGCTAAGAGAAATATTGCCAACGCTTGGGGTGCAGGGATTCCTCTGGACGTTGAGATTTGGAAAGGAAATATAGATTAGTGCATTCTTGCTGCAAAAATGGTTTACAAAAGTAGGGGTCGTCCCAAGAAATGAGAGAAAATCTGGAACAGATGGGGCACACTCTGTGATACTACAGCGGAAGGCAACAAATTACCAGATGTCACTGAAGCCCATGTCCGCTCGCTGAAACAGACTAACAAGGGGGAAGGACACAACTGGGATGATGGGGCTAGTGGGGCAGATGTGTCCAGGTACTGAAAATGCATTTATTGTGCCAGACAGTGAATAGTTGTATTTAATGTTGCTTTGTCTTTAATAAAAATATATTTTTTTAAATGTCATTGATCACGCAGGTTCTCATGACTGAACTAATTGCTGCATGAAGTTGATACTTTGACCAAGATTCATAAAGGGACTGTCTGGTGAATGATGTCACAATGAAGAATGGTGAAATAATGAAATGGTGTTGATGTGAGATTGCGTTACAGGACAAGCATATTACTTTCTTTGGCTGGCCGCTTTAATACGGCAGAAGAAGCCAAAATAGGGGGTTCCTCTGTGGCCTCTTATTTAGAAGATACGGCAGAAGGCAGACATGGCTCCCACAAAGGCTGGTGCTTAAGGCAAATGCTTAGTTCTAATGACTGTTTAGTTAAAAATGTGGGAAGTTTGTTCCTTGTCAAAGCACAAATATCTCTCTAACGAGTTTTTTGGCCTCACAGTTTAACTAATGCTTGGAGAGGTCGTGGCATCTGTATTGCCCTTTAGCAGTCAGACTCTGGCTCTTACCTTAACTCCTGTGGTGATTGACCAAAATATTAAAGATAAAATATTGTGTGGCCAAAACTTTGTAGTAAGAATACAGAGGACAAGAATATTGTGAAGGTAAGTTTCTATGGGTAAGCAAAGTTTTACTATGCTGAGCTCAATATATATGAACCTTGATGTTATGTTATGTTAACAGAGTTTATAACGCGCACAGCTACTCAGAAGAGTGTCCCGCGCGATGATAAATTATGCCTTCAAGATCTGTAGATGTAGAGTTAAGAAGAGCAAATCTGTACTTACCTATTTACACTTACCTTCTTGATGCTCTTGTCTTGATATTTTTTGCCACAATATTTTGGCCACACAATTTTTTTGTCCTCAAAATTCTATCAGACAACTGAACCTGAAGACGTCGAATCCTATTTGTTTCCTCCAAAGAGGAAGAGGTTTAAGATCATGTGTCAGTAGAATGCAGAATAGAGGAGCATTCTCTCTAGTTGAGCATTCTAGTTTATGTACCTCTTATCATGTGAGCAGAAGGAGTTAGCCTTGTTCCACAAAAAAGGAAGGATATTAAGATCGTTGAGTGCTCATACTGTTAAACTGTTTTAAATCGAACTATCTTCCACTTCTATTGACTGTTCTTTCCCACATTCACTTCATTTTTGTCACAAAATGCAAGCCACTATCAAATTATGAGGTGCCAATTTAAAAAAGTGGCTGGCTATGGGCCACAAATCTCTCCATCCATTACAGTCTTTAAGCTCTGTGACAAGACATAAACTGGGTGGAGTTCAATTATTTTATAGTGCATTGTAATTTCAAAATGGGAACGTTTATTTTTCTATGAGATTCTCAAATAGGGAGTTGGTGGCATGGTTAGATCTTCATGGTGCCTGACCCACACTACCCATCTCCAGTTCCAAAGGATAGGGATAACATATCCATTCAATTATTTTTCCTTAGGTCTGTCATTCGCTCTCTGGTGTTTTACAGAACTCCAATAGCCATTTACCTCAGGACTTAGATCTGACCATGTTTAGCCAATTATTTACCTAGATGGTAGTCTCTTCATGGCTCACAACCAGATGGTGCTACAGCAACATGTTCAAATGGCAGAGGCTAGACTTTGTGTTCAACTTTTAAAACTCTCAAAAAAGAGTTTCTAGATTTCAGAAAACTTGCAGATTTCTCAGTGCTCTAGAGTCCAATTGCTAAAGCTTGGAGTGACACGCGGCAGTAATATTTTTTTCTCTTCGACCATTAGCAAGACCTGTGGGTCAATTGGCCCCTTCAATTCAAATAGTTCTTCTAGGTGGACTTCTTTACATGCACCTTTAAAGACTTTAGATTCATCTCTTTAGGAAGTCTGATGACACCACCTCATTGAACGTCAGGTGAACCCAGAACTTCAGTAGTGGCTCTATTATCTAGATGCCCGAGACAGAGGGTCATTTTTTGCTTCTTTTCGAAGAGTCAGATGCCAGCTTTGCAAGGTTGTGGAGAGTGGGTGGCATGTGACTAGTTCGCATCTGAAGAAACATGGTGCAAGAAGGAACCATAACTGCACATAAACCTTTTGTTGCTGCTTGCAGACTCTTTTGCCATTGCTGGCTTTGCAAAGACCAAAGTTCTCTGCTCAGGACTCCTTAGCATGAAAACCTGGTTAGGGATCAGTTGATCACTCATTTAGGACCAGTCACACAATTATGCAAAACGTTTTTGGAAATGATGCTTTAGCTACAATATCACAGTACACAGAGAATATATTCCAGGCATTTAGGACACAGGAGAAGACTGGCAGTCTACAGCAGATACGCCAAGATTAGAGCAATAGGCAGCAGCGTCCTTCCATATTCATAAAGATTCTGCCCTGCGATCGCCTTTCAGTTAAACCAATGTACATCCCAGCTCAGATCTCAGCTTTCCATTTGTGATAATCACAAAAGTATTGGCTTAAGTGAGATGACAGGAAGTGAATTTGGTTATAATCACAACCTCTTTGCAGTTTTAGGTGTGTTCCTGACATTCTAGATCTCTCATTAGATTGTTTGGTCCTTCTCTCATGTCCTCCTCTGCTAGCAGCTCTTCAGGGAGAGTGCCATTACTCAGTAAACTCATAGATTACCACTGACACTGTGGTGAATATTGCATCAGACTTCTCAGAGGAAGCTGCAGGCCTCATCAGGAGTTCATGGTTTCCAGGAACTTCCAAGGAATAAAAATCTGCTGTGTTAGCCTGATTTTGATGCTGGTTGGTCAAACACATTATCCAGTTTAGGGTGATGTGAACTTCCTGTCACTTTCTAACATCCATCGCAAGTCAAACCAAATCCTAAGTGTGCTCACTGGTTATTGATCTGCCACTTTGGCAGAAGGTTATAGGTTAGGGGTAGTCCTATTGGGAATCATAGCCTGCTGTATAATTTATGTTGAGGGGAAATTAAATCCAAATTTCGAACTAAGAGAGATCCCTCTGAGATGTAGCTCATGTTTCATACATTTTTAGGCCTGGCCTAGAGACAATTTTAGCTGTCTTGCCAGTCTCATGTTTTCAAATAATTCCTAATAAAAAGACACACATTTAGGGGATTTTAGGCAGCACTCATCATATATTGGTCTGTTCCAGTGTCATTTGTGCTTTGCTCACTCTCACCAAAGCCTAAAGCATGGAGCAATAGGTCAGCCTACTTCAGTCATTGGCCCTCTTCATTGTGAGTGTTGGCATTTTGCTCTTTCACGTGTTCCCCTTGTGCAAATCCAATTAGAAAGAGGTCCACCTCAGTGCCATGGCTGGTAGGACAAACTATGCTCTATTTAATGTATTTATTTTTGCAATCTGTAAAGTTTTATTTGATTATTTTGCAAGCATATGCATGCCACCTGTGATTGAAAGCTTTTTCTACTTGTTATTACGTGTATGCATTTAATGTCCATTGCATATGTTTGTTAAAATAAATAAATAATAACATTGCAGGTTTGCCAAGGCCAGGCCTATTGGCTTTCCTAATGCTTGTTTCCTCTTGGGAAGACAATGGGAACTTACCATTAAAGTCTCTGTTTGCCAAGTAACAGTACCTAGTGTCTTATCACAAGGTCTCTGCCCTTCGAGCACTGTGTGTCAGTCAGACACTATTGACCTTCCTCAGTTTGTTTCACAATCTCCAGTAGGACAAAAACTATGTCAGTGACCGAAGAATACCTCTACTTCCCGGATCATCTGAAATGATGTATAGGAAGCGTTCTGGAGGTTTACAAGAGGAAAGCTGCATATCTGAGAATGTCTTTCTTTTTATAGATGTTTAATTCTTTCAGAAAGCATCTTACGCTTTAACTTGTTAGTACTAATTGGTTATGAATCAACCAGTGATGGAGGCTGCATCCTTTAGAACCCATTTAGCTTGTTGGATTATGAAATTTCAAACTTTCTGGGTGGGTGATAAACTAGAGGACATTCTCGGATCAGTGGACTTCACTTGTGACCATTCTTTCTGCGCGTTGGGGAAATTAGAAAAAAGTGACGCAACGCAGCACACCTACCAAAGTCGTTCTGCTGACTTGCAGGAAAGGGAGAGAGCAGGACAGCTGCATTCCTATGAAGATATGGTGCTGTTCCTTTCTTCCTCTGCACTGGCACACTTTAGGTTGTCTTGCCCCAATGCACATACTCTTGCTCCATAGTGCGAGTATGTGGGCATGATGTCTAGCATAGGCTTTTTACTTAGAAGGACGTCTACCAGTACAAAATACTATGCTTAGACATAGTTAAAATGTTTTCTAACTTTATGTGTGTGCTACACATTACAGCACACATGTAAACTTGGAAACATTTTGACAAAAGAAAACTTTTTCTCACACCTCGAGGCAAAGCACTTTCTACCATTTTTAGTAGGGATTTCCGCCAAAATCAATGGTTGGTTGAACAGGCACGTCAATGTACCACTCATGGAATCCCCCCTTGATGCAATGTAGAGCAAAATCAAGATTTGTCTATGGAAAGTAAATCTCAAGACAATACTTTGTGCAGGGTTTGCCTCCTTTTGTTTTGCAAACCTAGCACAAAGTATTAGTAAATGTCTCCCTATTTTTAAAATCGGTTTCTCTTGCTTCTGTTACAGCTGTCAATATTCTTTAAGCAGAGTAGAGTCATTCAAACTTGAGCTAAAATATGAGTTTTCATAAGTGGTCACGAGGGGCCCGATTCACAGAACTAACTTAAGACAAAATCCTAAACTTACTACCATTTTGGTATTCACAGAAGGCGCTTACTCATTTTGGTATTCACAGAAGGCACTTACTCATCAATGAGTAAGTGCCTTCTGAGGCACTTACTCATTTTGGTATTCACAGAAGGCACTTACTTATCAATGAGTAAGTGCCTTCTGTGAATACCAAAATGAGTAAGTGCCTTCTGTGAATACCAAAATAGTAGTAAGTTTAGGATTTTGTCTTAAGTTAGTTCTGTGAATCGGGCCCACAGTTACTATTTAGAAAGTGCTTTCCTTGTACAGCTGTTGCCAATTTTAATTGTAAATGAACTATGCTAACAGACCCAATTCAGATGAGAGACCCCCATTTTTAAAGCAAAAGAAATTGCTTTACTTTCGCTGTCTTGTGCATAATATTGCCTCTGTTTCAACGTTAGCTAATGGGGAAAATAAGATCCCCTGATTTTTTTCACTATCTCCCTCTTTCCTATCTTGAAATTTTCGCATCTATGGTGGTTGTGCGAAGGAAATTGAATTGCACTAAAGACACAGGTGAGTACAGTCTTGTTTCGGCATTATAGTTTATATGCACAATGTTTTACTCATTTAAACTGCTCCAGTCTCAACGTCTTTCTCTGCCTGCAATGTCTGAGAAGGTCCTAAAAATAATATTCAAGAGATCTTCATCTCTCTCTATTGGCCTAGTCCAGTTTATGGTAGTATATCTTCACCTCCAAGAACATTAATCAACATTCACTTCAATCAATGGGGACAGATGTTCATAGCAGACTGTAATCTAGACACTGGGGACTGATTAATGCCTAAGTTTGGTCTTCAATGGATGACATTTTCTCAGGGCTTCTGGGAAGTGCACTTTTTTTCTGTTCAAATCTTACTGCTGATTTAGTACTTTTACCTTGTTTTCAATCTTAGGCTCTATTGGTGAGCCAGGAGCGGTTTTAATCCTCTAAGGATTTTATTACTCAACAACTGGACTTGGTCAACATGTAAATCAAATAACAAATAACATTTCAGAGTTAAATGTAAAGCACATTAGGCTTCAAAATAAAGACTGGCAAGTATTAAAATGGAGGCCATGATGGTTTATTAAAGGCTTAAATAGTTACAGAAAACAAATAAATGGCAAAGAGTCAGTCAATTTGACGTTTATCATATAAAAACATGAAGCTGAGAATAAAATGCAAATCATGAAATAGCAGAACAGAGTATAATGCAGCTCGGGTAAATAAAAAGTCAATCAGAGATCAGACTAAAAGAGTGTCACCTTCTAAAGATACGGGGAAAGCGAACCCCAATGCCCACTGGGTGAAGCTGATTTTATAAGGTAAAATACAATAATGTCCTTTATTTGATGTAAATGTGCAAAGGCCCAGAAATCCCACCCAATGAGGTTAAAGAAAGAATAGTACAGTTTAAAACCATGTTTGTCAGCACTGTCCAGTCGGTTCACATGATGCAGTTCTCATCCATGGTGCTCCTGTGATACCGTACAGTTAGTACACATGTTGTTGCACTCAAGGTAAGTTCTAAAGAGAATCACACTTTTGTCCCAATAGGTGAGACCTTGGGAAGACATTCACTATGCTAACACAGAATGAAAACGGAGCTTGAGAACGACGCATCATATTGTGCATGAGAGAATGACATTGTGTTTCAAACATTATTTACAAATTAATATTTGTGTGCTGAGTGTATGGTGGGGAAAGGACAGGAAGTTGATTACGTGCATAGGAAGATGGCGACAGCAGCAACAGACATTTTGAAATAAAGTCTTGCATTATTGATTCTAAATAAAAACAGTTTCACAAGAGCATAAATTGAATTCATTAGGTTAATCATAATTCATTACGTTTTAATACAATAATGCATTTTCATTAAAAACCACTTTACCACTGCTATTTTATTAAAGGCATTGCAGCTCCGCTGTCTTATACCCATAGCTGGGACTGAATGGCAAGTAATGCAGACTTCTTTTGACATGCCCAACACTTTGCTATTTAGAGGCCTAAAGGGCCCTCACCAAAATGGAAGATCTTCACTAAGGGCCCGATTCTGATGCGGGTTGGAAAAGCTTCCCGACCGAGGGCCTGATTCTGATGCGGTTAGGAAGGCCTCCTAACGGCATTTGCTCCTTCCAAATCGGATCGGGAACGTGTCTTCCCGACCGAGGGCCCAATTCTGATGCGGTTAGGAACAAATGTTCCCATTGAAGTCAATGGGAGTTCAACCAAATCGTATCTGGAAGCATCCGGATGCATCCTACTCCGCCGGTCGGACTTTCCCGATCCGAGTGGGTTGGACACCATTTCCCAACCGATTCGGTCGGGAAGCTTTTCCAACCCGCATCAGAATCGGCCCCTTAGTGTGATTCCAGTGTTTACAGCGGTATTCATTTACTATTAAAATATAGTATTTATTTAGTATGCATGAAGACTATGGGGCCGATTCTGATGCGGGTTGGAAAAGCTTCCCAACCGAGGGCCTGATTCTGATGCGGTTAGGAACAAATGTTCCCATTGAAGTCAATGGGAGTTCAACCAAATCGTATCTGGAAGCATCCGGATGCATCCTACTCCGCCGGTCGGACTTTCCCGATCCGAGTGGGTCGGACACCATTTCCCAACCGATTCGGTCGGGAAGCTTTTCCAACCGGCATCAGAATCGGCCCCTATGTAGTATGCCCACAAGCCGAAATATGCAAATGAGGGAATACTAGTTCTACTCAACTACCCTTCAAATACATGATGAACACTTCAATTGATTACTAAAAGAAGACTAGTAGTATTCTAGAAGAATAGTATTTGAAGCTTAGTAGTATTCTGTTAGGGTTTATTTGCAGCTCTTGTGCTATTTCAAGAGCAAAATGAAGGCTAGTCTCATTGATTGTGACCACTGTTTGAAGACTAGTGGTATTCTTTGTGAGCAATATCTGAATACTAACGGCAATGATTGTGAAGACTCAAGTAAGACTAGCAGAATTTAAAGTGAATGTTAATTGAACACTATTGTGCTATTTCAAGAGCAAAATTAAGGCTAGTCTCATTTATTGTGACCGCTAATTGAAGATTAGTGGTATCTTTGTGAGCAATATCTGAAGACTAATGGCAATGACTGTCAAGAGTTAAGTAAGACTAGCAGAATTCAAATTGAATGTTAATTGAACACAAGTCGCATTAATTCTGATTAATTTATAGCAATTTTATTCATTTGGTTGCTTGCACAAGGCTTCTTTTCATGATGGCTTTTGGACTAAATTTTATGTGTTACATATCTTGGGAGTCAATGATTCTAATACGCCTGTTACAAACTCATTAGTCATGCATTTAGTAAGCATTTTATAATTGTGGTATGTGAGAAGACTGGAGCAAGAGATCGTAGGAGAAGCACAAAGCAAAGGAGCCAACCCAGACATACACAGGATTGTACCAAGAGACTCCTCCTCCTGCAAGTAGAGAGCCAGTTGAATTGTCGAGAACCTGACTGAATTCCCACTTGGTCCATGACAAGACAGGATCACCACCGTTTGTTTTCAGGTTACCCAAAATGAGCAATTCAATTAGTTGTCAGATAAAAAAGTAATTGTTCTAATTCCTCCTGTGTTGATTGTCCACCAGACTCCATTAATGTTAGAACTTATAAAAACAATTCACTAAACACGTTTGTACAAGGCGTTTATGGCAATGACTTGTAATTTTTTTTTAAAGGAAGTGCAGTTGATCACAAAAGTGTGTGAATGACATTTCAATGATATTTGCCACTCAGCCTTTTATCCTGAGGTTGATAAAATGAGTACCATTGAGTTGGGTAACAATAAACATCTATTAATCAGCAACAAGATACCTTTTCGCTGAACGTGTGCATTACAAATGTACATGTTATGTTAGGGTAAACACCAGTTAAAACTTAAAAATAACTGAACCATTGGTGCCAGATAATCTGCGATTGGCCCATTCAAAGTGGAAGGGTGGACCCTGATTGGCTGGCCACAAAAATGAGAATGTTGGGTCAGCCATCTCAATCCTCTAGTCCTGAAGGGGGAAAAAAACATGAAAGGCCACATAGGGGTCAGGATAGGCATGCCTTTGCCTTTGGGACACCCCACTGTAATTCAAAACAGGTAAAAACAGAAAATAAGAAGATTGGGTCGCAGGTACCCCGGTATCAGTGCCTGGTACTAGGGTACCCAGCGCAGTAGCCACTGTGGTACCAATAAAACATTAAAAAATAAAATACAAAACCTTAGGCCAATCACCACTTTGCACATGCGAAAGACAGGCACCATCATATCATAGAAGCCAACAACAGGACAGGAATTCCTACCATTATACCCAACCCAGCATTTTACCAGAGGTAGCCAACATATCATGCGTGCTCACATATGGCCTAGAATGACCCTTTTTGTGACTGGGCCAAAGTTTTCCAAAGGTTGGGTATCATGCAATGGTTGCCTAGTTGCCAAGGAAAACCATTATGTGAGGGTCAGCATATCGCCAGTGTTGGCAATGGGAGCAACACTACTCCCTCAGGCACTCACAGAGCCTTAAATGTTTTTCTAGATTACCTTTTACTGCTGTCACGTTGCCAAATGGTGCTCCAGGCTGCCTTGCTTTTCCCCTCACGTAGACAGCAGCAGTTCCCCAATTAGTACTCCTGGGAGAAGTGGACGTGAGTCCTTTGGGTAGACTGCAGGAGACAACTGGGAGAGAATGACACGGCCTGGGGGAGGGTTTGAAACAGGAGAGCATGAGAGCAGCAAGCAGGAGTGGGAGTGCATGGATAACTGGACACTGCAGTGGTGAGAGACCTTGTTATGTGAAAACTGTAGGTGTGAATGAAAGCATGAGTGACTCCACACCCGTGTAAACATTTACAATCTTTCTGATAGGACCATCAGGAAGAATGAAGTAAATGAGAATGCTAGCAGCTGAGGGACAGTATGAGTTAGCATACACAAATCTTTTATTGGTTCATCTATTTAAACTCAATAATATTTGGTGTTAGAACTTTCTATGTAGAAGCCTCTACTCCAGTGGTGGCTGCTTTCAATAGAAAGTGGTAGGGCAGCGGATATTTAAAAAAAAGAAAAAAGGACTTACCTGCCGCTGTCTAGCTTCTTCCATGAGCGCAGTCCAGCTCCCAGACTGCACACCCAATGCCGAAGCTGCTCTCATGCTATTACCCAGCATGACAGCATCACCAGGATTGGCCTGAGCGGACTGGTTTAACGCTCACTAAGGCATATGAGTCTGTGGCTTTTCTCTACCTGGAAATACAACACAGCTGGGTTAGAGAAATGTAAGTGTGCATGTTGGTTTGGCCATCCTAGGTTGGCCGGCCAAACCAACAAGCGAACTAACAGTGCCCACCACTCCTCCTCCCTCCCTAGAGGATGGCCCTGCCATAGACTCGGGCCACTTGGCCTAGCCAAGGAAAAATAAAATGATAAATTGTTTTATTATCATTTTATTGTACATCTGCTGGCTTTTAGCAGTGGGGGGGGGGGGCGACGCTCCTTTGCCACTACGGAGGAGCCGTCGCTGCTCTACTCTCTACCCTCCCAACCCCACCACCTTCAAACCTTACCAGGAGAAAAGACAGAGGTGAAGACTAGGTTGTGTTTGAGAGATAGAGGAAGCTGGGAAGACTGGGAGTCTGGGTGTTTCTGTCAGGTTTCTTTGGCCTTGAATATTTATGTAGGTGTGCCTCTATATATGATCTAACCTTAGGGTAAGAGCAAAAAAGATCTGGTGGCATAGGATGTAATTGGAGGAGGGATAGAAAATGGGAGAGAGAAGAACTATGAAAACAGTGGTCTAGATGGATGTTTCTTTGGGCATGCAGAGCAGGTGGTTACGAGCAATTTCTGAATTGAGCTATTTAGTACTGTGACTATGAGTGACACTTTGCCGCGAGCAAAATCAAGCAATGAAGATAAGGGAAACATATAAATATCAGAAATGACACCCTTTTGAGCAACGAGAAACTCATAGCTTATAAGTTTTCAGATTAACATTTCCATAGTATCATTGTACATACAAGTGACATTCTACAAGCAAATGTATGACACGTGGAGCTTTTCCCTTCAGCTAACTAAAAGTTCCCAGTGGACTGACCTGTGCCACTGTCTGCCGACCATCCAACAAAATAAAATGAAACTACGACAGAAGGGCTCGTCTAGGTGTAGCCAACCGTTTCTATGCCAGGGTGTTTGCACATTCCTAAAACCCATAGCAAGCGTCCTAGTGCTAATAGGGCAGTAATGCTGCACAATAATGGCGCTAGAAGGATGAATAACTGGATGCGTAATGGACTCCTTATAGCATAAATGACGCCTGGGTGGGGGATGTGATACTTGGGCAGGTGGGTAGGTAGCTGAATAGATGGATGCATGTGAGAAGCGATGAAAAATGTAGGCATGTCTGCGTGTGTGTATGAGTAGATGAATGAATGAACAGAGACATGGGGAGTTGGATCGATAGGTGTGGAGGCGAGTGAATCCACTGAAAAAAACGAATGGATGCATATGTCAGCTCATAATTAAACATTGGGATAGAAGGATAGTTGAAGCAGGTGATCTGTCAATGGAACGGTGGTCGATCAAGGAATGGATGCACGAGTAGAGTCCGTCATAGTTATAGCAATACATGAGTTCTCCTCACAAATTCATCCTTCAATCCGTGCTCCAACCATCCCAGTCAACCAGCCATACATGCATTCATCCATCCACCCCTCTCACATCCATCTACCCCTCTCCATCCATCTCCAACCCAGCATCCATCCATCCCCATTAACATGTACACTAGCCCCCGTGGGTCATTTCTAGGTGATATTCAATCAGAGCAGGTAAATATTTCATTTCTGTGTGATCCTGCAGGTAGCCGCCGAAAATTTTCACGGTCCCTGTGATCAACATGCTCCTAGTGCACGCAACCAATTTTGTCAGCCACAGTAAGAGAGATTGGAATGACAACAGCTCTTCCAGGTGAGTAAACCCCACTTTCTTATGAACAATAGATGATGATGATGAAGAGGAAGTACACAGAAGATGCTTAAAAAGGTGTTTTCCTCAACCTGTAAAGGTCTACTAGGCATATCACCACACCCCGTCATACATTGCTGCTGACAGTGGTTTTGCTTTATAGATGAGAATCATTTCCCTGATATGGCAGCATCCGAATTTGTGAGAAAACCTAAACACACCCTCTCACACTCTTCATTTTAAGCAGGGCATTCTGTATATGTTGGACCCATGAACCATTACTAGAGAAGAGAATGCCCAGGTAACAAAAGGAATTGACTTTTGTGAGTGGTGTACTTTCAATAAAAAAGGTCCTGACCTTCTGAGTAGTTTTTCCACAAGACATTATAAGTATCTAGGATGTATTAATCTTTAATTTCCTGGTTTCCATAAATCAAGCGAAGGTGTCCATTAATCTCTGTAGTCCGATGGCTGTTCTAGACAGCAGAACTGCATCGTCAGCAAACAAAAGAACAGGGACTGGGAAGCCAACAGCAATTGGTGCATTGGCCTGCAAGAGCATCATCAACACCATTTATAAATAGTGAAAATAAAATGGGGCAAGCACACACCCCTGTCTAAAGCAACATCTAATTCTCAAAACATGGTGAACATTCCTCATTGGGGCCATATCGTACCTTGGCTGAAAGATTCTTATTCAGCCGGGAAAGAAGACAATGATTTTGGGGGGGCCATGTGGGCGCAAGTTATAACACAAGATAGAATGGTCCACCAGTTCGAAAGCACTACTGAGGTTAGCAAAACACAAGTA
Source organism: Calotriton arnoldi (assembly GCA_963921515.1). Taxonomy (NCBI): domain Eukaryota; kingdom Metazoa; phylum Chordata; class Amphibia; order Caudata; family Salamandridae; genus Calotriton; species Calotriton arnoldi. Next base: position 174,303 of record CAWUFW010011771.1, on the reverse strand, counting down.
AAGGGATCCTGGCTTAGCCTTAGTGTGCTTCCCAATGAGAAGTTTGAGATTTACACATTTGTTCCACTGTCCCCATTCCTTCCCTAAATCCATACTGGACATCTGACAGGGTAGAATTATGGATAGCCCATTCCTCCAATCTCTGCAAGACTACCCTACCCAAGAGTTTCACAGATAAAGCCAGGAGATAAATGGGGCAGTAACACTTCCGGTCAGACCTTTACCCTTCTTGAAAATGGGGCTGTAATAGAATTAGCCCACGTAGAGGGTACTAAGCCCATTGCCACTGCATTAAAGACGCAAGTTAGAATTGGTCCCCATAGCTCACTCATGTCTTTAAAAGCATCAACCAGAATCCCATTGGGTCCGGTGCTTTACCTCTGGTGAATCCTTTCAAGGCTTCAACAACCTCATCCAGGGTAAAGTCAAAGGGCCTACTACTCAGGGGAATAATACTTGTTTCTGCCTCCTCTAAGGCTGGATGAATATACGTCGACTTATTAAGTGATCAAACCAGGCTTGAAGAGGGATGTGAGATGTTAAATCAGGAATAGAGTCATTTTTAAAAAACGGGGCAATTACAGGATTCCAAAAAAGTATACCGTCATTAGTATCGACTGCCTGAACCAGGTTCAACCAAGCCTTTTCCCTAAACTCTTTTTCCCTGAAAGCTACCACCTTATTATATTGCTTTCCTAGGGACTTGATGACAGAATAGTTCCTTGGGACACAATGGAGAGCAACCCTCAACTTCTTAGAAGCGTGTGTACACAAGTGATTGAACCAGCCACGTCTCTTGGTGGCCCCTGACCTTGCAGGGCGCATCAAAGGGTGCTGGGAGCTTTGGCAATTAGCTCAAAGGCATTGACCAAACCAACATTATCCACATCAGGGTCTAAGCAAAGATCGAACTCATTTGCATTCATAGCCAACACCCTCCGCAGTACTATCAACTGGAGACAGTGTAACACGAACGCCATTCAGCCTACCTGGAACAATATTTGCTACACATTTAGAAACTGTGGGGCAAGTGGCATAGAGGAACATAGATAACACAATTGGGTTATGATCACTTACTGCAGTTTGTTTTACCCCAAAATTGGGAACTAGATGGCTAGCAGTGTGCACTTCTACTAACAAACATTTTGGTCTGTTGATTGCATGAGGCATTATAGTCTTTCAAAAACAGCAGATCGTATTTGTTATGAGTATCACTTCCCATCAAGTCCTTCATGCCAGGGCACAGTTACACACTCCTTGCCAGTAGCATGTCTGTGCCATGTTATTATGAATAATGAATGTATCTTGGTGACACCACTTTTATGTGCATCATTATTATTTGATCATTTATTGTAACCATGGTGGCAGTGGTAGGCATCACCTTATGTGTATTACTGTACAGCTGTGCTTGTTCATTTATGGTAACCCTGGTGGCTGTAGTGGGCACCACTTTATGTGTATTACTGTACATCTGTGCTTTTAACCCTGGTGGCCGTGGTAGGTATTCAGCAGAACCTCTACACGAACTGCATGATGACATGCTAATCGCTACATGGTTTAGAAGAGTGTTAGCACATGGACTCGTGCAAACTGCCAGAATTACCTCACGTGCAAATTACCAAAATTAGCAGCATGCTTGAGTTCACACCACCGTGGCAAGACACGTCCCTTCACTCACGACTGCAGTAATTTTCACCGCGTTGTGAAGGAACTCATTGCATTAGCCTCGTTAGATCTTCAGCAGCACTTATCCTAGCTCCTGTCGGCACCCTCCTTGCTCCTGGACTCACGGCAACATTCTTCCATGTCTCCCAATAAATACTATTTCCACAGGGTAGCAGCTCGGTGAGTTAAACAGCCTCCGCCCACATATAGTGATCATCAGGTCACGAATCTAAATCAAACTTTCATCCTTAGGGTTCGACAAATTGAATATGGTTAAATTGGGTAACACAGTGATCTCCAGTAATTCCGATTAGTAGAAGTGAGGCATGAAGCGCTTTATGAAAACCGTGTTATATTTTTTCAAAACATAGGCAGGGCAGGCACTCGCACATCTTTCTAAAACCACTTAGCTCCATTTATAGATTTACATTTAATTTATACGTCGTGCCAGCGACAAACCCCCGTCACAGTAGCTACCTCCCAGGAGTACTGGTGCCACGCAGGCTATGTGAGCATCCCTGAATATTTCACCCGCTTCTTGTCCGCCGTGTGCAACACAAATAAACTTTCCCATCCCGGCTGTTGGGGTACTCACGTGGAAATTGCCCATTTCTGCTCGGCTTCTGTGCGCGCGGTGTTTGCAGAGCTCTCCCGAAGAACAAAGCAGGAAATTTAGCTGTCACGTTTTATAAGATAATCTGGTTTAATAAGTAACCGTTTCCATTATCTGCCTGCATCCGTTTATGGACATGCAATATAAACTCAGAGTTTACTTTACCAGGGAGCCTGACTGCATTCACCGGGGCCCCTGCCTTGCCTAGATTCGAACAAGTCAGCAGCATTCAGCATCCCCAGAGCGGTGGGCACTACATGGGTAAGCAGGTTTGTAAAATAAATTACCAAGTGTGATGAACCACTCTGTAGCCCTCGGAAGAAAGTCTCCTCATCGCTTGCACTGCGCCGCCCTCTGCAGAGTTCCCACATTACCTGAAAAGGAAGTGCAATCAGACCTCTAAACTCGGACAAGATCGCGCTCAAAGTGCTGACGCTGCTCGTTACCAAGACAAGGTAAAAGGCTAGCCTTATTACATTGTGCAAAAGGATGTTAGTGCAAGCAGCACTTGGGTTATTATTTATTTCCCGGACAGTATACTTTTGAACTAAATGATTGAGTCTGATCGCTTCAACTACAGAGTCCGCGAAAGCAAAGCTGACCCAGCCTGGTCGGCGCGATCGGAACCACCTCCTGGCTAGAAGATGAGATGGATTGTAAACACGTAAACACCGGAGCAGAGCAGCAATTGCACAGTGTAGTAAAATAATACAGAGAGAGGAAATCGACGAGGCTGAAGTTAGCTTCTTATTCGGCCAGCTTCTTATTCGCAGGCTGAAGTTAGCATCTTATTCAGCCAGCATCTTATCAGCCAGCATTTTATTTGCAGGAAACATTTTATATAAAATGCAATCATAAATAATTCAATTAACTCCATTTTATGGGACTCTGCATTGCCATACAGTGAATATGTTGTTTTTGAAATACAACACATACCACTATTACGTCTATTAGGATTTAGTCTGACACTAGCAACCTTTCCACCAAAACATGGGACAACGTTGCCACCATCACCATTTAAGCAATGGAGTACCTGTTTGTAAGTTGTCTGATCTGATCATAATTTGTGGCACCATATGGGTTGCCTTGACCTCAAAGCATCCCCGGGCAGTTATATTCTAATAAGTAATCATACTTTCCCTATAAGAAATTCACATTGGATCACAATCATTTTAAAAACAATCCATCCTCCTACAAGCTCCATAAGGACTTACACTGAGCCAAGCAATGTTACCACCTGTGCCCACTGTGCCACCCTCAAGCCAATGCATTCATATGGAGTTATTGATGAATAATTAACCTACATTTCTCCCATCAAGATCAACTTGGCTCATCAATGTTCATATTGATCCTAACACAGGGAACTCCCATCTACACTACCCATATGTAAATTGCCTTAGCTGAGCAACATTTCTCACAACAGGTGGCACCAAACTGGTTGCCCTCACCTCAATGCATTCCTATATAGTTGCGTGCAAATAAGTATTTGTGGTTCTCTTATAGGAAAAACACATTGGCTCACAAATATCTATTTTGTTTTTCAACCATACCACATCCTGCTACAAGCTCCATAAGGATTTAGCCTGAGCCAAGCAACGGTTCCACTTGGGCCCACTGTGCCACTTTCAAGCCAATGCATTCCTATGGAGTTATAAACAAATAAGTAACCATCCTTTCTCCCACGAAGATCAACTTGGCTCACCCATTTTCATACTGATCCTAATAAAGGAAGTTTCCCTATACACTTCTGATATGTAAATTGCCTGAGCCGAGCAAAATTTCTCACAACAGGTGGCACCAAACAGGCTGCCCTCACCTCAATGTATTCCTATGCAGTTATGTCTGATTAGGCCATTGCAGTTCCTTTATAGGAAAATTACATTGGCTCACAAATATGTATTTTGTTTTTTAAGCATACCGCATAACCCTATAAGACCCATAAGGATTTAGCCTGAGCCAAGCAACCTTTACACAAAATATGGGACCATTGTGCCACCGACCAGCCAAAACATTCCTATGGAGCTATAGGCAAAATCGAAACCATCCGTTCTCCCATGAAGATCAACTTGGCTCACCAATTTTCATCTTCATCCTAGCAAAGGGAGCACCGTTCTACACTACCGGTATGTGATTTGCCTGAGCCGATCAAAATTTGTCACAACAGGTGGCACCAAACTGGTTGCCCTCACCTCAATGCATGCCTATATAGTTACATGCAAATAAGTAATTGTGGTTCTGTTATAGGAAAAACACATTGGCTCACAAACATGTATTTTGTTTTTCAACCATACCACATCCCCCTACAAGCTCCATAAGGATTTAGCCTGAGCCAACCAACGGTTCAACTTGTGCCCACTGTGCCACTATCAAGCCAATGCGTTCCTATGGAGTTATAAACGAATAAGTAACCATCCTTTCTCCCATGAAGATCAACTTGGCTCACCCATTTCCATACTGATACTAATAAAGGTAGTTCCCCTCTACACTTCTGATATGTAAACTGCCTGAGCCGAGCAAAATTTGCCACAACAGGTGGCACCAAACTGGTTACCCTCACCTCAATGCATTCCAATATAGTTACATGCTAATAAGTAATTGTGGTTCTCTTATAGGAAAAACACATTGGCTCACAAACATGTATTTTGTTTTTCACCCAAACCACATCCCTCTACAAGCTCCATAAGGATTTAGCCTGAGCCAAGCAACGGTTCCACTTGTGCCCACTGTGCCACTTTCAAGCCAATGCGTTCCTATGGAGTTATAAACGAATAAGTAACCATCCTTTCTCCCATGAAGATCAACTTGGCTCACCCATTTTCATACTGATCCTAATAAAAAGAGCCTCCCTCTACACTACCTTTATGTAAATTCCCTGAGCCGAGCAAAATTTCTCACAACAGGTGGCACCAAACGGGGTGCCCTCACCTCAATGTATTCCTATATAGTTATATGCAAATAAGTAATTGTGGTTCTCTTATAGAAAAAACACATTGGCGCACAAACATGTATTTTGTTTTTCACCCATACCACATCTCCCTACAAGCTCCATAAGGATTTAGCCTGAGCCAAGCAACGGTTCCACTTGTGCCCACTGTGCCACTTTCAAGCCAATGCGTTCCTATGGAGTTTATTAACGAATAAGTAACCATCCTTTCTCCCATGAAGATCAACTTGGCTCACCCATTTTCATACTGATCCTAATAAAGGAAGTTCTCCTCTACACTTCTGATATGTAAACTACCTGAGCCGAGCAAAATATGCCACAACAGGTGGCACCAAACTGGTTGCCCTCACCTCAATGCATTCCTATATAGTTACATGCAAATAAGTTATTGTGGTTCTCTTATAGCAAAAACACATTGGCTCACAAATATGTATTCTGTTTTTCAAACATACCACATCCCCCTACAAGCTGCATAAGAATTTAGCCTGACCCAAACAACGTTTCCACCTGTGCCCACTGTGCCACTTTCAAGCCAATGAGTTCCTATGGAGTTATAAACGAATAAGTAACCATCCTTTCTCCCATGAAGATCAACTTGGCTCACCCATTTTCATACTGATCCTAATAAAGGAAGTTCACCTCTACACTTCTGATATGTAAACTGCCTGAGCCGAGCAAAATTTGTCACAACAGGTGGCACCAAACTGTTTGCCCTCACCTCAATGCATTCCTATATAGTTACATGCAAATAAGTTATTGTGGTTCTCTTATAGCAAAAACACATTGGCTCACAAATATGTATTTTGTTTTTAAAACATACCGCATCCCTCTACAAGCTGCATAAGAATTTAGCCTGAGCCAAACAACGTTTCCACCTGTGCTCACTGTGCCACTTTCAACCCAATTCGTTCCTATGGAGTTATAAACGAATAAGTAACCATCCTTTCTCCATGAAGATCAACTTGGCTCACCCATTTTCATACTGATCCTAATAAAAAGAGCCCCCCCTCTACACTACCTTTATGTAAATTCCCTGAGCCGAGCAAAATTTCTCACAACAGGTGGCACCAAACGGGGTGCCCTCACCTCAATATATTCCTATGCAGTTATTTCTGAATAGGCAATAGCAGTTCCTTTATAGGAAAATCACATTGGCTCAGAAATATGTATTTTCTTTTCAAGCATACTGTATCACCCTATAAGATCCATAAGGATTTAGCCTGAGCCAAGCAATATTTCCACTAAAACATGGGCCCACTGTGCCACCCACCAGCCAAAACATTCCTTTGGAGATATAGGCGAATAAGAAACCATCCTTTCTCCCATGAAGATCAACTTGGATCACCAATTTTCATCTTCATCCTAGCAAAGGGAGCACCCGTCTACACTACCGGTATGTGATTTGCCTGAGCCAATCAAAATTTGTCACAACAGGTGGCACCAAACTGGTTGCCCTCACCTCAATGCATTCATATATAGTTACATGCAAATAAGTAATTGTGGTTCTCTTATAGGAAAAACACATTGGCTCACAAACATGTATTTTGTTTTTCACCCATACCACATCTCCCTACAAGCTCCATAAGGATTTAGCCTGAGCCAAGCAACGGTTCCACTTGTGCCCACTGTGCCACTTTCAAGCCAATGCGTTCCTATGGAGTTATAAACGAATAAGTAACCATCCTTTCTCCCATGAAGATCAACTTGGCTCACCAATTTTCATACTGATCCTAATAAAGGAAGTTCCCCTCTACACTTCTGATATGTAAACTGCCGGAGCCGAGCAAATTTTGCCACAACAGGTGGCACCAAACTGGTTGCCCTCACCTCAATGCATTCCTATATAGTTACATGCAAATAAGTTATTGTGGTTCTCTTATAGCAAAAACACATTGGCTCACAAATATGTATTTTGTTTTTAAAACATACCACATCCCTCTACAAGCTGCATAAGAATTTAGCCTGAGCCAAGCAACAGTTCCACCTGTGCCCACTGTGCCACTTTCAAGCCAATGCGTTCCTATGGAGTTATAAACGAATAAGTAACCATCCTTTCTCCATGAAGATCAACTTGGCTCACCCATTTTCATACTGATCCTAATAAAAAGAGCCCCCCCTCTACACTACCTTTATGTAAATTCCCTGAGCCGAGCAAAATTTCTCACAACAGGTGGCACCAAATGGGGTGCCCTCACCTCAATGTATTCCTATGCAGTTATTTCTGAATAGGTAATAGCAGGTCCTTTATAGGAAAATCACATTGGCTCACAAATATGTATTTTCCTTTCAAGCATACTGTATCACCCTATAAGATCCATAAGGATTTAGCCTGAGCCAAGCAATATTTCCACTAAAACATGGGCGCACTGTGCCACCCACCAGCCAAAACCTTCCTTTGGAGCTATAGGCGAATAAGAAACCATCCTTTCTCCCATGAAGATCAACTTGGATCACCAATATTTATTCTTCATCCTAGCAAAGGGAGCACCAGTCTACACTACCGGTATGTGATTTGCCTGAGCCAATCAACATTTGTCACAACAGGTGGCACCATACTGGTTGCCCTCACCTCAATGCATTCCTATATAGTTACATGCAAATAAGTAATTGTGGTTCTCTTATAGGAAAAACACATTTGCTCACAAACATGTATTTTGTTTTTCAACCATACCACATCCCCCTACAAGCTCCATAAGGATTTAGCCTGAGCCAAGCAACGGTTCCACTTGTGCCCACTGTGCCACTTTCAAGCCAATGCGTTCCTATGGAGTTATAAACGAATAAGTAACCATCCTTTCTCCCATGAAGATCAACTTGGCTCACCCATTTTCATACTGATCCTACCTAATAAAAGAAGTTCCCCTCTACACTTCTGATATGTAAACTGCCTGAGCTAAGCAAAATTTGTCACAACAGGTGGCACCAAACTGGTTGCCCTCACCTCAATGCATTCCTATATAGTTACATGCAAATAAGGTATTGTGGTTCTCTTATAGGAAAAACACATTGGCTCACAAATATGTATTTTGTTTTTCAAACATACCACATCCCCCTACAAGCTGCATAAGAATTTAGCCTGAGCCAAACAACGTTTTCACCTGTTCCCAACTGTGCCACTTTCAAGCCAATGCGTTCCTATGGAGTGATAAACGAATAAGTAACCATTCTTTCTCCATGAAGATCAACTTGGTTCACCCATTTTCATACTGATCATTATAAAAAGAGCCCCCCTGTACACTACCTTTATGTAAATTCCCTGAGCCGAGCAAAATTTCTCACAACAGGTGGCACCAAACGGGGTGCCATCACCTCAATGTATTCCTATGCAGTTATTTCTGAATAGGCAATAGCAGTTCCTTTATAGGAAAATCGCATTGGCTCACAAATATGTATTTTCTTTTCAAGCATACTGTATCACCCTATAAGATCCATAAGGATTTAGCCTGAGCCAAGCAATATTTCCACTAAAACATGGGCCCACTGTGCCACCCACCTGCCAATACATTTCCATAGAGCTATATGCGAATAAGAAACACCATTCTCCCATGTAGAAAAAACTTGGTTCACCAATTTTCATATTGATTCAAATAAAGGAAGCTCCCCTCTACACTTCTGATATGTAAATTGCCTGAGCCGAGCACAATTTGTCACAACAGGTGGGACCAAACTGGTTGCCCTCACCTCAATGCATTCCTGTATACTTGCATGCAAATAAGGAATTGTGGTTCTCTTATAGGAAAAACAGATTGGCTCACAAATATGTATTTTGTTTTTCAAAAATACCACATCCCCCTACAAGCTCCATAACGATTTAGCCTGAGCCAAGCATTGGTCCCACTTGTGCCCACTGTGCCACTTTCAAGCCAATGCGTTCCTATGTAGTTATAGACGAATAAGTAACCATCCTTTCTCCCACGAAGATCAACTTGGCTCACCAATTTTCATATTGATCCTAATAAAGAGAGCACCCCTCTTCACTTCTGATATGTAAATTGCCTGAGCCGAGCAAAATTTGTCACAACAGGTGGCACCAAACTGGTTGCCCTCACCTCAATGCATTCCTATATAGTTACATGCAAATAAGTAATTGTGGTTCTCTTATAGGAAAAACACATTGGCTCACAAATATCTATTTTGTTTTTCAAACATACCACATCCCCCTACGAGCTCCATAAGGATTTAGCCTGAGCCAAGCAACGGTTCCACTTGTGCCCACTGTGCCACTTTCAAGCCAATGCGTACCTATGGAGTTATAAACGAATAAGTAGCCATCCTTTCTCCCATGATGATCAACTTGGCTCACCCATTTTCATACTGATCCTAATAAAGAGAGCACCCCTCTACACTACCTATATGTCAATTCCTTGAGCCGAGCAAATTTGTCACAACAAGTGGCATCAAACGGGGTCCCCTCACATCAATGAATTATGTCTGAATAGGTAATTGCATTTCCCTTATAGGAAAAGCACATTGCTTACAAATATATATTTTGTTTTTCAAGCAAACCACACCCCCTATACGATCCATAAGGATAAAGCCTGAGCCAAGTAACGTTTTCACCTCTACCTACTGTGCCACCCTCAAACCAATACGTTCCTATGGAGTTATAGACTAATAAGTAACTATCCTTTCTTCCATGAAGATGAACTTCACTTACAAATATTTTTATTGATCTTAATAAATGGAGCATTGCACATGATTCATGCACACTTTAACGCATTTTTATACAGATATGTTCAAAATACTAAGGATGAGTTGCGCTGTGGCATTTAAGATGTCCTGTCATCTGTCAATGATGTACCTGCAAGCTTGAAATAATGGGAAGCCTTTATCCAGAAGTAGCAGGAATTAGGCTCAAAACATAAAAAATTGTTGAAAGATAGCTTGTGTGTTTGAAACCTGAAAAGAAACTTGACAGTCAGTGCTAATGCTCAAGCTCCATGCTGAAAATGTTTGTATACCGGGAGGCTCAAGTTCTTATCATAAAGCCTTGGATTCGTACTAGGCAATAAGATGTTTATTGGAAAATGTTTCTCTCTGGTTTGCTATATCCATGAAATGAATAGCTTCCATCAGAGTTTGTCTAGAGTACATATGCAAAGTATACTTCTGTTGCAGACTCCCAGCCAATTAAGACGCAGCAACTGCTTCTGGACTAACACCTTCACTGTCCTAGAGACAACAACCAACAAAATACAGTCCAATATGTATTCAGACAGATACTGCCTGGTATTTGTATACAAATAGTCTAAGCCCTTCTATCACACTCACCTTCTACATCGCATCAAAGTAAAAGATGGACCACAGCAACTTAATTAAAATGCATTTCAGAACCAAGGATTCACTTTCCCAGGTTGTATAGATATTGATTATGAGTATGTTCTTATTGATGTTAGTTATGCTTATTGATGCTGCCTTCGTTGGAATTTCGAGAAATTTGTAGATACTGTCAAAATGTCCATTTGAGGAAACAATACTTGTAATTTGCCATTTGATGTGTCTGCTGTCTTTTGAACTGATATGGCTAGTTAATATACATGTAAACCGAATAATTTTACAATTTACAAACAGAAATGCCATTAAACAAATCACTTTTGTATTCAAGTGCTTTATGTGGGGTTTTAGGGTGCCGAATGAAGATATGAAAAATAGGTACTTTACAATCAGTTTGCTACTCCAGAAGTGTTGTTTCTATATACAAACATGATGATATTTTAAACATTTTCCTCATACGTTGCATGTACACGCAGTTGCTGTTTGTCTCTTGTCTCTGATAAAAATAAATCCATATCCGAAATATTATAAAAAGTAAAAACAAATAGCTCTAAATGATTGCTGCTACCAACATAAATGTCATCAGAGTTTATATTGTCTTCATACTTTGCAAGTGTTTTCTCCACTTCTATTTTTTCCATGCAGAGTATCTTTGGTGTACATATACCTCCATTCATTTTGTGCATGTTCACTTCAAGCCACTTGTTTGCCGCCTTAGTATCATGAAACATTCTCATCCCCTGTAAAATGAAGAATTATATGTAAAAGTTTAAATATCAAGTGACCACATTTAATGTTTTACTTCAGTGTCTTTTCATTGCGGATGCGTTCTTAGGAACTATTTAATACCAGTCTCCGCATAGTAAATCCAATCAGCAAATTTAAGACCAAATGTGAACAGACCTTATCTCCACTATTAATGAGGGAAATCACAAGATTTGTTGGATGAATTCCGATATTTGGGATCTCTACTATGGAAAAATAGTTTTGTCATTTTTTGAAATTGAGTTTGCTAACAGCTTCAGAACCTGCGTGAACTTCCCCTGTCAAACTTATTTACAGATATTTGCAGTCATAGAGACAACCTTACAATTTCAAATTTGACATTGCTGGTGATCCGCACTAACTATGATGCTGGGTACTTGGTTTGTGATGTAAGGTCGAGACTGCCAAGCATCCTTGACTCTCCAGATAGCTTGGTTGAGCAGTCAATGCATAGCTTAAAGGAGGTGGTATGAAGGTTGACATGAGGTAGAGGACAACACAGTGATTGTATCTGCAATAATGACGGAATATCAAGACAAAGTGAGGTAAAATGGTGTTTGCTGGATGAAAAGGATCTAAATATAATTAAACAACATAACACAATAAAATTCAGTTGCAACACTGTACAACTAACTTACACACTGAGGGCCTGATTCACAAAGGTAAACTTACATGCTTGTGCAAGTTTACTTTTTTTTGGTATTCACAAGCAAGAAGTTAATAGGAACTTTACGACTGCGGACGCTCCACAATCTGGGCAGAGAACTCTGCACATAAAAAGATAGGACAGTCCTATCTTTTTAGGTGCTAAGTTCTCTGTCCAGACTGCTAAGTCTATTAAATTACAATTTTGTTAATATCAAAGAAGAGTAAATTTACACAAAGGTGTAAGTTTACCTTTATGAATCTGGCCCACTGTGATCTGTTTGCAATATATTAATCAGGATACTGCCTTGTTCATAGAACAAAGATAGCACACAAGATTTGATCTCCCTCCCCAATCATGCCAAGTTTCCAAACATTGTTTGTGGTTGCAATTGCAAAATACTAGAACAAATACAAATATGCACAATACAATTAGGGAAACCTGTAAAGGAACGAAACACATCCCACAGCATTAAAATCACATGTTTCTGATTCTTTGTTCATAGTTATGGAATCGCTAAGATATGCTTATCTCCTACTTATGGGTTATTATTTCCAGTTGTTTGAAAAATGTCGCACTCTAGACCTGAGGTCCGTTTGACTCCAGATCAACATATGCACAGTATCAAGGGTACAAGATGGTTGTTTGACCCACAAGAGTAGTCGGTGTGTAAGTTGAAAGGCACGAGTGCCCATGCTGGAACCATGTAGCTACTTTCTTGCTCTATGAATTCAGCTAGTACACAATCCAGCAATTCGCTAGAGCTCTACAATGCAAGGCAGGGGACAACAAAGTGTGTCTTGGGTACAGTTTTTCCAACACCGAAACCCTTTTAGACAGGTTATGAAATCAAGCTCATTACTGCAGTGTGAAGTCATTTGAAAACAATGATAGAAACATTTGGCCCCTGCAATTTAGAGATGCACATTGGATTCCAAATTGCAAACATATATAGATTGCTTCCAACACCTTAGAGTAAGCTAAACAAAACAAGGAGTTTAGACAGAATATCGGAAACAAAAATATTGTGGGACAAAATACTGTGTCAAGAATATAGAAGACAAAAATAATGTGAAGGTAAGTTTCTATAGACAAGCAATGTTTTACTATGTATAACTCCACATATATGTACCTCACCAATATATATATATTTTCACGGTACGTAGATGTGTAGTTAATTATAGAATATTTATACTTGTCTATTTGCACTTACCTTCTCGATATTTTGGCCCTCGATATTTTTAGGTTTAAATCTTTTTATTGAGTATATCAAACCAATCAATTGTTAATAAGGCGTGTAAATAGGTGCATTTTGAAAAACAATAAAACGCTCATTCCCAACTCCAGACCCAGCCCTCCCTCCCCCCTCCCCTAATCAACCCTCCCTGTCCCCTTCCCTGGTAAACCTTTGTTAACGAAGGAGGGGAAGCCTGGGCCCTCTCTTCAGCTCTGATTCGGGCTCATCGATGCAGTTCTATGCTGTATTAGGGAGGGGGTCTCTGAGCAGTAGAAGGCTTAGGAATCTTGGACAGGTGATCTCCCGAAGCTCCGTGCTCAGTAAGGAAAGGAATGGGCGCCATAGGTCTCCGAAAGTGGATCCATTACCCTGTAGAAGGATATGCGTTCCATCCCCAACACGGCCCACAATTTATATAACTACCCCTGATATGTAGGGATCCGGTCTCTGTCCCAGTGGGCTAGTATGTTTTTCAAGGCCGTGCCTAAGGCTAAGCTTATTTGTCTAACCCTGGGTGATTTAATTGGGAACGTAAGTGCATTGGGGAGGCCCAGGATGACATATGCTGGAAAGCGAGGTAATTGCGTGTTGAAGTGTGCATCTGTCATCGAGGACTTGTGTTTAGTAAGGTGCGATGGTGGGGCAGTCCCACAATATGTGTGTTAATGTGCCTAGGGACCCGCATTTCCGCCAACAGTCAGGGCTGCGGTTTGGATTGCTTTTGTGGAATCTGGGAGGTGTGAGGTATCAATAAATTGCGATCTTGGTCACTGTCGGAAATGTTACGGGCTGTGTGTCACGCACAGTGAAATATATCACCCCACTCCCTACGAGTAAGTGTGCGTCCCAGTTCTGTCTCCCAGCGCCTTTGTCCTGGGTATTTAGTCATCGATTCCGGTGGGCGTATGAGGTTGTATAGCTCGGTAATGAGGAGTGTGTTACAGGTTTTGGTGAGCAAGCATTTCTCATAGGGGGTAAGGGGTCTTTGAACTTTATGTCATATTGTGGGATGCATGACCCAGTGTCGCACCTGTTGATAATGATAGCATTCAGATTCCGGCATAGCCATGTCGGTGCAGAAGCTCTCAAAAGACATATGGGCATCCTCATCAAAGAAGTGGCCAATTGATCTACAACCCTCTCGGTCCCCAATGGTGGAAGGTTAATGTGTCGAGACCTGGAGTGAAATCCGGGTTGTTGACAATCGGTGTCAGGGGCGATGGGAAGGAAGTAAGCCCGCAACTAGTATCAGTCGAGTCCCAGGCCTTCAATGTAGCGCTTGTGACAGGGGAGTGGTACAGCCTTTTTGGTCGCTGGGTCTTGTGGAGGAAAGGAATCTTCCACAGTGACTGGCCAGCTATGGCTCTATCCATGAAAAGCCAGTGCTTTTTTGTTGCTGGACCATTGGAGGAGCGCTCGAATTTGGGTAGCTTGATAGTAGCGGTGTATATTTGGTATTCCCAGGCCCCCTTCCCTCAGGTGTCTATAAGTCAGTTCTCTGTAAATCCTCGGCCTCCAGCGGCGTAAGTCCTGTCAGGTTTGAAGGAGTATGCGTTTGTAATTGAGGGAGGCGGTGTCCTGGGTGGAAGTTGTCAGCTTGAGCCCTAAATAAGGAATTGAGTCTGCCGCTCACTGTATTGGGCATGACTGTTGCAGGGCCTCTACAGTAGAAGAGCGGAGGGAAACTCCAAGAGCTTGTGATTTTTGTATATTGACCTTAAAGCCCACTGCTTGGGAGAAGGCCTCAAGCTCTAGAAGAAATGCTGGTATTGAGACCTGGGGGTCTTTCAGAGTTGTGATGATATCATCTGCATATAAGCTAATTGTGTGCCTTTCTCCTCCAAACTAAACCCCTCTAATCAGGGGATTCTCCCATACCCTTTGTGCCATGGGCTCCATGTAAAGAGCGAATAGGAGGGGTGAGAGTGGACACCTCTGCCTCATCCCTCTGGTGATCGGAAAGGGGGCTGACGTGTGTCCATTTACCCGCACTACTGCTGATGGGCGGGTATAGCTGCTGAATATCCATTTTCTAAATCGGTCCCCCATTCCAAAGTGTTTGAGGGTGGCTTCTAATTATCGCCAGTGTACCCTTTCGAATGCCTTCACAGCATCGATAGATAGCAGTGTGCGTTCCAAATCCTGATTTTGGGCCTTATCTATGAGATAAATCAGTCTTCGCATATTATCGCTACTTTGTCGGGTTGCAACGAAGCCCGCCTGGTCTGGGTCCACCAGTCCCGGCAGCATCGGGTTTAAACTGGCCGCCAAGATCTTGGTGAAGAGCTTCAGATCCACGTTTAGGAGGGATATTGGTCGGTAGGAGGCACATTGCTTTCTATCCCTGCCAGGTTTTGGGATTACAACTATGGAAGCCAGGAGCATCATGGGTGGGACGTCAGCGGAGTCGCCAATTGCGTTATACATTTTAGTTAATATTGGCGCTATGATATTACAAAAGGTTTTGTAAAATGTGGCGGAGAACTCGTCTGGGCCTGGAGCTTTAAGAGGTTTGAGACGGGCAATGGTAGAAATCACCTCATCTATACGGATCGGGCTGTCCAATCTGGGCACCTGGTCTGAGGTCAATTTGGCTAGGGTCGCCACTTGGAGGTATGCCAATGATCCCTCCCCAGGAAGTTGTTGTGCTGTGTAGAGATCAGCATAGGAATCACGGAACGTCTGTGTTATGTACAAGTCATCAGTGTGTTCAGAGCCAGTCTCGTCCCCCACCGTTTGAACATTGGCCTCCTGGCTTTGCGCCCGTAGTTTGTTAGCTAGAAGCAGTCTGCATCTGTTCCCCCCACGTAAAAGGAATGTCTCTGTGGCTAGGCAGCGTACTATGCTCTGTCCATGTCCAGGCCAGCTAGCTGTGATCGCACCGCTTCCAGCTGACGCCAGACCCGTGGAGCCCCCGTCCTCTTGTGAATGCATGCCAGCTTGCGCACTTGTTTAGTAAGATTGTCTCTTTTGTCCCTGCATATTTTGTTATCCGCAGAGGAAATTGCAATAAGGGCCCCTCGTGCCACTACCTTGAGTGTTTCCCACAGGGCGGTGATGGACGTTTTGGGGTGTCCTTGAGGGTCAGGAACTCTTCTAGTGTTTTTGTGAGTTGCTGTACCACGGCGGGCAGTTGAAGTAATGTGTCGCATAGCCGCCATGAGTGTGAGGGTCTGCCTGCGAACGGGGTATCTAACGTAAGGGTCACTGCCGCATGGTTCGAGAGTGGGCGAGGTTCTATATCTGAGGATTGGACAAGGGGAAGCAATTCTCTGGATCCTATAAAATGATCAAGTCTAGAGTGCGTCTTATGTTCATGTGAATAGAATGTATAAACTGAGTTATGAGGGTGTAGGGTCCGCCTGAAGTCCACCAGCCACATCTCCCGTAGCCATCTGGACCCGTCTCTCGAGAGGGCCCCTGATTGTCCCTGCCGCTGGGCGGAGCGGTCCAAGTTGTTGTCAAAGACCATGTGTAGTGGTCTAGTCCACGTGTACAGCAGACAAAGTAGACGTAGCCGAGTAGTAGTTGATGTAGTTTATTCGGTTCTTAGAAGTAGTTACAGCAAGCTAGAACAAGCCCCACCAGGAGCAGCCTCCTAGCTGCTCAGCCCATCTTCCCAACTGTCTCACACACACACAGGCACCCAAGCATTCCACTCACACTAACATTCTAACCGGAACACTCACACTGGCTGAGCAGCTAGGTACAGGGAACACAATGACATGACCTGAGGATACTACATATCCTATCCCTTTTATACTGAACAATAAAAAGAACTAAACTAAAATGAAAACAACTATACACAATAAAGTACACATGAAGTAAACCATCCATTAACCCAGGGATGCGAGGAATGACATCACGAGAGGGAAAATGGAAGCACGAAGAAAGAAAGAAGAATGGAAAAATAGAAATGCACATGCACTATACCCATCCTCTTCCTTTCATAGTAATTAAATAAAAAGTAAATCGCATAATAAGAGCTCACATACACAACAAGTGAGCAAGACATGTAACAAGAGTAAAGGGAAAACGAAGCCCAAGACTCCACACACACAATGGGTGGACGACACCCAAAGAGGTACTCCTCAACTAAGGAGACCGAGGCAAAAACGCCACCCCTCATGAAAGAGATGGGACTAACCCATACTTAGAAGTGTTAAAACAAATTTTGCATGGGACTGACACCCAAGTAAAACAGGTAACGATGCATGGGACTGACACCGAATTGTAACATGTAACGTTGCATGGGACTAACACCCAAGAACTTGTGCAGCAAGAAAGCAGCAAAACGCACACAATACGTCAACACAACAGAACGACGAAAAAACACTGAGTGAAGCGCAGGGCGACTTATACACCAATATTCCTCGCATCCCATCCTCGTCGCCATAAATATGTAGTGGTCTAGTCCACGTGTACAGCAGACAAAGTAGACGTAGCCGAGTAGTAGTTGATGTAGTTTATTCAGTTCTTAGAAGTAGTTACAGCAAGCTAGAACAAGCCCCACCAGGAGCAGCCTCCTAGCTGCTCAGCCCATCTTCCCAACTGTCTCACACACACACAGGCACCCAAGCATTCCACTCACACTAACATTCTAACCGGAACACTCACACTGGCTGAGCAGCTAGGTACAGGGAACACAATGACATGACCTGAGGATACTACACCATGTTAATGTCCCCACCCATCAGCACCTGCCTGTCTGGTGAGCTTGTAAATTCTGTCACCGCCCGATCGAGGAAAGCCTCCTGTCCCTCATTTGGGGCATAGATTGAGCCTAGTGTGAGAGTTTGTGTATCTATGGTGATAGAGTGGTCTAAGAGTCTTCATTTGATTTCAGTCTGTTTGGGACCCACCTTTCCTCTAAAGGAATGAGAGACAAGAATCGCCACCCCTGCTGGAGGAAAAATACTGAAATGGGAAGGCCTTCGATCGGAGCCTATTCCCATCCAGAAGGTGGGTTTCCTGTAGAAGGCAAATGTGGGCACCCAAATTCTCTAAATAGGAAAAGATAGCCCTTTGTTTAATCTGGTTGTTCAGCCCTTTAACATTTAAAGTAAGGATTTTGATGTCCGCCACCATGTTGACTCAGTTGTGGTTGAGAAGCTAGGGGTAAGTTCGCTGTTGACCTGGGGGGCCCGGTGTCTGCGCATCCTCTTGCCACCTTATGTGTGGATTTAGGGAGGTTGGGTGAGACATATAGGAAGGCGAGCATGTATAGTTCCGGGGGGGTGAACAAAACTAAACAAACCCCAACTGTGGCAACTGCACACAATCGAATAAGCATCTCACGAATAGTCAAAGTCCAGAGCGTCGTGCTCCAAGCAAAAATGGACAGAGGGTATCAATGGCCGTGTCTCCCTGCCCTCGCGCCCTCAGCAGTGGATGAGAGAAGAAGAGGCCAGGCATGTCACCCCATCCGATTCATGGCATCTGGGAGCCAGGGAGGTCCTCCGCTATTGATGCTAATACCGCTTGTCTTTCTTGAGCCATTTTGTCGTGGTCAGGGCATAGTCTTGAGATTGAGGGTCTGATTGTTGTCCAGCCGTGGCCGCTTCAGCAGTTCCGATTTTGCTTGACTGGTTGTGCATCATCAGTAGTGGTGGGGTCGACCCCTAGCAATTTCCCTGCTTCGGTTACTGAGCGTATTTGTCGAAGCTCCCCTTGAAACTGGAAAAACAATCTGATTGGGTGGCCCCAGGAGTAGGAGACCCCAGAGGCCCACAAGTGAACAGCGATGGGCCAGAAAGCTTTGCGTTTCTGCAAATTAGACAGAGCCAAATCCTTTTAAAGTGTGGGTTTTTGGCCCTTGAACTGAAATGTGGGGTTTTGCCTAGCTTTGCGAAGAATGCGTTCCTTAAGGGGGAAGTCGTGAATGCACATCAAAATATAGGCGGGTGGGGCTGGGACTGTTCTTCTGGGTCCCACCCGGTATGTGAGGTCCAATTTAATTTCAAAGTCTGGTGTCTCCCCCAGAATTGCACGAAAGAGATCAGAGACGAAGTCATCTATGTTTGTGTCCTCCGCTCCGGTCACAATGTCCCTAATGCAGATGTTGTTGCTCCGGGAGCGGTTTTCTAAATCTTCAGCGTGAGCTTGGAGATCCAGATTTTGCTCGCGTAGGCGTAGTACCTCTTGTTGAAGGCATTCGATTTCCTCATCTCTACTGGTCTCATGTTTTCCAGGGTGTTGATCTAGTCACCTAGAGAATCTATATCCCGGCGGACCTCTCTCAATTCATTGGACAGCTCTTTCTATATCGATTGCAGGTCTTCCTGTAGGGACGAGAACAATGACTCAATGAAGGTGCAGTTGATCATGGCCTCTGGTCCGCTTGTTTCCCCGGGGTCATCCGCATTCCGTTGTTGGATGTGGCCCTTGGAGGAGGGGCTGGGAGTTTTGAGAAGCATGTCTTTCACTGACCTGTATATTCTCCCTTTTCTGGTGGTCATCGTGTTCAGGCCTCCGTGAGGTGTCAGGGCCCCATTCTGAGGTTGATCAGCAGTTGTGGGCCCATCAGGGGGTGGGGACCACGATTCTAGGTGAGGCCGTGGCCCACAACTCCGAAGTGGGGCCTCCAGAACCCGGGGTCTCCAAAGCCCTTAGTAGCGGCTCTGAGGCACTTTCCAGGAACAGAGGGGGAGGGGGACCCTCATTTGTGAGTGGGGCAAGGCTCGTGAGGCACTGAAAAGAGGTTGTACTGCTCCATCCAGACACTGCTACCATGTAGGTAGATCCTTGAGAATGCATGGATCGAGGGGCAAACTCCAGTGCAATAGTTCAATGGGGCCTCAGCCACCCAATCTCATTCCCTGGGCTCTATGCAGGGGAGGCGGGGGGGACAAAGCCCCGGTCCCGGGGAGGTCCGCTCTCACCGCCCAGTGGGATCTTAGGCTGCCCAGTTGTCTAGGCAGTATTCTAAAGTCTCAATATGGGCCTTTATTGATTTCGCCCAAGGCCTGCCAACCGGCACTCCGTGCCTCGCGTGGGAGGGAGTGTGAGCCCCCAAGCCTCCCCTTTGCCAGCAGTCACCACCTCGGGCACGGGCGTGCCACCCCCCCACCGCTTACAGTGGTCTGAATGTTGGTCCAGGCTTGGTCGGGTTGAAGCAAGGCCCCAATATGGCTGTCTGGTGTGGTGAATGGAGAAACGAGCTCCGCCTCTCCTGAGGCCTGAGACCTCTGACCAGCCGGGCTTGGTGATTGTTCCTGTGGGGCTGCCACAGTTGTCAAAGGCGAAGGGGGGTTGGAGTCCCAGCTACGGGCTTTTCCGGACTGCAAACACCAATGTTCTTTGCCGGTCCGGGAGCCCCCATCCCCCCCGGGCGCCGCTCTCCTCACCTCCTTCTCACGTTGCGGTGATACCCCCGGGCCGCTCCGCTCCGTCGTGTCATTTCATGGTGGCTCTCTCACAGGTTCATTCGCTGTCTGGAGTGGCCGCACTGCTTATTGAAGGCCTACGCTTAGGTCCCGGTCAGCTTCAGTAATGTGGCTCACGGTCCATGCAGCACTCTCCGCTCCAGGGCAGGCCGCAACACCGACCTGCCTGTGTCCGCGATACACAGCCCTTCTCCACCACCTCGATATCCCGAAGGGGGGGTCCTGCTGTGACTGCGCTGCCGGCCTAGACTGCGGTTAGCGACGGGCTCTTTGTTGCGGCCCCACGCCAGCGATGTTCAGTCGGCCGCAATCGCCACTCACAGCAGCTCAATGTTCTCTGCCAATGCAGCCTTCGGAGGTCGACCTACTAGCGTCCACTGCTCCCCCAGTGGTCCCAGCGGTCAGACGCCATGCAGGTTCACCGATGGCCCCTTGAGTTTACGGGCATTACTCAGGGCTGGCCCGTGCCCGAGTGCAGCGACACAGAGGCCCGTCTCAACCAGACACCATCTTGGCCACGCCCCAGGCCCTCGATATATTTGACACCATATTCTGTCCACATGATTCTTTTGTTTCTGATGTTCTGTTAGTGATCCCAAAACAAAGATCAGACGCCATAGAGGACTCTAAATAAAAAAGGTGACTGTGGGTACTGGGGAAAGAAGTGAAAGAAATGTGTAGAATATAGAACAAGGTTACATAATATGCCATTGAAAAGATATAACACATAATAGCCATGGTTTAATCGCTACACTAGTCCTAGTGAGACAAAGGATAACACAGAAAATACTATTTACCAATGTACAAAGCATTGAAGGCATGTGACTTAGCTGTATAGAGAAACGGCATATGTTACGTCCCCACCAAACATCTAAGGTGGCCTCAAGCACCCCGATTAAATAGGCAAAACAAAGAGGCTGATCACTCGGGTTACAGTGCACTACGTTATAGGACTTCTTTTACCCATGGCCAATATTACAACCATTCTACATGCTCTTCAGAACTAATAAGGCTCTTTTTGTTAGACAAGCATAAACTTTACTATGTCAGTGAATAAGCACAATTCATCCATTCCAAAATGGACCAGGTACCACTACACAGTTGCTTTTGACACCAAAAAATATTTATTATCCTGCTTTTCACACCATAACATTATCCCTTCTCCCTGCTCCACTGAAGATGTCTGATTTGGTAAACACCATACATTCATTGAGGGTCTTATTATCAGTGGTCTAAAATCAATCTTGGGTTACCTAAACCAACCATGCTCTGTAGTTGAAATAGCAGTCGTAAATGCCCATGATACCACAAGCTTTTGGTGTTATGTAAAAACATATTGTTACTGAAATATTTTTAACTTGTATGATGCTAAAGTGTATTTTGATTCTAAAGAAAACTGAACAATAACTATTTGAGATAATGAGCTAAATTCAGTAGTGGCAGAAGTCAGTGTTCATCAAAGAATTTCCATTTTCAGGTCCAGTTATTGAACAAAGTAATGACCATAGCAAAACTTTAGAATGACAACTTTAGAATCAATCTGTTCACCTGAGTTAGTTGCTTTGCTAGGTAAGCGATCAAAACCAGTGGAACTAGCATGTCTTTACTCTTATATTAACAAATTTCTTTATTACCTCTGTAGCATCAGATGGCGCTTCATCCAGGCGAACCAAAACAATATGCCCCACTGTATGTGATGATGTTATTTCTCGTTCCATAGCTTCAGTTGTGCAAACTGTTTGGCCATTGCCTGGATTGTACATTTCTTTCATTCCATCGTAAAACACCCAGTAGTTATCACTATCCAGGCAATGAAAGCACACAAAGTGTGCAGCAGCATGGTATGTGATGGCCACTGGTTTATACCTAGTTTAGGTAAAAACAGACGTGATATAAGTTTTTAGCAACAATTTTTTTAAATATGCATGCATTTCAAGAGAATGTATCCTGCGAAAGCTCTATCAAATTTGCATATTTCTAAACAATGGACAACAAGAGGAATGGAGTAAGGTAATTGAACTGTTTATATATCCCAAACCTAATTTGATCCATGTTGTGTCTGGAACTCAAAGCTGGTATCATCGACAGGAATATCATAGGTAAGAATATCTTTTAAGTGGCGTTTTTAATATCGATGAAGAAAATTTTGCATGTAATTTATTGTAGGATGTTTGATATTATATGTTTAGTATTTATTTTATAATATGCTTTCATCTATTATTTCTTAGTAACCTACTCCTTTGTTGTTTATGAAGAGGTTTACTTTAAATTGTAGCATGCCGTATATTATTTTGTTTTGTTTGCTAAGTTTAGGAGCAATTTTGGTTGCAGATTGCTCCATTCATAGTTGTTGGTAGCTTTGCTCTTTTTGTAATGCTTCTATAAATTTATAGAGTGTAGGTTAGATTCTGCCTAGTAGGTAATGGAAGTCATTGTGCCATCCTTCCACTTCATTGCATGTTTGGCTTCCTGTGCTAATGTGCTGTCATGGACATTCCTTTATAGTATCTGGAATTTTTGCCTGGAATCTGTGTCCGGAGCAATGCAGTCTGTCAACCCAAGTGTCTCAGAAATAATCCATTAGGGGGCTTAGTTTGTCTTCGTTTTGACTTTTTATTAGCAAACCTTTGTGGTTAGCTACCTCTGTGACAGGGACATAGGCTAGCACTATCATTTTTTATTACATAGACAAATAGGCTGTTTGCAATATATTCTACACTTAGTGCAGATTGTTGGAGGTATCTCCATATGCTTTGATTGAAATGGTAGTAACAGCCTTGTATGGCCGTGTGGGGGTACATTTTTTAAATTGTTTGAATCACTGCTTGTTCAAATTCTATGATTATTTTTTGTGGGTAGTAATTATATATTTTATGTTTGGTGTGTTCTAAGAGTTCATAGTAAGCACTGCTTTTTTATTTGGTGGTAGGGCACCTATAAAAGGAATATTTGTACTGTGATATTCACCATGTGAAGGTGTACCACTTAAGTTCCCATCCATCATCCAGGTTTGACAATGGTGTAGTATTAGTATGCTATTTGCTGTAGAAGATATTAGGATTCCTTTATCATTGTTTATGTTGTCATATAACAGGAAAAGTTCCTTGTTATGTGTCATTATGAAATGTTCAGGTATTACTATGTCTAGATATCGTATAGGGGCAGGAGGAGTATTGCTGGTGCCATTAAACATTTTTAAAGTAGGTATATGTGTTAGTTGGCCTATGATGTGTTTGGGGGCTTTAGGGAGTATGTCTTTTAGGATTTTGGTTGTGGGTTTCTGGGCGCTAGTCCATGCCTCTCTTAAAAATTCAACTGACTTACCTGCAGCCTTGTATACTAATAATTTGAAGATCGTCAGGAATAGGGGTGCAATATGTGGCATTATTTTTTGTTGGTGCTGCAGCTGCGATAATCAATATGCATGGCAGACCGTGCTCAAACTTTCTGTTGGAATACCTCCTCATACCAGGACACTGTATCTCTTTCCTGAGAAGAAAACATGCATTCAAATTTTTAATCAATCTAAGGCACATGATGCGCAGTTTAAAAAAATTTAAATATACCCTTTAGAAATAGTGGTATTAACATGACAGTAAGCTATACTGTACCTCTTTATGTTGGTATTTTTTAGGACAGTGTTACCAACTTGTTAACAGAACAAACGGCTAATAATCCCTGATTCACCACCAATTAATAAATCTTTATTTAATTGTTAACAGAGCACTGTACTTGAAAAACCAACATGAGTGACGTATGACAGGGTAGAAGTGGGCAATAGTTGAGGAAGCCATCTAGGTAGCAACTGATCTTTGAGGAGTTGATAAAAAAAAAAGATTTAAAGGCCTTACATCCTGAAGGTCCCATTCCAAATTGCCCAAAGTCAAGCGTGAAAATGCCTGGGCTGGAATTGCCAATTCCAGATGGTATCTCCAACCAAGATCTGAGCATTCTGAGTTGAAGTCCCCAGAAAGAGGAATAGCTTGCTTGACCATGATCTACAGGGATAAACAATAAATGTTTTTCTAGCTTGTGGCACCTTCCTCTCATATTTACCACTTGCCCTGATCATGTGATAAATGTGAGTTAGATACCATAGTAGATAACAATGAATGAGGTGGTGGGTTGGCCAGGGTGTCAGGTGAAGGGCCGACTATGGTGAACCTGGGGAGCATTTGCAAGCTTATCCATGCTGTGGAAGGGCTTTGACTAGGGGATGCACTAAACCTCTCGTCCCTGTCTCAGCCTCAGTGGTTTCACCAAATGCATTTCATACCAGGTGAAACAGAGTC
Source organism: Calotriton arnoldi (assembly GCA_963921515.1). Lineage (NCBI taxonomy): Eukaryota > Metazoa > Chordata > Amphibia > Caudata > Salamandridae > Calotriton > Calotriton arnoldi. The sequence goes on along the minus strand of CAWUFW010011771.1, from coordinate 149,482 downwards.
TGGTGCTCCAGCACATGGTAATCTTTGATGTAGGAACATTAGGCCATTTAGAATTCGCCTGAGTGGTATGCTCTCTGGAAATGCTGATGTGGTCAACTCCTTAAAAGTGTCTGAGTGCAAGAAGCTTGAGAATTTGATGTCCTTTGGGAAAAAAGCATAATCTTAGTGAAAACAAGGATGATACACTGCTACATGGTGTGGATTTTGGTCATATGATACAAAATATACTTTACTAGACAAAAATGCAATGATTCACAAGGTCTGAGGGAAATGGAGAACATACTATGGACTTGACGAAGAATTAAGTAATTCTCCAACAGCGAGGCACCTACATAGAGCCCCCTGAGGGAGTAAAAGGGCAAAAAACCCTGAGGAGTGAAGCGTGGGTTAGCCAATTGTTTGGAGATAAGGGGTACATGTGGTAATGGCAGGGGGGGGCTTACTTGGGAGAAACTGCTCAGCTATCTACATGTGCTGTGGGCATAGTTTTGTGCCTTTTATAAATGCACTGGTCCATTATATGATTTCAGCTCACAAGTTCCCATAATAAATTAAAAAGTTATAATGCTAGATCAAATTTAATTCATGACCCTGGTAGCAAGATGGCCGCCGAGTAGGAGCTCTTTCCTAGAGCTCCTGGTTAGGGATTACCTTATCTGTAGATATCCCTCTGATAACCAGCCATCCGACCGCAATTTTCACCTGCTATCCGCATGCGACACTCAACACAGCGATACTGACTTTTGAAACCACTTACCTGCTATGAAACTGCTCTCCCAGGATCAGTAGAGCCTCAACGACTCATCTGCTCCGATGCTCTTGGCAAACTCTGCCCACCGGGATCGACGACACACTACCCTTCACTGATCTCGACAACAGGGATCGTCCGGGACAGACCTGCCCTATTTTCACGATCCTCGCAGACGTTCGACACCCAAAGCCGTTGTGCCCTCCTTCCGCTCATCCACAAGCCATGGATTGAGAAGGGCCCAGTGGAGACTGATCCACGGCTGAGACGACCCCAGCCGCCACGGAGCTGACTCACCCCCCAGGGATGGTATCGATCTATCCTGCCAGACCTTCGTCTCCGAACCGCTAACTTTGCCTGCCTGCCCGCTTTTGGCATTCCTCTCTGCCTCGCCCCTGGTGGCCTCCCGACGAGTTGGACTTGACTCCCGGAGACTGAGGTCCGCTGCCTTCTGGGCCATCATCGTCGATCTGGGGTCTGGATGTCGGTCTGTTGCCTACCTTGCTTTTCTTCTGACCTAGACGGTCATCTGGGACCGCTCCCTTTGGGACCGTCCCAGCGCTACTGTGACCGCCCCGGTGCCTACTGCTTACTGGAACGTCCCGGGGCGACTGGGACATGGCGGCCATAAATCCGGCACTGCCTGCCTGCGTCGACTACTCCGTGCTTAGCCTGCTGACGAGTGGAGATGAGCTAGCACCTACTGTCTCCCCCTCTAGTCTTCGCAGCCCCAGAGTCAGCTGCACCCGTCTTCTGCTTTGACCTCTGCCCGCTGTCCTGGGGCTTGGTATGCACCGGTTCTCCCACTTGCCAGCTGACCCCCCTGCACACCACCTCGACTCTACAGCTGACGATCTCCAGATGGCTGGGGATGACTGCCTCCGGCCCATCCTGCCTCACAATGGCTGCCACTTTTGATCTTTGCCGACGGGCTTGCTTTGACTTTGGCTCTTAGCCCCTCTCACTTCCACCACGAGCCGACTACTATAAAAAACAGCTCCGTCATGAACAGGACTCTGACGTTCCCTATTCCGAGGATGTAAATCGTCGTCCGGAATAGTCGCCCGGACCTTGCTTGCAGACCTCTGAGCCCCCCAACCTCCTTCTTTGCTTTGCTTGTTGTCCTCTGAGCCCCCCAACCTCCTATCGTGAACCGGCCACCACCACTGTGAGGGTCCTCGTAGCTCTCGGTCTCCGGCCCGGTAACTACTCTGCCCGCGGATGCTCCCGCCTCAGACTTCTTAGGGAGCATATGAGAGCACACACCTCCGATGCAACGAGCTGCCTGGTCTTGCTCTCCTCATGCGTGCTGATTTGAGGTTCACATATATTGCATTGCCACGCCACGAGGATAGGGTAAGTACCAGCGCATTGCCTTCACTATAATATCTCAACCCTGATTTTCCTAAAATGGCCGCCCCCTGCCCAGCATTGAAATAACCGGATCAACGGTGCATTCCCATTTCCTCACCGGTGACCTCCCTCCCCCTCAGAGCTCCTGCTGAGCTCCAACACTATTATATCATGATTGCGGGAACCCGCGTTATCTCATTTTCCTGCATGATCTAAAAATGGCCGCTCCCTGTTCATCGACGCCTCAGCAGGCCGTATGACTTCCTGGGAGACCTTCCTCTCCCGCTGAGCTCCCCCGGAGCTCCAACATCACATTAACATGTTTGTAGCATGATCCCTGTCAACGCTTATGCCTTATTCCTCCATAAGGGCCGATCCCTGATTGTAGCATGACCCCTGTTACCGCTTAAACCTTATTCCTCCAAAAGGGCCGAACCCTGATCAAAGGTACTTCCGCAGGCCCATAGAGCCTCTTGGAAACTCCTCTTGGCTCCCCCAGGCATCCATGGTAATGGCATTACCCAAACCCTCTCTCCCTCACTCAAAGCAGTTTTATCTAGGCCCCTGCTAGCCATAAAGGTCAATAGCTCACCCCTACTCCCCCGGTTTGACCCGTTTGACCACAGATCTGTAGTTGAAGGTGTTGTGGAAGCTGATCATCATTGGCCCTCTTGGAATCCCACACCTCCTTTAACTATCTGCACCCTTTAGAGGCCCTCTTACTACTATTACTATTTTCACTGCTACCATTAGCTTGAACGCTACGGCCCTCTTCTGATCCCGCCTTTCCTTACTTGACACACCATTGGTGAGGATTACACACATGAACCCTGTACACCATAACCTCTCATCTTAACCACATGACCTACTCTCTCTCCATCATGCCCTTCCTCACTCAGTCCAGAATGGACCCCAGACTAGAGAAGTCAGGGACTAACAGCTACATAATTAAGTATCCGAATAACCTCTACAAAAACGCGACTAAATCTATTAAACATAGCTAACCCAGAAACCCTTATCTCTGACCCTTATTTCTGCCAAAAAAAAGGTGCTATTACTAGCGACCTCAATCAATCAATCAGGGGTTTGTTAAAGCGCGACTACTCACCCGTAAGGGTCTCAAGGCGCTAGGGGTGGGGGGAGGGTGCAGGTTCCATTCCATCAAGGAGGGGGTCTGTCGAAGAGCCAGGTTTTGAGGTTTCTTGCGAAGATGGGGAGCGATGTTGTCTGTCTGAGGTGGAGCGGAAGGGCGTTCCATGCTTTGGCCGCGAGGAAGGAGAAGGAGTGGCCTCCCGATCTGGTCTTTCTGGTGCGGGGGACCACGGCGTAGGAGAGCTGGGCTGATCGTAGGGTCCTTTGGGGTGCGTGGAATTTGAGTCAGCTGTTCAGATATGCTGGTCCGGTGCCGTGGAGGGCCTTGTGTGCGTGGGTGAGCATCTTGAAGGTGATTCTCGCCTCGACGGGGAGCCAGTGGAGTGTGCGCAGGTGCTGGGAGATGTGGCAGTGTTTTGGCAGGTTGAGGACCAGTCTTGCGGCGGCGTTCTGGATGTTCTGTAGCTTGCGGGTGAGGTTTTTGTTTATTCCGGCGTAGAGTGCGTTGCCGTAGTTGAGTCTGCTGGTGACCAGGGCGTGAGTGACGGTCTTTCGGTGTTTGAGGGGGATCCATTTGAAGGTCTTACAAAGGAGGCGGAGGGTGTGGAAGCAGGAAGATGAGACAGAGTTGATCTGGCGGTCCATTTTGAGCTCGGAGTCCAGGATGATTCCCAGGTTGCGTGCGTGGTCTGTGGGGGTTGGCGGGTTTCCGAGGGCGGGGGGCCACCAGGTGTCGCTCCAGGCGTCGGGGTTTGGGCCCATGATGAGTACTTCTGTTTTGTTGGTGTTTAGTTGTAGGCAGCTGTTTTTCATCCATTTGGCGACAGCTTCCATGCCTTCTCGAAAGTTGCGTCTGGCGGTGTTGGGCTCGTTGGATAGGGAGAGGATGAGCTGGGTGTCGTCTGCGTATGACACAATGTTGAGTCCATAGGTTCTGACAATGGGGGCAAGTGGAGCCATGTAGATGTTGAAGAGCATCGGGCTGAGGGAGGAGCCCTGGGGGACTCCGCAGGTGGTAGGTGTGGGGTCCGAGAGGAAAGGGGGGAGTCTGACCCGCTGCGTCCTGCCGGAGAGGAAGGAGCGGATCCAGTCGAGGGCCTTGTCCTGGATTCCTGCGTCATAGAGTCTGCGTATTAGGGTGCGGTGGGAGACTGTGTCGAACGCCGCTGATAGGTCGAGGAGGATGAGGGCTACTGTTTCTCCTTTGTCCAGTAGGGTGCGGATGTCGTCTGTTGCGGCGAGGAGGGCGGTTTCCGTACTGTGGTTTTTTCTGAAGCCGGATTGGGAGGAGTCGAGGATGTTGTGTTCTTCAATGAATGTGGCGAGTTGGCTGTTGATGGCTTTCTCGATGACTTTCGCTGGGAACGGGAGCAGGGAGATGGGTCTGTAGTTTTTGAGGTCGGTGGGGTCCGCTGAGGGTTTCTTTAGGAGGGGGTTGACCTCGGCGTGTTTCCAGTCGTCGGGGAACGAGGCAGTCGCCAGGGAGCGGTTGATGGTGTGGTGGAGCATGGGTGCGATGGTGTTGGCGGCTCTGTTGAAGATGTGGTGGGGGCAGGGGTCCATGGGGGCCCCTGAGTGGATTGACTTCATTGTCTTCAGTGTGTCTTCGGTGGTGAGGGCTGTCCAGTCGTCAATCGCTGGTTTCCGGGTGTCGGGGGTGGTTGGTGAGGGTTCAGTGTGTTGGTTGTCTTCGTCGAAGTTGTCGTAGATGCTCTTGATTTTGTAGTGGAAAAAGGTGCTGAGTTTGTCGCAGAGGTCTTGTGAGGGAGGGATGTCGGTAGACTCGCTGGTGGGTTGGGCGAACTCCTTGATGATGCTGAAGAGTTCCTTGCTGTTGTGCTCGTGGGTGGAGATTCTGTCTTCAATCGCTTTTTTCCTCGTTTCTCTGATGAGTTGATGGTGGGCGTTGGTGGCGGCTCTGAAGTTGTTGTGGGCTTCTGTGGATTTGGTGTTCCTCCAGGCCATTTCGAGGCGGCGGCATGTGCGTCTGGACTCTCGAAGTTCGATGGTAAACCATCTGGCTTTCTTGGCACGGGTATTGTTGTTTTTCTTGAGGGGGGCTATGGTGTTGGTGCTGTCTGAGATCCATCTATGCAGGGTTCGGGCTGCGGTGTTGGGGTCGTCGTTGTCCGCGATGGTTGGGGTGGAGTTGTTGAGCGAGGAGGTGAGCTGGTCGTCGGTGATTTTGGTCCAGTTTCTTCGTGGAAGGAGGTGCTGGTGTCTGTGGATGGTGGGTGTTCTGAAGGTGAAGTGGACGCAACGATGGTCGGTCCATGGGAGTTCGGTGGTGTGGCTGAAGGTGATGGAGTTTCCTGTAGTGAAGAGGGGGTCGAGGGTGTGTCCTGCTGAGTGCGTGGGCTCGGTCACGATCTGGCGGAGTCCAATGTTGTGGAGGTTGTCCAGGAGGGATGTGGTGTTGGGGTCCAGTTGGTTGTCGAGGTGGAAGTTGAGGTCTCCCAGCAGGGTGTAGTTGGTGGATGCGATGGCCTGCGGGGAGATAATGTCCGTGATGGAGTTGGCGAAGGGTCCGCGGGGTCCAGGGGGTCGGTAGATGAGGGTTCCTCGGAGGGTGGCGGTGGGGCTGGCCAGTATCTGAAGTGAAGGTGTTCCATCAGTTCTGTGGGCTCGTCGGGGAGTGTGCTCAGGCGGAGGCTGGATTTGTGGACGATGGTGATTCCTCCTCCTGGGCGGGTGGGGCGGTCCTTCCTGGAGATCTTGTATGCTTGGGGGATGGCGATGTCCGGTCCCGAGGTGGTGTTGGTCAAGGTTTCGGTGAAGAACGCTACGTCCGGGGTGGTGCTGTCGAGGAGGTCCCAGATTTCTGTGGCATGTTTGTGGAGGGATCGGACGTTGAGGAGGATGCATTGCAGGGGCTTCGATTCGGTTGTGTTCTTGTGGGCGGGTTGTGCTGGATCCGTGTTCTTGGTGGTGCTGCAGGTGTGCCGGCAGTGGTGACAGCTGAAGGGTCCGTGGGTGTCGGCTGGTGATGCTAGCTTGCAGTTGTTGTTGCGGCTTGGGTTGAGTGCGTGGAGTGCTGCTGGGTCGTAGCGTTGGCGGGGCGGAGGTCCAGGGTTCCTGGTGCTGGTCGCGGACGGGTCGCAGACGGGCTTGCCTTTGACGCGCCTTCGGTGCACCAGCGGCGCGCCCGCTGCCCACGGCCGCTGCGCGGCCGTGCAGTGGCCGCCATTAAGTAGGGGTCGTGGAGGGCTGGACAGCTGGGAGGCGGGAGCGGGGAGGGGAGCTGGATTGGGCCGGTCGCGCTGGGGGGGGGAGGGGCCGTGGGGGCAGCAGCGGTGGGGAAAGGTAAAGGGAGGAAATAAGGGATAATGAAAAAATGGAAAATAAGCAGAAATAAGGCACAAAAGAGCAGAGATGCAGAAAAGTGCAGAAAGGTGAAAGATAAAAGAGGGTAGAAAAACGAGTGAAAACGAGTGAAAGAGCAGAGCGAGAGAAAGGGAAAATGAGCAGAAATAAGGCACAAAAGAGCAGAGATGCAGAAAAGTGCAGAAAGGTGAAAGATAAAAAGGGTAGAAAAACGAGTGAAAACGAGTGAAAGAGCAGAGTGAGAGGAAGGAGACAGAGGTCAACTGGACCACCAGGGATGAGGCGCAGGGAAACCTGCGGGTGGAGGAGGGCCTCGATCACCAACACTCAAGAGTGCAGGGGCAGGCCTCACTTAATGGTGGAGCTGCGAGGGTGGGAGAGCAATTTCACTGACAATGAGTGAAATTGTCTAAATTATACTAAAAGAAGAGCTCAATGGAGATTGGCGCTTCATTCTTTACTCAGAATCGCCTCGACTAAGAAGTTTCCTCACGGTCTTAGACTCTCAGCCGTGGCGTCACCCACATTTAGAGCAAACGCTACCATATCCATCTATAACAATGGGACTATAGTAATTCAGGCCACAGATCGCAACCTGGGCACCTTTGATGACAGCTTCGCCTTCATTACAAAATCTATGGTCCAAAACGACACCCCTAATCGCTCTAGAAACGTCCTTCTCCTAACTCCGACTCAGGCCCACCCTGATCCCCCCCCTAGAGAATCTAAACCACCCGATGATTTCCCCACCCACTTCGATCATCACTCACACGACCGCCTTGGCTCTGCCAAACCTAGTTGCCCCAGACTCACCCACCGTCCACCGTCCTGACCGACCACTTGTCTTTTATGCCAGAGCTAACTCCGATCACCTCACTAACTCCTCCCCCACTCCCTCTCTCACTAGCTCTAGCCTACATAACTCCCTCTCCACACAACTGACTCTACCACGCTCCACTAGGAATTCAGTTCCCCCTAACATCCCTCCCAGCGCCCACTCACCTTGCTCCCCCATACATCAGCGTTGGAGTTCTTCCTATTCCTCAGATGATGTTCCCTCTCCCCTCAGTCCACATGCCTCGAACTCGCCTAGGGAACAACCCTCCCCCTCCCCTCCACAAGACCCACAACCCATACTCGGATCCCACCACTAAGCTCAAGGAAATAAATCAGGAACTTCTAAATCTCAAAACTATCATTCAAAATCTCATTAACTCCACTGAGGAGCTGGCCCTTGATCTCTCTTCCAACAAGTCCTCGCAGGTGATCCAGCATAGGATCCAACACCATCATAATCTTCCACCTCCCTCCAGTAAGGTACTGAATGAACCCGGGCCAAAACCACCATCCCAGACTTGGATTACCACTCCCTACCCTAATGCCCCTTCTAGACCCGCCAGAGCCAAAAATCAATTATCAGAACCAGATACTCTCTCCCTCCCCCAAGCCCATCCCAGTCCCTCCTAGAACGTCACTAACCGCCCCTTTAAATGCCCCTGACTTGGCATGGTAACTCGGAGGGTATCCAAAGCATCACATCCAACCCTCATAGAGCGCCCAGACTCAACACCAATGCCCTAAACATTAATAACCTCTTGCAGATTCCCACTACGCAACCCTCGATTGCTGATAACAAATCACACCTGAAATGCATGTTACTCAACTGTAGATCAGCGGTGAAACACGCCACAGACCTAGCTGATCTCATCCCTGCTCATGATCTTGATCTCCTTATCCTCACCGAAACTTGGCTCTCTGACTCCTCAGGCCCCATCCTTGACATTCTAGTCCCTCCCAGCCACAACATTATCAGACTCGATTGAGCGAAGAAAACGGGTGGGGGCATAGCCTGTATCTACCACAATTCTCTCTCAGCAAAACAGTCCCCCTCAGCTAATCTCTCATCCTGTGAATATTTATCCATAGACATCACCATCCCACACAGACCCCTATGCACCCTGCACATCTTTTATCATCCACCAGGAGACAACCTCCCTCTCATTGAACAAACTATGGGGACCATCTCCTCCAACCTTGGCCGACACTGCCCCCAGATCTTCCTTGGTTACTTCAATCTCCATTGGAATGATCCACACGATCAGGCTGTTAACACTCTCAAAAACTTCCTAACTGACCTCTCCTTGACTCAATTCTGCGACAGCCCCATGCACAACTTAGGCCCGACCCTCGACCTAATCATCTCCAATCCCAACTCCATTCATCTCGAATCTATTCTCCCCTGTGACTGGTCGGACCATCACTTTATCAACTTCCGTATCCTTGAAAGCTGGAACTCCAAAAGATCACAACCACTAAAACAAAAACAGTGGAAAAGATCACTCCATTATACTAACATTAACAAGCTCATTTCTCGCAGCAATACCTCCCTACCGCCCCCGCAAACATGGACGACATCCACAAACTCACTGAGCATTACAATAATGCCATGTTGTCTGCCTTGAATGCAACTGCCCCCTCCAACTAAAAAGAATACCCATCAAAGACTCCAAACCGTGGTTCAATGACAACCTAAATGCTGACAGACGCAGCTTGAGATTAGCAGAACGCGCCTGGAGATCCTCTCCATCCACTGCTCTTCTAAAATCGATAATACTAAAAAGAAGTAGATACAACAAACTCATCAGGACCGCAAAAGAAAACTTCTTCAAATCCCAACTGGACAAAGCCAAAGATCGCCCGAAACGGCTTTTTGAGCTAATTAAGTCACAATCCAATAACACCTCTATTCTATCTTTGCACATCGCCTGCCCTCAGCCAAACTGCGATGCTGTTGCTGACTTCTTCCTAGGAAAGGCGAGCAAGATCGAACGTGATCTTAAGTCTGCTCTAATCGCACTCTCACCATCTCCTGACTCCTCCTTACCCACGACCCCTTCCACACCGCCCTGTCTATCTCCCAAAAACAATGCCTCTTGGAGTCAATTCACACCTCTCAATGACACTGCCATCCTCAACATACTCTCGACCCTGAAACCTTCTAATCACTTCAATGACCCCTGCCCACAAACTTCTTCAAAGAAATGATAGGATCTCTAGTCCTGCTCTGGTCAAAGATCATCAACGCCTCTCTTCTTCAAGGTGAGATCCCTGACTGCCTGAAGGCTGGCCTTGTGCTCCCTATTCTCAAAAAACCCACGGCAGACCCTGATGACCTGAACAACTACCGACCTATCACAAACATCCCTACCCTTGCAAAACTCCTGGAGAAATGTGTTCATGAACAACTGCGCAAACACATTGAGCAATTCAACTTCTCGACCAATTCCAATCGTGCTTCCGCACGGGCCACAGCACTGAAACGGCCATCACCCATATAGTGGACGATGCTCTCACGCTGCTTGACCAGAATGAAGCCTGCCTACTGATACTATTTGATCTCTCATCTGCATTTGACACTGTCAAACATGATAATCTACTTAACCTCTTGGATTGCAGGATGGGCCTCTCAGGCACAGTCCTTAAATGGTTTGCCTCTGTTCTCAACAACAGAACGCAAAGAGTCAAATCCAATCTAACTCTATCCAACTCCAGCCCCTGCACTCTGGGTGTCCCCCAAGGATCCTCACTCTCCCCCACTCGCTTTAACCTCTTCAGTGAACCACTGACTGTAATCCTCAAAGCATCCAACATACAATATCACATGTATGCGGACGACACCCAACTGTACATGAAAATATCCTCCCCCGAAGACATCAGTTCACTCTACGGAACCCTAATCAAAACCCTAAATTGGCTAACCACCAACCACCTCAAACTAAATGCCCTCAAAACGGAATTCCTCCTCATCTCACCCAATAAGAAAACCCCCACTGTTGTGAAATACCTAAGTTACCTCACCGCTCTCAACTGCACACCACACATCATTGACTCCACGAAATCACTGGGAATTTTTCTAGATAAGAACCTTAACATGCAAGATCAGATCAGAGCATCTACCAAAGGAGCGAACTTCCAACTGAGCATCCTATGAAAACTCAAACCCTACCTTCCCCATGATGACTTCAAATCGGCGGTGCAAGCACTAGTCATCTCTAGAATAGAATACGGTAGTGCTACCCTTTGCGGACTACCAAAACTCAGCTTAGCCCCCCTCAGAGCTTCACTGAATGCTGCGACCAGACTCATCACGGGTTCCAAGAAAACCAACCACATCTCTCCAGACCTGAAATCGCTCAACTGGCTTCCTTTTGAGGCAAGGTTCCACTTAAAAATTGCTTGTATGACCCATAGAGACCTACACTTAAATACCCCACTCTACCTGAAAAATAAGCTCGAACTCTCCGGCGGCAACCGGCCCTCAAGGAGCACCAGCACACTGCTGCTTAAACCGAAGAAATTTAAAAAACGGAAAACCTACAATCGCACATTCTCTGGCATTGCCCCGAGAATCTGGAACTCCCTACCCGTGGAAACTAGACTGATTCCCTCAATATTTGCCTTCAAAAGGGAAGTTAAGGCTCTACTAATGAACAATGTGCTGAATTAGCAGTTTTTCTCCTCTTGCCTACGATCTTGCTTTGCTGTTTTTGCTACTTCCTGACATTTGCTAAGGCCCGTGTCGCCCGCCATTGTCTTTTTGTTTCTGTTGGATATTGCTTTGCTTTTATTTCTCCCAACAGCTATCAACCTATGTATGCCACAACCCCTATGTAAAGCGTTCTGATACCCTCTTGGGTCATGTTCGCGCTACATAAAACTTTTAAAATAAAATATACTACAACAACACCAATATATTCATACCATGGGAGATTAATGGCAATTTTCAAACATTTTCATAAATGAGTAAGTGAAACATTTTAAATAAAGCTAACAACTGGATATAAACCTTAGTAAGACACTTAAAAGCATGGACCATGATGGCAATATGTTGGAAAAGTTCACACATTGTTTTTCCAAAGAGATTGCATTGAATAGTGAAACTTGCAAATCATTTTCATTTCTGTGGTTTGGGCAAGATCTTGTCCTAATACCACAAATGTACAAAAGAAGAGTGGCTAACAACTCTTTATTTAGTATTACAACCAAATTGACATAACCAGTAGACAACAAATCTGTCATTCTGGTCTATTGGAACACCTTGGTACCACAATGATTGACATCCCATTTCTCCATGTTTCAATTTCTAAGCTTCTTTCTTTAGAATCCAAACATGCCATCTGTCTCAGTTTTCACTGTGTACTGCCTTCCCAACAAAATTCATAATTAAGTCCATAATTGTGTGGCTCTCTCGATGAACCACACTGTTCTGCCAAACCAAAGGACTTATCAGCATTTACAATCAGCCAAAATCTTTAATCAACAATATAGTATGCCTCATGGGGCGTGGCCAACCACCGAGCAAAATGGCCGCACCTTGAGGTGGCTCCGTATGAGCACACCCGTTCATGCTGACATCCATCTAATTATCCGAGAATGCTGCTCATCTGAATGCCAATTAATGCACCGGAACCCAGCGAGAACGATTTGAGCCGTGAACCAGGCGGATTGAATGGGAAACAGCTGAGATCGGCAACGAGGCGCGGCCGGCTCAGAGACGCAACTTAGACTGTGGGGGAGGGGCGCCCTGGCCTCGGCCCTCCTTGTATAGATCGGCATCCGGCGTCGAAGCAAGAAACCGTCCGGCGACACGAAGGATCCTGAGTGCCCTGGAACGGGAGCGGAGAAAACGGGCGTCTGAGTGCGTCTGGCCCCCGGAGACGTGCTATACCCGGTGAGCGTGTGCCGGAGGGAGAGCGGCTCAGAGCGCGAGATACTAGGCCTGATACGCCGGATGTTTATCGGTGCCGTAAGACCCCTGCCGCCAGTGCTTGTGAAGGCTGTAAAGGGGCGGTGGAACGCCTGCAAATGCTCCATCGGAGTCAATGCGCAACAGCTGGTTGAGCTGCAACCACGGAGTGACATCCAAGTCACATACAGCACAGGCTCCCCCGATTGCAGCGAGGGGGCCCTTGCTTCTCCCAAAGGTCAGTGAAGCCACAACTATAAGAGCTTGCCTCCGAGGGTCGAGTGTGCGAGGCAGACAGTGGGGTGCGTGTGGTGGCCAATTTCAGCGGCTTGACTGACGTCGCTCGCTCACAGGAAAACTCAGAGTTATACGGGCAGAAGAGGCTGGAGTAGACGGCCACAAGAAAGGGGCTGCTTTGCAAATCAGAGTACAGTCGGCCTCATCTGATGCAGCTCTAAGGAAGCAGAGGGGTGGTATTGACGGAAGGGCTCTCTGGACCCGAGGGAATAGCAGCTGCCGGCGGGTATGGGAGAGGCCCTGCTGCTTTACCATAAGAGCCAAGTGATAGTAGGGGTCTCGGAGCTGTCCCTGCGGCCCGCTGCTTGAGGGATAGCCGGTCCAATACGAAAGGCTACCACAAGAAGAGTGGTTGTGGATAAGTTCATATGACCTACAACTAAAAGTAGTCACCAGAGCAACCGTCCGGGTCGTCCTGGTGGGAGGTTGTAATGTCACAGCACTAAGTCAGTACAAGAAGAAAACTACTCAGCCGGTTTCGTTCCCTTGACCTGGGATTGGCATGGACCTAAGATGGCCGGAGGTCGAAACACCAAGTCCTCCATGCAGGCCAAACTGGACAACTATGCCTGGAGTAAAGGGGCAGGCCCTAAGGACAGGGAATCAGATGACCCGCCTGAGAAACAACAGGAAGTTGCTGGTGCTCAGGAGCTGACCCTTCAAGATATAATGTCGGCCATCACGACGGTGAGAACATCGCTGGAGTCCAGGATTGACTCTGTGTCCTCAGAGATCTCCCTAATAAGAGCGGATATGCGTTCCATGAACACGAGACTCAAAGACGTCGAATCGACTGCATGGTCCCTAGTCACGGACACGGCCGCCCTTCAACAGAGAGTGGACGAGCTTCAGGCCCGTGGTGAAAGGATGGAGGCCCAGTTGGACGAGTATGAAGGGCGCTCAAGGCGCAACAACGTACGAATACTGGGGGTTCCAGAACGCGCGGAGGGGCAGGCAACGGATTTGTTTGTGGAAGAGCTGGTCACGATCCACCTAAAGCCTACTAGATTGTCAAAATTCTTCACGGTCGAGAGGGCGCACAGAGTACCTGGAGCCAAGCCAAAACCTGGTACCCCCCCCCCGAGACCCATAGTGGCGATAATATTCAATTACAGTGACAGAGATGTCATACTTCAAACTGCCCGTGCAACACCCCCAATTGAACTGGAAAACAGTAAGGTGACCTTCTTTCCAGACTTTACACTCTGGGTGCAACGTCAGAGACGCAGCTTTCTCGAAATCAAAAGAGCACTGCGGGAGAAAGACATTAAATACGCTATGCTCTTCCCAGCTAAGTTAAGAGTGGCGTCAGAGGGAAGGGCTTGGTTTTTTGCTACTCCTGAAGAAGCGTGGGTCTGGCTGGATGGTTGGTGAGTGGCTGGGAAGAAGAGTCACCAAACTCAACGGGACAGACAAGGAAGACTTCGAGAGGAACAGGGTGCAAGATCCCCGCCGGGCGGAACCACGTTGACTGAGGGTGGCGAATGAGAACTGGTCTGTATGAATCATTTAATTGCAAGGGTCCCATAGACATTCACTCCCTGGGCCCGGTTCGAACTCGACCCTCCAGATAAGAAGCAGTGGGGGGGTGAGGCATGAAGTATGAAGACCCATTGAAGGTGCAAGACTGACTAAAGTTATTTAAGCAGGATGTTGTTGGTAGCATCGTAATATTGAATCAGTAATTCTGTAAAGTAACTGTTGAACGGGGGTGGGGTTGGCACACGGCAAGTTTGGGGCGGCGGGAGGTTCCGATACCGCCATGCAGGGAGGCGGGGAGGGGAGTGAAGTTCACTACAACCAGGGGTGGTGGGACTCCAATCACCGAGACTCTCTGAAACACTCTATGGACACATCACTACACAACATGGGGACGTCTCTAGTGACAGGAAGGGGGGCAGGGAAGTTTAGTGTTGTTAAAGAATAGTTTGGACATGGTTGACACTAGATGGAAAACTGGGGAGAGCACACTGGGCGAAGCGGACATGGTCACACTGACAGACGGCAGGGTTGGGGGGCTGTCGGTTGTTGCGTAGAATGTTGAGAGACGCAGGGGTTTCCCCTTGAGAAAGCAAATTGATATTTTGAGCAGATATGGCGGCTGCATTTAGACAAAGACTTAAGTTGCTGTCATGGAACGTAAATGTGCTAGGGGACAAGATAAAAAGGGGAGTAGTGCTCCAATTCATAAAATGGCACTCCCCAGATGTGATTTTGCTGCAAGAAACGCACTTACTAGGAAATACATGCCACGCACTGTCGAGATGGGGGTTTAAACTCGTGGCACACTCTGCATTTAGTTCCGGATCACGGGGCATGGGTATAATGACTCGGAAACCCTACAGATGACGGTCGACCGCACATGGACAGATAATCTTGGTGGATTTGTGGCAACCTCTGGGATGTGGGAGGGAAGTACGATAAACCTGGTTTCCACCAACGTACCGCCGGGTCTTCAGGCGCCGGCATTTAGGGATCTCGGTGCCCTCCTTCTCGACCTACCAGAGAGAAGGCTAGTGATCGGGGGCGACTTTAACTCAATTGTCTCTGACTCTTTAGATCGGTGGCCCCCTAGAGATTTGCCACCTGGCCAAACACAAATCCATAACTTTTGGGGCGCAAAGGGCCTAGTGGATTCATGGAGGACGCTCCACCCAATAGAGCAGCAATATACATTCTACTCGGGTGCTCATCAAAGCATGTCTAGAATAGACTACTTTGTAATGCCGGCGGATCAGATGGTGAATATTAAAGAGGTAAAACACCTTGCCCGGGGTATATCTGATCATTTGCCCATTTGGTGCCAGTTGGAGGTGGGGGAACCTAAAATAGGTCGGACGGTCCCTATCGACCTGTGGTATCTCAAGAGCCCCCAGATAAAAGAGAGAATAATACGTGACACAGAACTCAGGAGAACGAAGGTTCGGTGGACTCTGCGTTGACTCTGTGGGAGGCGTACAAGGTGGTCATTCGAGAGACAGCTATAGCTCAGATCACAGGGTCTAAAAAAGAGAAACAGGCAGCATTAGTGCGTTTAGAAACAGATATCCTACAGCTGGAAGGAAGCCTCAGGGAAGACAACATAGATGAGCATGCCTTACAGTTAAAAACAAAGGAGTACATCGCCTTGGCCACAGACGTGGCAAAGACACAACATAGGGCAACACTTAGTAGAATCTATGAACTTGGGGACAAAGCCGGGAAATTACTAGCTTGGCTAGACCGGAGGGAGCAGGCAAGCAGAGCCATAGCGGAACTGGTGGGGAAATCGGGTGAAAGACTCACCGAACCGCAGGCTATCGCAGATGCATTTGGTCATTATTATCAAAATATCTATGCGTCCCAGACGCCACACACAGAGGAAGAGGCATACTCCTTTTTGAGGGACATCTCGCTACCAATACTTAATGACGACGAATGGTCGGATTTGGAACTAGAATTAACGGGGGCCGAGGTAGAAAAGGCCATACATGACTTGAGAATGGGCAAAGCAACAGGTCCAAATAGATTGCCCATCGAGCTATATAAACTTGCCCCGAGTAAAACTGCACCTCATTTAGATAAAATGTTCCATGAAAGTAAAAAAGTAGGCTCGCTCCCCATTGATCAAAGGCTGGCAACGATAGTGGTCATTCACAAGGCGGGGAACCTAAGAACATATGTCCATTGTATAGACCAATATCGCTGCTTAATGCGGAAGCCAAGATATTGGTGAAAATACTCGCTACTCGCTTGCTGCGTGTAATCACAAAATTGGTACACCCGGATCAATCGGGCTTTATGCCAGCCAGAAATATGTCCCTCAATTTGCGGAGGCTCCACGGAGTGTTAGACCGAGCCAAGACGATCGAAGAAGACGCGGTGGTATTTTCCCTGCACGCGGCCATGGCGTTCGACACGATCGAATGGCCCTATATGTTTTCAGTGTTGATAAAACTTGGATTTGACCAGGATTTTGTGGGGTGCGTTCGCCTTCTGTACACGGAACCTCTCGCCCAAATAGTGGTCAACAATAGGAAATCTCATACTTTCACACTCATCAGAGGCACTATACAGGGCTGCCCCCTTTCCCCATTGCTTTTTGGCTTAACACTCAAACCATTAGCGATGTGGATACGGAAAATCCAGTTGTCAGAGGGCTCAGTTGGGCAGAGGACTGGGAGGACAGCATTTCATTATATGCCGATGATATCCTATTGTACTTGGCTTCACCGGCGGCCTCCCTGAATAGTATATTACACATCTTCATAGTGTTTGGTAGATTTGCCGGATACAAGATTAACTGGTCTAAATCAGTCATCTATGTACTTAGTGGGGAGATGCTGACACTGCCTAGGGGCTTTACTATCAAAGAAGCGGCGATAGATTTCAAATATTTAGGAATCCGAGTCTCCAAGACCCGGCTCTCTTTTACGATCACAATCTGCTGCCCCCACTGCAGCGGCTTAGGAGTGATGTCCTGCACTGGAGGTCGCTCCCACTGTCCCTACTGGGGCGGGCAGCCCTTTTTAAAAAGATGTCCCTCCCTCGGTTTCTGTATGTCTTGCAGAACACACCACACCTGGTGGGATCAGATTACTTCAAATCCATTGATAGTGCATTGAGGGAGCTCTTGTGGGAGGGGAAGCCACCCAGGATTACCACTCAGAAATTAACATTAGGGTGGTATGATGGAGGAATAGCCCTGCCGGACATCAAAAAATAGTATTGGGCAACACAACTCGCATCAATAAATCAGTGTATATATAGGCCACAGGAGGATCCTGGATTCCTCATGGATAGATGGCTTCTTCCGGGGGGAGGTTTTGCAGGGGCACTATACACCAACCCAGCTAAGCTAAGGCTGTCAGGACCCACGGGACATGCGGTTCAAGTGTGGCGGACAGCCACGAGGAATGTGGGTTGGGAGGGCAAGATCACACTGGCCACCCCACTCTGGGACACAGATCTCCTTGGTAATTTGAGACACACCCTTGGATTCGATCGTTGGGACTTGATAGGTATCTCCAAGGTGAGAGACCTATGGAAAGGGGGTGGACTGATTCCCTTCGCCCAATTACAACTAGAGTATGACTTGGCTGATTCAGAGTATTACACGTAACTGCAGATCCGCCACGCTTTACTTGCGGTGATATGAAAGGGAGAGACACCACCAGAATTCTCCCCGCTGGAAGATAGGGTCTTAGATGGGAATCTCCCAGAAAACACTATATCACTAATATATAAAAAATGTATTAATAATATGGCTGACCCCCTACTTCGGCTTAGAATAAAATCGGCATACAACATCGCTGGGTTGGAGTGGCTCGAGGCTCTAGCCTCTCCTACAGAGACTGCAATCTCCGCTAGGCTCAGACTTGTGCAGTTGAAGATACTCCACAGAATATACCTAGCGGGACCGACGTTGGTAAGGATGGGGTTCAGCAATGACACCGACTGCCTTAGGAGGTGTGGGCAAGAGGGCACTTTTATACATACACTCTGGGAATGCGCAGTTATCCAGAGATATTGGTCCACGGTAACGAAATGTATGGAACGAGTAATGGGTTATAAAATTGACTGTAACATTAAATTAAGTCTCCTGAATATCTGGGGCCCGACGGATCTGAGTACTAAAGAGAGAATATGGGTGACACTCGGAATGATGATAGCTAAAAGGAACATTGCACGAAAATGGAGGGCGCAGGAACCACCGACGTTGAATGAGTGGGGGAAAGACATGGATTAGTGCATGGTGTCAGAAAGGACGGTATATGAATCCAGGGGGTGTCCCACTAAATGGACGTATATCTGGGGAAAATGGAACGACTATAGGGGAGGACTCTGTGATCCCCTGCAGCCCAGACGTGACACTGAGCCACATAACCTGCCATAAGAAAGTTTAATGCTAAGGTGTATGAAAATATATGCGACCTCGGAATTATCGTTCGCCTTTTGCCAAGTGTGTAACTCCACCTGTACCTGATTGTATGATGTCTATCATGTCTAATTTTGTCCTCAATAAAAAGTTATGTTAAAAAAAACAAAAACAAAACAATATAGTATGCCTGTCGCACCTTAAACCTGATCTAAAGGTACGACAATGGAATCTCCACACTAACAGTCTCACCTGTACTATGCCCTATTCATTGTCACCTCTAATTGTGCTTACCCAATAACATTTGTATCTTGAGCAAGAATTAACAAGTCAGTTTCAAAATCATTACATTTGGGGAAAAGCTCAGGTAGAGACTCTACATTGTTTACAAAGTCAGAAATGATTCTCTTGTGTGCCTGCTATACCTGTTTGTCAAGACATCAATGCCCCTGGGACAGTTTTTTTTTTACCAATTTGAAATTCATATTGATTGATTAGATATGAGGCGCAGGAAGATGAAGTATATACCTAGAAACACTCTACCTCCCTGGTGACGAGGGGGACATGGGAGTGCCTGATTTTGGATGTAATTATACTGTAGGCATGGATATGTCAAGAGGCCTTCCTTGAACTGAAATATTTGCAGACAGACATATACGAGGCTTCTATGGTTGACTTTATTTACGGCCGATGAGACATGATGGAAAACCGAAGTAGACTATTGAGGATACCCAAGTACTGACGGAATAGACATAGGCAAAGATTGAGTGGTAGGGTGCCACACTTCCCACAGCCCCCAATTTGGTGTGCATTGGAATCACTCAAACATCGACACAATTATAACAAAAGCTCCTACTATTTAGTTGAGCTTATACATAGAGGTTAGTTTTATGACTAAGGAGTATATTTAGCACATTTGAGGGCCTCAGGGACGAATATGGGCTACCCGTAGGCTAATAGTGACTTTTGCTGTGCTGCATATGGTGGTGAAGATAACATGGGGTCGGCAAACAGTTAAACCCGCAACAAATCAGGACTTGCATTCCATATTAACACGCAGTAATGGTGTTGTATGAGGTTGCGAGGATGACACAAAGCAGGAAGCTTGAGGTTTTGTAACAAAAATGGGAAAGTGACCTAGAAATTGAATTGATAGGCAGGGAGTGGCAGCTGGCACTTCAACATACATTCAGGTTTTCTACAAATGTGAAATTCCAATTTTTGCAACTTAGTTATATTCATCACACTTATCTTACACTTGCTTGCCTTACTATGACATACCCCGGGCTCAACACTAATGCCCCAGCTGCCATAAGGCATATACATCTTTTTGTCATATGGTCCGAGACGTTCTAGTTGCAGGTAACAAATTAGGTAAGCAAATGGGCACGCAAAGGGAATCTGTGTAATTGGAAAGTATGTTTGCTGGGTCTGATAGTCAGGCCTACAAATTGGCAGGTCCAACTGTAAGTTTGTTGATTCTGCCCTGTTGCTTGGCAAATAAGCAATATCACAAAACTGGAAGGCAGCACAGCTTCCTGCTCTCGAAAGTCAGAAAGCAGAACTTTAGAAGTGGGTGCAGGCTGAGGTTGCCACATTATGATGCCTGAGGCTCAGAGCAAGAGCAGATAAAATCATGGTCAGCTGGGACTCCCTGACCTTGGAAAAAGAGCTCAAATCAGACAATAGACTGCCTTGAGTATTGTGGCCTCTGGACTTCAACAAGATATGGGGAACACCGTCCAAAATGTAGAGCAGAAGTTCATGCCTAAGCTTGGCTCTTCCCCGAGGGTCCTTATCTACTTGCCTACTCGTGATTGGAAAGACCCAGAGTGCCAGCTCCAAACTCAGAGCAAGATGTGTATATTTACGAGGTGATTAGCCAGTACATTACCTCTTAATTTATGAAGTTATACTCTTATTTGAATATGTAGATGATCCCTGATTTCCTGGTTACTGTATTATAACTTTCAGGAACAAGTTGAGATAATGTTGGTGTTTGTTTTATTTTTTATTCTAATGAACATCCATGATTACTTTGTACTGCATCATTGTCTATTGTTTTGTTATGGATATTAAAAATCTAATAAAGATGTTAGTGTAGGGAACTGGGCTTTTGTTGCAGTCACCACCCCCACACACTTTTCCCCTCTTTGTAGCTACTAGATGCTGATTTTCAACTCGGACAGGGGACTGATGCCTGCAAACCAGAGCTCAGTGCCAGTGCTCCTTCCCTAAAACAAGGTAAAGTCCAATTGTCTTACAGTTGGCCAAGTACTTTAGCAGACCTGTAACTCCCTAGTAAATGGAACTCCAAGTACCTAGGGCAGAGGTACTACATAGGGTCCCTAAGGGCTGCAGCATATCTTATGCCACCCTAAGGGACCCACCTACAAATTCCACACAGACTGCCAATGCATGCTGCTTAACATGGTGCAAACCATGAGTGAAAACTTGGCATGACACACTTCTGTGTGTCATGCCAAAGTCACTACATATAATATATGTAAGTCACCGCTACAGCAGGACTTTGAGCCCTACGGTAGGGTGCATTATATTTTATGTGAGGACATATCTGCATGACCAGATATGCACCTGTGATGTCTAGTTATATTACTAGATATTGCAAGTGAGCAGGTAAGCCATCTTAAGGTATGTACTGGGAACTGCTCCAAATGGGTTCCCCAGCTACATAATGGTTTCACTGAAACATAGGGTGTTTGGTATCAAGCACCTCGTATTAATAAACCCACACTGATTACAGTGATGGATTTATTAATACATGCACCCAGAGGGTACCTTAGAGGTACCTCCTGAAACCTACTCTGGAGTGTTGGCTGACAGGTCCAGTCCAAACTGCCACCACAGACGTGTTTCTGACCCCCTAGGAGGTGAGAGCGCTGCTCTCAGAGTACAGAAACAATGCCTGCTCTGGGGAGAGGTGTTATCACCTCCTCCTCTAAGAAAGGCTGGTAAATTAGCATTCCAAGGCAGGAAGCTTCAAAGATCCTGTCGCTTTTGATATGCAAATGTAGCTTCCCTCAGAAGTGAGGGGCTGCCAAACCCCCCTCGTCCACAGCCCATTTGGCCCCAGGGCATGCGAGAAAATTATCTATACAGAAGGCGTGTTGCACTGCCAGGCTGGACACACCTCTAGGGTGACCAAGCCTGAAGTGACCACCAAATTTAGAATTCCACCATCTTGTGTGCGGTGGAATTAGGAATTCTTTGATAGGGTAATGCCCTCTCCCTGAAGGAAGTGGTCATCGAGGAGGTGTAGTGACCCCAGAGGTAAGAAGCACATTGGCTACTACCCCTCGCTCCCCTTAATGCCCCTAAATTGAGTATTTAGGGGACCCCCTGATACCAAGACTACAGACTTTTGATGGATCAAGAGAAGGATTGGACAAAGAAGAGTCCTGTCACCAGAACCAAGGAGCAACAACTGACTTGGCACCAACCCTGCCAACCTGACTGCTGCCCCCAACAATCGTGGAAGAAGCAGATTCATCCTTCCGCTGTGCAGACTCCAAGAAACCAGGAGGGCTGCCAGTGTTCCAAAAATTGCATGGGAAAACACCCTTGGAGTAGAGAAGCTACTCCCCTGCAGCAGCAGGCACCAAAGACACAAGGTGCAGTCCACCGAGTTGCCACTCACCGGACAGCCCCACTCAGCAGCTTCCTAGGAAGGGGACCCTGTGCTACTGAAGATCAGATCTGTGCCCCCACTTAGTAGGAGGACACTAGGACCAACAAAAGCTGCACAGGACCAATAACTGGGGTACTGAACCCCTTGCAGAAAACAAGGCTTGGTGTGTCCAGTACGGACACCAACGTTGAAGAAGACTAACCTGCACATTGAGGGAATTTAGGGACAATGAGACCCCCAACATGAGTGGCCCAGCTGTCCTGTTTGTATCTTTTCTGCAAAACAAAGAACAAGACATGAGCTTGCAACTGCTACCACACAATGCCTCAAAGCAACTATGCACCTGCACTCCACAGCCTGAGTCCAAAGGAGATGACGGTGACAACAGGGTCCCCAGACCCACAAGAGCTAAGCCCACACTTGGGTTTGCCCAGACTGGACTTCCATTCGCCGCCTGCTGCCTCTGTCTGTAGGCCCCTTCCAACGCGAGTGGCTCCTTCACCAGAACTTGACGTCAAAAGACACCACTGCACCCAAGCCCTACAGCCCATGGAGAAGTACACCAATGGTGCCCATATGTGCCCAAGCATCTCGAGGGTCGAGCCCCACTGTGGGTTCTCCAGACTGTTCTACAAGTCCCAGCTTGCAGCCTCTTTGTAACCAAACCGTTCCCCATTTAAGTGAATGGGACACCCAACACCGTAACACACCTCTACACCCAGTCGCCCCTGAGCTTTCTAAGGCGACCTGTTAGTGTGGCCTTGGACCCTGCACCATACTCACCGTAAGTCCTCAAGAACAGTCTTGTAAGTCGTTGTCAAATGCCCAAATGCAATACATGGTTTTCCTCCATAGGATAACATTACCGCTTGAGAAATTGCACTGTGTCCATTTCTGAAAACTGTAAAAATTCATAACTCGAAAAGTACTTACCCAATTCCAAGTTCATTTTGTGACTTTTGTGATTGACCCTGACAAGGACTGTGGCTGTTGCCTTTTAAGTAAAATAGAATGTGGCATATCCACTGTTGTTTGTTTACCCACTTGCTGGAACCGGTATGTAGACTAGTGTCTATTACACACCGAAGACAATTTCTAAAAAATGTGATCTTGACAAGATTTTCCATAGTAATGTATTGGAGGAAATGAAATGTACGTTTTAGGATTGCCACAGAAGAAACGTTTTACTTTTTATATAGAGAACTGTGACCAGAATGAATGTTGGAGACTAGAGTCAACAATTTCATGTAGTACCTTTTCATGTGAACATAAAATATTAACATTTGAACTACTCAATAAAAGAGGTTTAGGACGAGTGTATAATTTGAGGGACACTCTTTACAGCAGCAAACATTTAGCAAGTATATGTGGTAAGAATGTTAGGCAGTCCTCTTTACATATTGCAAAGAGTACTGGTCATAATGTTGGTTTTTCTCATTTGGCCTCTTGTGTGCATCCACCTGTCAAGTTCATACAATATATAAATTGTTAATGGAAATGTTACCCTGAAATCTTCCTTTTACATTCAGAAGTATGTCCTGATAGCCAATTGTCCATCACCTCCTGAATTTTTGTGAGATCATCACAACTAGAATACATAAAAAAAATATTACTCTAGTTTTCACATTGTTCGCTATTAATTGCTATCAAAATTGAACCAATTTTACATATTCTCAGTAGTTAAATCTACAATTATCAGTAGGTTTGATGTTATCTTCCAAAACAGGAAACATTATAACATTGCAATGTAAATGTTGCCTGTTTTACTGAAAAGCTAAGGGCAGAGTTTTGAGGTTTGAACCACCTTGCTGTAAAAAGACCCCAGATTAAAGAGAAAAACTACACTTTAAATACTATGCCTGTATTGAATTGTGTATGTGCATGAAAAGCATTAATGTGTACTGAAGACTGCTACAAAGCACATAATAACTCCACCTCCTGATATACCTGACGTCATCATACAACACAGCCAAAAGGAATTCTTCATCACATCCATTATCACTCACTTCAATGATGTCCTGATCCCTGACTACAGCATGCAACACATAGTCCAAACACAGAAAACAGCAAGGGGACTGAGTCATTCACAAGTCTTCCTGCCCAAGCTACCTTAGTGCCCAAGCACCACTTAAGTCAGTCTAGTTTCAGGCTTCACACCAAGCTGCAGCATGGAGACTGCTGCTCTTCATGTACCTGGCAATACTCATCAATGACAGAAATTATGCCTGCCTTCTGATACTGCTTGACCACTCTGCAGCCTCGCACCCAGCTGACCATCAAGCACTGAGCCATAACCTTGAAGCAATCAAGGAACCAGAAATGTTTCCCCTCTTACCTCAACCTCATACACTGCAGCTGATTAATTAAAAAAATACAAAATACAAAAACCTTCCTCTATTATGCAGAGTGCTTCAGGGTTTCATCTTCTCCAACATCATTTTAAAACCTGTATATAACACCTCTGAATGATACACCCAACACCATCAAGATACATCAATATGCCAACAACACTCAACTGTATCTAAAAATCTCTTTACCAAATGATGTTATTTGACTCAAACCTGCCTTAAATTTATCCACAACTGGACTTCGAATACATGTCCAAAGCTCAACTCAAGAAAGCTTCAGACAACCACAAATTCAATCTTATCTCACTGACATGAACCAAGATGACTTCACTCTATAGCTAATACACAATGTGGAATCATTTTGATTCACCGTCATCAAACCTTCATGCTCAAAGAACATTCAAGGAACACACTGCTAGGAAAGCCAAGATAGGAAGGTATGAGAAATCCTCCATGAATAAAGCAACATCTTTTTCCCAGAAATTGATTTTAGAACTTTTTCCCACCTGGATTGAGGGAACAGTTTGATAAGTGGCTGCCATGACTTCATTTAAAGGTATCATATGTACTGCCATAGCATGTTCCAGATTCTGTCCTATAACTTGAAAGTGCCTATTTCCATGTGGAACCTTAGAACATATATAGTCATCGGTGTCAAACAGTGAATGACAGCAATTCTTTCATCAAGGGGTTCTGAGTTTTCTCAAATAGACAAGAGTGAAGCTCAACTGTCTTATGATGTCAGTCAGAACCCCAAAGTGAAAAGCATCCCCATAATTCACATTTTACGCATCTATAATTTTATGCTATGTATGCCCCCAATCTCATCTAGCCCTTTTTTCAAATTATTCACAGTTATTGGGGAGTCATACATACTTGGCCTCTACTGCCTATGCCTAATGTATAGAAAAATACCTTGCCTCCTGCAGCCCACCCCCACTGCCATGAGAGTCGTCTACCTCCTTCCCGTCCCTGGCCTCTTAAAGAGGTACCCTCTGCTATCCATTGAGGCAAAGAGCTACTCTGCACTGACAGGCTCTCAGAAAGTGCTCTCACAACAGCCTGGAATTCTTTAATGGCGCAGCAACGGTGAGAAACAAGTTTTATTTCCCACTCTCTCTGAATTATAGCAGTGCATAGCCAGATTTAGAATCTGGTATTCACGAAAAGGTGCACAGAGGAAGCCACGCATAACAATCCACTTTATTGCTTGACCAGGATGTTTTCTTAGGGCAGACATTGGATACTTGGTGATACACTTTTCATAGTTGTATTTCGTGGAACCGGTTAGTGATTAGACCTGTTTACACACTCGCTGCAATTGACAGTATGAGATGACATGACATGCAGACTTCTTTATCACACCAATTTATTGGCCAATCTGTAGGTTATTAAGGCCATTTTAGCATTGCTTAAATCTATACCCCATACTACATCTGAAATGTTCTTTCCTTAAAAATGTTACTGAAAAAGACAAAGATACATGCGGTCAAGGAGGCTTTCGGAAGAACTAATAGGCACACATCTTTGGTCAGACATTATCACTCAGAAAAGCTTTGCCTACTGCATTGATTTTTCTTATACATCCACGACTATATGAAATGGACATTGGAGATGCCCTATCTCTAGCTAATGCACCACCATGATCTGTGGTGGGAACAAGTAAAGAAGGCATATATGTCCCACTGACGTAATTAACATAATATCAGGCTATGAATAATGAATCATTTTTTACCAGACTTCAATCAAGTATGTTTGTCTCATGATCAATGGTTCCAGGCAAAAGGGGGCATTGCATCTTGCTTTAACAGTAGTGATTAGAAGATAGTCAAGACGGCAGACAACTAGGTCGTTTTCTGTGCCAAATGTATCCCAAACACTTTTGCCTTGAAAGCGTGCAAATTGTTTTAACCACTGAATTTTTCCGTTCACCCACTGTCCATTAGTAAAATGTGCATGCACTGTCATAAGTGCTTGAATCCATGGCTCTTTTTGTGCTATAGCCATCAACTCATGAAAAACCTGAGGATATTTCTGTAGTGCCAAGTGAATAACAAAAAGCAAGTTGTCAATTGTACAAGTGTTACGTAATTTAATGCTTCTTCTTCCCAACTTTCCTGTGCCTGACCACGGTGGGCAGTTGCTTGTAACTTTCTTTAACACTGATTTAGGTGTCGGTGAGCTATAGTACTTAGCCTGCTTTATTTTCCTTTTCGGCCTCTTTTTCCATTGTTCTTCATGGGTTAACATATGTCCTTCATCTTCTGAACCATGGATTAGGCTTACACCTATCTCATCTCCCTGTGCAATGTGCTCTGTAATAGATTCACTTGCATGTGTGTATGTTGTGTTGTTGTTTTCTTTTACACTTCTCACCTGTGGCACATTTTATGTTTACTAGTGCAATCTCACGCATTTTCCCCTCAACAAACTCTTTCATTATTTGCAAAAAGTCACCTAATCGCCGATGTAACCTATCATTTAAAACATCTTTTTTTACAGTCCTGAACCAGTTTTCCACTGTTATGTGTTATGTTATATGTTATGTTATACCTAATTTGTATAGCGCTCGTACACCGGATTGGTTTCTTGGCGCTGCTCGGGAAGGTGATGGGTAAAAGTTTGTTCGGGTGATTACACGAATTACGCGAATGCCTGTTTAAAGAGCCATGTTTTTTGAAGTTTGCGGAAAGTCATGAGGTCTGTACAAGATCTGATCTCTAGGGGCATAGAGTTCCAGTATCTTGGGCCCAGTGTGGAGAACCTGGATCCGCCAAATCGTTTCTGTTTAAAGGAGGGTGTTGTCAGGAGGTGCATGTGGGCGGATCTCAAGTTGCGGGTTGGATTATATCTGTTAATCAGACTATTAATAAATTTGGGGTTTCTGCCATTCAGGGATTTAAAAATGATGCATCCCGTCTTGAAGGCGCATCTCTGTGCTATAGGGAGCCAATGTAATTTCTTCAGAAGGGGAGAGACGTGTTGGCGTTTGTTTTCCTGCAGAATCAGTCTGGCCGCCTGGTTCTGTATCAGTTGGAGACGGTGGATGAGATAGGCCGGGGTTCCAAAGTATAAGGAGTTGGCATAGTCAATATGTGAGATCACCATGGCGAGGACTGCCTGCAGTTTTGCTTCCTGAGTTAGGAATCTACTGATTTTCTTTATTTTCCTTAATTGGAAGAAGCAGGTAGAAATTACAGATCCTATTTGGGTTTTCATGGTGAGGTCGTTATTGACTATGACTCCCAGAGTTTTAGCATGATTAGATGGGGTCGGGGGTTGTCCCAGTTCTTTAGGCCAGAACTGGGAATTCCAGGGGTTAAGTGAGCCTCCCGTGAGGATCAGTTCTGTTTTATCTGGGTTCAATTTTAATTGGTTGCTGTTCATCCAGTCACGGATGAACAGCATTGTTGACTGGCATTCGTGGATGGAGGCCAGGGAGTTATTGATGGGGAATACCAATTGGAAATCATCAGCATAGTTGAAGGTTTGGATATTCCTTTCTTTTAATGCGTGAATCAAGGGGAGAAGATATAAGTTGAATAAGTGAGCGGAAAGTGAGGATCCCTGGGGGACTCCACAGGTAGTTTTGATCATGGGGGTCGTAAAACCGCCAAGATGGACTGCCTGAGATCGGTTTGTTAGGACGGATCTAGTCCATTCCAGGGCTATTCCTTCGATACCCGCATCCCTGACACGGTCGATCAAGATGTTATGGTCGACCGTGTCAAAGGCAGCGGAGAGATCCAATAGCACCAGGGCTTGGGGAAGACCTTTGTCCGCCTTTCCTCTCAGAGTATCCAATACTGATAGTATCACTGATTCTGTGGAGTGAGCTGGGCGGAAACCTGGTTGATGTGCATCCAGGTATTCAGATTGCTCCAGAAAGGCGGATAGGCTTTTGGCTACATGGGCTTCGACCAATTTAGCTAGGTAAGGGAGCAGTGAGATTGGTCGGTAGTTAACTAGGGTTTTTGGGTCAGCTCCTGGCTTTTTTAGAAGGGGTATGATAATGGCCTCCTTAAAGGACTCCGGTACCTGACCCTGGAGCAATGACTCGTTTAGGAGGGTCACGGCTGGACTTGGGCAAGCAGTAAATGCTTCCTTCAGTATCCAGGGGGGGCAGCAGTCCTTTGGAGATCCAGATTTAACTTTTGCCAGTAAGTCTGTGAATGTTTCTTGATTTATTATTGGAAATTGTTCCAGCCTGTGTGAGTTCTTAGCTTTAATAGGACATGCAGGACTCGGGCAACTGGGGATACTTGTTTTAATGGTTTTAATTTTTTCAATGAAAAAATTATTTAAAGAATCGCATAGGGATTGAGAGGGAGTGGTTTTTACTGTTACTCTATCCGGGTTGCATAGTTCATTAATAATTGAAAAAATATCTTTGGAGCGGTTTGTGGAGTTGATGATTTTAGACGAGAAGTATTTGGCCTTGTAGCCAATATAGCCTTTTTGTAAGTTCCGCGTACTTCTAGGTAAGCGCTTTTGTCATCAGGTGAATATTTATTCCTCCACTTCCTTTCTGCATGGCGCAGGTCAAGTTTTAATTTCTTTAATTCAGGGGAAAACCATCTATGAGCTTCGTGGCGACGTGCTCGGTGAGATTTCTTGAGGGGGGCGTGTTTATTACTGGCTGTCATCAACCACTCCGAGAGCTCTTTCTCGCTTTGAGCGATAGATGGTTGGCCTGTGGGAATAGTATTGGTCAGTGACTCCAGAAATTGACCTTTATCAATAGTATTCCAGCTCCTGCGTAATCCAAGATCATATGATATTGTTTTCAAACGGATAGGGATATTTATAGTAAATTTAATAAAATAATGGTCAGACCATATACAGGGGGTGACTTCTAGATTGGTTAAAGACAGATTACTGGACCATACCTGATCTAGAGTATGCCCTTTGATGTGTGTAGCAGTGGAGATACGCTGACTTAGATTGAGCCCTGCGAGTAGGTCCATCAATTCGACTGAATGAGGTCCCCCTGCTGAGTCATTGGCCCAGTAGTTAAAGTCGCCGGCCATCAGTATTTTAGCATGATTTGTTACAAGGTATGACATTTGTTCACTCAGGGATTTTGGGAACTGTGGCATATTCTGTGGTGGTCTGTAGAGTAGCACACAGACCAAAGGGGTGAGGTCAGATTCTAATTTAAGTACTAGATTGTCTACTTGAGGAATGTCTAGGGGGGTGAGTGCCGTAAATTTAAGATTTTGGTGCACTATAGCTGCTACTCCCCCTCCCTTTTTTCCCTGTGGGCGGTTGGCTTGAAGAATATAAAACTCATTGGGTAGTGCTGCGGGTATGTCGGGGGCGGAGTCCTGTGTTAGCCAGGTTTCGGTTAATAGTAATATATCAGGTTTCTCTGACATCAGCAAGTTATGTATATCTAGTTGATGTTTGGTCAGGGAGCGGGTGTTTAAATAGATAATCGAGAGAGCCTTTTCCTCATTCATATCCTGAGGATCAGTTTGTTTCATAATATTTGTGGAATGGTTGAATTCGGGGAAGGAAGATCTTATTTCCCCTATCCCGTTCCTGCTTAATCTGTTGCATTAGTGTCTCTATGTTGTCCTTCACCTAACATTATTCCACTCCAAAGTGGTAAGGTTGTGACATATTTGCCTAGCAAATTAACAAAGTGTGGACAGCAATTCATGTTTTGCCTCAGATTTTTATTTTCATTTTCAGACTTCAGTGCTTTTTTCTCAGTTTCAGATAAAATGTCTTGAAATATTTTTGAAAATGAAGAAGACTCTTTTAAGGTGGATTCTTTCAAAAGGTCATCTGTAGTGTCCGCGTACTGTGTGTCTTCTAACTCATCACTACAGAGCTTAATTTTTTGTTTGTTGATTGATGCTCTCATTTCTGTCATATATTCAAAATATGTATTTGTCTCAGTTTTCACTGTTAGAACATAGAGTACTCTCCTGAGGTGTACTTTAATCTCATTCAATTTACTTGCATTTTGCAAAAGGGCAAAGGAGTACATAAACAACTCTTTGGCTACTTTTCTGGCTTCCGCTTTGCTCACTTTATTGGCCACGAGTATAATCATGTGAGCTGCACAGATATGGACCACAGTCAACATATTTTTCTCTCCACCAATGCACATGTTCAAACAGTGTTTTAGGTACTGAACAAGCGTAATCTGATTGAAAGCCTGCATAGCTGCATGAATCATTGCCCAACTGAAGTCTACCTCAACTTTTTGTGGGATGAGTCTACGGTTGGACAGCTTGAGGAAATCACGACATACACAGTTTAACCAGTGCAAAATGGTTGGTGTGCTTTGGTCAGAAGATAACATTTCTGCAACTGGGACTGTATGATTGCTATGTGTCTTTGTTTGAAGACACAAAGCATAATACAAGACTCTGTGGTGGGTCTCTTTGGGGTTTGCAATGACTGACCCTGTTGCATCAAGATATAGATAACAATTACCAAACGCCTGAAGGTCCTTCAGCATGTGTAGCTGTACATCGTTGTACACATGAATTACAAGAGGGCTCATGCAAATATATTGAATGAAAGCATGAGCAGTCACAATTGGATTATGTTCTTTCTGATCTTGTCTTTATTGCAGTTTAAGGCAGTCTAAAAATACATTTTTATTCATTCGGTTACTAAGATTCTTTTCACTGGAAATTTTCTGTAAGACTGTAGTTGTTTTGACGGTATTCAGGTTACCAGCTAAAAGTTGTTCTGGATCTGCATTAGCTATGGATTTTATATACAGATGAGAAGGTTGTGTCTCTCCTAAACAGGATTTCAGTTTCTCTCTTTCTAGACCACGAGTATGCCTCTTGTGAAAATGTTGAATGGTATGGTTGATTGCACCAGTCATCTCCACTTGAATAATGACATTGCTATGCTTTGTGGGTTTTTTGGCAATTGTGAAATCATATTTGGTGCAGCCACTAAATTTACAATGTCCTTTGCCACGCCAGTAAACAGATACTTTTTTTCGCGAACCTTTGGATCTGACTCTATTGTATTTGAAAGAAATCACACAGAATATATTAATTTCATTAAGCTTTCTGCAAATTAAGTCAGACCAGCCATTCAATAACCGACGATACCCCTGCCTGCTCTCTGGTTTTATCTGTTTCTATTCTTCTTTAGTCAGTTTTATTTTAAATCTTGATGGTAGATTGTATTCCTGTTTTATACTAGCCATAGATGTATCTGTTAGCATCATTTTTTGTAACGTTGTACGGCTAAAGTATTTGCTTTTTTTAGCATCTATTGCTTTTTCAGAAGAGTCCTCTGTTTTTTTATTTACTGTTGCATATTCATTTTGGTATTTAGAAGCCATAACAAGCTTTAGCACAGTTGGCTGAGAGACATCTCTTCTCATTCCCACTTTCAATAGGCAAGATTTGACTTAATTCTTTTGAATTGGTACAAGACTTAAGTTGTGATGTGTATAATCTTTTAGGAGATGCAAATGAAACAAAGTCTGTGAATCCTAATTTCTTGGCACTGTTCTTTCTTGCTTTACATTTAGGGCAAAACCATGGTGAAATAGATGCTATATCCATAATGCTTTTATAGCCAATACAAGTTGGATGAAACCATTCTTTACATGAATCACACTGGGCATATGGTTGTCGGGGGTCATTTCTTTGCCTGCATACACAATATAGATTTTCATCTTCTTCTTGAAAAAATGAGGGTTGATCCTTGACAAGCAAGTCTGTTTTTTTACTATTTTGATACACTAGTGTTTTTGTCTTAATTGCCCTTCTGTCTTCTCTCCAAACATGATAAAGCCATAACCTTGTGCATAGCTTGTTCTGTCCAAGTTCCAATCAATTTTTCCCCAAACAGAGTCAGACTTACGGTAACCCTCATTGTTTAGAGATGCAATATGTTCATGGAATAACTTTATAAGTTTACTTTCTGAGTTTTTATCAGATACAAGCTTCCAGGACATTTTCAACAATTTACAATTCTTGCATACATTTCTGTTTGAAAATAATATTTGATATGAAAGTTGCCACCAAACGTTTTAATTACAATGAAGTACCATATCACAGACCTGTTTAAAGTTAAGATTAAGACGTGAGGTGCTTTCTTGGCAACAAGAGCAAGAAGAATCAGGAAAACTGAGAATAAGAAAGCAACTTTGCAAAATAAATAACAATGATTCCAAACATGAATGTTTGCTGTGGAAATATCCTTTTGCTCTTCTTAGGCTTATAGTAGGAAACAGCCCACTGATGGTGAAATGAAGCCCTCAAACCTTTGGAGACCAATAGTAATGTTACAAAATGAACAACAAAAGTTCCATACAGTGCATATTGATATGTGAAAAGCTCATGATTTTGCTATGTTTTTATAAACTGCAAGACTTATCTTTATAGCACATCTCCTTCTGGTGTTTAAGTGAAATTCTGTGGTCTTTAGTAAACAACAGACTCAGAAATTGCAGACAAAGAACTGTGTTGCAACCAAACCAGCACTCAATTACTTTGGTGCACTCTGCAGGCCTAAAGAATAATGCATTAGTATGGTAGCCCCAAAAGGTCATTTTGTATCAGAAAGCAAACCTTCAAGACATAGAACAGTAGTACAACAAGCATTTGCAATGCAATCGGTCTCGCCTTTGGGACCTTATATGTATTAAGCTATCCAGCACATTAGTCTGGGTGCTGAAACATCTACTGTTCTTTAACATGGATGGAAAATAAGCATCAAACTGCGTGACATTGCAGGTATGGGAATACACGGAGAGAAATATTGCCTTTCAGCGGGAAATGGTATAGTACAAAGCTCTGTTTTTATATAAAATCAGGGCCTTCGGTGGTCATATCACTGAAAATACAAGATTTGAAAAAAATATTATTGTCTACGGGTGCTTATGGAAGAATTTCAATGGACTGGAATCTAGAGAATGTTAAAGTGATTATGGTATTTTACTGACCTCTGCTGGTCGTTTTCTATCAAGAAGGTTAAATAGAGGCAGTTGCAAGAAAAATAAAAAAAGAAAGTCCCCAAGCAGAAAGCAATTCTGGTTTGTTTACTGACCTCTGCTGGTCGTTTTCTATTAAGACAGTTAAATAGAGGCAGTTGAACGGAAAAAAAGTCCCTAAGCGGAAGCAGACAAGTCCTAGGGCTGATCTCCAGAGCCCACAAAGTACATACATATATAAGTATATACTAAAGTATATACAAGATGTCTCGAATGCTCGACCTAAAAATGAGTCGCTAGGGGTAGAGTAGGACAGCACTCCTGATCCGAAATTAACATTATTACACAACTTGCATGGCGTGGTACTTCTATAAACATAATGCATGGCCACTTAAGCTTGAAGGTGTCATACATAAACTTAAGGGGTCATTACGATGGCGGAAGGCCCACCACCGCCAGCCGTGCGCTGGCAAGCCCTCCGCCATCGAACGTGGATTCACCGTCTGCCAGATTAGGATGGCGGGCGGATCCAGACCGCGACCGTGGTGGGCGCATAGACCGCCCTCCACGGAACCGCCATAGGCAATCGTTCCAATTGCCTGGCGAAGCAGTCTGCATCCCTAAAATGGTGGCGGTGCCTAACAGGCACCATCCGCCAAATTCGAATGCTGGCTACAGCCAGCCTTTCCATGGCGGCGAAACCTCCATGGAAAGGCTGGCAGGGATTGGTTCCAGGGGCCCGTTGCGGGCCCCCCTTGTGTTGGGGGGAGGTGTTGGTGCACTGGGGGGGTAGCACATTTCACTGCACTAGGTGGCAGGCACCATGTGGTGCCTGCCACTTAGTGCAGTGAAATGCAACACATGCATTTTTAACATTGCGGCGGATACTGCAGTCAGCAGCGCACGCATCAATGTTAAATTGCAAGATGCGACCGCCATGGTGGCAGTCACATCCTAATTTAGAGTGCGGGACTGCCGCATGCATGGCGGGCAGTCCCGATCCCCACTAGGATGGCGGGCGAACTCTAGCCCGTCCGCCATCATAATGACCCCCTTAGTTTTTATTTGGCAGTTCTTTAAGTGCAGAATACTGCCATGAAGGCAATACTTTTGGATAGAATTACTTCACTATTCACATTGGTGTTATTTGAAATTAGGCTTCATTACAGAAATACTTGCTTTGAAAATACTGAGGGCAGATTTGAAATTTTTGCATTAGTAAAGTTTGAGATGAACAAACAATGGCTAAGCTGGTGTTGATATTAAGAAGTCAGTGTCCTGATGAAAGGTGGCATTTGATGAAGGAATGCATAAAGTAACATAACTTAACTGTGGAATCTGTGGACTGCTTCTCACACAGAGTATTGGACTGTGATCATACCGCTGCCTTTGGATGCTGCTGCATCATGACATCTGGATTACTTTCGCCCACCTAAGGCTGGGCAGACAAGAACTGATGAGCCTGCCATCTGCACTGGAGAGAGATATATGCACTCCAGTATTTCTCCTAGCCTGAGGAGGAACCCTTTGCTGGGAGTTTCTCTCAGCGCATAATAATAATTTGAATCCATACTTGTAAAGCGCGAACATATCACCCCTTAAGGTTGCAAGGCTCTGGGGGCCATCGGGGAGATTAAGTGATCTATTGCTCAGAGTCACATGATGCTGAGCTGAGCTGCTGGCGGTGATTTAACCATGACCCCCGCGCTCTGGAGTCAGCCGCTCTGGCCGCTGCACTACACCTCTCCCTCCTATGGCGCATGGGATACATTTAAGTAACTTTTGTGTCTGATACTGTCATAGTTCACATGTTAGACTCAGACAGAAAGGAGTCCTGCCAGAATGGTGTAGGAAGGAAAGCTGGAGAAAGATGGAGCATGCTGAGTAAGGTAGCCATAATGCCCCCTTGGAATTTCCCAGACAGTTCAGAAGCTCAAGGATTAAAAAAGGTAATGTGGAAAATGTGTGTTAGACCTGACAGCCTTTGAGTGTTCTTCCCCAAACGTTTTGCCTGCTTTCTTCATCTTTTTGCTGATTTCTTTATGTTAGCTTTAGGACTCTGAGCACTTTACCACTGCCAACCAGTGCTAAAGTATATGTGCTTTTCCACTCAAACATGGTTTGATTGACCTATCCATAATTAGCATATTTAATTTACTTATAAGCCTCTAGTAAATTGCACTACATTAAATGCTACTAGTGGGCCTGCAGCACAGATTGCGCAACCCACACAAGTAGCACTTTAAACATGTCTCGGGCCTGCCACTGAAAAGCCTGTGTGTGCAGTTTATACTGCCATGTAGACTTGCCATTTAGAACCTCTTGCCAAGCCTTAAACTTCACTTTTATTACATATAAGTCACCTCTAAGGCAGGCCCATATAGCCCATAGGCCAGGGTGCTGTGTAATTAAAAGGTAGGATAGTTTTACATGTCCTGGTAGTGAAAAACTCCCAAATTCATTTTTCACTACTGTGAGGCCTACCCCTCTTCTAGGTTAACATTGAGAATTTCTTATTTACTGATTGAGAAGGAGTAGGTCTATCATGTTTCATATCATTGGAATGGTAATGATAAACCCTCTTTATTCATAAAGGTGAATTTATCATTATCCTATTAAAAATGCAACTTTCAGAAAGATGCCATTTTTCTGCTCTTAGCACTTTGTGCCTGCAGCCTGTCTTCAATACACATCTGGGGTGGGTGACACATGGACTTTGTGCCTTCCCTCTAGACAGCCACACACAAAGGAAGCTTAGATGTGGCTGATGAGCCATCCGCATCCTGATGGGTCATCCTGAACAGGATGAGGGAGGAGCTGACACGCCTGAATAGGCTGCATCCTACCCCTACACAAAGGGCTGCATACCACCCTATGGTGAGTCTAGAGACAGGGTATGTAGAAAAGACCTCTGTGCACTCCAAAGACCATTCTTTGAAGTCACCCCCACTTCAAATGCACAAGTTGTTATAACTACTGGGTCCCTACCACTTGAGTACACTACTGGACCTGTGAAGAACTCTGCCTGGGGGAAGGACTGCTGTGCTGCTACAAGGACTGCCACTCTGCTGGACTGCTGCTCTGGAAGAACCGCCTTTATGCTGTGCTGCCCTGCTGCCTACCACCCTCTGCCCTGCTGAGGAAGGACTGGGCCGATTTCACTTGAAGTGACTCAGAGGGCATGCTGGCTTGTACCCTGTTCTAAGTCTCAGGGACATCAAAGACTTCTCATCTACCTGCAACAGCACCTGAACTTTGCTTGCTGCATGTCTTGACCTGTCAAGTGGTACCAATCCAGTCCTGGGCCCTTGGAAGTGCGTATAAAGTACTGCAACTGCTAGAATCCTCACATCAATGCTGTTGCACCGATCGGAACCGGTGCATCTCACACCATGCCGATGCATCATTGCTGCCACCAGGAAAGAAGCCATCGCATTGCCGACTGTGCGGCGCATCGCCTCCAATTCCCAATGCATCGCCTACATCTTACGGTTTGAGCACAGTGAATCATTGATTTGAACATCTCAACGACAACGTATTACCAACAATCCTGTGCTTTGGCGCCGAAGCATCGGCTGTTGCTTTCCACATCTCGTCTCTGTCGACAACACAACTAAGGTACTTTTCAGTGGGCCAAAGCTGATCCTTGTATGCGACCCATGCTCCATAGCAGTGCTCTCTTTATTAGGCTCAGTATGAAAATTGGTGAGCCAAGTTGATCTTCATGGGAGAAAAGATGGTTACTTATTCGTCTATACCTCCATATGAACGCAAAGGCTTAAAGTGGCACAGTGGGCACAGCCATAAACGTTGCTTGGCACAGGCTGATTCCTTATGGAGCTTGTAGAGGGGTGTGGTGTCTTTCAAAAACAAAACACATATTTATGAGCTATGTGTTTTCCCTAAAAGAGAAACACAATGACTTATTCGCATCTAACTATATAGGAATGCATTGAGGTGAGGGCACTCTTTTTGGTGCCTCCTGTTGTGACAAATTTTGCTCTGCTCAGGCATTTAACATATCAGAAGTGAAGAGGGGCGCTCTCTTTATTAGGATCAATATCAAAATTGTTGAGCCAAGTTGATCTTCTTGGGAGAAAAGATGGTTACTTATTCGTCTATAACTGCATGGGAACGCATTGGCTTGAAAGTGGCACAGTGGGCAGAAGGGGGACCGTTGCTTGGCTCAGGCTAAATCGTTATTGAGCTTGTAAGGGGATGTGGTATGTTTGAAAAACAAAATACATATTTGTGAGCCAATGTGTTTTTCCTATAAGAGAACCACAATTACTTATTTGCATGTAACTATATAGGAATGCATTGAGGTGAGGGCAACCAGTTTGGTGCCACCTGTTGTGACAAATTTTGCTCGGCTCAGGCAATTTACACATCTGAAGTATAGAGAGGACCTTCCTTTATTAGGATCAATATGAAAATTAGTGAGCCAAGTTGATCTTCATGGGAGAAAGGATGGTTACTTATTCGTCTATAACTCCATAGGAACGCATTGGCTTGAAAGTGGCACAGTGGGCACAAGTGGAACAGTGGCATGGCTCAGGCTAAATCCTTATGGAGCTTGTAGGGGGATGTGCTATGTTTGAAAAACAAAATACATATTTGTGAGCCAATGTGTTTTTCCTATAAGAGAACCACAATTACTTATTTGCATGCAACTATATAGGAATGCATTGAGGTGAGGGCAACCAGTTTGGTGCCACCTGTTGTGACAAATTGTGCTCGGCTCAGGCAATTTACACTTCTGAAGTATAGAGGGGACCTTCCTTTATTAGGATCAATATGAAAATTAGTGAGCCACGTTGATCTTCATGGGAGAAAGGATGGTTTCTTATTCGTTTATAACTCCATAGGAACGCATTGGCTTGAAAGTGGCACAGTGGGCACAAGTGGAACAGTGGCATGGCTCAGGCTAAATCCTTATGGAGCTTGTAGGGTGATGTGCTATGTTTGAAAAACAAAATACATATTTGTGAGCCAATGTGTTTCTCCTATAAGAGAACCACAATTACTTATTTGCATGTAACTATATAGGAATGCATTGAGGTGAGGGCAACCAGTTTGGTGCCACCTGTTGTGACAACTTTAGCTCGGCTCATGCAATTTACATATCAGAAGTATATAGGGGACCTTCCTTTATTAGGATCAATATGAAAATTAGTGAGCCAAGTTGATCTCCATGGGAGAAAGGATGGTTACTTATTCGTCTATAACTGCATAGGAACGCATTGGCTTGAAAGTGGCACAGTGGGCACAAGTGGGACCGTTGCTTGGCTCAGGCTAAATCCTTATGGAGCTTGTAGGGGGATGTGGTATGTTTGAAAAACAAAATACATATTTGTGAGCCAATGTGTTTTTCCTATAAGAGAACCACAATTACTTATTTGCATGTAACTATATAGGAATGCATTTAGGTGAAGGCAACCAGTTTGCTGCCACCTGGTGTGACAAATTTAGCTCGGCTCAGGCAATTTACATATCAGAAGTGTAGAGGGGAGCTTCCTTTATTAGGATTCATATGAAAATTGTTGAGCCAAGTTGATCTTCATGGGAGAAAGGATGGTTACTTATTCGTTTATAACTCCATAGGAACGCATTGGCTTGAAAGTGGCACAGTGGGCACAAGTGGAACCGTTGCTTGGCTCAGGCTAAATCCTTATGGGGCTTGTAGGGGGATGTTATATGTTTGAAAAACAAAATACATATTTGTGAGCCAATGTGTTTTTCCTATAAGAGAACCACAATTACTTATTTGCATGTAACTATATAGGAATGCATTGAGGTGAGGGCAACCAGTTTGGTGCCACCTGTTGTGACAACTTTAGCTCGGCTCATGCAATTTACATATCAGAAGTATATAGGGGACCTTCAATATGAAAATTAGTGAGCCAAGTTGATCTCCATGGGAGAAAGGATGGTTACTTATTCGTCTATAACTGCATAGGAACGCATTGGCTTGAAAGTGGCACAGTGGGCACAAGTGGGACCGTTGCTTGGCTCAGGCTAAATCCTTATGGAGCTTGTAGGGGGATGTGGTATGTTTGAAAAACAAAATACATATTTGTGAGCCAATGTGTTTTTCCTATAAGAGAACCACAATTACTTATTTGCATGTAACTATATAGGAATGCATTTAGGTGAAGGCAACCAGTTTGCTGCCACCTGGTGTGACAAATTTAGCTCGGCTCAGGCAATTTACATATCAGAAGTGTAGAGGGGAGCTTCCTTTATTAGGATTCATATGAAAATTGTTGAGCCAAGTTGATCTTCATGGGAGAAAGGATGGTTACTTATTCGTTTATAACTCCATAGGAACGCATTGGCTTGAAAGTGGCACAGTGGGCACAAGTGGAACCGTTGCTTGGCTCAGGCTAAATCCTTATGGGGCTTGTAGGGGGATGTTATATGTTTGAAAAACAAAATACATATTTGTGAGCCAATGTGTTTTTCCTATAAGAGAACCACAATTACTTATTTGCATGTAACTATATAGGAATGCATTGAGGTGAGGGCAACCAGTTTGGTGCCACCTGTTGTGACAAACTTTGCTCGGCTCATGCAATTTACATATCAGAAGTATAGAGGGGACCTTCCTTTATTAGGATCAATATGAAAATTAGTGAGCCAAGTTGATCTTCATGGGAGATAGGATGGTTACTTATTCGTTTATAACTCCATAGGAACGCATTGGCTTGAAAGTGGCACAGTGGGCACAAGTGGAACCGTGGCATGGCTCAGGCTAAATACTTATGGAGCTTGTAGGGGGATGTGGTATGTTTGAAAAACAAAATACATATTTGTGCGCCAATGTGTTTTTCCTATAAGAGAACCACAATTACTTATTTGCATGCAACTATATAGGAATGCATTGAGGTGAGGGCAACCAATTTGGTGCCACCTGTTGTGACAAATTTAACTTGGCTCAGGCAATTTACATATCAGAAGTGAAGAGGGGTGCTCTCTTTATTAGGATAATATGAAAATTGGTGAGCCAAGTTGATCTTCGTGGGAGAAAGGATGGTTACTTATTAGTTTATAACTCCATACGAACGCATTGGCTTGAAAGTGGCACAGTGGGCACAAGTGGAACAGTGGCATGGCTCAGGCTAAATCCTTATGGAGCTTGTAGGGGGATGTGCTATGTTTGAAAAACAAAATACATATTTGTGAGCCAATGTGTTTCTCCTATAAGAGAACCACAATTACTTATTTGCATGCAACTATATAGGAATGCATTGAGGTGAGGGCAACCAGTTTGGTGCCACCTGTTGTGACAACTTTAGCTCGGCTCATGCAATTTACATATCAGAAGTATATAGGGGACTTTCCTTTATTAGGATCAATATGAAAATTAGTGAGCCAAGTTGATCTCCATGGGAGAAAGGATGGTTACTTATTTGTCTATAACTGCATAGGAACGCATTGGCTTGAAAGTGGCACAGTGGGCACAAGTGGGACCATTGCTTGGCTCAGGCTAAATCCTTATGGAGCTTGTAGGGGGATGTGGTATGTTTGAAAAACATATTTGTGAGCCAATGTATTTTTCCTATAAGAGAACCACAATTACTTATTTGCATGCAACTGTATAAGAATGCATTGAGGTAAGGGCAACCAGTTTGGTGCCACCTGTTGTGACAAATTTAGCTCGGCTCAGGCAATTTACATATGAGAAGTGAAGTGAAGAGGGGTGCTCTGTTTATTAGGATCAATATGAAAATTGGTGAGCCAAGTTGATCTTCGTGGGAGAAAGGATGGTTACTTATTCGTTTATAACTCCATAGGAACGCATTGGCTTGAAAGTGGCACAGTGGGCACAAGTGGAACCGTTGCTTGGCTCAGGCTAAATCCTTATGGAGCTTGTAGGGGGATGTGGTATGTTTGGAAAAAAAATAGATAATTTTGAGCCAATGTGTTTTTCCTATAAGAGAACCACAATTACTTATTTGCATGTAACTATATAGGAATGCATTGAGGTGAAGGCAACCAGTTTGCTGCCACCTGTTGTGACAAATTTAGCTCGGCTCAGGCAATTTACATATCAGAAGTGTAGAGGGGACCTTCATTTATTAGGATTCATATGAAAATTGTTGAGCCAAATTGATCTTCATGGGAGAAAGGATGGTTACTTATTCGTTTATAACTCCATAGGAACGCATTGGCTTGAAAGTGGCACAGTGGGCACAAGTGGAACCGTGGCATAGCTCAGGCTAAATACTTATGGAGCTTGTAGGGGGATGTGGTATGGTTGAAAAACAAAATACATATTTGTGAGCCAATGTGTTTTTCCTATAAGAGAACCACAATTACTTATTTGCATGTAACTATATAGGAATGCATTGAGGTGAGGGCAACCAGTTTGGTGCCACCTGTTGTGACAACTTTAGCTCGGCTCATGCAATTTACATATCAGAAGTGTATAGGAGACCTTCCTTTATTAGGATCAATATGAAAATTAGTGAGCCAAGTTGATCTCCATGGGAGAAAGGATGGTTACTCATTCGTTTATAACTCTATAGGAACGCATTGGCTTGAAAGTGGCACAGTGGGCATAAGTGGAACCGTTGCTTGGCTCAGGCTAAATCCTTATGGGGCTTGTAGGGGGATGTTGTATGTTTGAAAAACAAAATACATATTTGTGAGCCAATGTGTTTTTCCTATACGAGAACCACAATTACTTATTTGCATGTAACTATATAGGAATGCATTGAGGTGAGGGCAACCAGTTTGGTGCCACCTGTTGTGACAAACTTTGCTCGGCTCATGCAATTTACATATCAGAAGTATAGAGGTGACATTCCTTTATTAGGATCAATATGAAAATTAGTGAGCCAAGTTGATCTTCATGGGAGAAAGGATGGTTACTTATTCGTTTACAACTCCATAGGAACGCATTGGCTTGAAAGTGGCAC
Organism: Calotriton arnoldi; assembly: GCA_963921515.1. Classification (NCBI taxonomy): domain Eukaryota; kingdom Metazoa; phylum Chordata; class Amphibia; order Caudata; family Salamandridae; genus Calotriton; species Calotriton arnoldi. The sequence continues at coordinate 107,221 of CAWUFW010011771.1, read as the reverse complement.
AGTGGGCACAAGTGGGACTGTTGCTTGGCTCAGGCTAAATCCTTATGGAGCTTGTAGGGGGATGTGGTATGTTTGAAAAACAAAATACATATTTGTGAGCCAATGTGTTTTTCCTATAAGAGAACCACAATTACTTATTTGCATGCAACTATATAAGAATGCATTGAGGTAAGGGCAACCAGTTTGGTGCCACCTGTTGTGACAAATTTAGCTCGGCTCAGGCAATTTACATATGAGAAGTATATAGGGGACCTTCCTTTATTAGGATCAATATGAAAATTAGTGAGCCAAGTTGATCTCCATGGGAGAAAGGATGGTTACTTATTCGTTTATAACTCCATAGGAACGCATTGGCTTGAAAGTGGCACAGTGGGCACAAGTGGGACTGTTGCTTGGCTCAGGCTAAATCCTTATGGAGCTTGTAGGGGGATGTGGTATGTTTGAAAAACAAAATACATATTTGTGAGCCAATGTGTTTTTCCTATAAGAGAACCACAATTACTTATTTGCATGCAACTATATAAGAATGCATTGAGGTAAGGGCAACCAGTTTGGTGCCACCTGTTGTGACAAATTTAGCTCGGCTCAGGCAATTTACATATGAGAAGTATATAGGGGACCTTCCTTTATTAGGATCAATATGAAAATTAGTGAGCCAAGTTGATCTCCATGGGAGAAAGGATGGTTACTTATTCGTTTATAACTCCATAGGAACGCATTGGCTTGAAAGTGGCACAGTGGGCACAAGTGGAACCGTTGCTTGGCTCAGGCTAAATCCTTATGGAGCTTGTAGGGGGATGTGGTATGTTTGAAAAAAAAAATAGATATTTGTGAGCCAATGTGTTTTTCCTATAAGAGAACCACAATTACTTATTTGCATGTAACTATATAGGAATGCATTGAGGGGAAGGCAACCAGTTTGCTGCCACCTGTTGTGACAAATTTAGCTCGGCTCAGGAAATTTACATATCAGAAGTGTAGATGGGACCTTCCTTTATTAGGATCAATATGAAAATTAGTGAGCCAAGTTGATCTTCATGGGAGAAAGGATGGTTACTTATTCGTTTATAACTCCATAAGAATGCATAGTCTTGAAAGTGGCACAGTGGGCAAAAGTGGAACCGTTGCTTGGCTCAGGCTAAATCCTTATGGGGCTTGTAGGGGGATGTTGTATGTTTGAAAAACAAAATACATATTTGTGAGCCAATGTGTTTTTCCTATAAGAGAACCACAATTCCTTATTTGCATGTAACTATATAGGAATGCATTGAGGTGAGGGCAACCAGTTTGGTGCCACCTGTTGTGACAAATTTAGCTCGGCTCAGGCAATTTACATATCAGAAGTGAAGAGGAGTGCTCTCTTTATTAGGATCAATATGAAAATTGGTGAGTCAAGTTGATCTTCATGGGAGAAAGGATAGTTACTTATTCGTTTATAACTCCATAGGAACGCATTGGCTTGAAAGTGGCACAGTGGGCACAAGTGGAGCCTTTGCTTGGCTCAGGCTAAATCCTTATGGAGCTTGTAGGGGGATGTGGTATGTTTGAAAAACAAAATACATATTTGTGAGCCAATGTGTTTTTCCTATAAGAGGAGCACAATTACTTATTTGCATGTAACTATATAGGAATGCATTGAGGTGAGGGCAACCAGTTTGGTGCCACCTGTTGTGACAAACTTTGCTCGGATCATGCAATTTACATATCAGAAGTATAGAGTGGACCTTCCTTTATTAGGATCAATATGAAAATTAGTGAGCCAAGTTGATCTTCATGGGAGAAAGGATGGTTACTTATTCGTTTATAACTCCATAGGAACGCATTGGCTTGAAAGTGGCACAGTGGGCACAAGTGGAACCGTTGCTTGGCTCAGGCTAAATCCTTATGGAGCTTGTAGGGGGATGTGGTATGTTTGAAAAACAAAATAGATATTTGTGAACAAATGTGTTTTTCCTATAAGAGAACCACAATTACTTATTTGCATGTAACTATATAGGAATGCATTGAGGTGAAGGCAACCAGTTTGCTGCCACCTGTTGTGACAAATTTAGCTCGGCTCAGGCAATTTACATATCAGAAGTGTAGAGGGGAGCATCCTTTATTAGGATTCATATGAAAATTGTTGAGCCAAGTTGATCTTCATGGGAGAAAGGATGGTTACTTATTCGTTTATAACTCCATAGGAACGCATAGGGTTGAAAGTGGCACAGTGGGCAAAAGTGGAACTGTTGCTTGGCTCAGGCTAAATCCTTATGGGGCTTGTAGGGGGATGTTGTATGTTTGAAAAACAAAATACATATTTGTGAGCCAATGTGTTTTTCCTATAAGAGAACCACAATTATGTATTTGCATGTAACTATATAGGAATGCATTGAGGTGAAGGCAACCAGTTTGCTGCCAGCTGTTGTGACAAATTTAGCTCGGCTCAGGCAATTTACATATCAGAAGTGTAGAGGGGAGCTTCCTTTATTAGGATTCATATGAAAATTGTTGAGCCAAGTTGATCTTCATGGGAGAAAGGATGGTTACTTATTCGTTTATAACTCCATAGGAACGCATTGGCTTGAAAGTGGCACAGTGGGCACAAGTGGAACAGTGGCATGGCTCAGGCTAAATCCTTATGGAGCTTGTAGGGGTATGTGATATGTTTGAAAAACAAAATACATATTTGTGAGCCAATGTGTTTTTCTTATAAGAGAACCACAATTACTTATTTGCATGCAACTATATAGGAATGCATTGAGGTGAGGGAAACCAATTTGGTGCCACCTGTTGTGACAAATTTAGCTTGGCTCAGGCAATTTACATATCAGAAGTGAAGAGGGGTGCTCTCTTTATTAGGATCAATATGAAAATTGGTGAGCCAAGTTGATCTTCGTGGGAGAAAGGATGGTTACTTATTAGTTTATAACTCCATAGGAACGCATTGGCTTGAAAGTGGCACAGTGGGCACAAGTGGAACAGTGGCATGGCTCAGGCTAAATCCTTATGGAGCTTGTAGGGGGATGTGCTATGTTTGAAAAACAAAATACATATTTGTGAGCCAATGTGTTTCTCCTATAAGAGAACCACAATTACTTATTTGCATGCAACTATATAGGAATGCATTGAGGTGAGGGCAACCAGTTTGGTGCCACCTGTTGTGACAACTTTAGCTCGGCTCAGGCAATTTACATATCAGAAGTATATAGGGAACCTTCCTTTATTAGGATCATAATGAAAATTAGTGAGCCAAGTTGATCTCCATGGGAGAAAGGAAGGTTACTTATTCGTCTATAACTGCATAGGAACGCATTGGCTTGAAAGTGGCACAGTGGGCACAAGTGGAACAGTGGCATGGCTCAGGCTAAATCCTTATGGAGCTTGTAGGGGGATGTGCTATGTTTGAAAAACAAAATACATATTTGTGAGCCAATGTGTTTTTCCTATAAGAGAACCACAATTACTTATTTGCATGCAACTATATAGGAATGCATTGAGGTGAGGGCAACCAGTTTGGTGCCACCTGTTGTGACAAATTGTGCTCGGCTCAGGCAATTTACACATCTGAAGTATAGAGGGGACCTTCCTTTATTAGGATCAATATGAAAATTAGTGAGCCAAGTTGATCTTCATGGGAGAAAGGATGGTTTCTTATTCGTTTATAACTCCATAGGAACGCATTGGCTTGAAAGTGGCACAGTGGGCACAAGTGGAACAGTGGCATGGCTCAGGCTAAATCCTTATGGAGCTTGTAGGGTGATGTGCTATGTTTGAAAAACAAAATACATATTTGTGAGCCAATGTGTTTCTCCTATAAGAGAACCACAATTACTTATTTGCATGTAACTATATAGGAATGCATTGAGGTGAGGGCAACCAGTTTGGTGCCACCTGTTGTGACAACTTTAGCTCGGCTCATGCAATTTACATATCAGAAGTATATAGGGGACCTTCCTTTATTAGGATCAATATGAAAATTAGTGAGCCAAGTTGATCTCCATGGGAGAAAGGATGGTTACTTATTCGTCTATAACTGCATAGGAACGCATTGGCTTGAAAGTGGCACAGTGGGCACAAGTGGGACCGTTGCTTGGCTCAGGCTAAATCCTTATGGAGCTTGTAGGGGGATGTGGTATGTTTGAAAAACAAAATACATATTTGTGAGCCAATGTGTTTTTCCTATAAGAGAACCACAATTACTTATTTGCATGTAACTATATAGGAATGCATTGAGGTGAAGGCAACCAGTTTGCTGCCACCTGTTGTGACAAATTTAGCTCGGCTCAGGCAATTTACATATCAGAAGTGTAGAGGGAGCTTCCTTTATTAGGATTCATATGAAAATTGTTGAGCCAAGTTGATCTTCATGGGAGAAAGGATGGTTACTTATTCGTTTATAACTCCATAGGAACGCATTGGCTTGAAAGTGGCACAGTGGGCACAAGTGGAACCGTTGCTTGGCTCAGGCTAAATCCTTATGGGGCTTGTAGGGGGATGTTATATGTTTGAAAAACAAAATACATATTTGTGAGCCAATGTGTTTTTCCTATAAGAGAACCACAATTACTTATTTGCATGTAACTATATAGGAATGCATTGAGGTGAGGGCAACCAGTTTGGTGCCACCTGTTGTGACAAACTTTGCTCGGCTCATGCAATTTACATATCAGAAGTATAGAGGGGACCTTCCTTTATTAGGATCAATATGAAAATTAGTGAGCCAAGTTGATCTTCATGGGAGATAGGATGGTTACTTATTCGTTTATAACTCCATAGGAACGCATTGGCTTGAAAGTGGCACAGTGGGCACAAGTGGAACCGTGGCATGGCTCAGGCTAAATACTTATGGAGCTTGTAGGGTGATGTGCTATGTTTGAAAAACAAAATACATATTTGTGAGCCAATGTGTTTCTCCTATAAGAGAACCACAATTACTTATTTGCATGTAACTATATAGGAATGCATTGAGGTGAGGGCAACCAGTTTGGTGCCACCTGTTGTGACAACTTTAGCTCGGCTCATGCAATTTACATATCAGAAGTATATAGGGGACCTTCCTTTATTAGGATCAATATGAAAATTAGTGAGCCAAGTTGATCTCCATGGGAGAAAGGATGGTTACTTATTCGTCTATAACTGCATAGGAACGCATTGGCTTGAAAGTGGCACAGTGGGCACAAGTGGGACCGTTGCTTGGCTCAGGCTAAATCCTTATGGAGCTTGTAGGGGGATGTGGCATGTTTGAAAAACAAAATACATATTTGTGAGCCAATGTGTTTTTCCTATAAGAGAACCACAATTACTTATTTGCATGTAACTATATAGGAATGCATTGAGGTGAAGGCAACCAGTTTGCTGCCACCTGTTGTGACAAATTTAGCTCGGCTCAGGCAATTTACATATCAGAAGTGTAGAGGGGAGCTTCCTTTATTAGGATTCATATGAAAATTGTTGAGCCAAGTTGATCTTCATGGGAGAAAGGATGGTTACTTATTCGTTTATAACTCCATAGGAACGCATTGGCTTGAAAGTGGCACAGTGGGCACAAGTGGAACCGTGGCATAGCTCAGGCTAAATACTTATGGAGCTTGTAGGGGGATGTGGTATGGTTGAAAAACAAAATACATATTTGTGAGCCAATGTGTTTTTCCTATAAGAGAACCACAATTACTTATTTGCATGTAACTATATAGGAATGCATTGAGGTGAGGGCAACCAGTTTGGTGCCACCTGTTGTGACAAACTTTGCTCGGCTCATGCAATTTACATATCAGAAGTATAGAGGGGACCTTCCTTTATTAGGATCAATATGAAAATTAGTGAGCCAAGTTGATCTTCATGGGAGAAAGAATGGTTACTTATTCGTTTATAACTCCATAGGAACGCATTGGCTTGAAAGTGGCACAGTGGGCACAAGTGGGACCGTTGCTTGGCTCAGGCTAAATCCTTATGGAGCTTGTAGGGGGATGTGGTATGTTTGAAAAACAAAATACATATTTGTGAGCCAATGTGTTTTTCCTATAAGAGAACCACAATTACTTATTTGCATGCAACTATATAAGAATGCATTGAGGTAAGGGCAACCAGTTTGGTGCCACCTGTTGTGACAAATTTAGCTCGGCTCAGGCAATTTACATATGAGAAGTATATAGGGGACCTTCCTTTATTAGGATCAATATGAAAATTAGTGAGCCAAGTTGATCTCCATGGGAGAAAGGATGGTTACTTATTCGTCTATAACTGCATAGGAACGCATTGGCTTGAAAGTGGCACAGTGGGCACAAGTGGGACTGTTGCTTGGCTCAGGCTAAATCCTTATGGAGCTTGTAGGGGGATGTGGTATGTTTGAAAAACAAAATACATATTTGTGAGCCAATGTGTTTTTCCTATAAGAGAACCACAATTACTTATTTGCATGCAACTATATAGAAATGCATTGAGGAGAGGGCAACCAATTTGGTGCCACCTGTTGTGACAAATTTAGCTTGGCTCAGGCAATTTACATATCAGAAGTGAAGAGGGGTGCTCTCTTTATTAGGATCAATATGAAAATTGGTGAGCCAAGTTGATCTTCGTGGGAGAAAGGATGGTTACTTATTCGTTTATAACTCCATAGGAACGCATTGGCTTGAAAGTGGCACAGTGGGCACAAGTGGAACCGTTGCTTGGCTCAGGCTAAATCCTTATGGAGCTTGTAGGGGGATGTGGTATGTTTGAAAAAAAAAAAAGATATTTGTGAGCCAATGTGTTTTTCCTATAAGAGAACCACAATTACTTATTTGCATGTAACTATATAGGAATGCATTGAGGTGAAGGCAACCAGTTTGCTGCCACCTGTTGTGACAAATTTAGCTCGGCTCAGGAAATTTACATATCAGAAGTGTAGATGGGACCTTCCTTTATTAGGATCAATATGAAAATTAGTGAGCCAAGTTGATCTTCATTGGAGAAAGGATGGTTACTTATTCGTTTATAACTCCATAAGAACGCATAGTCTTGAAAGTGGCACAGTGGGCAAAAGTGGAACCGTTGCTTGGCTCAGGCTAAATCCTTATGGGGCTTGTAGGGGGATGTTGTATGTTTGAAAAACAAAATACATATTTGTGAGCCAATGTGTTTTTCCTATAAGAGAACCACAATTCCTTATTTGCATGTAACTATATAGGAATGCATTGAGGTGAGGGCAACCAGTTTGGTGCCACCTGTTGTGACAAATTTAGCTCGGCTCAGGCAATTTACATATCAGAAGTGAAGAGGGGTGCTCTCTTTATTAGGATCAATATGAAAATTGGTGAGTCAAGTTGATCTTCATGGGAGAAAGGATGGTTACTTATTCGTTTATAACTCCATAGGAACGCATTGGCTTGAAAGTGGCACAGTGGGCACAAGTGGAGCCTTTGCTTGGCTCAGGCTAAATCCTTATGGAGCTTGTAGGGGGATGTGGTATGTTTGAAAAACAAAATACATATTTGTGAGCCAATGTGTTTTTCCTATAAGAGGAGCACAATTACTTATTTGCATGTAACTATATAGGAATGCATTGAGGTGAAGGCAACCAGTTTGCTGCCACCTGTTGTGACAAATTTAGCTCGGCTCAGGCAATTTACATATCAGAAGTATAGAGTGGACCTTCCTTTATTAGGATTAATATGAAAATTAGTGAGCCAAGTTGATCTTCATGGGAGAAAGGATGGTTACTTATTCGTTTATAACTCCATAGGAACGCATTGGCTTGAAAGTGGCACAGTGGGCACAAGTGGAACCGTTGCTTGGCTCAGGCTAAATCCTCATGGAGCTTGTAGGGGGATGTGATATGTTTGAAAAACAAAATAGATATTTGTGAACAAATGTGTTTTTCCTATAAGAGAACCACAATTACTTATTTGCATGTAACTATATAGGAATGCATTGAGGTGAAGGCAACCAGTTTGCTGCCACCTGTTGTGACAAATTTAGCTCGGCTCAGGCAATTTACATATCAGAAGTGTAGAGGGGAGCTTCCTTTATTAGGATTCATATGAAAATTGTTGAGCCAAGTTGATCTTCATGGGAGAAAGGATGGTTACTTATTCGTTTATAACTCCATAGGAACGCATTGGCTTGAAAGTGGCACAGTGGGCACAAGTGGAACCGTGGCATAGCTCAGGCTAAATACTTATGGAGCTTGTAGGGGGATGTGGTATGGTTGAAAAACAAAATACATATTTGTGAGCCAATGTGTTTTTCCTATAAGAGAACCACAATTACTTATTTGCATGTAACTATATAGGAATGCATTGAGGTGAGGGCAACCAGTTTGGTGCCACCTGTTGTGACAAACTTTGCTCGGCTCATGCAATTTACATATCAGAAGTATAGAGGGGACCTTCCTTTATTAGGATCAATATGAAAATTAGTGAGCCAAGTTGATCTTCATGGGAGAAAGAATGGTTACTTATTCGTTTACAACTCCATAGGAACGCATTGGCTTGAAAGTGGCACAGTGGGCACAAGTGGGACCGTTGCTTGGCTCAGGCTAAATCCTTATGGAGCTTGTAGGGGGATGTGGTATGTTTGAAAAACAAAATACATATTTGTGAGCCAATGTGTTTTTCCTATAAGAGAACCACAATTACTTATTTGCATGCAACTATATAAGAATGCATTGAGGTAAGGGCAACCAGTTTGGTGCCACCTGTTGTGACAAATTTAGCTCGGCTCAGGCAATTTACATATGAGAAGTATATAGGGGACCTTCCTTTATTAGGATCAATATGAAAATTAGTGAGCCAAGTTGATCTCCATGGGAGAAAGGATGGTTACTTATTCGTCTATAACTGCATAGGAACGCATTGGCTTGAAAGTGGCACAGTGGGCACAAGTGGGACTGTTGCTTGGCTCAGGCTAAATCCTTATGGAGCTTGTAGGGGGATGTGGTATGTTTGAAAAACAAAATACATATTTGTGAGCCAATGTGTTTTTCCTATAAGAGAACCACAATTACTTATTTGCATGCAACTATATAGAAATGCATTGAGGAGAGGGCAACCAATTTGGTGCCACCTGTTGTGACAAATTTAGCTTGGCTCAGGCAATTTACATATCAGAAGTGAAGAGGGGTGCTCTCTTTATTAGGATCAATATGAAAATTGGTGAGCCAAGTTGATCTTCGTGGGAGAAAGGATGGTTACTTATTCGTTTATAACTCCATAGGAACGCATTGGCTTGAAAGTGGCACAGTGGGCACAAGTGGAACCGTTGCTTGGCTCAGGCTAAATCCTTATGGAGCTTGTAGGGGGATGTGGTATGTTTGAAAAAAAAAAGATATTTGTGAGCCAATGTGTTTTTCCTATAAGAGAACCACAATTACTTATTTGCATGTAACTATATAGGAATGCATTGAGGTGAAGGCAACCAGTTTGCTGCCACCTGTTGTGACAAATTTAGCTCGGCTCAGGAAATTTACATATCAGAAGTGTAGATGGGACCTTCCTTTATTAGGATCAATATGAAAATTAGTGAGCCAAGTTGATCTTCATTGGAGAAAGGATGGTTACTTATTCGTTTATAACTCCATAAGAACGCATAGTCTTGAAAGTGGCACAGTGGGCAAAAGTGGAACCGTTGCTTGGCTCAGGCTAAATCCTTATGGGGCTTGTAGGGGGATGTTGTATGTTTGAAAAACAAAATACATATTTGTGAGCCAATGTGTTTTTCCTATAAGAGAACCACAATTCCTTATTTGCATGTAACTATATAGGAATGCATTGAGGTGAGGGCAACCAGTTTGGTGCCACCTGTTGTGACAAATTTAGCTCGGCTCAGGCAATTTACATATCAGAAGTGAAGAGGGGTGCTCTCTTTATTAGGATCAATATGAAAATTGGTGAGTCAAGTTGATCTTCATGGGAGAAAGGATGGTTACTTATTCGTTTATAACTCCATAGGAACGCATTGGCTTGAAAGTGGCACAGTGGGCACAAGTGGAGCCTTTGCTTGGCTCAGGCTAAATCCTTATGGAGCTTGTAGGGGGATGTGGTATGTTTGAAAAACAAAATACATATTTGTGAGCCAATGTGTTTTTCCTATAAGAGGAGCACAATTACTTATTTGCATGTAACTATATAGGAATGCATTGAGGTGAAGGCAACCAGTTTGCTGCCACCTGTTGTGACAAATTTAGCTCGGCTCAGGCAATTTACATATCAGAAGTATAGAGTGGACCTTCCTTTATTAGGATTAATATGAAAATTAGTGAGCCAAGTTGATCTTCATGGGAGAAAGGATGGTTACTTATTCGTTTATAACTCCATAGGAACGCATTGGCTTGAAAGTGGCACAGTGGGCACAAGTGGAACCGTTGCTTGGCTCAGGCTAAATCCTCATGGAGCTTGTAGGGGGATGTGATATGTTTGAAAAACAAAATAGATATTTGTGAACAAATGTGTTTTTCCTATAAGAGAACCACAATTACTTATTTGCATGTAACTATATAGGAATGCATTGAGGTGAAGGCAACCAGTTTGCTGCCACCTGTTGTGACAAAGTTAGCTCGGCTCACGCAATTTACATATCAGAAGTGTAGAGGGGAGCTTCCTTTATTAGGATTCATATGAAAATTGTTGAGCCAAGTTGATCTTCATGGGAGAAAGGATGGTTACTTATTCGTTTATAACTCCATAGGAACGCATAGGCTTGAAAGTGGCACAGTGGGCAAAAGTGGAACTGTTGCTTGGCTCAGGCTAAATCCTTATGGGGCTTGTAGGGGGATGTTGTATGTTTGAAAAACAAAATACATATTTGTGAGCCAATGTGTTTTTCCTATAAGAGAACCACAATTACGTATTTGCATGTAACTATATAGGAATGCATTGAGGTGAAGGCAACCAGTTTGCTGCCAGCTGTTGTGACAAATTTCGCTCGGCTCAGGCAATTTACATATCAGAAGTGTACAGGGGAGCTTCCTTTATTAGGATTCATATGAAAATTGTTGAGCCAAGTTGATCTTCATGGGAGCAAGGATGGTTACTTATTCGTTTATATCTCCATAGGAACGCATTGGCTTGAAAGTGGCACAGTGGGCACAAGTGGAACCATGGCATGGCTCAGGCTAAATTCTGATGGAGCTTGTAGGGGGATGTGGTATGTTTGAAAAACAAAATACATATTTGTGCGCCAATGTGTTTTTCTTATAAGAGAACCACAATTACTTATTTGCATGCAACTATATAGGAATGCATTGAGGTGAGGGAAACCAATTTGGTGCCACCTGTTGTGACAAATTTAGCTTGGCTCAGGCAATTTACATATCAGAAGTGAAGAGGGGTGCTCTCTTTATTAGGATCAATATGAAAATTGGTGAGCCAAGTTGATCTTCGTGGGAGAAAGGATGGTTACTTATTAGTTTATAACTCCATAGGAACGCATTGGCTTGAAAGTGGCACAGTGGGCACAAGTGGAACAGTGGCATGGCTCAGGCTAAATCCTTATGGAGCTTGTAGGGGGATGTGCTATGTTTGAAAAACAAAATACATATTTGTGAGCCAATGTGTTTCTCCTATAAGAGAACCACAATTACTTATTTGCATGCAACTATATAGGAATGCATTGAGGTGAGGGCAACCAGTTTGGTGCCACCTGTTGTGACAACTTTAGCTCGGCTCATGCAATTTACATATCAGAAGTATATAGGGGACCTTCCTTTATTAGGATCAATATGAAAATTAGTGAGCCAAGTTGATCTCCATGGGAGAAAGTATGGTTACTTATTCGTCTATAACTGCATAGGAACGCATTGGCTTGAAAGTGGCACAGTGGGCACAAGTGGGACCGTTGCTTGGCTCAGGCTAAATCCTTATGGAGCTTGTAGGGGGATGTGGTATGTTTGAAAAACAAAATACATATTTGTGAGCCAATGTGTTTTTCCTATAAGAGAACCACAATTACTTATTTGCATGCAACTATATAAGAATGCATTGAGGTAAAGGCAACCAGTTTGGTGCCACCTGTTGTGACAAATTTAGCTCGGCTCAGGCAATTTACATATGAGAAGTGAAGAGGGGTGCTCTGTTTATTAGGATCAATATGAAAATTGGTGAGCCAAGTTGATCTTCGTGGGAGAAAGGATGGTTACTTATTCGTTTATAACTCCATAGGAACGCATTGGCTTGAAAGTGGCACAGTGGGCACAAGTGGAACCGTTGCTTGGCTCAGGCTAAATCCTTATGGAGCTTGTAGGGGGATGTGGTATGTTTGGGAAAAAAAATAGATAATTTTGAGCCAATGTGTTTTTCCTATAAGAGAACCACAATTACTTATTTGCATGTAACTATATAGTAATGCATTGAGGTAAGGGCAACCAGTTTGGTGCCACCTGTTGTGACAAATTTAGCTTGGCTCAGGCAATTTACATATGAGAAGTATATAGGGGACCTTCCTTTATTAGGATCAATATGAAAATTAGTGAGCCAAGTTGATCTCCATGGGAGAAAGGATGGTTACTTATTCGTCTATAACTGCATAGGAACGCATTGGCTTGAAAGTGGCACAGTGGGCACAAGTGGAACCGTTGCTTGGCTCAGGCTAAATCCTTATGGAGCTTGTAGGGGGATGTGGTATGTTTGAAAAACAAAATACATGTTTGTGAGCCAATGTGTTTTTCCTATAAGAGAACCACAATTCCTTATTTGCATGTAACTATATAGGAATGCATTGAGGTGAGGGCAACCAGTTTGGTGCCACCTGTTGTGACAAATTTAGCTCGGCTCAGGCAATTTACATATGAGAAGTGAAGAGGGGTGCTCTCTTTATTAGGATCAATATGAAAATTGGTGAGTCAAGTTGATCTTCATGGGAGAAAGGATGGTTACTTATTCGTTTATAACTCCATAGGAACGCATTGGCTTGAAAGTGGCACAGTGGGCACAAGTGGAGCCTTTGCTTGGCTCAGGCTAAATCCTTATGGAGCTTGTAGGGGGATGTGGTATGTTTGAAAAACAAAATACTTATTTGTGAGCCAATGTGTTTTTCCTATAAGAGGAGCACAATTACTTATTTGCATGTAACTATATAGGAATGCATTGAGGTGAGGGCAACCAGTTTGGTGCCACCTGTTGTGACAAACTTTGCTCGGATCATGCAATTTACATATCAGAAGTATAGAGTGGACCTTCCTTTGTTAGGATCAATATGAAAATTAGTGAGCCAAGTTGATCTTCATGGGAGAAAGGATGGTTACTTATTCGTTTATAACTCCATAGGAACGCATTGGCTTGAAAGTGGCACAGTGGGCACAAGTGGAACCGTTGCTTGGCTCAGGCTAAATCCTTATGGAGCTTGTAGGGGGATGTGGTATGTTTGAAAAACAAAATAGATATTTGTGAAGAAATGTGTTTTTCCTATAAGAGAACCACAATTACTTATTTGCATGTAACTATATAGGAATGCATTGAGGTGAAGGCAACCAGTTTTCTGCCACCTGTTGTGACAAATTTAGCTCGGCTCAGGCAATTTACATATCAGAAGTGTAGAGGGGAGCTTCCTTTATTAGGATTCATATGAAAATTGTTGAGCCAAGTTGATCTTCATGGGAGAAAGGATAGTTACTTATTCGTTTATAACTCCATAGGAACGCATAGGCTTGAAAGTGGCACAGTGGGCAAAAGTGGAACTGTTGCTTGGCTCAGGCTAAATCCTTATGGGGCTTGTAGGGGGATGTTGTATGTTTGAAAAACAAAATACATATTTGTGAGCCAATGTGTTTTTCCTATAAGAGAACCACAATTACGTATTTGCATGTAACTATATAGGAATGCATTGAGGTGAAGGCAACCAGTTTGCTGCCAGCTGTTGTGACAAATTTAGCTCGGCTCAGGCAATTTACATATCAGAAGTGTAGAGGGGAGCTTCCTTTATTAGGATTCATATGAAAATTGTTGAGCCATGTTGATCTTCATGGGAGAAAGGATGGTTACTTATTCGTTTATAACTCCATAGGAACGCATTGGCTTGAAAGTGGCACAGTGGGCACAAGTGGAACCATGGCATGGCTCAGGCTAAATTCTTATGGAGCTTGTAGGGGGTGTGGTATGTTTGAAAAACAAAATACATATTTGTGAGCCAATGTGTTTTTCCTATAAGAGAACCACAATTACTTATTTGCATGTAACTATATAGGAATGCATTGAGGTAAGGGCAACCAGTTTGGTGCCACCTGTTGTGACAAATTTAGCTCGGCTCAGGCAATTTACATATGAGAAGTGAAGAGGGGTGCTCTCTTTATTAGGATCAATATGAAAATTGGTGAGCCAAGTTGATCTTCGTGGGAGAAAGGATGGTTACTTATTCGTTTATAACTCCATAAGAACGCATAGGCTTGAAAGTGGCACAGTGGGCAAAAGTGGAACCGTTGCTTGGCTCAGGCTAAATCCTTATGGGGCTTGTAGGGGGATGTTGTATGTTTGAAAAACAAAATACATATTTGTGAGCCAATGTGTTTTTCCTATAAGAGAACCACAATTCCTTATTTGCATGTAACTATATAGGAATGCATTGAGGTGAGGGCAACCAGTTTGGTGCCACCTGTTGTGACAAATTTAGCTCGGCTCAGGCAATTTACATATGAGAAGTGAAGAGGGGTGCTCTCTTTATTAGGATCAATATGAAAATTGGTGAGTCAAGTTGATCTTCATGGGAGAAAGGATGGTTACTTATTCGTTTATAACTCCATAGGAACGCATTGGCTTGAAAGTGGCACAGTGGGCACAAGTGGAGCCTTTGCTTGGCTCAGGCTAAATACTTATGGAGCTTGTAGGGGGATGTGGTATGTTTGAAAAACAAAATACATATTTGTGAGCCAATGTGTTTTTCCTATAAGAGGAGCACAATTACTTATTTGCATGTAACTATATAGGAATGCATTGAGGTGAGGGCAACCAGTTTGGTGCCACCTGTTGTGACAAACTTTGCTCGGATCATGCAATTTACATATCAGAAGTATAGAGTGGACCTTCCTTTATTAGGATCAATATGAAAATTAGTGAGCCAAGTTGATCTTCATGGGAGAAAGGATGGTTACTTATTCGTTTATAACTCCATAGGAACGCATTGGCTTGAAAGTGGCACAGTGGGCACAAGTGGAACCGTTGCTTGGCTCAGGCTAAATCCTTATGGAGCTTGTAGGGGGATGTGGTATGTTTGAAAAACAAAATAGATATTTGTGAAGAAATGTGTTTTTCCTATAAGAGAACCACAATTACTTATTTGCATGTAACTATATAGGAATGCATTGAGGTGAGGGCAACCAGTTTGGTGCCACCTGTTGTGGCACATTTTGCTCGGCTCAGGCAGTTTACATTTCAGAAGTGTAGAGGGGAACTACCTTTATTAGGATCAGTATGAAAATGGGTGAGCCAAGTTGATCTTCATGGGAGAAAGGATGGTTACTTATTCGTTTATAACTCCTTAGGAACGGATTGGCTTGAAAGTGACACAGTGGGCACAAGTGGAACCGTTGCTTGGCTCAGGCTAAATCCTTATGGGGCTTGTAGGGGGATGTTGTATGTTTGAAAAACAAAATACATATTTGTGAGCCAATGTGTTTTTCCTATAAGAGAACCACAATTCCTTATTTGCATGTAACTATATAGGAATGCATTGAGGTGAGGGCAACCAGTTTGGTGCCACCTGTTGTGACAAATTTAGCTCGGCTCAGGCAATTTACATATGAGAAGTGAAGAGGGGTGCTCTCTTTATTAGGATCAATATGAAAATTGGTGAGTCAAGTTGATCTTCATGGGAGAAAGGATGGTTACTTATTCGTTTATAACTCCATAGGAACGCATTGGCTTGAAAGTGGCACAGTGGGCACAAGTGGAGCCTTTGCTTGGCTCAGGCTAAATCCTTATGGAGCTTGTAGGGGGATGTGGTATGTTTGAAAAACAAAATACTTATTTGTGAGCCAATGTGTTTTTCCTATAAGAGGAGCACAATTACTTATTTGCATGTAACTATATAGGAATGCATTGAGGTGAGGGCAACCAGTTTGGTGCCACCTGTTGTGACAAACTTTGCTCGGATCATGCAATTTACATATCAGAAGTATAGAGTGGACCTTCCTTTATTAGGATCAATATGAAAATTAGTGAGCCAAGTTGATCTTCATGGGAGAAAGGATGGTTACTTATTCGTTTATAACTCCATAGGAACGCATTGGCTTGAAAGTGGCACAGTGGGCACAAGTGGAACCGTTGCTTGGCTCAGGCTAAATCCTTATGGAGCTTGTAGGGGGATGTGGTATGTTTGAAAAACAAAATAGATATTTGTGAAGAAATGTGTTTTTCCTATAAGAGAACCACAATTACTTATTTGCATGTAACTATATAGGAATGCATTGAGGTGAAGGCAACCAGTTTTCTGCCACCTGTTGTGACAAATTTAGCTCGGCTCAGGCAATTTACATATCAGAAGTGTAGAGGGGAGCTTCCTTTATTAGGATTCATATGAAAATTGTTGAGCCAAGTTGATCTTCATGGGAGAAAGGATAGTTACTTATTCGTTTATAACTCCATAGGAACGCATAGGCTTGAAAGTGGCACAGTGGGCAAAAGTGGAACTGTTGCTTGGCTCAGGCTAAATCCTTATGGGGCTTGTAGGGGGATGTTGTATGTTTGAAAAACAAAATACATATTTGTGAGCCAATGTGTTTTTCCTATAAGAGAACCACAATTACGTATTTGCATGTAACTATATAGGAATGCATTGAGGTGAAGGCAACCAGTTTGGTGCCACCTGTTGTGACAAACTTTGCTCGGATCATGCAATTTACATATCAGAAGTATAGAGTGGACCTTCCTTTATTAGGATCAATATGAAAATTAGTGAGCCAAGTTGATCTTCATGGGAGAAAGGATGGTTACTTATTCGTTTATAACTCCATAGGAACGCATTGGCTTGAAAGTGGCACAGTGGGCACAAGTGGAACCGTTGCTTGGCTCAGGCTAAATCCTTATGGAGCTTGTAGGGGGATGTGGTATGTTTGAAAAACAAAATAGATATTTGTGAAGAAATGTGTTTTTCCTATAAGAGAACCACAATTACTTATTTGCATGTAACTATATAGGAATGCATTGAGGTGAGGGCAACCAGTTTGGTGCCACCTGTTGTGGCACATTTTGCTCGGCTCAGGCAGTTTACATTTCAGAAGTGTAGAGGGGAACTACCTTTATTAGGATCAGTATGAAAATGGGTGAGCCAAGTTGATCTTCATGGGAGAAAGGATGGTTACTTATTCGTTTATAACTCCTTAGGAACGGATTGGCTTGAAAGTGACACAGTGGGCACAAGTGGAACCGTTGCTTGGCTCAGGCTAAATCCTTATGGGGCTTGTAGGGGGATGTTGTATGTTTGAAAAACAAAATACATATTTGTGAGCCAATGTGTTTTTCCTATAAGAGAACCACAATTCCTTATTTGCATGTAACTATATAGGAATGCATTGAGGTGAGGGCAACCAGTTTGGTGCCACCTGTTGTGACAAATTTAGCTCGGCTCAGGCAATTTACATATGAGAAGTGAAGAGGGGTGCTCTCTTTATTAGGATCAATATGAAAATTGGTGAGTCAAGTTGATCTTCATGGGAGAAAGGATGGTTACTTATTCGTTTATAACTCCATAGGAACGCATTGGCTTGAAAGTGGCACAGTGGGCACAAGTGGAGCCTTTGCTTGGCTCAGGCTAAATCCTTATGGAGCTTGTAGGGGGATGTGGTATGTTTGAAAAACAAAATACTTATTTGTGAGCCAATGTGTTTTTCCTATAAGAGGAGCACAATTACTTATTTGCATGTAACTATATAGGAATGCATTGAGGTGAGGGCAACCAGTTTGGTGCCACCTGTTGTGACAAACTTTGCTCGGATCATGCAATTTACATATCAGAAGTATAGAGTGGACCTTCCTTTATTAGGATCAATATGAAAATTAGTGAGCCAAGTTGATCTTCATGGGAGAAAGGATGGTTACTTATTCGTTTATAACTCCATAGGAACGCATTGGCTTGAAAGTGGCACAGTGGGCACAAGTGGAACCGTTGCTTGGCTCAGGCTAAATCCTTATGGAGCTTGTAGGGGGATGTGGTATGTTTGAAAAACAAAATAGATATTTGTGAAGAAATGTGTTTTTCCTATAAGAGAACCACAATTACTTATTTGCATGTAACTATATAGGAATGCATTGAGGTGAAGGCAACCAGTTTTCTGCCACCTGTTGTGACAAATTTAGCTCGGCTCAGGCAATTTACATATCAGAAGTGTAGAGGGGAGCTTCCTTTATTAGGATTCATATGAAAATTGTTGAGCCAAGTTGATCTTCATGGGAGAAAGGATAGTTACTTATTCGTTTATAACTCCATAGGAACGCATAGGCTTGAAAGTGGCACAGTGGGCAAAAGTGGAACTGTTGCTTGGCTCAGGCTAAATCCTTATGGGGCTTGTAGGGGGATGTTGTATGTTTGAAAAACAAAATACATATTTGTGAGCCAATGTGTTTTTCCTATAAGAGAACCACAATTACGTATTTGCATGTAACTATATAGGAATGCATTGAGGTGAAGGCAACCAGTTTGCTGCCAGCTGTTGTGACAAATTTAGCTCGGCTCAGGCAATTTACATATCAGAAGTGTAGAGGGGAGCTTCCTTTATTAGGATTCATATGAAAATTGTTGAGCCATGTTGATCTTCATGGGAGAAAGGATGGTTACTTATTCGTTTATAACTCCATAGGAACGCATTGGCTTGAAAGTGGCACAGTGGGCACAAGTGGAACCATGGCATGGCTCAGGCTAAATTCTTATGGAGCTTGTAGGGGGGTGTGGTATGTTTGAAAAACAAAATACATATTTGTGAGCCAATGTGTTTTTCCTATAAGAGAACCACAATTACTTATTTGCATGTAACTATATAGGAATGCATTGAGGTAAGGGCAACCAGTTTGGTGCCACCTGTTGTGACAAATTTAGCTCGGCTCAGGCAATTTACATATGAGAAGTGAAGAGGGGTGCTCTCTTTATTAGGATCAATATGAAAATTGGTGAGCCAAGTTGATCTTCGTGGGAGAAAGGATGGTTACTTATTCGTTTATAACTCCATAAGAACGCATAGGCTTGAAAGTGGCACAGTGGGCAAAAGTGGAACCGTTGCTTGGCTCAGGCTAAATCCTTATGGGGCTTGTAGGGGGATGTTGTATGTTTGAAAAACTAAATACATATTTGTGAGCCAATGTGTTTTTCCTATAAGAGAACCACAATTCCTTATTTGCATGTAACTATATAGGAATGCATTGAGGTGAGGGCAACCAGTTTGGTGCCACCTGTTGTGACAAATTTAGCTCGGCTCAGGCAATTTACATATGAGAAGTGAAGAGGGGTGCTCTCTTTATTAGGATCAATATGAAAATTGGTGAGTCAAGTTGATCTTCATGGGAGAAAGGATGGTTACTTATTCGTTTATAACTCCATAGGAACGCATTGGCTTGAAAGTGGCACAGTGGGCACAAGTGGAGCCTTTGCTTGGCTCAGGCTAAATACTTATGGAGCTTGTAGGGGGATGTGGTATGTTTGAAAAACAAAATACATATTTGTGAGCCAATGTGTTTTTCCTATAAGAGGAGCACAATTACTTATTTGCATGTAACTATATAGGAATGCATTGAGGTGAGGGCAACCAGTTTGGTGCCACCTGTTGTGACAAACTTTGCTCGGATCATGCAATTTACATATCAGAAGTATAGAGTGGACCTTCCTTTATTAGGATCAATATGAAAATTAGTGAGCCAAGTTGATCTTCATGGGAGAAAGGATGGTTACTTATTCGTTTATAACTCCATAGGAACGCATTGGATTGAAAGTGGCACAGTGGGCACAAGTGGAACCGTTGCTTGGCTCAGGCTAAATCCTTATGGAGCTTGTAGGGGGATGTGGTATGTTTGAAAAACAAAATAGATATTTGTGAAGAAATGTGTTTTTCCTATAAGAGAACCACAATTACTTATTTGCATGTAACTATATAGGAATGCATTGAGGTGAAGGCAACCAGTTTTCTGCCACCTGTTGTGACAAATTTAGCTCGGCTCAGGCAATTTACATATCAGAAGTGTAGAGGGGAGCTTCCTTTATTAGGATTCATATGAAAATTGTTGAGCCAAGTTGATCTTCATGGGAGAAAGGATGGTTACTTATTCGTTTATAACTCCATAGGAACGCATAGGCTTGAAAGTGGCACAGTGGGCAAAAGTGGAACTGTTGCTTGGCTCAGGCTAAATCCTTATGGGGCTTGTAGGGGGATGTTGTATGTTTGAAAAACAAAATACATATTTGTGAGCCAATGTGTTTTTCCTATAAGAGAACCACAATTACGTATTTGCACGTAACTATATAGGAATGCATTGAGGTGAGGGCAACCAATTTGGTGCCACCTGTTGTGACAAATTTAGCTTGGCTCAAGAAATTTACATATCAGAAGTGAAGAGGGGTGCTCTCTTTATTAGGATCAATATGAAAATTGGTGAGCCAAGTTGATCTTCGTGGGAGAAAGGATGGTTACTTATTCGTTTATAACTCCATAGGAACGCATTGGCTTGAAAGTGGCACAGTGGGCACAAGTGGAACCGTTGCTTGGCTCAGGCTAAATCCTTATGGAGCTTGTAGGGGGATGTGGTATGTTTGAAAAACAAAATAGGTATTTGTGAGCCAATGTGTTTTTCTTATAAGAGAACCACAATTACTTATTTGCATGTAACTATATAGGAATGCATTGAGGAGAGGGCAACCAATTTGGTGCCACCTGTTGTGACAAATTTAGCTTGGCTCAAGAAATTTACATATCAGAAGTGAAGAGGGGTGCTCTCTTTATTAGGATCAATATGAAAATTGGTGAGCCAAGTTGATCTTCGTCGGAGAAAGGATGGTTACTTATTCGTTTATAACTCCATAGGAACGCATTGGCTTGAAAGTGGCACAGTGGGCACAAGTGGAACCGTTGCTTGGCTCAGGCTAAATCCTTATGGAGCTTGTAGGGGGATGTGGTATGTTTGAAAAACAAAATAGGTATTTGTGAGCCAATGTGTTTTTCCTATAAGAGAACCACAATTACTTATTTGCATGTAACTATATAGGAATGCATTGAGGAGAGGGCAACCAGTTTGGTGCCACCTGTTGTGACAAATTTTGCCTGGCTCAGGCAATTTACATATCAGAAGTGTAGAGGGGAGCTTCCTTTATTAGGATCCATATGAAAATTGTTGAGCCAAGTTGATCTTCATGGGGGAAAGGATGGTTACTTATTCGTCTATAACTCCATAGGAACGCATTGGCTTGAAAGTGGCAGTGGGCACAAGTGGAACCGTTGCTTGGCTCAGGCTAAATCCTTATGGAGCTTGTAGGGGGATGTGGTATGGGTGAAAAACAAAATACATGTTTGTGAGCCAATGTGTTTTTCCTATAAGAGAACCACAATTACTTATTTGCATGTAACTATATAGGAATGCATTGAGGTGAGGGCAACCAGTTTGGTGCCACCTGTTGTGGCACATTTTGCTCGGCTCAGGCAGTTTACATTTCAGAAGTGTAGAGGGGAACTACCTTTATTAGGATCAGTATGAAAATGGGTGAGCCAAGTTGATCTTCATGGGAGAAAGGATGGTTACTTATTCGTTTATAACTCCTTAGGAACGGATTGGCTTGAAAGTGACACAGTGGGCACAAGTGGAACCGTTGCTTGGCTCAGGCTAAATCCTTATGGAGCTTGTAGGGGGATGTGGTATGGGTGAAAAACAAAATACATGTTTGTGAGCCAATGTGTTTTTCCTATAAGAGAACCACAATTACTTATTTGCATGTAACTATATAGGAATGCATTAAGGTGAGGGAAACCAGTTTGGTGCCACCTGTTGTGACAAATTTTGATTGGCTCAGGCAAATCATATACCGGTAGTGTAGATTGGTGCTCCCTTTGCTAGGATGAAAATGAAAATTGGTGATCCAAGTTGATCTTCATGGGAGAAAGGATTGTTTCTTATTCGCCTATAGCTCCATAGGAATGTTTTGGATGGTGGATGGCACAGTGGGCCCATGTTATTGCTTGGCTCAGGCTAAATGCTTATGGATCTTTTAGGGTGATACAGTATGCTTGAAAAGAAAATACATATTTGTGAGCCAATGTGATTTTCCTATAAAGGACCTGCTATTGCCTATTCAGAAATAACTGCATAGGAATACTTGAGGTGAGGACAACCCGTTTGGTGCCACCTGTTGTGATAAATTTTGCTCAGCTCAGGGAATTTATATAAATGTAGTGTAGAGGGGGGCTCTTTTTATTAGGATCAGTATGAAAATGGGTGAGCCAAGTTGATCTTCATGGGAGAAAGGATGGTTACTTATTCGTTTATAACTCCATTGGAACGCATTGGATTGAAAGTGGCACAGTGGGCACAGGTGAAAACTTTGCTTGGCTCAGGCTTAATTCTTATGCAGCTTGTAGGGGGATGTGGTATGGTTGAAAAACCAAATACATATTTGTGAGCCAATGTGTTTTTCCTATAAGAGAACGACAATTACTTATTTGCATGTAACTATATAGGAATGCATTGAGGTGAGGGCAACCAGTTTGGTGCCACCGGTGTGACAATTTTTGCTCGGCTCAGGTAATTGACATATAGGTAGTGTTGAGGGGTGCTCTCTTTAATAGGATCAGTATGAAAATTGGTGAGCCAAGTTGATCTTCATAGGAGAAAGGATGGTTACTTATTCGTTAATAACTCCATAGGAACGCATTGGCTTGAAAGTGGCACAGTGGGCACAAGTGGAACCGTTGCTTGGCTCAGGCTAAATCCTTATGGAGCTTGTAGGGGGATGTGGTATGGTTGAAAAACAAAATACATGTTTGTGAGCAAATGTGTTTTTCCTATAAGAGAACCACAATTACTTATTTGCATGTAACTATATAGGCATGCATTGAGGTGAGGGCAACCAGTTTGGTGACACCTGTTGTGACAAATTTTGATTGGCTCAGGCAAATCACATACCGGTAGTGTAGACGGGTGCTCCCTTTGCTAGGATGAAGATGAAAATTGCTGAGCCAAGTTGATCTTCATGGGAGAACGGAAGGTTTCTATTTTGCCTATAGCTCCATAGGAATGTTTTGGCTGGTCGGTGGCACAATGGTCCCATATTTTGCGGAAAGGTTGCTTGGCTCAGGCTAAATCCTTATGGATCTTATAGGGTGATGCGGTATGCTTAAGAAACAAGATACATATTTGTGAGCCAATGTAATGTTCCTATAAAGGAAATGCAGTGGCCTAATCAGACATAACTGCATAGGAATACATTGAGGTGAGGGCACCTTGTTTGGTGCCACCTGTTGTGAGAAATTTTGCTCGGCTCAGGCAATTTACATATCAGAAGTGTAGAGGGAAACTTCCTTTATTAGGATCAGTATGAAAATGGGTGAGCTAAGTTGATCTTCATGGGCGAAAGGATGGTTACTTATTCGTTTATAATTCCATAGGAATGCATTGGCTTGAAAGTGGCACAGTGGGCACAAGTGGAAGCGTTGCTTGGCTCAAGCTAAATCCTTATGGAGCTTGTAGGGGGATGTGGTATGGTTGAAAAATAAAATACATATTTCTGAGCCAATGTGTTTTTCCTATAAGAGAAACACAAATACTTATTTGCACGTAACTATATAGGAATGCATTGAGGTGAGTGCAACCAGTTTGGTGCCACCTGTTGTGAGAAATTTTGCTCGGCTCAGGCACTTTACATATGGGTAGTGTAGACGGGAGCTTCCTGTGTTAGGATCAATATGAACATTGATGAGCCAAGTTGATCTTGATGGGAGAAATGTAGGTTAATTATTCATCAATAACTCCATATGAATGCATTGGCTTGAGGGTGGCACAGTGGGCACAGGTGGTAACATTGCTTGGCTCAGTGTAAGTCCTTATGGAGCTTGTAGGAGGATGGATTGTTTTTAAAATGATTGTGATCCAATGTGAATTTCTTATAGGGAAAGTATGATTACTTATTAGAATATAACTGCCCGGGGATGCTTTGAGGTCAAGGCAACCCATATGGTGCCACAAATTATGATCAGCTCAGACAACTTACAAACAGGTACTCCATTGCTTAAATTATGATGGTGGCAAAGTTGTCCCATGTTTTGGTGGAAAGGTTGCTAGTGTCAGACTAAATCCTAATAGACATAATAGTGGTATGTGTTGTATTTCAAAAACAACATATTCACTGTATGGCAATGCAGAGTCCCATAAAATGGAGTTAATTGAATTATTTATGATTGCATTTTATATAAAATGTTGCCTGCAAATAAAATGCTGGCTGAATAAGATGCTGGCTGAATAAGAAGCTAACTTCAGCCTCCGAATAAGAAGCTGGCCGAATAAGAAGCTAACTTCAGCCTGCGAATAAGAAGCTGGCCGAATAAGAAGCTAACTTCAGCCTCATGGAAATCGCCATTCCCCATGGATTCACTGCCTCACTCACCTCGGCCATCGCGTCTCTCCCATCTCTCCTACACCAATTCCCATCCTGCCGGACGTACTTGATTTAAAACCTGCACATTTCTTCGTTTTTATCTCAAAAGAGACACAAAGAGAATAAGAGTATAATTCCTCCGGTTTTAGCTCCATGCTCGCAGCTTCAAATTTCCCTTGTTTTCAGCTCCATGTAGAACAAAGGCCAGCGAGCGCCAGTGCTGCTTGTTTGGACACCAATTGCCGTGACTGATTGGCCGAAACAGCCTGGGAGGCGCAGACAGGGCTACAAGGTTGGTTGCAGTATAGCCCTTATCCAGTTTATTTTAACAAACTTTATTGAACACATGAGAGTAACAAGAAGACGGTAAAACTAATTTATTCAAACGTAGCGAAAATCTGAACTTATCATTTAAAAGAATAATAGAAGAATGTCGGCTCGGAGTCTGGAAATGAGAAGATCTGACTTTAGAACGGTCCAAGGGTGTATTATAATGTTCAATGGTGCGCGGCTGCTTAGAATACTTATACAATAAGGAGGGATGTGGCGAAACGGCCAGGTTCTAGGTTTCCAGTCTCGGATCAACATCCTGTGATTTTGGGCAAATTACCTAATCGCGCTGTGTATACAAAAATGAACGTGTTCATGAGTTACCAGTGCTTTTGTAAATCCCTCAAATACCTTCGGGTTGACTTTGTGCTATACAAAACTGAAAAAAATAATAATATTGAATTTATACACAACTGTTCTGTTCTCTTTATGAAGGTCAATTATTCCCCCCCCCCCGTGTGTCTCATGTGCAGCTGTGGGCTCGGCTGGGCAGTGTCTGGAGTCTTATATCTCCGGAACGCCCGAGTTTTTCACAGGTCTTGAAAGACCATTTGCATATTTGCATACCTTTGTAAACTGGTTACCGAGGCTTCATTTTTTATTCAGGTTCCAGTACCCCCTGGAACCTCCGCTCTGCCTATACCTTACTTTTGTATTTTAGATTTACTGCCATAGTGTGAGACATTTCATCAAAATGAATATAAAGTAGGGTTGCCAGCACAACCCTCCCCGACCCCCAGTCCGGTCCCCACACTCAAACACTACCCTGCACGACTCCCCAGCACTACCCTAAACCTGAAAACACTACCCTACACTACACAAACACCACAACACTACCCTAAACCCTAAAACACTACCCCCAGCACGGCCCTCCCCCGACCCCCAGTCCGGTCCCTATACTCAAACACTACCCTGCACGACCCCCCAGCACTACCCTAAACCCTAAAACACTACCCTACACTACACAAACACCACAACACTACCCTAAACCCTAAAACACTACCCCCAGCACGACCCTCCCCCGACCCCCAGTCCGGTCCCCACACTCAAACACTACCCTGCACGACCCCCAGCACTACCCTAAACCCTAAAACACTACCCTACACTACACTACACAAACACCACAACACTACCCTAAACCCTAAAACACTACCCCCAGCACGACCCTCCCCTGACCCACAGTCCGGTCCCCACACTCAAACACTACCCTGCACGACCCCCCAGCACTACCCTAAACCCTAAAACACTACCCTACACAAACACCACAACACTACCCTAAACCCTAAAACACTACCCCCAGCACGACCCTCCCCCGACCCCCAGTCCGGTCCCTACACTCAAACACTACCCTGCACGACCCCCCAGCACTACCCTAAAACACTACCCTACACTACACAAACACCACAACACTACCCTAAACCCTAAAACACTACCCCCAGCACGGCCCTCCCCGACCCCCAGTCCGGTCCCTACACTCAAACACTACCCTGCACGACCCCCCAGCACTACCCTAAACCCTAAAACACTACCCTACACTACACAAACACCACAACACTACCCTAAACCCTAAAACACTACCCCCAGCACGACCCTCCCCCGACCCCCAGTCCGGTCCCCACACTCAAACACTACCCTACACGACCCCCAGCACTACCCTAAACCCTAAAACACTACCCTACCCTACACTACACTACACAAACACCACAACACTACCCTAAACCCTAAAACACTACCCCCAGCACGACCCTCCCTGACCCACAGTCCAGTCCCCACACTCAAACACTACCCTGCATGACCCCCCAGCACTACCCTAAAACACTACCCTACACTACACAAACACCACAACACTACCCTAAACCCTAAAACACTACCCCCAGCACGACCCTCCCCGACCCCCAGTCCGGTCCCTACACTCAAACACTACCCTGCACGACCCCCCAGCACTACCCTAAACCCTA
The DNA here is from genome assembly GCA_963921515.1 of Calotriton arnoldi. Classification (NCBI taxonomy): domain Eukaryota; kingdom Metazoa; phylum Chordata; class Amphibia; order Caudata; family Salamandridae; genus Calotriton; species Calotriton arnoldi. The sequence goes on along the minus strand of CAWUFW010011771.1, from coordinate 80,429 downwards.
AAACACTACCCTACACTACACAAACACCACAACACTACCCTAAACCCTCAAACACTACCCCAGCACGACCCTCCCCCGACCCCCAGTCCGGTCCCCACACTTAAACACTACCCTGCACGACCCCCCGGCACTACCCTAAACCCTAAAACACTACCCTACACTGCACAAACACCACAACACTACCCTAAACCCTAAAACACTACCCCCAGCACGACCCTCCCCTGACCCCCCAGTCCGGTCCCCACACTCAAACACTACCCTGCACGGCCCCCCAGCACTACCCTAAACCCTAAAACACTACCCTACACTACACAAACACCACAACACTACCCTAAACCCTAAAACACTACCCCCAGCACAACCCTCCCCCGACCCCCAGTCCGGTCCCCACACTCAAACACTACCCTGCATGACCCCCAGCACTACCCTAAACCCTAAAACACTACCCTACACTACACAAACACCACAACACTACCCTAAACCCTAAAACACTACCCCCAGCACAACCCTCCCCCGACCCCCAGTCCGGTCCCCACACTTAAACACTACCCTGCACGACCCCCCAGCACTACCCTAAACCCTAAAACACTACCCTACACTACACAAACACCACAACACTACCCTAAACCCTAAATCACTACCCCCAGCACTACCCCCCCGACCCCCAGTCCGGTCCCTACACTCAAACACTACCCTGCACGACCCCCCAGCACTACCCTAAACCCTAAAACACTACCCTACACTACACAAACACCACAACACTACCCTAAACCCTAAAACACTACCCCCAGCACGACCCCCCCCCAGACCTCCAGTCCGGTCCCCACACTCAAACACTACCCTGCACGACCCCCGAGCACTACGCTAAAACCTAAAACACTACCCTACACTACACAAACACCACAACACTACCCTAAACCCTAAAACACTACCCTCCAGCACGAACCTCCCCCAACCCCCAGTCCGGTCCCTACACTCAATCGTTACCCTGCACAATCCCCCAGCACTACCCTAAACCCTAAAACACTCCCCTACACTACACAAACACCACAATAGTATAATAAATAAGGCATAAAAATAGTATAATAAATAAGGCACCTATCTACCATTCAGCATGCAGCTTGAATGGAATGTTAATAGTAGTCTGGGTAAAGTCCAGTAGTATTCAAATAGTTTGTATTCACTAAATGTTCTGCATTGTAAATGAAGACTATGCGATTACAAATAAGTATGTGCTTAGTATTCTGTTAGTATTCAAGAAGTACCACTCACATATCAGTAGTCTTCATGCACTAGCCTTCCCAAAAAGAACACTATTGAATACTAAAATTGGCATAAAATAGTCTTCGAATGCTATAAAAAGACAGGTTAACCACTAAATGTAGTATTCAACTTCGGTAAGGGAAGGCAAGGAAACTACAGAAGGTAAAGATGGCTGCCGGAACCCTGTTTGCTGCCCTCATAAATAACCCTTGAAACTAAGGAGAGCAAGGGCCAGGCGGTAGTAGCTAATTGATGTTTATGCTTTTTAACCTCAAATATACACATCTGCTCTCAAGGGAGAAGCCAGAAAAGTAAAATACTCTCCACTTTGAACAAAATCTCGGCACCAGGTAAGTGAAGCAAGTCATTGCGACCCTCCCCAGAAGAGCTCTCTTGTCTCTTCCATCCAAGCATCTATCGATTCATCCTCCACCCGCTCATATCCACCATTTCACATTCTGTCATTGATTCATTCTTTCAATCATATTTTAGTATTTCACTATTCTGGTCCCTCCGTCCATCCTTATGCCCATCCATATCCAAACCTATCCATCCATCCCTTCATCCACCCTTTCACCCATCCATCCATCCACCCTTTCACTCCAACCATCCATTTTCCCTTTCACTTATCTGTCCATCCATCCATCCTTTCGCTCATCAATCCACCCTTACATCCACTCACTCATACATCCATCCTTTCCCTCATCCATCAGTCCTTTCACTCATCCATCAATCCTATCACTTATCTATCCACCTTTTCACTCATCCATCCATCCTTTCACCCTTTCACTCATCCATCCATCCTTTCCTCATCCATCCATTCACCCTCCCTTTCACTCATCCATCCATTCTTTCACTCATCCATTCTTGCATTCATCCTTTCACATCCACTCATCCTCCCTTTCACTCAGCCACCCATCCTTCCACCCATCATCCACCCATCCATTTACCCTTTCACTCATCCATCTTTTCACTCACTGATCTATCCATTCATCCTTTCACTCATCCTTTCCATCATCCATCTATCCACCCATCCTTTCACTCATCCACCCTTTCACTCTCACAATTCCATACTTACATACATGCTTTCACTCACTCACACTCACTCACCCACCCACCCTTTCACTTTAATTTTGAGCCTTTTTCTGCAGAGTACCAGACAGAAGAGGCCCATCAAGAACCCCATCCCCGCTGTAGCTGCCAAAGCGGGGGGGGGGGTTCATGACGCCCCTGTCTGCTCCTCCAGATGAATCCAATGTATGACGACTTTACTCCATCTTTAGAAACGGAACCCTTTTTTAATCGCCCATAGACCCACTACCTTAGGCAATAAAATGATGTGCATTTTAATTCTGGTCAAGTTTGCAACGTTATGAATGTCAAAGGCAGTGGAAGACGGTAAACATGTCAAATAGTCGCGCCAGTGTATGAAGGAAACCAGCAACGAATGAATACACAGAAAATAAAACTGTGCTTATATAAGAGACGCCATATCCTCTATTATGGCAGCTGTGACCGGACGGGCAGATAAACAACGTTACTCATCAGTGGCCACAGCCACAAAGGCCGGAAGTGAAATGCCGTGTTTTCACCCGGTACTGTTCATCTGCCATGTTGCCGCTGGCCCAGGGGCGAGCCCACGTGACTCGCACACCAAAATGGGCTAAAGTTCAGACTGACTTCCAGTGTCTGCCTGGTAAAGATCGGGTCTCAGTTTTCAAAGGGAGGGGGTGGGGTGGGGTGGGGTGTGCAAGCTGCTTGTTGTTCTCGTCCACTCGTTTAGTGACTCGTCAGGTGGCATTCTGTGCTAAATGCCCTGGCTTTGTTCAACTACTAGAGAGACTGACAGACCCCGTCACACAGATGTTTAGCGCACGCTATAAAAAATTGTTCCTCCATAAGTGAGACTTGTACCTCATCATTTTTAAGATAATAAATATCTTCGCTCGGTATCTTTACTTTAGCTCGGTTTTTAGGAAAATGAATGCACGCTGAACTTTGAACAGCAGAGTTGGCTGATGTGTTTGCACACATAGATGACTCGCAGGTGCACAAATACCAACATTTACCAGCGCACATCTAATTTACCAATCCACAGAATGTGAATTTAGCTCTCAAATGAATTCCCTCACTTGTTAAATTTCTGGAGTGCAGTGGAAATTCCGGTGGGAGCGAACCAGCTGATGGAGATGGGTTTGTTGGTGTTTCAAGCTAAGGACGCCTGCATTAGGTGCTGGACCCAGACAAAATCACAGGTTAGTGTGTATTCACGAACCTTTAAAAGCCAGTTTTGCACCCTCCCAGCCCAGTAGATTTACTCCTTTTAAGGGCAGGAGTATACTTTTTTTAGGCCGAGCCTACCAGACAGCGCAAGCTGTTTAGTTGCGAAAGACCCATTGGGGCATATTCTCAAGAACGTGCGATAATCATCGCCAAAATAGGTTAACGCAATTTTTCATATCGCCGTCTATCGCGGGAAAATAACTCTGTGTTAACGTCTTATTCTCAACATGGTGGTAACATGCGATAGTTTCCCGATAACGCGTCAAATGTCCGCCATAAAATTACAGGGACGGCGATAAAAATCTAAAGCCTAACGTGAAAAAAGTTGCGATGGGCCCAACTGCGATAAAAAATACAGCGATAAGCAGCGCCAGGCCTGCAAGTCCCACAAGTAAGGCGGGAAAAACCACTATAAAAGCGGCAACAAAAAACACAAACAAAACACAAACAACTGCAAAGCACCATGGAGGTAGCGGGAGCAAGTACAGAGGACAACCAGAACCCCACAAGCCCCACGGAGGACCAGCCTGGGACCTCGGGGTCAGGGAAGGGCAAGGAGAAGAAGAAGAAGAACCTGCGTTTCAGTACGCAGGAAAACCAGATCCTCATTACGGAGGTGATAGAACACCACCACCAACTGTTCATCACCTCCACTGTGTCATTGGCAACTAAAAATACAATATGGCAGTCCATCTTGGCCAAGGTGAATGCAGTCGGAGTGAAGAGAAGGGAAGTGGACGACTGCAAGAAGCGCTGGACTGATGTGAAGCGCAAAACCAAGCTGAAACTCGCAGCCAACCTGAAAGCAGCAATGCAGACTGGAGGTGGGAGTCCAGCGACACACCAGGAGCTGGATGAGATGGAGGAAAAGGTGACCCGTGTCATCATTGGGGAGACGGTGGCAGGAGTTGGGGGTCCGGACACTGCACATGACCTGAGCCAACAGGGTGAGTAACGACCAGGGACTGGGGGGACGGGGGGAGATGGGCACAATGGCACACATGCACAATTAAGTATAGCACATCTGCGGACAAACCATGCCCAAGAGTCACAACTCCGACCAAGAGCCCAATTTACCCAAGTCTGCAAGATCTCAGCACTGTATAAGCACAGAAGTGAAAGGCACACCTCCTGAACGGGATAAGGGCCAGCCAAATCAGAGCTGAAGGGGCAACACATCCACAATGCAGCACACACACATAAGAATCAGAGCACCTCAACATTGACAACAATGTGGTACAAACTGCAACACTTTCACAACAGAACAGAGGACACAACTGCTGCCGCTTGTGTGTAGAAAATGGCCATTCGCATTTGGCATAGCAGGAAACTGTGAGATGACAATGTACAAATACAACCTCACATCCCTGATGGAGTAGAAATGTCAACTGTCCCGCATCAAATAGGCATCTCCTCACAAACAGTCACAATGTACATTGTCATGCAGTCTGTCAGTAGATTTGTACAATGCGTGAACATACATGTGAACACAATGTCAATCTGCATCTCCCCTTCACATTGCAGAGGGAGAATCAATACCTCCTGCAGAGCAGACCCAACAACTCAGCACTGATGATGAAGAGGACCTCCCCAACATCGACACCTACGCCCTCCAACAGCCCATGGACAGCTTCGGCACCCCACCTCCAGGAGCAGGGCAGCCCAGCTGCATAGAGGAGACCCCACCCCCTGCACAGACCACACAGCAGGAAGCACCCACCACCACGGCTGTCTCCCAGGACCCCCACGAACAACACATGGCATTCCAACGCCGTGTGTTAGGGTGCCAGGAGAAGATGGCTGATCAGCTGCGGGTGGGGTTCGACCTCATGGCAGCCAAACTAGAGGCCATACGTGGGTGTCTAAGTCCCATCAGGGACCACTTACAGTCCCTAACGGACACCCACTGTCCGCTCCATGCTCTCCAACAATCCATGGCTGACATCGCTGGAGTCATTACTCTGAGCCAAGAACAACTGTCTAGTCAGAGTGGCTCCAGCGATGTCAGCCGGGAGTTGGGACACATAAGGAGGATCATGGAGAACATGGAGCGGATGCAGGCGGAAAGAATGTTTGCCACGGCTGCACACCAGCGAGATGTAGCTGTGATCTTCCATGCCCTGAAGATCCTCGTCATGGCATTGCCGCCACAAGGCCTGGCGTGGATGAATGCTGCTGCTACTACTCCATCCACATCTCCGCCCCCTGAAGTGTCTGTGCCACACAGTGCGGCAGACATTCCACCTCCGGCCCCTGATGTGTCAGTGCCACACAGTGATGCAGACTAAACACCACCACCCACATGTGAGGCACCTGACACATCAGAGGACGAAGATGATGATGAATCTGGCTTTGTGGTAAGAATGAAGTGGTAGCATTCATCTCCGCCATATGGCCTGTTTCAGCTTGGTTCTGCCCTCTGCATCATGCCCTGGAATAACACCTTCCACTGTCCCCCGATACACTCAGCGACACTCACCTTGGACCTCGCTATGGACTGCCATATTTTGTTTGGTTACCAATGACACAGCAATCACACTGCAGACTGAAGTCTTCCTCTTCCGATGAACTTGTCAATCCCAAAGGACTCTGGCTGGCCCTCCACGGGGCAACAATGTAAAGTGGGGTTTGCATGGCCCTGTACTGGTCCAGCTTCAACACTCCACTGAATGCGAATAAAACATTCTAATTCACACAGATGTGTCATGGCTATGAGCAATCAAGTATGAAAGTATGGATGAATGTAGGGACAGTGATTCCACAAAAAGGTACTCCCTGGGTAATGCTATCAATGCGCATGTATGGCTGTGACCCAGATAGGCAGTGAGACACACATTGTCATTCAAATCAACACTCATCACAGTTGAATACAAGTGAAGGTGCGTAGATTTTATTAGCATATGCGTGTCAGTACGGGCAAGATAAGTGCCACAACATGCAGACCAATGCAGCAGTATGTCAGAATGAGGAACGTTGCCAAGCGCCGCTGTCCACTCCGGGGGAGTGCCTCACCTTTCACAGGTGTGTGTTAACCCGCGTTGTTGTCCGCTCATGTATTCGGAGTCCAGGCGAATGCAGCCATGTCCACTGTTGTCGTGGGATATGTGACCAGATCTCCAAGATGCAACAAGGTGTTGGGACATGTGCAATGGGTTCCATTCTGTTGTGGCTGCAGGTACGTAGTTACTCGTCCATGAAAGCGATTGCAGCTTCGTAGGCTATCATTTCCAACATGAGGTCGTTGTCGACTTCATCAAACAGGACGGCGAGGCAATCCATTAGCAGGTCCGGACAGATGTGCTGCGTCTACCCCCTTTCACCAATTAGCACTACAGCCCAATAGGGGAGCGGTTCAATGTGGTCACTGCACACGAGGAGTTGTGCAATCTCCCAGGTCCAGCTGCCAGCATGTATGCCAAGTATCAAGGCATCCCATAAACGGGTATCGCGGTGACACTCCTGGTCGTGGGCCAACAGGGGGCCCACACACATGTCAAAATCCAGTTCAGCTACCGTTCTGTTGGATAGGCAGACATCCATGGACCACTCGAATATGCACGATCGACAATGCAACACAGGCTGAGCGCAGGTGGCGTTGGCAAGGCGGAAGCTTAGCCGGTAACTGATCCGCAGCACTGCCAATGGCAGTGCCCCAGTAAACGCAGCATACGTGCACGGTACAGTTCCACCTGACAGGGGTTGTGCATGTGTCCGGGATGTTCTGCCATTGCGTTAGTGGCTCTGGTTGAAGCGGCACTGTTCTGACCTGCGCCAGTTCTGTGGATGAAATGCCACAGCTCGGATCAATGAGTTGTTTTAGTGTGCAACAGTTGTACGCTTGGGATGGTGTGGGAGTAAGTGTGAAGGCCATTCCTTGCAAGATAACTTCGAGCAAGGACTTCTGTGTGTGGGGTGTGTATACGTTGGTCTTTCGTCGGGCTGTGCATAGTGTGGGAGACGTCATCAGCTGCTATAGTATCTGTCAGGGGTGCCGGGCACATGCAATTCCGAGGTCGGAGGTGCAGATGTGCTTCCGCCTGATAGTTCAGACAAAGGAGCTTTCATCCCTAATGTTAGTTTGTCATCTGCTTGCATTCAGGAAATGTGATGTGGCTTGTTGGGGGTGGGATGTGTGCGACTTTGGGATTCATGTTTGACATGTCTTGCATGTGGCAAATGAGAGGCATCACTGTGTGTTACGTTGCCTCACAGCTGCTCCTCCCTCCCCCAAAGCCTATTCACTTGTGTGCGCTGCGCGGTTGCATCACTTGCACTCCTACGGCACACCATTGTCATGCCTGTCTGCGCATGTCCACAAGCCTGACAACGACACTGTGATGTTGGCCGTTGAAGGTGGGCGGCCACGTGAGTGTAGGCCTATGGTAAGGATAGGGCGGACACAGATGTAGAGTTCATGCCTGGCTGAACTCGCGCCGCGATTAAGGCTAGGCATTTGGCTCATGCTGCGGCAATACAGATACACACAACACTTGGCATGTATGAGCCAAGACCCCGAGCGGTCTTGCGCTCCTTCATTTCTCCGTTCGTGCGAGCCCGCCCTCCAGGTGCATGCTACATTGCAACATTGTCGATTGCGGGCCGGGTGGCGCCGACACTACAACAGTGACACACGCATTAGTTACTTCCTTGTCCAGGCCAGAACTGAACCACGCCCAGAGCCCCGGGCAAATTCTTCACACCCCTACGCAGGACTGGCGTACGCTGGCCCAGCCCACTCCGCTTACGCTTACAGGGGGGGGGACAAAGCTACGTGTCCAAGGTCTTACCCACTGCCTGAGGTGACATGGTTGCATCCGCTGTCCACAACACAATGTAATGTGGTAGGGCCCGGGGCCGTCATGCATACATAATGACCACACGGACACACTTAGATAAATAGTGGAACTGGCTACGGGCACGTGCGCCCGGCCCCTTTTTATTACCAGGGTCACATGTCCAGTGACGCCTGTGCTGGATGGGTGTGGGGTGAGTGTAAGCCAGCCCTCAGGGAGTGGTTGGTGCTGGCAACAACTAGAACAGTGATCATCGGATCACACACACAGATTCAATCATAAAGGGTCCATGTCTTGCAGTGCACTGAGGTAGGTGCACCAGATCTGGAATCACACACACAAGATTCAAACATAAAGGGTCCATGACATGTGGTGCACTGAGTTAGTGGCACCTGAAGCGCTCAGCGGGTGTGCAACCAGTGATGATGGCGTGTCCTTGCAGGTCAGGATTGGATTTGATATGTGTGAGCCCTGCTGACCGCAGTGTAGGCCGGAGGCAGCGGTCAGCAAGGGCCCACAGCCACGTGGCGATGACTTGTGGTGCACTGAGTTAGTGGCACCTGAAGCGCTCAGCGGGTGTGCAGCCAGCGATGATGGCGTGTCCTTGCAGGTCAGGATTGGATTTGATATGTGTGAGCCCTGCTGACCGCAGTGTAGGCCGGAGGCAGCGGTCAGCAAGGGCCCACAGCCACGTGGCGATGACTTGTGGTGCACTGAGTTAGTGGCACCTGAAGCGCTCAGCGGGTGGGCAGACTGAGATGATGCGTCGTCCGGGCGGGCCGCACTGGAAGCAATGTCTGTTGCCTACTGGACTGCGCCATAAATAAATCAAGCCTCAATTTGAATTGGAGACCTGCTGACCGCAGTGTAGGCCGAAGGCAGTAGTCAGCACACACATGACTCCGCGGTGCTGTGCCGCTGGGTGCGCTGGGGGCCTGTGTCGCGGAAGCCAGCGATCGGCTGAGGAGGCTGGAGGTCACGGCGGCGGACTCGTGGCAGGGTGAGGGGCGCCGCCCTGGCAGATGTGTTGGCCATCCCGGAAGTGAACCACGCCCAGAGCTCCAGCCTATTTATTCACACTCCTGCGCTGGACTGGCGTACGCCGGACAAGCCCACTCCGCTTACGCTTATAGGGGGGACGACACAGCTACATGACTGAGGTCTTCCTCACTGCCTGAGGTAACATGGTTGCGTCCACTGTCCACAACACTACAAACACCAGCAGTATATGTCCACATGCACATGTCTGTGCTCTGCATACTGAAGTCTGTCCAGCACATCACCGCCACAATTGGCATTGTATACATTCTTATTCATGGGTGACTTGCCTCCTTCACACATACTTGGTTCTCACCTCTCCCCACATTCTGCAATTGTGTGGCTGAGGGGCCATGCCATTTTCAGAAGGTCAGCTGTCTTGTTCTGCGCTGCCTCGGTGGTAGTCCGGGGGGGGGGGGCGGGGTCCTGGTGGCGGTGGGTGTTGTGGACCTCTTGGGTCTCCGAGCTGCATGATCAGTAGCTCCATGACATGTGTTGGTCTTCAGATGTGGCTCTGGGCTGGGCTCCCTTTCATACTGCAGGTTGTCGTCCTGCTTTACACCAGTAAAAGGCAGGTGTTAAATCCCTGCTGCTAACGCGCCTTATCGCCTGTTTTTGGATTGCATCGCAGATCTGGCTGGTCGTTGAGAATATTGCGAAGTGGTGTTTTCGTGTGTTTTTGCACTGGAACGCCTACTCTGCATATCATTAGTGTTAGTTGTCGCTCTCATCCGTGGCGATGTTGTTTGCGGAAGCTATCGCTGAAAACTGGCGATATAGGCAGTTTGCACCAGCTTGAGAATTAGGCGATAAATCTACCGCCACTTTTGCGGCGCTTAAAGTGCCGATAAATCGGCGATGAGTCTTTGAGAATATGCCCCATTGTCAGCTAACAGTGGACTTAGAGCCCACCCAATGCTTACCTTTGGTTGTCTTTATTGTCACTCTCATTTGGTTTCTTCTTATTCAATGGCTTGCCTTGTCCATCTCGTGCGTGCCCCTCCCCTGGAGCATAGCCCATTTGCTTGTGTCCTTCTCTGCTCACTTTTGGGGAACAACTTTTTTTCTCTTTGCTTAAGCACTACACAATAGTGCATGTGTTTTCTATCTCTAATCCCTTGTCTGCTTCTCACTCCCCTTCTCGCTTCATATTGCTCTCTCTCTACTGTGTTATTCTCCCATGTCCTCCGTGCTCTGTGTTTCCCCTTCCTCCCTCTCACACCCCTCCTCTATTGATTCCCTTCCTATTCCTTATCAGAACATACTTCTTGCTGAAGGGTGGGCTGGCCAAGCAATGCCCTCTCCAGCCCTAATTCACTTGTTTATTGCAGGCATAAGACACACTTCACGGAGCTGTGAAGCCCTGATACCACCTCTGTTGTGCTTGCACAAATGCTTGTTTACCAAGAGAGGCTCGACTTGGGGAAATGCATGAGCCTTCTGTGTATGATCTTTGCAGCAGCAGATGCCACACGCATGCGCGAGCCACTACACTTCACTGCTCCTGGGGTCCCTGCAGCCTCTTTTGGGACTGCCAAATGGGAATTCTCTCTCTCTCTCTCTCTGATAAGTCTCTGTAAACGTTTCACCTTTTGTGCCATTCCTCCAAATTTAGTCACAGAATGTTTGAAAGAAAACTGTCACACAGTTACAATTTAGAAAGTGTTTTCTTTGTACATCAGTTGCCCATTTTAACCGTAGATGGATTATTTTTATCAATTGCATTTCAATGTTTGTGATTTTGATTTCTCAGTCTGCACTGTCGTAACTTCCAGTAACCTTAGAGCACGAGTGGGTCTGTGCATAAGGCCGCTGCTGATATTACAGGCAATCAATGTTGCAGCAAGTACAGTGGCACCGGGGCCCAGGGTGTGAGGGTCACTACACTATAATTAGGGCACGAATATAGTACATATTCACAGTTCTGGTGAGCAGTATTTTTTCTTTTTTTTTCTTTTCTTTATTGACATTTTCAGAGTATAGAAACAGATCCTCATCAAGGGTGCAGTGAAACTTTATATGGTGAAGAACCAGCCAATTCGAAACAGACTGAACACCCTAAAGGATCAGCAATGAAAGGTGCTATCAATTAACAAGGGGTAGCAGAATAGGATACTAACCGTGCCCCTCACCGTACTCTTGGACGGCCCGGGCTTTCGTGCACAATTGAGGAATTACTCTTGGGTCTTGTACACCTACAGTCTTGCACGAGGCTCCCCATGGGACTTCTATATTTAGGCACAGGGTGGCGAGGACCAGCCCCCATGCCCTCAAGCAGATGTCCAGGGATGTGCAGATGGGTGTCAGTGCATACCACTCAGGCTCCTGAGTGCAAGCTGCACATTCCCACTAAGTTTATGGTGCCAAGGAAGGGTAGGTGGGACCCCGTTAGTCTAATGCAGTGGTCTTCAAACTTCTTAATGTTGCACCCTCTCCCCCTGCAAAAAATAAATCCTGCCCCCCCCCCTCAATTCTTTTACAATTGCTAAATTGGCAATGTTTAAATATGTCTAAACATATATAAACATTGCAGTAAAGTTCTATTACCCCTTTTTACACACACTCCAAGTCAGGATATAAATGACAAAAGTTGTTAGTGATGGCCCATTACAAAGTGGCTTACTGCTGCTCATGTTTTTAGCACTTAAAACAAAGTATGATGCTTCTCTTGGCCAGAGACTGGTGCCCCCCCTGAGATCACTTAAGGCACTTCCATGGGGGCCCACCCCCAGTTTGAAGACCTCTGGTCTAATGGGTGGTGTTGGAAATGGCCCTTTTTGCAGGGTTATCACCAAACTTTTTGCTTCTTCCTCCTACTTTTTCCTGACGTGTTTGGGTTGGTTTTAGGACTCTGGGCACTTTACCACTGCTAATCAGTGCTAAAGTACATATGCTCTCTGTGTAAATTGTGTTATGGATTGGTGTTTCTATGATTGGATATTTGATTTACTTGTTAGTCCCTAGTAAAGTGCACTGAGTGTGCCAGGGCCTGTAAATCAAATGCTACTAGTGGGCCTGCAGCACTGATTGGGCCACCCACGTGAGTAGCCCTGAAAAGGTAACTCAGACCTGCCATTGCAGAGTCTGCGCGCAGTTTGTAACTGCCATGTCGACTTGGCTAGTGCACACACTTGCCAGTCTCTAACATTCCCTTTTCTTACATGTCAGCCACCCCTAAGGTAGGCCCAAGGTACCCCTGTGGGCAGGGTGCAGTGTATGTGAAAGGTAGGACATGCCCTGGTGTGTGTGGCATGTCCTGATAGTGAATTACTGCCAATTTCGTTTTTCACTATTGCAAGGCTACCTGTTCCCCATAGGACAGAATGGGAAGTTTGTTTATAACATCTTATAAACATAACTGGCCCTGGGAACTAGGTAGGAAAATAAAGTTTAGTATGCCTGAACTCAGAATCTAAAGATGCATCTTTTAGTGAAGGTGATTTTTACATTCTGTGTTTGAAAATACCACTTTTAGAAAGTAGGTATTTTCTTGCTCAGTCATCCTGTGTGCCTCTGTTGGAATGTGGATTGCCTGTCTGGGTTTTGGATGACAGAAGGCTGGGGAGCAGGAGTGGCTCCAGATAGTCTAGTTGGGTCAGGAAAGGGCTGAATAGACCTGGGCTGCAACTGGGGAAGGGGGAGGAGATTTCCTTGCACCTCAAAGGGCCTGGTCTGCCTCTGACAATGCCATCTCCACCTCCTGCCAGGAAGTCACACCAGAGGAGGCAGAACTGGTTCTGGCTGAGCACAGACACTCTCTGCCTAAGAGATCAAAGGATTTTGGGATATAAATATTGGGGCCCAGACCCCTGAACTTTAGAACTCTTTTGGATCAAGAAGACTGCCAAGAAGAAGAGCCTGAGAAGCTGTGAGGAGGAACTACCACTTTGCTGTGTGCTTTGCTGTGTTGGCCTGCAGTGGCTGCTTCTGTCTTGGGCAGTGAAAGGCCTGGACTGAACTTTCTGCAATCTACTTTTGTGAGTTTCTCCAAGGGCTTGAGGTAGAGCTGGCCCCCTGTTCAAGAAGTCTCAGGAACAGCAAAGACTTCAAGTTCTTCTGCCCTCAGCACTGGGGACTGTGTGTTTTGTGCTGCAACAGAAGAGAAGCAACCCGACGACGTCTACAACGCCGCTGCCGACTCCGTGTCCTGAAGGCACCGCAGAGGGCACCGCCGCAATGCTGCACCGCGACCCTGGTCTCACCGACAATGCCTGCTGATGCTGCCACCGAGCCACTGCTCGCACCGCGACCTGTGGGCACCGCCTCGCTACACGACGACGCCTTGGCACCGCAGAGGGCACTGCTGCAACGCCGCACCGCGACCCTGGTCTCACCGACGACGCCTGCTGATGCCGCCGCCGCTGCTCGCACCGCGACCTGTGGGCACCGCACTCCGCACCGCCTCGCTTCACGACGATGCCTTGGTATCCCCGACGACGCCGCCCCACGCCGAAATCGACGCCGCTGCTTGCACCGTGATTCGAGGGCACCGCTCGTAAAGTTACACGACGCACCGCCCTCATCCCGCACCGCAGCCTTGGCCTACCGACGCCGGCGCCATCGACTCCAGTTCGTCAGCTGACGACAGCGCTTCAGCAATGATGACGCCGCTGCTTGCACCGTGACCTGCCAGCACCGTGACGAGCACCGCCTTCATCTCGCACCGCGACCCTGGTCTCACCGACGATGCCATCCGACGCTGCCACCGAGCCGCTGCTCGCACTGCGACCTGAGGGCACCGCACACCGCACCGCTGCACTGCGCACCGCAGCACCCGGCGCCTGCCGACGCCAGCGCTCCTGACTTCAACAGAGAGGAGATCGATCTGCAACGCATGTGACTTTGAGGGCCCGACGACTCCTGCACCGACCTCCGGAACCGACGCCTGCGGACGCCGTGCTTTCGGAAGCTCAACGCGAGGTCGCCGACGCCCTGCATTTCTAAAGGGTACTGTTTGCGGGTCTTCCCGACACCGTAGCTGGCCCGCGACGCCGCGGTCAGCCAGAACTGTTTGGATTTGTTGGCTCATGATGCCGTGATAGCCCCGGACGGAGCTATCGACATCAAGGAACTGTTTTTAAAGCATATTTTGATAACTGAAGATTTTTAAGTAATGTATTGTGGATTTTTATCGTTTTTGGTCTTGTCTTAAGTATATAAAAATATTGGATATTTTTCTAAACTGGTGTGGTGTCCTTTTGTAGTGCTTACACTGTATTACTGTTGGTTATGTGCAAATGCTTTACACACTGCCTTTAAGATAAGCTTGACTGCTTGTGCCAAGCTACCAAGGGGGTGAGCAGGGGTTATTTTAGGAGTGTAACTCCCTTATCCTGACTAGAGTGGTGGTTTCTGCCTGGCTTTGGCACATGCCCTACCCTACCAAAAATCCCATTTCTAACATTGGTTGTCAGCGGTGAGGATAGGACTTGCGTTTGCACTTGACTTACAGTGATTGGTGTGCACTACTACCATATCGCAGACCAATACGTGCCACATACTGGTTCTTTTTCTTTTTGGCCAATTTTTTGATCTTACCAGTTTTGAACTTGCTACTTCATCATGCCGGAATCAATTGCTTCATCTGTTGCATCCTTGGAAGTGGCCTTTGAGGAGGAGAGGTTAGAAATCTACAATGTGAAGGAATTGAAGGCGATCTGCAAAAACCTCAAAATCCAAATCAGGGGCCTCACCAGAAAAGAGGAGCCACAAAAGGCGCTGAGGGCCTGGGTAGCAGCCAGACATGCTAGTGAGCTGCCTGGAGATCTTGGCATGGAGGCAGAGGAGCCTATTCCAAGGTTGGATGTGCTTTTGGGAGGGGTGGCACCCTCTAAACCAGGCAGCAGCAGTCTGTCCCCAGAGGAGCTGGAGGACAGGCGGGAAGCGAGGAAGTTCGAGTTGGAGAAACTCAGGATGGAAAGTGAGAGGGAAGACAAAAGAATAGCCATGGAGGAAAGGAAGATGATGTTAGACCATGAGTTTAAAATGAGAGAGCTGGACTGGGAAGCCAGTGGGACTAGGCCCAGCCCAGATGGTGGCAGCAAAAGTGTTAGGTCCAGTACTGAGGATGAGGTACACACACACACAGATGTGGGGCCCTGCTTCAAGGAGGGGGTTGACATACACCAGGGGGTTCAGGATTGTGAGGGTACTCCAGTGGTACGCAGTGTCCCTGAGGTGGATTGGGGAACTGGCACAGGGGATCATTTTTCAGGTAGTGGGAGGGACACTTTACTGACTCTAGATGAGAGGTGCATGGAGAGGGGTTCCCCCATGATAGAAGCCCTAGTAAGTGAGTATGGAGAACAGCCAGAAGAGTATGGGTTAAGAGACAGCAACAGTCAGACACTGTCTCACCAGTCTTGTGAGAATGATGTGGGGTACTTGTCTGAGGCACTGGATGGATGGGTGAAGGGTAGTTTGGTTAACACATGTGTGGGGCTGTGTGATTCAATTGTTGGAGAGCATATTTTAAGTCCCTGTTTTCCAGAGCTATGCCAACACCCAGTGGATTGTGAGTTCTCTGACCCCAGGGAGCTTGCACTGGAGGCAGACCTTTTGGTGGATTCCAGAGGGTCTGGAGAAGCATCTGGGGGTGACCCGGAAGGAAGCGGCTTAGGTATTTCCCAACCGAGGGTGGTGGGAAAGGTTTGTGGTAGCCCAGATAATTCCCGGTGTCGTGGGAAGGGTGTAGGGACTCACGTCCTGTCTCCGCGGAGAAGGAGTGGGAATGGGCTGCGGCCCAAGGTGCCCAAAACCCGGTCCCAGAGCCTGGGTGGTTCCAGGAGGGAACACCAGGTGGGGAGCCTAGGCTGTACTGGTAGGCCGTCTGTTGAGGGGGACCTCCTAGTGGCAGGAGAACGTGGAGTGTCTGTAAACAGAGCTCCAGCGGTTCTGGTGTAACTCCCTTATCCTGACTAGAGTGGTGGTTTCTGCCTGGCTTTGGCACATGCCCTAGCCTATCAAAAATCCCATTTCTAACAGGTGGGATCAGTGGGCCATGGAGAGGAGGGGTGGGACTTTGGCTCAAGGCGTTTATAAACCCACTGAGAAGTAGGCAGAACCATCCGTAAGTAAAGGGGGGCATAGGAAGGGTTCCAAGACAGCCTCGTACTCTCCCATTTGGGCATTTACATTTGTAGATTAAGCGTTTGCAGTCCCCCACTCTTGCTAATTCCGCTAGCCACTCTGGTGGGGTGGGGAGGGAGGGTTGCCTTCAGTGTCGTAGGACTATTTGAAAGAAAGGGGTTCGCCCTAATACTCCACCCGCATCTGGGCACAGAAACACTGAAAAATAGAAGAAATGATGCAGTGGAATAGATCTGGGAATCTTTTATGTTGGAAGGACACTTAAAATAATCCTTCACCTGGAATATATATCCAGAAGATTTCTTTATATATTCAAAAACCATTCACCAGTATATGGTCCAAAGTTGTGTTTATATTTATATCCATATGTTTTTTGGGGAAAGGTCAATATACAACATATATACACCAAATTCAATGTACATAAACAATCACGAACACATCTGTACACAAATATATACAATTCCTATTTACCCTAACTGCTATTGTGGATGCAAAACACAATTTTTTAAAAACACAATAATTATCTTTTGCAATTCGTATTAATGAAGATAGCCCATCTGTATTAACACAACAAGAGAGAAAGTTCATAAACCCTGTTCAATCATTAGGTTGTGCTAAACAATTCCTTTTTGTGTATAATTCTGATTTTTGGGGCTTCTCCAAAATGTATGTCGACGCGTTTCAGCCCAATTAATTAGGGCCTCATCAGGACTGGGGTAAAAAGGAAACCTACAAGAAACAAAATGTATTCCTTATATCTACAAATATACACATAGACAAATATACTTTTTGCATGAATAAAAGGAGACGATAGGTATTTACACAGGCAAGTGAGGGAGATTTTATCAACTAGGATAGCAATCCTTATCTTGGTGCAGCAGTAAGCAAAGTGTGAGTACGGTGAATAAATACAAAAATTGATAAAATGAAAGAATCAGGGCAGAGAAATTATCAATAAGGAAAGCGTACGTCTCTCATCCGAGAGTAACATACTAGGGGGCCGATTCCGATCTCGGCCGGTAGTGCTCCGAATCGGATTCGGATTCACCGGATCCGATTCGGAGCCCTGTTTCCCGACCGAATCGTACGCGGGTCCGGCCGAGCGAGTACGATGCAAGCACCCGCGAAATCGCCGACCGACTTGAACGCGGCTTCAACACGCTCCGACCGACTCGCATGGACACGACTCGCACCGCGCTATGGAGACGTTTCCCGGCCGGGTAAATACAATGCGCGCCGCGAGCAGTCCGATCGACTCGCGCCGTCCGGCTCGAAAAAGCTGTCGGAGCCGGACTTTGGGGGTCCGCGTCGGACCCCCCTGTACGCATAGGCGCGCGAGTCGCGCGAGTCGCACACAGGGGGGACCCATGGGTCCCCCCTACCTGTGCATGTATGCCGCGATGCGCATGGACGCGTACACGCTGTAGGGGGCGCTCTTGTCCGCCTCGCACCCATTGAGTCAATGGGAGCCCGCGTACGCGTTGTACGACAGGCTCCCATTGACTTCAATGGGAGTCCGACCGAATCGAGTCCGATAGCATGCGAACGCATCGTACTCGTTCGGTCGGACTGCTAGGGTCCGATTCGGTCGGAATTCTCTCCGGGTCCGGCTCAATCGGGGAGATTTCCGGCCGGAATCGGAATCGGCCCCTAGGTATCCAAACAGTGAATGGAAGGTGAGAAAATCATCAAATAGTAAAAACCAAGTAAAACCAAACTAGTAATCAGTGAAAGTGCAACCAGAAGTTAGTATCTTTCACGTGTGTACCTCCTTCTCACGAATCTAAAGAGTTGTGAAATGTTAAGCGGACGGAGGAAAGAAAGAACCCATGTGACCACTACGATTAGTGTTCTCACTGACCTTAACTTGTTCCAGCTTGCTTAATGACCCGAGATAACCAATTGCCAACTAACAAAAAAGGTCCCGGGAAGGAAAGTTCTATTAAGGATGCACACTTTGACTGATGCCAGGGCTATTGCTAGCCAATGGTGCGAGTGCTTTGAGGGGAGCACACAGTCCGCCATGTTGGGCCAAGTGTATTGAATTGCGTATGGTCTGTTTCTGGGGGTCAGGGTCGCCCGCACCGCGGACCTCAACGGCTGAAGTGTTGAACAACTCTAGAGAATGTGTGGGAGGTGACAATCCCCGGCGTCGCATCTCCAACAAGAGGCCTACGGTAGGAGGCCAGTCAGGCTTTTGTGGAGTCCAATGCCAACCATGTAATACTTTGAAGTAATTAAATTTCTGTTTAGCTTCTCGGAGGAGAGTGTCATGTGTATGGAGGAGAGTATATTAGTCCTCGTCAGTATGGTTCCTGGCTACCAGGAGTTGTCACTTATGCTTCGCCTGTCCCCTGGCTAGCGTGGAAAATTGGTGGTTTATGAGTAAGTTGTACAAGCCAGATACCGCCCCGTTGGGTCCCCCAGGTTTCCAGATAACATTTTGCAGGGGCGCTGCTCCTAAAGACCCTCTATAGCAGTGGTGCAGTTAACTCTACTGAGACCTCGATTGGCTGCCATATCGCTAGCGACGGATGGGAGGAGCACTTCACTAAAATTTCCTCAGCCCCTGTATCCACCTCACAGTTTAGCTGGTTGACAGCAATCATGCAGAAATTCAAGTTTCCCTATGTGAAGTCATCACTGCTATCCAGCAGAGCGCCGGCGGCAAGGCTCTTGGACCAGATTGGGTTTCAAATTGACTTGATTAAATGTAACATCAAACTTTGGGCCCACTGCTGACTAATGTTTATAATCCTAAGTCTTCAGCAGTACCGAGTTCCTGGGCTACATCCACTATTGTTCCCATCTTTAAGATGGGGAATCGCTCCTCGCCAAGTTGCTACCGACCCATCTCACTGATCAACTCCATTGTCAAAATTCTAGGAGAAGTCCTTTACAACAGAATCAAGGAGTGGACTGCGGATGATGCCATTATAAATCCCTGCCAGTTCGTTTTGAGAAACCGGATTGGCACTATTGAGCCTGAACCTCAGCCTGATTCTTGCCAAGGACACAATTGCAAAGCAATCACCCATATAGCTTTCTTTTATGGATCTGTCCATGGCGTTTGACTGTGTCAGCCGCTCTAAGGTGTGGCAGCTCCTTCTCTCACTGGAAATGGACATGGCTCTAATTCACTTCTTAGCTTACTGGCATGAGAACATTAAGGCCAGGGTAAGATTTGGGCAAAGTGGCGAAGTTTCCAACAAAATTAACATCAGACGCTAGGTAAGGCAAGGATGTGTGCTCGCCGCTAAACTGTTTATTCTATATATCAACAAGTTTAGTCCTCACCCTTCTATTTGCATTCCCCATGTTCTCACGGTAAAGGGCACTCCACTGCCAGTATTGCTATATGCTGACAACACCCTGCTGATGGCGTGTACCCCAAATGCCCTAAGAATCCTGGTACACTTATTTGTACTGTTTGTGGCCAAAGTAGACTTACAGACTAATTTTTCCAAATCTTATATCATGGCTTGCGGCCCCAAGTGTTACTGGCTTTCCAGCTTAGCAACCGGCACAAACCGCTTGCAGAGCACTGGCACGTTTTCCATTTTTGGGTGTCACCTTTGATGCAGCAGGCACATGGAGACCAAGCATAAGCCAATGCAGAATGAAGCTTTCAAGGGTAGTCGGTTCTCTCCTCGGTCTCCCACAACTATCTGGAGAGAGGGCACTCACCCCATTTCTACAGTTATGCACAACTCAGTGCATCTCTGTGGCGACCTACGGGGCGAGATCTGGGGCTTCGTGATTTGTGCAGATATACAAGTAGAGGAAAACCGTTTTTGCCACTAAGCCCTGTCTGTTCCTCTTTCTTCTCCCACTTTATCTACCGCGCAGAGCTGGGGTTGACTTACTTGAGTGACCGCATTAGAACTCGCCCTCCGATGTTGTGGCTATCAGTTTGGAGAACCGAGGAGGCATCCATCACCAGAGAAATCATTAGCAACTGCCTTGCATGTGACAAAGACCTCTCTATTCCATGGCTAGCTACATAAGCAAAATCCTGCAAGAGATTGGGCTGTCCGACGCATTCTTTAACCCTGCCCAAAGCACTGATCTAAGTACAAGCATGTGCTAGGGTTATTACTTGCGCAGGTCCGAGTTAACAGATTAAAATCAGAGGAGACAAAGCCCACTGTCTCAGGTTACCTGCATTGGAGTAAAGATAGTAAAGATAATTAGTTGCAAAATTTATATGTTTAATACCAAGGGGGGGTAGGCACGCTTTCTGCTTTTTCACTTCATGGCAGATACAATTAAATATTTGCTGTGTTTCCCTCTGGGCTTTCAAAGAAATCTGGACCTCATCTTGTGCCCCTGTGACAACGGTTCGGGCCAAACTATGGGGATCATTACGATGGCGGAGAGACCGCAACCGCCGGGCCGGCGGTGGCGGTCCCTCCGCCATCTGGCTCCCGATTCCCCCCGCCATCCTAATGTGGCGGGGGGAATCGTGCCACATGCGTGGCGGGCGCAAAGAGCGCCCGCCACGCTTCCGCCACAGGCAATCGTTGCGATTGCCTGGCGGTGCGGATCTGACCGGGGATATGGTGGCGGTGCCTAGCAGGCACCGCCCGCCTGATCACAATGCTGGCGTCAGCCTGCCTTTCCATGGCGGTTGAACCGCCATGGAAAGGCTGGTGGAGGCTGGCTTCGGGGGGCCTGGTACGGGCCCCCCGGGGGTGGGGGGCAGTTGTGCACTGGGGGGTACCATACATTTCCATGCACAAGGTGGCAGGCACCGCGTGGTGCCTGCCACGTTGTGCAGGGAAATGCACAACATGTGATACACAAAGGTAAAATGAGAAAGAGAACTTTCTCGATACCAAAAGGGCCGAGAGGAACTCTCAAGAGGGAGTACACCCTCCCGTGTGTTAACACTAAACCACAAAAAGTACTCCTCTAGTACATAAATCGTATTCACGACTATTGTATAGATGGATCCTGATCCAACAGTGATGGGAAGTCCCTATGTGAAGCTAAGGATTATAAGCCACTAGGAAGTGGGGAAGGAAACAAGTCCTTTTGTTTTATATACCCTCACACACCCTAGTGGTGTCATGCTTCATCATCGGGTCACCCTGACGCCTAAAAGTCAGCGTGGGCTCAACCGTATTTCAGGGAGCTCTTAGAAAAGTTTTTGGCCAGGGGGAATAAAGGTTAAAAGTCCGCAGACAGATCCCAGTTTCCCTTTATTCTTGGATCTGTCAGGGATATTAAAACAGAAATGAATGGGTCGGTTAGGTTATTATGGTCCTAAGACCCTAGTGCCAACATGTTTCAGTCCGCTTAAGCCCCTAAAGGGTGCTGGACTTTCTTCAGGGCGATGACGCAGTACCCCCTGGAATAGACAATAGTGAGGGAATTTCCCTATACTATTTACAATAAGGGCAGGTAGCTGCTCCTTTTCCTATCAGCAGAGTATTATTATTTCTGGTTACTCCATCTGTGGAAAAATAAAAACAACGGAACCAAACATAGTGTATCATTCTTTGTAAGAACTGTTACTTCCCATTGTGAGATGTGCTGCCTGCTGCCCCTGTGTCTTTATAACAAGTAGGTGACAAAACACAACGTCCAACATACCTATTCGGTGTGTGTAAGATATTATTGTTTAACTTTACCACTTTCAACTATGTGGTCAAAGATCGTGTAGTGGCGGCAATTTGTTGCATCCTGTCAGTACCTGCATTCTTGTGCGTGTAAATCACTGTTCAACAACCGTGTCAACCACTCCAATACAGCCAACGCTGCTATCAGTCGCCGTGAAACTCATACACCCAAAACATACATCCTGCAATCCTTACCCCGATGTGGGAGAGGTTGTGTTCCACGAGGGACCTCACGTTGTTAATGGGGTAGCCCTGTAGTCACACTCTATTGCATGGTAGTTATAAAAGGAGCAGCATGTTGAAAAAAATGCATATATGAAACGAGAATAAAACAAGAGATATAGGCAAGAAACCAAGTTACTATTAGTGGTAAATGTCCTCCGATATGAAGTTCATTACGCTCGTACCTACACTCAGCAAACAGGCCGACAACTACTTACGCACAACATAGCCATTCAACATTGCGGCGGGTGCTGCAGCCAGCAGCACCCGCCGCAATGTTAAATTGCCAGATGCGACTGCCGTGGTGGCGGTCGCATCATAATTAGGGGTGCGGGACCGCCGCATGACAGGCGGGCAGTCCTGATCACGCTACGATGGCGGGCGGACTCAAGTCCGCCCGCCATCGTAATCGGCCTCTATGATACACTTTATTTTCTTTTGTAGTTTTTATAAAAGATTCACTAAAATGTTTCTAATTCCTTTGATAAAGTCATGTAATTTTAAGCAATGTGCCCTAGCTTAAAGGTTTTTACGACAACTTCCTGACAATGAGTCCTGTTTTTATGTCAGTTCCTTTCTGCAAGACGCTGTGCGGTCTCGTAGCTCTATGCACCCAGGATACAGAGTTGTCACCTTGCTTTTGTGATTTTTATACAAGTTTTATCATGGTTCTGTATTGATTGATGAGTTTTTTCTTATGATAATTTTGTACTGAAGTAACTATGTTTGTATCCCTCGACTTGTAATGTTGTGTTATGTGTACTTTTATGGTTGCTTTGACAGCCGAATAAAGAATTGAACCTGAACCGGAATATAGGACCATTGTTGGGATGGAGGGAGTCCAAACTCTGCTCGGAGTGCAGAAAACATCTTGACGTCTTCACTGTCAATCAACTGACCAACCCTCAGTATTCCTGCCGAACTCCAGGAAGGCCAGGAGATGGTTCGGCCGAAGACGTGTATCCCCTTGTTCTTCCAGATGGGGGTGGAGGCATGTACCCCACAGGCTGGTCAGTAGAAGGGTGTGGGAGAATTGCCATATGGTCAGCATGGCCCTGTTCACCCGGTTATCAGGCTGCAATGTGCCAGCCTTGTATTTATAGAGGATGTTGAGGAATCTGGTACATTCCAAAAGGCTTGTGTCTATGGTGAACCACATAGGTGGGCCCGGGTTCTGCAATAGTCAACAAGTGAGCTGAGAGAAATGATGCGCCTTGTAGCATGAGGACATGTGTGGCAGACGGAGAACCCCAGATTCCATGTGGGCATACAGCATGTCTAGTTTTAATCAAGGACTCATTCCGCCCCAGATGAAGGATTTGATGGTAATTTCAATTTGAGACAGCAGGACCTTGGGGATAAATATCAGGAGCATTCCAAACACATATTTGAAGCGAGGGGCAATGGCCATGCATGCGACCTCAAGGCGACAGCTAGAGGACCAACCAGCTTGCACGGTTAGTACAGGCCTTGGCAGGGGTAACAAGTTATCATCTACCATGTGGACAAGGCTTCTATTTATCTGGATCAGTAGATACTTCATACCTTTGGGCACTCAGCAGAAATGAAAGCCCTCGATACAGGTTCTGCTAGAGATCGAGGACATCAGCATCACCTTGCTCTTATCCTGTTGACCTAATAACCGGAGAACTGGGAAAACCTGTACAGTAGACAAATGAATGCTGGCAAAGAGTCCCCCGCCGTTTAACCGTCATGAGGGTGTCGTCCGCGCAGAGGAGTGCTTTCACTGTGATGCCTCCCGCGTAACACCGTGCATTTGAGGCGAAGTTCTAGTCACCAGGGCCAGGGGTTTCAAAGCCAGTAAGAATAACAATGGCGAGTTTGGGAATCTGCGGGAAAGTAATTTGCTGCAATTGAGTCTGGCTTCCGGCAATTGGTAAAGCCATCTCACTTTGGAAATTAATCATTGCCCCAGGCCAAACTTCTGAAGGACTTTGAACAAGTAGGGCCATTCCACGCAATAAAAGGCCTTCTCTGCATCCAGAGAGACTGCCAAGGTTTCCTGGTCCAAGGTATCGGAGGCCCATAATAAGTGTGAAATGGTTTGCAGATGATTCCTGGATGAGCGGCCTGGTACGAACCCGACTTGGGATTGATGGATAAGTGAGGGGATGATTCTACAAAGTCTGGTCACTACTATTTTGGCCAGGATCTTGATGTCCATGTTGATCAAGGATATGGGCCTATAGCTTCTGAACTCCAGGTGATCCCTACCGTCTTTGAGTAGGAGGGTGATGATGGCCTTGTTGGAGATTGCGCCCAGGGACATGGTGGTCTCTTCCTTCTTGAAGGCTCTGTGAAGCATCTGCATGACCAGGGGTTTGCAAGTTTTATAAAATTCCCCCAGGAACATGTCCTCACCTTGACATTTACAAGTGGGGAAATTGGCTATTGTCTCACTGATCTCCTCTAATGTGATCTCACCCTTGAGGAGTGCCTGACCTTCGTCGGAGAGAGTAGATATGGGGAGGAAGCTCAGAAAAGCATTCCCCCTCCGATGGTTGTGTGTGGTAGAGGCAGCATACAGGGTTTTGTAATAGGAGGCAAGGGCTCCCGCAATATCTTACGGGTGCGTCTGAATGGGTGCACAGACAGAATATCGAGTTGTGAATTTCGAAGTGCCAGAATATCGAGTTGTGAATATCGAAGTGGCATAATATTGACTGCAAGAATATCGTGGACCAGAATATCGACTTGAAGGTAAGAAATATCGTTTTCTGTAATATCGAAGTCAGTAATATCGTTTGTAAAAATATCGTTGTTAATAATATCGATATTTATATTAGTGTTCTGTATTTTAGTATGTATGTTAAAAGTATGTGATCTAATTTTTTTGTATAAATATAGCTGTTTTTTTTAATGTATGTGTGACATTTTTAGAAGTGATTCATTTTTTTTTTTATTTTTTTTTTTTATAGTCCTCATCAGCCTAGGTCCACAAAAGGAATAAAGAAACGAAACTACGGGGTCTCCCTGAGTATAGCACCATCCGGAGCCCTTTTGTATTCAGACCTAAGATGGGTCACTCTATACCTTGCTTCTATTACTCCGACCATAGGAAGCCCTGCAATCGACCAGACCCTCTCAAGGCTGCCACCGGGGTAGTCAAGCAATATGGTATAAAGGCCAAATCATAGGACTATAGTTGTTCACAGTTACAAAGAGGTTATCCAGTTCTCAAAGGGGAGCCAAAACTCATTACGCTTGCGCTTTACAGCTCTGTCCATCTTAGCTGTATATTTTATAGAAGCTAACCATTCTAGTTTATTCGGGGGCATAGCTTTAATCCAATACTTACAAATTTCTCTGCGGGCAAGCAATATTAGGTAGAAAATTAATTTCCTTGTGTTTTGCGATAGTGTTTCATAATTAACTTGAAGCCCAAAAAAGACAAGGGATATGCTTACCTGGATCAATTCTCCAAGTATTAACGATATCGTACTACTCACATCCCGCCAAAAATCTCGTAATACCTGGCAATCCAAAAACATATGTTCGTCATTACTTTTTTCTTCCCCACACTTAGGACATCTCGGCATGACACCTTTCGCAAATTTTGCCCGTTTATATGGCGTCCAGTAGACCCTGTGGAGACAAAAGAGGTGGTTCCGCCTTAAATTTGCGGCACGTACTGTGGAGTATAGCATGTTACAAGATACTTGCCATAAATCTATAGACTGCTCTCCCGGCAAGCTCTTTTCCCACAGTGTTACAGGCAGGTTGAAGTCTCCATCCGAGCTCTCCACTAAGCTCCAGTACCATCTTGCCACCTCTTTTCCACGGGATCCATCAGATTGTATTGAGGATTCTAGTGCGTTAGATTGTCCTGCACCTAACCCATCCGTGAGGCTCCAACTTTTAATTTGCAGGTATTTAAATTTTGACAGTTGCCCAACCGATATCTCCTGGGCCTCCTCCCAGGGGATCAAGACTCCATCAACCATCAGTTGACCCCAGATGTTTATCCCTGCTTCTTTCAAGGGACGAGCCAGGCAGTCCCTTGACCATTCCGGGGAACCCGGAGAGTCCCAAACAGGAGCCAGTCCACTGTAATAGCTCATATTAGAGTCTCTCCTAATTTTGTGCCAAGTTATTGCAAAACTTTGCAGAGTCTTAAGCCTTACTTTTTTAAAATAGCGAGGATCGCCATATTTATGTATGAAATCCTGCTCGCCCCCTTGTATATCAGAAAACATGGCGTTGAACATTCTCCCATTATCAGAGCTGTCTGGCTTGCTTAATAAGCATTTTCCTCCTTTTAATAAAAACACCCAAGCATAATAAGACAAATCCGGGAGTCGTAGCCCTCCTTTATCATACTGACGTCTAAGCTTTTTCCAGGCAATTCTCGTACCTTTTGACGCCCAGATGAAGCTCATTACTTTGGATTGGGATTTTTTAAGCCAAGCATCCTTAAAGGCCATTGGAATATTTTGAAACAAAAACATAAACTTAGGAAGGATTGCCATTTTTACAAGGTTTACTCTACTGTAAATTGTTAGAGGAAGGTGAGACCAACTAAGTAGAAGTTTCCCTACTGCCTTATTAACCTTTTGGAAGTTCTTTTCGGGGATTTGTTCTATTTTCTGCACGATTTGAATTCCTAGGTATCTCATTTCTTCCTTTACACAGCTCAATTGCGAGTCAATATTCCACTTCATCACAACTGTTTTGTTTTCATTAATCTCATACCCCGATATCCGCCCAAACTGGGCTGCCAGGTCGTAAACTATTGGCAGTGCTGTGTTAAGATCTGAGGTATACACTACTAAATCGTCGGCATAAAGCCCTACTTTTTTCTCCCACTCCTGAAACCTAAAAGGTTGTATGCTCTCCTGGCGCCTTATCTTTTCGGCTAGTGGCTCGATGTACAAATTAAAAAGTAGGGGACACAACGGACACCCCTGCCTAGTTCCCCTATAGAAGTTAAAACTATTGGACATGTTGCCATTCACCAAAACCCTGGCAGTTGGATTCTTATATAAAGAGCTATTGCCCTACAGAAATTTCCCCCCCAGATTAGAAAGCTGTAAAATTTCCTGCAAATAAGTCCAATTGACCCGATCGAATGCTTTAGTCGCATCTATAGTAATAGCTGCTAGTGGTATTTTAAATGTGGTTGCTATATCAGCAGCACCAATTAAATTGTAGGTTAGTTCCTTGATGCCTCTGCCACGCACAAAGCCCTTCTGATCTTCGTGTAGCAACACGTCTAGTACTCCACTCAGTCTATCTGCTAATAGCTTCGTAAAGATTTTGTAATCTGCATTAAGCAGCGAGATAGGCCTGTAAGAGTCAGAACGGTTAGGTGGTTTATCTACCTTAAGGATCAGAGTGACAATGGCGTCGTTCCAAGATTGAGGGATCTCCTTGCCCCCTTCAAAAATCTCAGTAAACAATCTAACCATTACTGGGACCAGGAATTTTTCCAGTTTTTATATATCTCTACCGGGATGCCATCTGGTCCTGCTGCCTTATTTGCTTTCCCTGTTTTAATAACATTCCTAATTTCCGAGTCTACAATTGACCTATTCACCTCTTCCCTTTGGGGTTCAGACAACTTATGGGGAACTTCCTGACCCAACCACTCTAACACTTCCTCTCCCTGCGTAACTAGATTTTCAGAGTATACTTCCCCAAAATGATTGATCAGAGCCTCTTCTATATCTTCCCTAGACCTAGCTAAGTCTTCTGACCCATCCAACTTTAGTTCTTTAATGAAGTTTTTTACTTGATAATTTTTTATCTTCCAAGCAAGTACCTTGCCACAACCTTCTCCGTAGTTAAAATGGGCCAGTCTACTCACTTGCCATCTATCCTGCACCCTTCTTTCCAAAATGCCTGCTAACTCAACTTTAAGGGCCTCAATAGCAGCAAACCCGGACTCCTGCATTATTTCTTTAACCTGAATCTTTTGTTCTTCCTGTTTGATCTGTTCTTCAATAGTAAGAATTTCAGTTCTTCGTTGCTTATTTTTATAGGACTGGATAGATGTTACCCTCCCTCTTAAAAAGGCCTTATAAGAGTCCCACACTATACCTAATGGGGCACTATCCAAGTTCTGCTAAAAAAAAACATTGAGATTCCATCCCCAGTTTTTCCATCGTCGCCTCATCAGACAACATGGTACGGTCAAAGGTCCATCTCCTTTGGGCACCGCAGTTGGGGGAGCCAAACGTAAAGAGATGACCGAGTGATCCGACAAATGAGATCCCAGATGACTAACATCTCTAACATGGCCCTTTATAGCTTGATCAATCAAAAAATAATCTATTCGTGATTGGTGACCATATTTTTTATTGTTGAACGTAAAGCTTTTTAAAGATCCCTGCCTTTCCCGCCAGATATCACACCACCCTAAATTCTTTATTAAATTTACAATTAGAGAGCAAGATTTATTATGAGTAGTTGCCCTGCTTTTAGTGGAGCGATCTAACCTGTCATCTAGCACCACATTAAAATCCCCTGCCATTATAATAGGGTCCGGAAAGTCCAGCAGTTCCACGAGTAAATTACTAAACGGGGTAGGATTATCTAAATTAGGGCCGCAATAACCTACCAACGTGTAGCACTGATTATAACATCTCATTTTCGCTATTACCCATCTGCCTGACTTATCAGTTCTACTGTCCTCAATGATTATCTGAGGGTTAGTTTTAACAAGAATCGCCACTCCTCTTATAGTGAGTTGATGGTCCGTACATATTACTCTCTGCAGCCATCTTCTAGACTTAAAAATCTCCATTGTTTCTTTACTAGTTAGATGCGTCTCTTGGAGGAGTATAATTTGAGCAGGGGCATCCCTTATATATTGCAAAAAAAATTCCGTCCTTTGCCTCACCCTAAGGCCATTAACATTCCAAGATAATAACTCTATCTGGGCCTCTCTACTAATACTCATTTTTTATTCCTAGCTTTCACCCAACCCTTGCAACCGGAGTTCCTAGACATTAAAAGAGGACACATTTTGTTTGTATTTTTTCCCTATGCTCCCCCACCCGTGCCTTCACACGTGCCCTTCCCTCGCCCTCCCTTGGAAAACCCTCCTCGCTCTCTCTCATAGCCTAAGCCTAGCCTAAGCCTTAAGGAGACTTCCCGAGGTTGAAGAGCTACTGCTACATTAAACAAAAAAAAACAAAAAACCCAGTGAAAAAGTGATCTCTTAATCAGGACTAAGTTCAAAAAATAAAACAAAATAGAACAGAAATGGGGTAGAAGGGGTATACCAGGCATAACATCATATAGGTATGGGGATAGAGACTACCAAGAAAAAGTCAAAGGAGAAAAACCCCGAAGAAAAACATCCTCAGCTTCCTACTTCACACTAGTGTCAGATAAAGATCTGAGGAAATCCTCAGCTTCATCTACTCTCCGAAAGGTCTGCATTTTGTTATTATACATCACCCTCAGACTAGCGGGGAATCTTAACTGTGCCGTCGCACCCCATTTTCTGAAGGGTTCCATCAGGTTACCAAACTCCCATTGCTTATTGTCTGTAATTTGGGAGACATCTGATCTAAAATTGAAGTTAATTCCATCTACCGATAAGTTCTTTTGTTTTAGAGCTCTAGATAGTATCTCTTCCTTTATTTTATACGTTAGAAAATTAACCAGGATTCTCCTAGGTTTTGGTTTCTTTGGATTTAACCTAAAGGGATCCCTGTGAACCCTCTGGATATCTTTAACCAGGTCTTCTTCAGAGCATTCCATATGCACACCCTGCTTAATCAACAGTGCCACAAAGGTCTTGATATCCTCCCCTCCGCACCTTCCGGGATTTTTAGAATACGGAGATTGTTTCTCCTCTGATTATTCTCCATTGATTCCAGCTTTTCCTTCAATATAGCCTCATTCCCTTTTAAAACCATGATCTCCTTTGAATTGGCCTCAGTCTGTTCTGTTAAATCTCTAACTGAGCTTTCCAACTGCGATGTCCTAACTGCGATGTCATCTCGTTTTTTCTCCAAACTATCACAGGAAGCTCTAATCTCTTTTTGATTTGTTTCGGAGATTTCGAATCTATTCCTGACTTCAATAGTTAGCAGCTGAATAAGATCCGAAACTGACTGGGCTTGTGGCTGTTCTTGTGGCTGTTCTTGGGGCTTAAGCTTCGTCTGGGTATGGCATGCGTCTTTCATAAAGCTCTCCCTCTCCGCACCATCCTGAGCATCCGGTGGGGCTTTACCCTTCATTATTTCTGTATGGGAACCATGTGCCTCCATATTACCAGAAGGGGAAAGCGATCCTCCCTCTTCCAGCTCTGCTGTTTGTTTACCTGAGGGTGTAGGGAGGGGCAAATTTTCCTCCAAAGATTCTGCCAACACCTGATACTTGTTAGGGCTCAATATGTCTCGATCCCCCGAAGCCAAGGTAGGGTTTTTTAGTTCCAGAGTCTTAGGTACCACTTTAAAAAAAGTTCTTAATGAGGGAGTAATTTTTAGATTAGAAACCTGCAAGCCCCTCTTTTTCCCTTTTGACCTTCTACTTTTCGGGGTCACCCATTCACCTTCATCGGCTTTAAGAGAGAGATTAGGCTCCAACCTACAGGTATTCTTGTGGGTTCTAAGCCGAGTGCTCTTCCCGTTTTTCCTAGCCTCCAAGCTTCTTAAATTATAACCACCAACCAGAGCAGCGTTTTCCCTTGACTCACCTAACTCTGCTCCACTAACGTCGCCCCTAGATTGTAAGCTCTGAGAGGCGCTTTTCTGTTTTACTAGTGGAAGAGCCTCTTCCCTGTCGATAGTGAGGTTACACGATATCCCTTCCAAAACACCCCCAGCAGTTCTCCCCTCAAGAGTTTTTCCCTTTTTTGCGAATTTTTCTGTTTCCACCCCAAAAGAAGACAGCCCTACCTCCTGCACTTTCAGCGCCTCCTGCGCCTCCTGTGCCGAGCAGCTAGCAGACTCCCCAGCTTTAGGGGGCTCCGCCGACTCCAGAAACCTCCTCTTCTCCAGTGCAGGCCAACTGTCTGTCTTGCAGACGCATAGAGCACTCGCTAGCGCCGTGCTTGTGCTGCCTCTGCTGCTCCCCCCGATGGGACGCCGCGCCACAGCCCTCCTGCCCCTGCCGAGCTCTCTGGCCGCCCGAGCCCAGCAGGAGACCCGGTCGAGTAATCCCCAGACCTCCACGGAATCGCTTACCCCTCCAGGGGTCTCACCTCGAGCGCAAGCAACGGAACCGCCTACAGCCTGGAACCCGCTGGAGGGTTTAAAGTAAAACCTCCGATTTCAGCTCCGAAACTCTTCCCTTTTCCTGAACAGCCTCGAGGCAGCACTCAGACCGGAGCCATGAACTTGAAACAGCTCCGTAAAAGAAAAACTTTAAAAAAGGAACACTCAAACTTGGCCCCAGCTCCCAACTTCACATTCTACACGTTCTACACGTCGCTTCCACAAAAAGTGCACCGGGTCATCGCAAATCACTCAATCAGCTCTCCGTCCTCGGGAAACCTCTGCGACCGTGTTTCATCCGGCCGCCATGTTTTCCCCCTTGAAGTGATTCATTTTATGTTAATTAAATTTTGCGTATTTTAGTTCTGTAGCGGGTTGTGAGTTTATAGGGGAATAGGGTGGGAAGAAATTTAATTATAATAAAGTAATTAATAATTTTTATTTGTTAGTATTTATAGTAAAAATTTTATTAATTAATTATGAATTGGTGATTATTTTTTATTAATTAATTAATTAATTATTATGTTAATTGTGTTATTTTTTTTAGGAGCGGGTTGTGGGTTTATAGGGGAATAGGGTGGGAAGTAATTTAATTATAATAAAGTAATTCATAATTTTTATTTATTAGCATTCATAATTAATTTTGTATTAATTAATTTTTAATTGGGTATCAAATTTTATTAATTAATTAATTGATAATTATGTTATTTGTTTTAGGAGCGGGTTGTGGGTTTATAGTCGAATAGGGTGGGAAGTAATTTAATTTTAATAAAGTAATTAATATTTTTTATTTATTAGTATTTATAATAATTTTTTTATTAATTAATTATTAATTGGTTATCAAATTTTATTAATTAATTAATTGATAATTATGTTAATTGTGTTACTTTTGTTTAGGAGCGGGTTGTGGGTTTATAGGGGAATATAGTGGGAAGTAATTTAATTATAATAAAGTAATTAATACATTTTATTTATTAGTATTTATAATTTTTTTTTATTAACTAATTATTTGGTGATCAATTTTTATTACTTAAATAATTGATATTTATGTTAATTGTGTTCTTTTTTTAGAAGCGGGTTGTAGGTTTATAGGGGAATAGGGTGGGAAGTAATTTAATTGTAATATAGTAATTAATAATTTGTATTTATTAGTATTTATTTTATATTTCGATTTTATAGTGTTGTTTGTGGTAATTCATTTATTATTAATTAATTTTTAATTGTTTGTTAATTATAATTAATAAATTGGTAATTATGTTAATTGTGTCAATTATGTAGGAGTTGTTTGTGTGTTTATAGGGGAATATGGTGTGAAGTAATTTATATAAAATCATTAATAATTAATTTTTTCATCATAATTAATTTATATTAAATATAGTTATTTGTTTGTAAAATGTTTTTTAAATTTTTATAAATTAATGTTTGTAGTTAATTTTTAGTACTTTTTAACATTAAAATATTTTTCTATCTTTTGTAATTTTTTATATTTATATATTTTTAATTTTTATGTTATTAACAATTTTTGTATTGTAGATGGTATTTTGTTTCTTTTTATTTTAATTTTAATTTTTTGGAAATATTAATTTTAACCCTCTGCTATCCATAACTTTCCCTACTGTTGCACTCTCTGGAGTGGGAATAGTAATTTTTACCCTTCGCTATCCAACACTTACCCTACAGTTGCACTCTCTGGAGTGGGAATAGTAATTTGAAGTCCTCCGCTATCCAACACTTTCTCTACTGTTGCACTCTCTGGAGTGGGAATAGTAATTTTTACCCTTTGCTATCCAACACTTTCCCTACTGTTGCACTCACTGGAGTGGGAATAGTAATTTTTTCCCCTCTGCTATCCAACACTTTCCCTACTGTTGCACTCACTGGAGAGGGAATAGTAATTTTTACACCTACGCTATCCAACACTATCACTACTGTTGCACTCACTGGAGTGGGAATAGTAATTTTTACCCTACGCTATCCAACACTTTCCCTACTGTTGCACTCTCTGGATTGGGAATAGTAATTTTTACACCTACGCTATCCAACACTTTCCCTACTGTTGCACTCACTGCAGTGGGAATAGTAATTTTTACCCTTCGCTATCCAACACTTTCCCTACTGTTGCACTCTCTGGAGTGGGAATAGTAATGTTTACCCTTCGCTTTCCACTATTCATAAGATTACCTATATGTACATGTTTTCGAAGAGTGAATACACTGAAATATAATATCACTCAATACGCGCCGTCTTCATAGGATTACACACCTGTGATAAGTGTTCCTAAGTTGTAACTGCAAACAAAACCAGAAGGCTGGTCTACCGCCATTGCTGTTGCTTATCCCGAACAACTAAGGGATTCAAAAAGCTGATCTATCATCCTTACCATTTTACTGCTAAGTCTTGAAAAAGACGCCTACACGACGAAACACGTGTCGGCTGTCTTCATCAACACTACATACTTCGTGTCAACACAACAAAGATTATTTGTGTTTTTGCCTTTTGTATTCAGATGGTTGCTCATTCCATTTTGTATATTGCATGGTGCGGTGTTTATTAAAATTAACTGACAACAAGGTCGGTTGACTTACTTGCGGTTGTGCTCTGTAGTCTCTTTCCGCTCTATATGTTAACACTGGGTGAGTGGCACAGTGTTGTATATTGAGCACGCCTGTACATATATACTTAAATACTCTTTGGAAGACAATGCGGAGGTGCTGACCTGTGCTGTATTACCACTGTCATTTGTTCTCTAAAGTGTATATATATATATATTTTATAGTTTATTTTTATATATTTATAATATTTTAAAATAAATGAAAGTTATTAGTTTATTAATTATTTTAAAGTAAATATACATTTATATGTTAAATTTTATATATGTACGTTTACATTTTTTTAAATTAAATTTGTTTATTATATTTTTTAAATGTATATTATATCTAAGTAATTTTTTTAGTTAATTTTATAATAGAATTGTTTTAACATTATTTTTTATATATACAAAAAACGATATGTTGGACATCAATATTTTTTACATCTATATTTTTTTTCTCTATATTTTTGTCATTTACATTTTAAAGATAGGATGTCGATATTTTGACTATCGATATTTTTACATCGATATTTGTGTATGTAGATATTTTTGTCTTCGATATTATGTCAGTGATTCGTCTGAATGATCCCCTGTGTGTCACGGAAGGCAGGTATTGGAACTTGGGCCTCCTGTTGTCTGAGCTAGTAGGCCAATAGCTGTCTGGTTTTCTCCCCCTGCTCGTAATGTTGCCACTTGAGCGTTTGAAATGCTTTTTCAGCAGCCAGAGTTTATCGTTGGTTAATGGCAAGTTTTGCAGCGTCCAGCCGATGACAATTCACTACAGAGGGGGAGTCATTGTAAGCAGCAGTGGCTCGGGTCACAGCCTCATCTAATTGCCTCCTCTTAGCCCGGGCTTTATTATGCTTAATAGCGCCCTGCAGGTTGCCTTGCCCGCTTCCCAGAGGGTTGAGGGGGGGAGTCTACCAAGTGGGCGTTGTCAGAATGGTATACCCGGACGTGCGCGGAAAGGAAGCGTTTGTTGTCCAGGGTCCTATGGTTGGCCACGTTCATCAGCCAGCTCCTCCCTGGGGGTGGATTATGACCCAAATGTATGGCGAGTTGGATAGGGCAATGGTCGATATTTCCCCAGGCAGAATAGCAGCTTGCAACTCATAATGTAATAGGAGGTTCCGTATGAGGAAAAAGTCTATTCTAGAGGATGTGCCATGTACCTTGGAGTAGTAAAAAAAATCTCTATCTATTGGATGGAAAAGGTGCCACATGTCAGTACGATTGTGGTCAGTGATTACGTCCTTCAGTACGGCCCTGTAAATGGCATGACTGATGTCTGGGGGCCCTTTGCGGTCCGAAATAGGGTTAATAGCAATGTTCCAGTCTCTTCCCAGCACAACCCTAGTGTCCCCGAATTATGTAAGAAGCAGTGGAATATGCATCAAGAAGAACGTTTTGCCCGACATGGGTGCTTAGAAGGAATTTACTATATATGCGTGCCCTAGCCTTTTCAGTTTGGCAAAGACAAACCTGCCCTATGTGTCCACCCAAGTACAGAGTATGGTATGTGGGAAGTATTTGTCGATGAGAATGTCTTTGTGGCATGAGCAGCTGGGGGCCGACGGTGTCCCCTGGGTCAGTCCTGCAACTATGTACAACCCGCTCCACCCAATCCCTTTTTAGTTTGTCTGCCTCTGCCGGGGAGAGGTGAGTTTCCTGGATCATCACAATGCCAGTGCACTTATGTTTCAGATGAGCCAGAATTCTCTGACACTTTACATAGCTATTCAACCAGTTGACGTTAAGGGAGAGCATGTTTACTAGGACTCATGTGGGCATAGGCATGAGCACGGGCAGTCTGGCGTGAGAGTATGAGGGTTAGGCATCAGTGAGGATGGAGCGCGAGGTGTGTGCAGGTGTAGAGGTCATTCAGTAACAATAAGACCTAAGCAGGGGAGAGCTGCAGGTCAGGTGAGGCGCGAACGGGAAGGGGAAGGGGTATAGCTTTGACCTTTACCTTAGTCTGCGAGCCAAAGTTGCACCACCCATCACCCCCTGGGATCCCCTGGGTTTTGAAATCTCAGTGCAAGAGGATGTGTCGTTCTACGGGGGATGCAGAGTCTACGGTCCAGGAGGATGCCAAAAGAATGCAGGGTCGCATGTCACCCGCCCATCTGCGTTGGGGCCACTTCGGGAGGGTGTTCCTGCTGAAGTACATCTAGAGCACCACCCCCGCTTTCCAGAAGGAAAATACAGGGAGCAGGAAACAAGAGGTAAAGAGAAAAGAAGGTGGAGAAGTCTAAGAGCCATGATACGAATCCACAATTCTAAGGTATGTCGATCCCGAAGGGGTGGGGATGGATGTCGGTATGGAAGAGCTCCCCCCGTGTCTCGGAGGTAGGAAGCCACCTGCAGATCTCAGAGGAGGGCAGGGTGATGCCAGGTGTTTCGGCCGTGGCCCTGTGTATGATTACCATGTCGCCTCCCAGATTCCAGATGAGGCTGGGGTGAGCATGGGATACAGTACAGGCCTCATATGGCCTCTATCAGTGGTATGCAGGAGGGGTCACTCAGGGCTGCTGTGCGTTAGCCAGGTGGGAGTACCAGTCCATCTAATGCCATCAGCCCCAGGCGATTCATACAGGATGCCAGCCAGAGGGGTCACAAATATCCAGTGACGCAGCCCCTGGTCCCTGACTCACCCAAGTTGCAGGGTGCAATACAGATAAATTCAGTCTCAACCTGAGGGGCCCAACAGCCAGCCGGTGCAAGTGTGCCACATTGCGAGGGAGAGCTGTGTTGTGATCACAGTTACTGCCGCGTGCCATGAACATGGCACGCGACAATAGCTGACTCGCGACTCCCCAGCGCGAGAACAGGCACTACGTGGCATCACCTTTTCCTCCCCATTGGTTTCCCCAACATTCCACATTCCATGGCTCACCGTTACTGCCGTTAGCTTAACGTTTCTACTGACAGTTGCTCCCCAGCAGTTGTACTGCACAGACGTGTATGGGGCTGTATAATAAAGACTTACAGCTTTGAACCCTTACGAGTTCGCATCGTTATAATAACCGACGTGACGTGAGCGGACAGCCCCTCACGTCAACTACCTTTGTGCTGAGTCAACCAAGATTTCCATGGGAGCACTTGTCAGGACTCAGCACCCTCAGTGTAAGATTCGGGGCCAGTCCGTGGGAGCTACAGTGTTTAACCAGTCTTGGACCGCATTAGTTAATGCGAGGTCCACCAAGATGGCTGCTTGCGCTGAGGTCAGCGCTGCAGCCTTCCTAATGTGAGCACGAGACTTTCCGCACAGCTGAGGCTCGCTCTCTCCCTCAGCTGTGCGCACTTCACTCTAGGCGGTTACGTGTGAGCAGCGCTAGAGATTTCGTCCGAGTAGAGCCAGTGTAGTTAAGGCGTTTTTCGAGTTTTCGCGGCAGTATTAGACTGAGAGATTCGCCGGGAGTTAATTACCTGCCATAGAAGAAAAAGGTTTTCACAGCGGAGGTTTCCGTTTCCTTAGTGTCAGCTGCATTCCTGTCATTCCGACGGCGCAGCGGAGGTTCTGTCAGTCACGCAAGTACCAGAGCAAGCTTTGACTGTATATTCGTTACGCTTGATGTATTATTGGAATTTCCCCCTTGTAATTATTTCCCAGCATTTCCAATTCGAAAATACATTATTAAAACCAAGTAGTATGCAGAAGAGTCTTCTCTTCGAATGCTTACCTGAGTATCCTGCTTAGTGAATGTCGGTATCTACTTACCTGTAAAAAGAAAGAAAAGGTATAGTTAGTTTAGTTCTAGAAATACTTAAGGACACAACAATTAATAACTCAATGAAGAACATTTAGAGTGTTATTCTCTTTTTCCCCTTTCCACAGAAGAAACACAATTCCTTATAAGAGATAGGAACAAACTATCCACAGAATAACTACATAAGAAGAGAGGCAATAACCTAGTCTTAGAGGGTACGTAGTTTTTAAGGAAAAGATAGCATAGCAAATGTCAAGTTCAGCTAGGATGTAGTAATGTGTATATTTTTGTATTATAGTGTCGAGTAGAGAATACTGCATAGAACAACCACAAGAATAGCAGTTTAGAAGACACCAGACGTAAAGAAGACCAGGCTGTCTCTTCTCTGTCCCATACCCCTTTCCCCTTGGGGGTTTCTTCATATTCCCTTGAGTATTTGGGGAGTCTGGAGGGAAGCTCGAGGGGGCTTTGGGAAATATCACCGTTCTGCTCCTGTGAAGTATCTTGGGAAAACTTCAAGTAAGTGCTCTTGACAGAGTGAAGTGCCCACGAGCTTTACTCACCTGAGCAGAATGGCCGAGGGCTTGGACCTGAAGAGTTTAGGAGGGGTTTTAGAAGTTATTCAGAAAGAATTGTTAGCTGTCAGTGAAGAGAATAAAACCCTAAGGCAGGAATTGTTGTCCTCTAGAAGAGAGA
Organism: Calotriton arnoldi; assembly: GCA_963921515.1. Lineage (NCBI taxonomy): Eukaryota > Metazoa > Chordata > Amphibia > Caudata > Salamandridae > Calotriton > Calotriton arnoldi. The sequence continues at coordinate 41,930 of CAWUFW010011771.1, read as the reverse complement.
CGACGGATTTAGCCAATAAGATAGACAGTATTTTCTCAAGCACTAGTTTTTCAGCCCAATCTCCTGATACACAAGCTAGTGGCTCTACCTCTTTCCCACACTCTAGAAGCACTACACAAGTAATACACTCCTTGTCTCCAGTGATTCCACTGGCTCCCCCAGAACGCTTTAGTGGTGACCCACAAAAGGCTCAAATCTTCCTTACGCAATGCTCATTGCACTTCATGTGTCGGCCCACCATTTTCCCTGATGCACAGTCCCGGGTAGCGTTTGTTCTATCCTATCTAAGTGGAGACGCAGCGGCTTGGTCTATGCCATTGGTCTCCAAAGATTCAACAATTCTGTATGATTTTGATGAATTTAAAAAGAATTTTTGCGAATCTTTGATCGAAGGAAAGTTTCCCAAGCCACAGACAACGAGTTACTGGAGTTACGACAAGGAAACAAGGAATTAATTACCTACTTGACCCAGTTTAATAAACTCATTGTAGAAACCGATTGGCCTGAGAATAAAAGAGCTGCATTATTTTATAGGGGCTTGAAAGATGAACTCAAGGATGCCCTGTCCCAAATACCAAATCGGCCAACCGAAGTTTCCACTCTCATAGATTTGGTCCTAGAATTAGATTATCGATTGTCTGAACGAAGAGGCGAAAGAAGGAAGGATTTTCGCCCGAGTGTACCCAGATTTGACCGGATGAAATCTGAAATAACTAGACCAGCAGAGAACACCCAATCGGTCGAGCCCATGCAAATTGGTGCGGTCAGAGGTCCTCTGTCCAAGGAAGAAAAGGAGAAGAGGAGGTTGAACAATCTTTGCATGTACTGTGGAGTCAGTGGTCACTTTGTTAAGTTCTGTCCGAAGAAACCAGCAACTTCACCGAAGGAAAACTTGCGGCACCACTTGTAGGCGGAGTTGGACAGGTGGATGCTAAGGAAATCACAACTCCAAAACCTCATTTGTTGGCGAACACACTGCAGTCATCTGCTCCTCACTTAACTCTTTCAGTTACCTTAAAATTTCGATCGTTCTCTCACCAGGACATTTCGGTGATGATTGACTCCGGAGCTACCGGAAATTTCTGCGACCTCAAATTTGCTGCTAAAATAGGATTACAAGCAATACAAAAACTAAGAGTGAAGCAGTGAGAGCGGTAGATGGCACGAATCTTTCCTCGGGGCCGATCGTCAGTCACACTGAGTTAGTGGAACTCATTCTACCTGAGGGTCATCGAGAAGGTCTGCAGTTCAACTTAATTGATGCGCCGCAGTTTCAATTAATCCTAGGCCTTCCGTGGTTAACAGAACATAATCCTCAAATTGATTGGGAGAAAAGATCAATTAGAATGAACTCTGAATTCTGCAAGGAGTCCTGTTACCACGATAAAAATCAAGAGAAGGAGTCTGGTTTAGCTTCCAGTCTGTGTGAAAATGGAGCGGCAGTGTGCGTGATCCGTACAGAAGAAATTCCAAAAATATATCGGGACTATGAAGATGTCTTTAGTGAAGTAAATGCCGAAAAGCTTCCTCCTCACAGGTCCTATGATTGTAAGATTGAGTTGGAACCCGGTGCGAACCTCCCGTGCAGTAGAATCTATGCCCTGACTGAAAAGGAGGACTCATACTTGAAGGAATATATCCAAACCTACTTAAAAAATGGTTTCATCAGGCCTTCACAGTCTCCGGTCTCTTCGCCGTTATTTTTTGTGCCTAAGAAGGAAGAAGGTGATCTCAGAACTTGCATTGACTACCGCGCTCTGAACAGAATCACCGTCAAGAACAGGTACCCTTTGCCTCTGATTTCCGTACTTTTGGACCAGGTTAAGGGAGCCCAAATATATTCCAAGCTCGACCTCAGAGGGGATTATCATTTGATCCGAATCAGAGAGGGGGATGAATGGAAGACCGCGTTCAGAACCAAGTTTGGTTTGTACGAATACCAAGTTATGCCCTACGGTCTTTGCAATGCCCCGGCAGCTTTCCAGTATTTTATAAATGACGTTCTGAGTCAGTATATTGACAAGTGTGCTATTGTCTATATTGACGACATTCTGATTTACTCAGCGTCGGAAGATGAACATCAAGAACACGTCAAAGGAATCTTGGAGAAGCTGAGAGAGAACAGTCTATATGTCAAGCTGGAAAAATGTGCATTCCATGTACGATCGGTGGCTTTCCTTGGATTCATTCTATCTCCAGAAGGAGTCACCATGGATACTCAAAAGACCAAGGCAGTGTTGGATTGGCCATCCCCAAACACAGTAAAGGAAATACAGCGATTTATTGGGTTTGCAAACTTTTACAGGAGGTTTATTCAGGATTTTTCTCGAAAGGTAATTCCAATAACTCGTCTGTTGAGAAAAGGTGTTCCGTTCTCCTGGTCAGAAGAAGCGGCGGATGCCTTTCAGTCTCTCAAGGAGAGTTTTACTTCCGCGCCTATTCTCCTGCACGCTGATCCAACCCAGCCCTTTTATTTGGAGACAGATGCATCAGATCAAGCTATCGGAGGTGTTCTCTCTCAAAGACACAAGGAAACCGGCCAATTACACCCAGTCGCGTACCATTCCCGAAAACTTCTCCCGGCTGAGATTAACTATACAATTACGGAGAAGGAGCTTTTAGCTATAAAAGATGCCTTCAAGGAGTGGAGACACTACCTGATGGGAGCTCGACATACAGTAACAGTATTTACAGACCATAAGAATTTGCAATTCCTGAAATCAGCTAGAACTCTGACACCACGGCAACTCAGATGGTCTTTATACTTTGCGGATTATAACTTTGTGATCACCTATCGCCCAGGAAGTAAGAACGGTAAGGCGGACGCCTTATCCAGATTGGACACTGATGAGCAAAGATTGGTTATTGATGACCAAAAAATCATTCCAGAATCGAAGATTGTGGGAGCCGTGATTAGAGAAATAGACTCACTGGATGAAAAAGTACGAAAGTTGTTTACTCCAGAAGAACTCCAGCAATGGGTGGTGGAAAACTCGTCTCGAGAAATTCGCAATGGATTGCCCTATCATGATGGAGCCTTGTTCATCCCTACCTTGGAACTGCAAGAACAAATTCTACATGACTGCCATGATCACCCCTTGGCAGGTCATAAAGGAATTAATAAAACTGAAGAACTGATCAAGAGACAATTCTGGTGGCCAAGAATGTCTAAAGACATCAAGCAATATGTGTTAGGTTGCGGAATCTGTGCTCAGGGAAAATCGACACGACAATCACCCCAGGGGTTATTACAACCAATGCCTACCCCCTCACCCCTGGCACACAGTGACTATGGACCTTATTGTAGACCTACCCTCCAGTGGAGGCTTTAGTGCAATACTGGTTTTTGTGGATGCGTTCACCAAGATGGCCCACTTTGTCCCATTAAAAGATACCCCTAGTGCTAAAGAGTTGGCCACACAGTTTGGTTTACATGTGGTGAGGTTACACGGTATCCCGAAGGTTCTAATTTCAGATCGTGGCTCTCAGTTCCTGTCTCATTTTTGGAGGGCTTTTACCCAAGGGTTAAACATAGAAACTAAATTCTCCACTAGTTATCACCCAGAGACAGACGGTCAGACAGAAAGGGCAAATCAGGAGCTAGAACAGTATCTAAGACTATTTTTGTTAGATCAGGAAGGAGATTGGCCAGATCTCCTCTGGGCTGCGGAATTTGCGCACAATAACTCTAAGAATAGTTCTACTGGTCATTCTCCATTTTATTTAAATTATGGTCAACACCCAAATCTGATGATCAGCACTGATGAAGTTCCAGTTCCAGTAGCTACAGAAATTGTTAGGCACTTAAGTGAAACACACGAAAGGGCTAGAGAACAGCTGGAAAAGTCTAAAGAATTATATAAAAGTTATGCAGACAAAAAAGAAGACTAGAAGATGATTATTTAATTGGGAGCAAGGTCTGGCTCAGTACCAAGAATTTAAAACTAAAGGGAAATAGAAAATTCCAACCTCGCTTTATTGGCCCCTTTGAAGTTGAGAAGAAGTTAAATCCGGTGACCTATAGATTGAAATTGCCTACACAATTAAAGATTCATCCAGTTTTTCACGTTTCCTTATTGAAGAAATCATCACCGTATCTCAGATCTAGAGTTTCCCCAAAGCCAGTTCAAACTGTAGATGGAGAGGAGTTTGAAGTAAAAAGAATAGTAGATTCCAAATGGAAGAACAGGAAGTTATACTACTTGGTAGATTGGAGAGGCTACGGTCCTGAGGAGAGATCCTGGGAACCACAGTCTAATGTGCATGCCCCAAGACTAGTAAAGTCTTTCCATGAGCAATTCCCCCTTAAGGCAAAACCTGGGGAAACCCCTTGCGGAGGGGTACTGTCAGGACTCAGCACCCTCAGTGTAAGATTCGGGGCCAGTCCGTGGGAGCTACAGTGTTTAACCAGTCTTGGACCGCATTAGTTAATGCGAGGTCCACCAAGATGGCTGCTTGCGCTGAGGTCAGCGCTGCAGCCTTCCTAATGTGAGCACGAGACTTTCCGCACAGCTGAGGCTCGCTCTCTCCCTCAGCTGTGCGCACTTCACTCTAGGCGGTTACGTGTGAGCAGCGCTAGAGATTTCGTCCGAGTAGAGCCAGTGTAGTTAAGGCGTTTTTCGAGTTTTCGCGGCAGTATTAGACTGAGAGATTCGCCGGGAGTTAATTACCTGCCATAGAAGAAAAAGGTTTTCACAGCGGAGGTTTCCGTTTCCTTAGTGTCAGCTGCATTCCTGTCATTCCGACGGCGCAGCGGAGGTTCTGTCAGTCACGCAAGTACCAGAGCAAGCTTTGACTGTATATTCGTTACGCTTGATGTATTATTGGAATTTCCCCCTTGTAATTATTTCCCAGCATTTCCAATTCGAAAATACATTATTAAAACCAAGTAGTATGCAGAAGAGTCTTCTTCGAATGCTTACCTGAGTATCCTGCTTAGTGAATGTCGGTATCTACTTACCTGTAAAAAGAAAGAAAAGGTATAGTTAGTTTAGTTCTAGAAATACTTAAGGACACAACAATTAATAACTCAATGAAGAACATTTAGAATGTTATTCTCTTTTTCCCCTTTCCACAGAAGAAACACAATTCCTTATAAGAGATAGGAACAAACTATCCACAGAATAACTACATAAGAAGAGAGGCAATAACCTAGTCTTAGAGGGTACGTAGTTTTTAAGGAAAAGATAGCATAGCAAATGTCAAGTTCAGCTAGGATGTAGTAATGTGTATATTTTTGTATTATAGTGTCGAGTAGAGAATACTGCATAGAACAACCACAAGAATAGCAGTTTAGAAGACACCAGACGTAAAGAAGACCAGGCTGTCTCTTCTCTGTCCCATACCCCTTTCCCCCTTGGGGGTTTCTTCATATTCCCTTGAGTATTTGGGGAGTCTGGAGGGAAGCTCGAGGGGGCTTTGGGAAATATCACCGTTCTGCTCCTGTGAAGTATCTTGGGAAAACTTCAAGTAAGTGCTCTTGACAGCACTGGAGTCACCTTCTGCAGTAAGCTAATTTAAGAAGGTGAACTTCAATTCTACCCAGAAGGCTGAAACGGACCATCGCCTTTAACGTCTGCGACCAGCTGTGTCCTGAATTGGACATAGACAATCTTCTGGACCTCCGACAGCACTTCGCGGTGAGATGTGTGGTTGCTGATTGCCAGAGAGGGAGATGTGTGGAGCCTTTGCTGGTGCGCGATGGAATGATGACGTATGGTGATACACGTAACCAGTGACGTGCACAGTGATTGATCCTCACAGCGCGCCCCACTTCTGCGTGAAAGAACGACGCTTACCAGAGTGCGGCGGCCATTTTAACTTCACTACTCCACTGGCATCCAATCTCCTAGCAACCAGCGCTGCGTGTTGTCTTTCGGTGACACGCACACCACACTAAGGGGGTCATTATGATAGCAGGCGGATCGCCACCGCCCGTATGGCGGTGGCGATCCGCCCGCTATTTTTCACTGCCCGCATTCTATTTCCCCCCGCCATATTACGATGGCGGGGGGACCCCGGCGGACAGAAAGACCGTCCGCCGGTTTTCCGCCGGTCCGACAGGGGACCGGGTGGAAAAGGGCTCTAACATGGTGGCGGTGTCTGCAAGACACCGCCATCCATATTAGGATGGTGGCGGAAAGCAGTGTTTCCATGGCGGCGTTGCCGCCATGGAAAGGCATATGGTCTTTTGCAATGGGGGCCCGTTGTGGGCCCCCAGGGGAGAGGGGGGGTGGGGGGTGCCCTTGGGGGGTACCTATGGTACCCCCCTACATTGGCATGTACAGGGTGGCAGGCACCGCGCGGTGCCTGTCACGTTGTGCATGCCAATGCGCAACATGCTTCATTCACATTGCGGCGGGTGCTGCTCACAGCACCGCCCGCCGCAATGTATATGATGCGGGATGCCACCGTGGCAGTGGCATCCTAATAGACATGGCGGGAGCGCCGCACCTCTTGCGGGCGGTCCCGTTTGCCGTTGCGGTGGCGGGCGGACTTTGTCCACCCGCAATCGTAATGATGCCCTAAGTTTTAATCGAAGGATCTCCTATTCCAACAACGTTTCTCCGCAAGTTGCGTGTGACCACCCGGTGACACGCACACCTCTTTCAGTGAAAGTAATTGTAGTTCATTCTGCCGGAAGCAAACACGCGTGCTGTGCAAGTCTTCAGTTCTGCGTGCACCATCCGGTGATACGCACACCTGCTACAACTTTTAAGAAAATCTGTTAATTCAAAATTATTAATCATAAAACCAAATAATTCCTGCATAAACTCTCTGATACAGTTTATTCAATTCCTCACCTGTCAATCTTGCACAGTTTTAACATTTGGGTCACGTTTATTAAACAGTACATAAGCTCTACACGCACGTACCATGTGTGCCTTAATTTCTTTAAATTTGTCGCAACCACAACCATTCCTTCCACTCAAGAGAGAACCCTGCATGCCATGGAAAGAGTGGAAAGAGTACTTTTGTAATTACATTGAAACTGTGGAGGATGAAGATTTCACTCCGGTTAAGATAAAGAAAGTTCTACTTTATTGCCTTGGTCCTGGGGGGTTAAAAACTTATAACCAAATTGAGAAGAAAGTGAGAGAGGGTGATGATGTTTTCCTACATGCTTTAGCTGATCTCGATGCACATTTTTCACCGATCGTTTGTGTTGCAGTTGATCGCTACAAATTTTCACGTAGAAAACAAAGAAAAACGAAAGCATCGAGGAGTATGTTTCTGCTTTAAATTCCTTGGCTTTAACATGTAGATTTGGGCAGTTACAAGAAGAGTTCATACGTGATCAGATCATAATGCATGCCAGCAACCCAAATATTCAGGACAAACTTTGGGTCAACGGTGAATCCTCGTTAGAAGATGTGGTTGCTTTAGTAAAAAAAGCAGAACTCACCGGTAGGTGTGCAAAAGCTGTTCTTGAGGAACCAAGTGAAGTCAAGTTAGTAAACACAACCAATGCTGACAAATGCAAAAATAAGGAAAATAACAATAAAAACAAGGCAAATGAAGATTATAAGAAAAAGAGCAATGAAGGAAAAACCTATGTGAAGAAATTCACTGAAAACACTGATAGAAAATGTTATCGCTGCAGATCTTCTTCCCACCTTGGTGACTTCAAAAAGTGTCCAGCGAGATTTCAAAAATGCACCTCTTGCGGTTTAATAGGTATTTCTCTAAAGTTTGCAATGGGAAATTTTACAAACGCAGTAAGCCTGTTAAACATATTCAGAGTGAGTGCTGTGAGAGTTCTGATGAATCTGAAGGATCAGATTCCGATAAGATCAACTATGTATTTTCAATTGAGTATGACATTCTGGATGTCAATCCCACAAAAGTCAAGAAACCCATATGCGAAATTAAAATTGGTGGGGTGTCAATGAACATTGTTGCTGACTCAGGCTCTCCCTTTACAATTGTCAATGAGAACATCTGGAAACAACATTTTGCTAATAAATTAGGTCCTTCTCTTCAAAAATCTAACGTAACAGCCAAGAGTTATACTGGTGACAACATTGAGTTCATAGGAACTCGAGAACTTGAATTCGAATTCAAAAGTAGGAAAGCCTTATGCAAACTCTTTGTAGCAAAAAGAGGACCCTCGGTCCTTGGGTGGAACGACCAAGCTGATCTAGGGATCATTTTGAATCCAAACTGCTCTAACCCAGTCATGTCTATTGAGGATGAATGTAATAGTAATTTACTCAAAGATTACCCAGAAGTTTTCTCGGGAAGAGTAGGTCTACTCAATTGTTTCCAACATAAAATTGAAGTAAAAGATAATGCTTCACCTTGTGTTCACAAAGTCAGACATTTACCAATATCAGTCAGGGATGACGTTCAAACTGAACTCAACAGACTAGTCACCAGTGGAGTCATCGAGAAGGTTGAATCTGCCGAATGGGTTTCTCCCATGGTTGTCGTTAAACGTCCTAATGGAAAAATCAGACTCTGTATTGATCTGAGAGATCTCAATAAGAGTATTATTGTAGATCAATTTCCACTGCCTCGTATTAATTAATGAAATTTTTGATGCTACCAAGGATATGAAACTGTTTTCTATTACAGATTTAAAGTCTGCTTACCACCAGGTACCTTTACATGTCGATAGTAAAAAGTATACAACCTTCATTACACCGTTTGGTTGCTATCGCTTCACTCGGGTACCGTTTGGTTTAGCTTCAGCTGCGGCGCTTTTCCAAAGAATAATGTCATCTATCTTTGAGGGCGCTGTTGGCATAAAGTTCTTCCAAGACGATATCCTTGTCATGGGCAGTAACAAAATGGAACACGATGCACGTTTGAAGCAAGTGTTTGAAATTCTAAAGCAAAATGGGCTAAATGTTGAATTAGACAAGTGCAAATTTTCGCAAAACAAAGTTGTTTACCTTGGTCATTGCATCAGTCAGGATGGCATAAAACCCAAACAAGGCCTTGTTGATGCCATCCTCAAAGCACCCTGTCCCACCAGCAAAGATGATGTTAGAGCATTCCTCAGTTTAACCGAATACTATTCCAAATTCATTAACAACTTTTCAGAAAAGACGTACCACATTCGGCAATTACTTAAGAACAAAGTTATAATTCGTATGGTCCCCTTTGTGCCAAAATGCATTCGATCTAAAAAAAAAAGAAATTAGTGGTGCACCTTTCCTGAAAGGTTTTGATCCCAGAGCTCAAATATTCGTTACAACTGATGCTAGCAACAAGGGGCTTGGGGCTGTTCTTTCACAGATGGATTCTGACAAAAATGAGTGGGTTGTAGCCTTCGCGTCTCGATCACTGACTACTGCAGAAGAAAGGTATTCAGTGATAGAACGTGAAATGCTTGCATGTACTTGGGCCCTTAACTACTTTAGAGTCTATGTCTGGGGTTACAATGTTCGCTAAGAACAGATCACAAACCCTCATCAAAATTCTTTCAGCTGCCGGCTTACAAACCGCTTCTCCCAGGTTGAGCAAGATGTCTGTTAAATTGTTAGATTACAATTATACAGTTGAATACTGGCCTGGGGTCAAGAACAAAGTTGCAGATTTTCTAAGTAGATTACCTTTACCTAATGAAGAAGTCTTGGAAGATCAAGAAGAAATTGAGAAAGTAGCTCTACTTTTTGATGTGGACTTCGATGGTATTTCAAAATCAGAGTGGATAGATCACATGCAAAGAGATCTCACACTGCAAAGGGTCTGTAAATACATCAATAACCATTGGCCCGAAAAGAAACATCTTGACAAAGATGCCAGAATTTTTGGGAACTAAGGAATGAATTAAGTGTTGAAAATGGCGTGCTACTTAGAGTAGGGAAAGCTGTTCCCCAGAATCTCTTAAAAAGAAAATCCTCAAACTTTGCCACATAGGTCACCTTGGTATCTCCAAGACTAAACAAAGAGTTAAAAACAACTATTGGTGGCCTGGAATCGATAAACAAATTGAAGTCTTAATCAGAGACTGTTTAAGTTGCAACGACTCCGACAAAAGTCTCAAGGTTTCCAGAGTTCCCTTAAATCCCATAGAATCCCCCAGTATGCCGTGGGAAAGAATAGGGTTGGACATAACTGGACCTATAGAAGGTCATGACGGTGTACTCAAATGCATTCTGGTGGTCGTTGACCACTTTTCAAAGTGGCCAGAGATTAAAATTGTCCCAAGTGCAGACAGTACCAGTGTTGTATCATTTTTGGATAAACTTTTCATGAGTGAGGGACTGCCTAAGTGCATTCTTACGGACAATGGACCCCAATTCTCCTCCGAAGCATTCAAATGATTCCTTGAGAGGAATTGTATAACACACAACACCACCTCGCTATATCATCCCGAAGGTAACAGCCTTGTTGAACGTTTCAACAGAGTCATAAAAGGCAACATACAATTGTCCAGAAATAGCAATCTCAATTGGGAAAAAGAAATATTTAAACTCATTTGGGCATACAGAATCACACCCAATGCCAGCACAAATGAATCTCCATTTGTCCTCATGAGGAGTAGACAACCTATCAGCAGAGACTTAGGATGGTTGCCTACATCAAAACAGATAGAATGGTCACCTGAAACCATCAGAAGCAACATCGAAAAAGCACAAATGTGTTATAAAGAATGGTATGACAATAGACATGGCGTCAAGGATCACGCGTTTAAGGTTGGTGATCTGGTCAAAGTTTGTCTTGAAAGAAAGGTCAGGAAAGGAGAAAGTAGATTTACTACACCTCTTCGCATCTGCAAATTGTACAATAATGCGGTTAAACTCAGTGATGGCAAAGTGTGGCATATGAACAGATTAGCCAAATGTAGTACACTGGGCCAACAACCTATTCAACAACATTCTAGCAGATGTAATAACGATTTATGGGTTGATTATGATGAACCAGAGAATGTACATAGTTCAAGGAATGTTTGTGATGAAATGCATTCAAGAAACTGTGACCCTAATCCAGATGACGTCCCTCCTTCCACTGATCCAACTGATCATCACGCACCTGACCACAGTGATGAAACTAATTCGCACTCTGACTCAGAGGTTGCTGGTGACAGTCATGGTATTACTGGAAGATTTGGTAGACTCATCAACAAACCCAAAAAATTCGATGATTTTGTTTGTGACTAACTGTACTCAGTCAACAATGTTTTAAGAGAGGAAGATGTGTTGTGATCACAGTTACTGCCGCGTGCCATGAACATGGCACGTGACAATAGCTGACTCGCGACTCCCCAGCGCGAGAACAGGCACAACGTGGCATCACCTTTTCCTCCCCATTGGTTTCCCCAACATTCCACATTCCACGGCTCACCGTTACTGCCGTTAGCTTAACGTTTCTACTGACAGTTGCTCCCCAGCAGTTGTACTGCACAGACGTGTATGGGGCTGTATAATAAAGACTTACAGCTTTGAACCCTTACGAGTTTGCATCGTTATTACAAGCAGCTCCAGCACTTAGTTTTAGCCACTGGTGAGAGGAACATTAGAAGCGTCCGCTCTGGCCAGGCATCATTTGTAGGGCACCAACAATCCCAGTGCATTTGGGTGCCAAATCGCAAAGCAGAAGGCCTGCTGGTTTCAAGCTCAGCAGGTGCCAGGAGATCCGGCTTCCTCCAGTGGGTGGCTGTGCTATGCTGTCTGATGTGACACAACCAGAAGACCTCCAGGCTGGATTGCGCTGCCCAAGGAAGGGATGGTGCAGTGGGTGAAGCCGGTAGGTAAGACAGTGCCAGACGAGTTCCGGCAGCGTCTCAGAAGTGGCGGGGGTGTGGTTGATTGAGGCTCAGCACTCCGCCGCCCGGAAGTTGAAAGAGGTTGCTCCTGCTTCGGAGGGTGGGGAGGTCACTTTGCCCGTCCCCCAACCACAATTTCAGCTGCGACTGTCTCTCTGGAACGAGTGTAATTATCCCCACAGAGGTTCTGGGTGTGGGAATACACAACGGAGCAGTCATCTTGCTCCGGGGCTGGCTCCGCTCTCTGCGGCCCTATTCCTTGTTTTCATTATGGTTCATGGTAAGCACTTTGTGGGGAGGGACAGGAACACATTCTGTGCAGTGCGTCCTCTAAAGAACAGAGGAAGCACACAATTCCTTTCAGTATACCATGCAGCTTAGTACTTCGTACACAAGCAGCCAACTACCTCCTTTAAAGTACATATGTAGGGCACAGTGCACTTCACTCTTTAGTGACGGCACACTATCTCTTTCAAAGCAAGCATGTGCATGCAGTCCATGCAATATACATATGTTGCACTCTACTCTACCATAAAACATATACCTACCATGCGGCAAACTACTACATTCCATAAACAATTGGAGCATAAAGTTCCTTACCATATATCATTGCAACACACAATCTCTTCCTTTTATGTATCATACTATTTCCTTTCTTGTGCACATCCTGCGCACTTCTTCCTCACAAACATGTGCTCCTTTTTGATGTTCTTGACTGAAAATGTATCTTCAGGAATGAAAATGAGTCTTTCAGAATCAACGTTTGGTAATGGATTAAACTTGAGATTCAGCGTTTCTTTGATCTGCCAGTATGTGACTTCTTCGTCAGTTCTCAGCATTTCTTTATGACTTCTTTCACACCATCACTAGCCAAATTGTTGATGTACCGGCCTCAGAGTCATCATGGACAATCGGGAAAACCATGACCGCCTCCTTGGTGTTCATTTGAGCCCCATCACTTGTTGGAGACCTCTGGAGTTGTTCTCCGACACTTTTGGCTACTTCAGGTATCGGACAGCTCAGTGAACACAACCCTCGTGCTACTTCTTGGGTCTCCTCGCTTGGTATTGAGGTCGTAGAGATCCACTTATCAATACTCTGGTAAGTGCAATGATAATATACTTCTTTTCCCCTTCTTCGGTCAGCCAGCGCTTCTACGTATTTTGTCTTTGACTAGTGCAAATCTTAACGCTTGTTCCTGTATCACTCCGTTCAATGTACAATTGTATTTTGGGTGGCAGTGCAGTACCTTTAGATATGGCCTGACCTGAGGTTCTTGGCCAACGACGTGTAGATTTTTTACAACACTTTCATTGCCTTCAACTGCTTCATAATGGCTGGAGTTGCACTTTGACTTCACATGCATTAAGCGCCAATTCCGTACTTCGACAGTGACACACGTGGCGTGCACAAGCAGTTTGCTTGTACCATGGCAAACTCTCTGAGAGAGCACGAACGTTCTTCTGGTTACTTATCCCCTATCTCGTCGCCAATTGTAGCGTCTTCCCCAGCCTGGATACCCACTAATGAATACGCCAGACATGGAGCTTAGTAATACACGTCTTTATTCGACTGCGTGTAACTGTGAACTCACCAGTCTAATACAAGCTTTGATTACGTTCCGCTCTGACACCGACGTCACAGCTCTACAGAGTCCGTTCGGAGCGAAAACGGTTCCGTCATGAAACTCGCAAGACACATCACACACAACCCCCTTCTGCTGTACAAATGTATTGCAATGTTCCATTCTTACATAAATGCAGTGCAATTCCTTTGCACACATACAGCACGCTGTGCCCTACGATAGACACACCCACATTTCCCCTGTACACAGCAAGCTTCCATGTCCACATATGAAAGCACATAGTGCACTGCAGTGTAAACTTCCACAATTATACCACCTTCAGTATACATGTATTGCAAATTGTTCTCTACTAAACACACAAGCAGTACAGTTCCATGGGCACATGCAGCCCCTTCCATACACATAGGCATCCCACTACTTCTTTAACTATGCAGAAAGCATATACTGTCGTGCCAGTCTCTCATGCAGCAAACTACCCCTTTCTATATGCAACTTTATTACATTCCCCTACCATGTACACATGCAGTTCAATACCACCCATATACATGTAATGCAGCTTGTAGTTCTCTAGTGTAACATATGCAGCACAGTTCTCCATTTCACAAACACCTGCAGCACACATTCCTGTAACATCACAAATGCAACACACATCTTTTCATATACATATGAAGCAAACAGTCCTTTATTATCACACATATGAGCACACTACCTTATTTTATGTATATCAGACTATCTCCTGTTCATCCAGAAAGTGCAAGTCTTGTATGCACATATGTGGTACTATGTCCAATGCACAAATGAACCACACTATCCTATCACGTTTGTACACCTGCATAACACTATAGGTGTCCACATAGAGGCAACCATCTTGGAATGGTTTTTGTCAAACTAGAACATAAATTATTGTAAAGTTGCCACCTGTGCATACACTCATATGTACTCAACACTGTGTGCATTTTAGTATTATACTTTAACAGAAACAATTCCAAGATGGTCACCTGTGTGGCGAACACAAGTGCATGCAAGGTTGTCCATGTCAGAATGCTTGGCCATACAGTATGCCAAATCGAACAAGCAGTGGCAAAGTCAGTTAGGTCTGTGTCTGCATAGTAACGACAAGGCCTATTGGCTTTACCAATGCTTGTTTATGGTGGGAATGGGGAAGGAACACTCCCAAAAATTGCTGAAGGCACGAGGGAAGGGATTTCTTCACAGTGGAAGCACATTTTTCCTGTGGGGAGAATAAGAAAAAAAGGTTACATTTGCAAATGTACTGTGGCATACAATTACGCACCTGGAAATATACACACATACTTTTCTATGTGTAAAAATAAAATTGCATGTGAACACTGATGGGAATTTTTTTGTGGATTCCACGAAAGCAGTAAATGTAAGCAAAATGAAATTTAACCCTACAAGTGTCAAGGTTTTGAGAATCGGGCACAAGAGAGTAAGTTCAGTAAATTACCTACCTAGTCCATCTTCCTCGCTCTAATCTTTACTAAGTAAGTGAGCACTCTGTATCTTGTGCATAGCATTTACCCGTACAAGTTAAAAAATGCACACATGCCCCAACCAATATGGCCCCCACAAGAAGAGAATAGTTCATGACCCATATAGGTGGGGCCTGATACGTGTGCTTCCTGTTTTGTTTTCTGTCTCTGCATCAACACCCAAAAGCAACTTGAGCAAGATTTATTTTATGTATTTACTTTATGCAAAGTCTTTGTTTATTGTTTGATTGTTTTCAGTGGCAGCTCGCAGAGGGAGTGCTGCGGGGCGGTGTGGCGGGACGGTGGAGGGGTAGTGGAGTCGGACATACAACGGGCAGGAGTAAGGTAAGTAAATAAATAAATAAAACTATTTACCTTGCACTCGCTGCATCGCCAACTCGGCGATGCAGCGAGCGCAAGGTAAATAGTTTTATTTATTTATTTACCTAACTTACTCCTGCCCGTCGTATGTCCGACTCCACTACCCCGCACCCAGCCCCTTCCCCCCCCCCCGCCCCGCCCCGCCTCCTCGCAGCACTGCCTCTGCAAGCCGCCACTGATTGTTTTCCAAAAAGCCTGCTCTAGTGGCTCGCCAGGGACGGTCCGGCTTTGTTCCCCAAGCTGCCGCCCTGCTTGGAAATGTGGAGGTAGACTCTGCCTGCACCCACTCTTATTTTAAGTATTTTTTTGTTTCTATGTTTATTTTGATGCTGAGTGACTGTTGCTCTACCACAGTCACGTTATTTGGTTTCTGTGGGGTTGCAAGCGTGAGACGGCAGCTCCTGTTTCAACCATGGCAGCGGCAGTGCTTAATTTGTAAAATATTACGCTGAAAGCCAGATATAATACCACCGCATGGAGATAGGTCCCAGCGCCTCAAGGCACATGTAGTGCTTCGACGCCAGTCTGTATGATGGACAGTAAGTAACACTTCACAACACTCAAAACACACTTTTACCAAGTGGGACCCTACAGCACAAGGGGGACCTTTTATCCACACGAACATTTATCACATGGAAGGAACCATGCATCACACAAGATATTTTTAATACACAGTACTTGGCAGTTTAACACACAATCGCGACGCAGGATCATCTTCACCCAGTGACTTACTTTACCACACAGACATTTGCCACACGTCAGCCAGTTTACCATTCGGACGGAACTTAATCCTTTCACTGGGAACTTTGCCACACTGGCATTTGTCAGCTTTTCCCACACATGTGTGTCCTACCACGAGACCCTTACCAGAGGGGTTAATCAGACGGTGTTTGGCCCTGTGGGACTTTGATCATCCGCACCATGTAACATCCATAAAGTTTATTTTGGATTGAAACCAGGCCTCACATATTCAAAACAGGAGAGGGTCACCGAGATTATTTACAATAATATTAGTCAGCTACTATATTACAATATTGAAAACACGTGTCACTATCCCTGAATATTAGATGTAAACACATTTAGAATTGGGATGAGTGTGCCTGTGCACTGTCAGTGACTTGGCCAGGAGGGCATGAAAGAGCTGAAACTGGATCATAAATTCAAACCTGGTCTGAACAGGGGCCCACAAAATATGTTTGTCCCAGGGACCGCAAAATCCTTAAGATGTCCCCGATTTGTCCTTCCTAAAACTCAAGACGTCTCCCATCATTTGTATAAGTATTAAGTGTGAGTGTCAATTTGAATGCAGCTGGGAGGCTCGGTGTTTTGTCAGACACGTTCAATCACTCCTGGCTTTGTACACAAGATCATTATGTATCAGGGGGCTTTTAGTTTTGTGCAATACACATGGGCTTAAAAAAACAACATAAAAAAGCATGTTGATTGCACAGCTAGTACTGGTTGAAGCTGCAACTTTCTACCTACCCCTAATTCTTTATAACACCTGCCACAAAACCTTACTTAAAGCAGCTCCTTGCAACCATGGAACTGTGCTAGAATACACATGTTGTCTGTCAAACTGATTACATTTACAGCTAAAATGCTTAGGAATGTATCACAGGTGCAGAGTTTCGTCACCTTTTAACGTCACAAATGAGAACAATTTTGACATTAAAATGCAGCAGTCATTAAAAAGAAATAATATGTACTGCCTTTTACAAATCAGTGTTAGGTAATGGCCATATACTGATTAAATACAGGAAAGAATTATGGTGTTTTCACAATGGGTGTATGTTGTTGGAAGAAGTAAGAGTCTGGTCTTACCTTAATGTTTTAGATAATATCTTCATTTTTAGGTATGCCTGGGTTGATAGCAATAACTGGGGAGAGGATGTGGCCTAACAGCCAGCGCTGCCGACATTGGAGCTGGGGAACCGGGTTTGAGTCTCTGTGTCAGCTCACATCCTGGCCGGCGCCACCCGCACCTAGGGGCGTGGCGCCCTTAGTGGCATCGCGGGCGGGAGCCGGTCCTGTCTTTCTGGTCTGGGGGAGGTAGATGACGCCGGAAGCGAAGGTAGTCGCTTACGTCATCAAGGTGCGCAGGTGTCCCCCTCCCGGAAAGGATAAAAGCAGAAGGAGAGAGGGTGAAGCCCTCTTTGTCCTCTCCATCGGATTCCGAGACACCGGACCAGCAGCAAGTTACCCACCCGCCCATCCCTAAGATTAAAGGACAAGTTGGCGGGGTCCCGGGCAAGAGAAATGGTGTGGACTCCTTTTTTGTCATGGATTGTCTGACCCTGAACAGGGCGAGCATTCAATGGGGGCTCCGGGCTGGCGGGAGGGGGACTGACCTGCTGGTGGTCCTGGACTCTCCTGCCCTACCCGAGATGCCGGTGTGTGTGGTAAGAAACTTTGGAAGGGGTATCTGGTATTCAGGAACCCCGGTGGGATCAAGGCGTTAAGCAGTGCCCTGGTGGTAGTGCCTCTAGGATGGAGGACTGGTAGTTACTACAGATAAAAACAGTACAAGTTGTGGCCTGCTGGCACAACAAGCACAGGGGGATTCATTATCAAAGTGCGTTTCTGGAGATCCTGATGGCAAAGGCCATTTATGGAATGTAAATACAATATGTTGCTTAAATGTATTCTTCGCAAGCCTACCTCTTTTTCTACCATGTGTGTTGATTTGGTTTTACTCATGCAAAATTAGTCAAGTGTTTACAGTCAACCAACAATTAAAGATTACGTTATTTGAAGGTGTAATAAAAGACTATGCAGTGAAGACCAACTATTTGCCTGATGTTTTTCTGTGGGGCAAAGGGTGAAGAGGGTAAGGTTGTCAATTTGGCTGGGACGACTCGCACGTTGTATGCACACTATGTCATTCTGGGCAAATCTCTTAATCTCCCCGTGCCTACCAAAAAATGATATGCCCTTGTGTAAACGTAACTGGTGTTCATGTAAAGCGCTCCAATACCTTCGGGTCGAGTTTGCACTATATAAATCTGCAAAAAAAAAAAAAACAACATTCTCGTACCCTTTCAGCTGTACTGTTGATGCCTGCAGGGCATTAGGCAGTAGCTGCAGCCGGAGAACAAGAAAGGAAAATCTGATGAAAAGCTTCCCAAGTTCTTGCACATATTGCCGTGTTGGTGCAACAGGACGCTGTGCTGCAAGACTTCAGAAGGATGTAACTCGAGGATTCACAGAGCGAAAGACAGCTCCACGTTCTGCGGGAACATCTTTCTATGGACCGTGACGTCATCGAGTGATTCTCTCCCACACATTCCACTCTGCAGCAGGCATGGACGATCTTGCCCACTAGATGTCCCTGGCCATTAGAAAGCATGGCAACGCTCAGATGAAAACAATCTCCGGCGGGGCAGCCGTTCTCACCACGTGTGGCAGCGCTGGCAAATTAATTCTAGCCTACCGCACAATGCACATGCAGTTTACACTGACTACGCATGACACAATCTAGTCTCACACCCTAGATTGTGCCTGGACCTGGGTGGGCCATTCTCTGGAAATACCAGGCAGACATGCAACTGAAACAGGACAGGTAGGTACATTTATTTTTAATAATTACTGGACCCATCACACAGGGTCGAAAAGTTCAATAGCCCTGTTGAATAAGTGCCGGTGCTAAGCACCAGAAAGCAATAGCAAACATTAAGCTCTGGGCAGCGGCCTAACAAGGCTTTCAGCCTATCACGTCTCCATTTCTAATCAACGGCCCGAACCAGGAAGCCTGGTCCAGTGCTCATTGGGCCTATTTAGAAACGCCCTTTCCTCTGCTGGAACTATGGAGGGGAAGTACACTTCTAAGAAGAGGCATGTGCCTGCGTCCAGCTCATGGGAAGAGGGACCTGGATATTGCCACCTCTGAGATCCGTTCCCATGATGTTGAGCTCTAACACAACATGATAAATTGGGCTGTAGTAGCAGCTTTTGCAGGCCACAGAAGGAAACCTTTGCATAAGAATACCAGGACTTCTGCCCCCTCCCCCCCCCCCCCCGGTGATCCTGACTCGGATCACTCAGAGGTGGAAGAACACAGGGGCAGATACATCAAGGGCTGAGTGTTAAAGGAGGTCCTAGCACATATCAGAGAGAACCTCTCCTTTCTGCATACAGGATCCCAGGTGGAGGAAGGCAACATCTTCTGTCAATACAGAAGGAAAGAACCAGAGTCTCTTCCAATTCATAAAGCTATTCGATGACTATTATCTAGGGGGTGGTCTGATGTGGAGAAGATGGAGTTCTCAATTCATGTCCCAAAGATATGCTCTGAACAATTTTCCTGAGGAATTTCCTTTCACAGTGAAGGTTGACTCCCTCTTTGTGGGCCTAGCATCCAGCAGGACTATCATGTCAGAGGATACTTCCCCTTCCGTCCAGGTCAACAAGAAGGCTGAAGGGGCACTCAAGAGAACCCACTGTGCATCAACATTTTCTATCAGGGTGGGAGCCTACGCCACATATATTGTTTATTCACTCCTGCATGGTTTTCAATCCCTGGCAGAAGAATTACAGCAATGTGAGGATGGTTCATCAAGATTGACGGCCATGGAACTTCAGGCCAGATTCCTATCTGGCATCACCTTTGACTCTCTATCTTCAGCAGCAGCCTCAGGCCCAGCTATTTTCTGTGAGGCGCCATATTTGGATGAGTGCAAAAACAACAGTTGATGGACAGAATGCAGAACAATGTCATACATTCACCCCAGTACAGAGATCTGGGCCTAAATCCATCGTTTTTTTGCTCACCATGCCATTCCAGTTTGAACCCAGCCATATGCAAATCAGTCTTGACCCTGTGCCTCATGGGAACAGTCCAGCCCGAACTGCCAAGCCAGGTCCTCCCTGGACAGGAAACAAGCATCCTAGGACCGGTTTCGGGGTTTCACCCCTCTTCAGCCAGGATAGCTTGATTCCAGTGGCATGGAGAGCACGGGACCCACGTCTGGGCATACCCGTCCCACTCGGGGTGACAAATGCAAAAACAACAGTTGATGGACAGAATGCAGAACAATGTCATACATTCACCCCAGTACAGAGATCTGGGCCTAAATCCATCGTTTTTTTGCTCACCATGCCATTCCAGTTTGAACCCAGCCATATGCAAATCAGTCTTGACCCTGTGCCTCATGGGAACAGTCCAGCCCGAACTGCCAAGCCAGGTCCTCCCTGGACAGGAAACAAGCATCCTAGGACCGGTTTCGGGGTTTCACCCTCTTCAGCCAGGATAGCTTGATTCCAGTGGCATGGAGAGCACGGGACCCACGTCTGGGCATACCCGTCCCACTCGGGGTGACAAATGCAAAAACAACAGTTGATGGACAGAATGCAGAACAATGTCATACATTCACCCCAGTACAGAGATCTGGGCCTAAATCCATCGTTTTTTTGCTCACCATGCCATTCCAGTTTGAACCCAGCCATATGCAAATCAGTCTTGACCCTGTGCCTCATGGGAACAGTCCAGCCCGAACTGCCAAGCCA
Organism: Calotriton arnoldi; assembly: GCA_963921515.1. Classification (NCBI taxonomy): domain Eukaryota; kingdom Metazoa; phylum Chordata; class Amphibia; order Caudata; family Salamandridae; genus Calotriton; species Calotriton arnoldi. The sequence continues at coordinate 21,250 of CAWUFW010011771.1, read as the reverse complement.
GGTCCTCCCTGGACAGGAAACAAGCATCCTAGGACCGGTTTCGGGGTTTCACCCCTCTTCAGCCAGGATAGCTTGATTCCAGTGGCATGGAGAGCACGGGACCCACGTCTGGGCATACCCGTCCCACTCGGGTGACAAATGCAAAAACAACAGTTGATGGACAGAATGCAGAACAATGTCATACATTCACCCAAGTACAGAGATCTGGGCCTAAATCCATCGTTTTTGCTCACCATGCCATTCCAGTTTCAACCCAGCCATATGCAAATCAGTCTTGACCCTGTGCCTCATGGGAACAGTCCAGCCCGAACTGCCAAGCCAGGTCCTCCCTGGACAGGAAACAAGCATCCTAGGACCGGTTTCGGGGTTTCACCCCTCTTCAGCCAGGATAGCTTGATTCCAGTGGCATGGAGAGCACGGGACCCACGTCTGGGCATACCCGTCCCACTCGGGGTGACAAATGCAAAAACAACAGTTGATGGACAGAATGCAGAACAATGTCATACATTCACCCCAATACAGAGATCTGGGCCTAAATCCATCGTTTTTTTGCTCACCATGCCATTCCAGTTTGAACCCAGCCATATGCAAATCAGTCTTGACCCTGTGCCTCATGGGAACAGTCCTGCCCGAACTGCCAAGCCAGGTCCTCCCTGGACAGGAAACAAGCATCCTAGGACCGGTTTCGGGGTTTCACCCTCTTCAGCCAGGATAGCTTGATTCCAGTGGCATGGAGAGCACGGGACCCACGTCTGGGCATACCCGTCCCACTCGGGGTGACAAATGCAAAAACAACAGTTGATGGACAGAATGCAGAACAATGTCTTACATTCACCCCAGTACAGAGATCTGGGCCTAAATCCATCGTTTTTTTGCTCACCATGCCATTCCAGTTTGAACTCAGCCATATGCAAATCAGTCTTGACCGTGTGCCTCATGGGAACAGTCCAGCCCGAACTGCCAAGCCAGGTCCTCCCTGGACAGGAAACAAGCAACCTAGGACCGGTTTCAGGGTTTCACCCCTCTTCAGCCAGGATAGCTTGATTCCAGTGGCATGGAGAGCACGGGACCCACGTCTGGGCATACCCGTCCCACTCGGGGTGACAAATGCAAAAACAACAGTTGATGGACAGAATGCGGAACAATGTCATACATTCACCCCAGTACAGAGATCTGGGCCTAAATCCATCGTTTTTTTGCTCACCATGCCATTCCAGTTTGAACCCAGCCATATGCAAATCAGTCTTGACCCTGTGCCTCATGGGAACAGTCCAGCCCGAACTGCCAAGCCAGGTCCTCCCTGGACAGGAAACAAGCATCCTAGGACCGGTTTCGGGGTTTCACCCCTCTTCAGCCAGGATAGCTTGATTCCAGTGGCATGGAGAGCACGGGACCCAGGTCTGGGCATACCCGTCCCACTCGGGCTGACAAATGCAAAAACAACAGTTGATGAACAGAATGCAGAACAATGTCATACATTCACCCCAGTACAGAGATCTGGGCCTAAATCCATCGTTTTTTGCTCACCATGCCATTCCAGTTTGAACCCAGCCATATGCAAATCAGTCTTGACCCTGTGCCTCATGGGAACAGTCCAGCCCGAACTGCCAAGCCAGGTCCTCCCTGGACAGGAAACAAGCATCCTAGGACCGGTTTCGGGGTTTCACCCCTCTTCAGCCAGGATAGCTTGATTCCAGTGGCATGGAGAGCACGGGACCCACGTCTGGGCATACCCGTGCCACTCGGGGTGACAAATGCAAAAACAACAGTTGATGGACAGAATGCAGAACAATGTCATACATTCACCCCAGTACAGAGATCTGGGCCTAAATCCATCGTTTTTTCGCTCACCATGCCATTCCAGTTTGAACCCAGCCATATGCAAATCAGTCTTGACCCTGTGCCTCATGGGAACAGTCCAGCCCGAACTGCCAAGCCAGGTCCTCCCTGGACAGGAAACAAGCATCCTAGGACCGGTTTCGGGGTTTCACCCCTCTTCAGCCAGGATAGCTTGATTCCAGTGGCATGGAGAGCACGGGACCCACGTCTGGGCATACCCGTCCCACTCGGGGTGACAAATGCAAAAACAACAGTTGATGGACAGAATGCAGAACAATGTCAGACATTCACCCCAGTACAGAGATCTGGGCCTAAATCCATCGTTTTTTTGCTCACCATGCCATTCCAGTTTGAACCCATCCATATGCAAATCAGTCTTGACCCTGTGCCTCATGGGAACAGTCCAGCCCGAACTGCCAAGCCAGGTCCTCCCTGGACAGGAAACAAGCATCCTAGGACCGGTTTCGGGGTTTCACCCCTCTTCAGCCAGGATAGCTTGATTCCAGTGGCATGGAGAGCACGGGACCCACGTCTGGGCATACCCGTCCCACTCGGGGTGACAAATGCAAAAACAACAGTTGATGGACAGAATGCAGAACAATGTCATACATTCACCCCAGTACAGAGATCTGGGCCTAAATCCATCGTTTTTGCTCACCATGCCATTCCAGTTTGAACCCAGCCATATGCAAATCAGTCTTGACCCTGTGCCTCATGGGAACAGTCCAGCCCGAACTGCCAAGCCAGGTCCTCCCTGGACAGGAAACAAGCATCCTAGGACCGGTTTCGGGGTTTCACCCCTCTTCAGCCAGGATAGCTTGATTCCAGTGGCATGGAGAGCACGGGACCCACGTCTGGGCATACCCGTCCCACTCGGGGTGACAAATGCAAAAACAACAGTTGATGGACAGAATGCAGAACAATGTCATACATTCACCCCAATACAGAGATCTGGGCCTAAATCCATCGTTTTTTTGCTCACCATGCCATTCCAGTTTGAACCCAGCCATATGCAAATCAGTCTTGACCCTGTGCCTCATGGGAACAGTCCAGCCCGAACTGCCAAGCCAGGTCCTCCCTGGACAGGAAACAAGCATCCTAGGACCGGTTTCGGGGTTTCACCCCTCTTCAGCCAGGATAGCTTGATTCCAGTGGCATGGAGAGCACGGGACCCACGTCTGGGCATACCCGTCCCACTCGGGGTGACAAATGCAAAAACAACAGTTGATGGACAGAATGCAGAACAATGTCAGACATTCACCCCAGTACAGAGATCTGGGCCTAAATCCATCGTTTTTTGCTCACCATGCCATTCCAGTTTGAACCCAGCCATATGCAAATCAGTCTTGACCCTGTGCCTCATGGGAACAGTCCAGCCCGAACTGCCAAGCCAGGTCCTCCTGGACAGGAAACAAGCATCCTAGGACCGGTTTCGGGGTTTCACCCCTCTTCAGCCAGGATAGCTTGATTCCAGTGGCATGGAGAGCACGGGACCCACGTCTGGGCATACCCGTCCCACTCGGGGTGACAAATGCAAAAACAACAGTTGATGGACAGAATGCAGAACAATGTCATACATTCACCCCAGTACAGAGATCTGGGCCTAAATCCATCGTTTTTTGCTCACCATGCCATTCCAGTTTGAACCCAGCCATATGCAAATCAGTCTTGACCCTGTGCCTCATGGGAACAGTCCAGCCCGAACTGCCAAGCCAGGTCCTCCCTGGACAGGAAACAAGCATCCTAGGACCGGTTTCGGGGTTTCACCCTCTTCAGCCAGGATAGCTTGATTCCAGTGGCATGGAGAGCACGGGACCCACGTCTGGGCATACCCGTCCCACTCAGGGTGACAAATGCAAAATCAACAGTTGATGGACAGAATGCAGAACAATGTCATACATTCACCCCAGTACAGAGATCTGGGCCTAAATCCATCGTTTTTTGCTCACCATGCCATTCCAGTTTGAACCCAGCCATATGCAAATCAGTCTTGACCCTGTGCCTCATGGGAACAGTCCAGCCCGAACTGCCAAGCCAGGTCCTCCCTGGACAGGAAACAAGCATCCTAGGACCGGTTTCAGGGTTTCACCCTCTTCAGCCAGGATAGCTTGATTCCAGTGGCATGGAGAGCACGGGACCCACGTCTGGGCATACCCGTCCCACTCGGGGTGACAAATGCAAAAACAACAGTTGATGGACAGAATGCAGAACAATGTCATACATTCACCCCAGTACAGAGATCTGGGCCTAAATCCATCGTTTTTTGCTCACCATGCCATTCCAGTTTGAACCCAGCCATATGCAAATCAGTCTTGACCCTGTGCCTCATGGGAACAGTCCAGCCCGAACTGCCAAGCCAGGTCCTCCCTGAACAGGAAACAAGCATCCTAGGACCGGTTTCGGGGTTTCACCCCTCTTCAGCCAGGATAGCTTGATTCCAGTGGCATGGAGAGCACGGGACCCACGTCTGGGCATACCCGTCCCACTCGGGGTGACAAATGCAAAAACAACAGTTGATGGACAGAATGCAGAACAATGTCATACATTCACCCCAGTACAGAGATCTGGGCCTAAATCCATCGTTTTTTCGCTCACCATGCCATTCCAGTTTGAACCCAGCCATATGCAAATCAGTCTTGACCCTGTGCCTCATGGGAACAGTCCAGCCCGAACTGCCAAGCCAGGTCCTCCCTGGACAGGAAACAAGCATCCTAGGACTGGTTTCAGGGTTTCACCCTCTTCAGCCAGGATAGCTTGATTCCAGTGGCATGGAGAGCACGGGACCCACGTCTGGGCATACCCGTCCCACTCGGGGTGACAAATGCAAAAACAACAGTTGATGGACAGAATGCAGAACAATGTCAGACATTCACCCCAGTACAGAGATCTGGGCCTAAATCCATCGTTCTTTCGCTCACCATGCCATTCCAGTTTGAACCCAGCCATATGCAAATCAGTCTTGACCCTGTGCCTCATGGGAACAGTCCAGCCCGAACTGCCAAGCCAGGTCCTCCCTGGACAGGAAACAAGCATCCTAGGACCCGTTTCAGGGTTTCACCCCTCTTCAGCCAGGATAGCTTGATTCCAGTGGCATGGAGAGCACGGGACCCACGTCTGGGCATACCCGTCCCACTCGGGGTGACAAATGCAAAAACAACAGTTGATGGACAGAATGCAGAACAATGTCATACATTCACCCCAGTACAGAGATCTGGGCCTAAATCCATCGTTTTTTTGCTCACCATGCCATTCCAGTTTCAACCCAGCCATATGCAAATCAGTCTTGACCCTGTGCCTCATGGGAACAGTCCAGCCCGAACTGCCAAGCCAGGTCCTCCCTGGACAGGAAACAAGCATCCTAGGACCGGTTTCGGGGTTTCACCCTTCTTCAGCCAGGATAGCTTGATTCCAGTGGCATGGAGAGCACGGGACCCACGTCTGGGCATACCCGTCCCACTCGGGGTGACAAATGCAAAAACAACAGTTGATGGACAGAATGCAGAACAATGTCATACATTCACCCCAGTACAGAGATCTGGGCCTAAATCCATCGTTCTTTCGCTCACCATGCCATTCCAGTTTGAACCCAGCCATATGCAAATCAGTCTTGACCCTGTGCCTCATGGGAACAGTCCAGCCCGAACTGCCAAGCCAGGTCCTCCCTGGACAGGAAACAAGCATCCTAGGACCGGTTTCGGGGTTTCACCCCTCTTCAGCCAGGATAGCTTGATTCCAGTGGCATGGAGAGCACGGGACACACGTCTGGGCATACCCGTCCCACTCGGGGTGACAAATGCAAAAACAACAGTTGATGGACAGAATGCAGAACAATGTCAGACATTCACCCCAGTACAGAGATCTGGGCCTAAATCCATCGTTTTTTGCTCACCATGCCATTCCAGTTTGAACCCAGCCATATGCAAATCAGTCTTGACCCTGTGCCTCATGGGAACAGTCCAGCCCGAACTGCCAAGCCAGGTCCTCCCTGGACAGGAAACAAGCATCCTAGGACCGGTTTCAGGGTTTCACCCCTCTTCAGCCAGGATAGCTTGATTCCAGTGGCATGGAGAGCACGGGACCCACGTCTGGGCATACCCGTCCCACTCGGGGTGACAAATGCAAAAACAACAGTTGATGGACAGAATGCAGAACAATGTCATACATTCACCCCAGTACAGAGATCTGGGCCTAAATCCATCGTTCTTTTGCTCACCATGCCATTCCAGTTTGAACCCAGTCATATGCAAATCAGTCTTGACCCTGTGCCTCATGGGAACAGTCCAGCCCGAACTGCCAAGCCAGGTCCTCCCTGGACAGGAAACAAGCATCCTAGGACCGGTTTCGGGGTTTCACCCTTCTTCAGCCAGGATAGCTTGATTCCAGTGGCATGGAGAGCACGGGACCCACGTCTGGGCATACCCGTCCCACTCGGGGTGACAAATGCAAAATCAACAGTTGATGGACAGAATGCAGAACAATGTCATACATTCACCCCAGTACAGAGATCTGGGCCTAAATCCATCGTTTTTTTGCTCACCATGCCATTCCAGTTTGAACCCAGCCATATGCAAATCAGTCTTGACCCTGTGCCTCATGGGAACAGTCCAGCCCGAACTGCCAAGCCAGGTCCTCCCTGGACAGGAAACAAGCATCCTAGGACCGGTTTCGGGGTTTCACCCCTCTTCAGCCAGGATAGCTTGATTCCAGTGGCATGGAGAGCACGGGACCCACGTCTGGGCATACCCGTCCCACTCGGGGTGACAAATGTAAAAACAACAGTTGATGGACAGAATGCAGAACAATGTCATACATTCACCCCAGTACAGAGATCTGGGCCTAAATCCATCGTTTTTTTGCTCACCATGCCATTCCAGTTTGAACCCAGCCATATGCAAATCAGTCTTGACCCTGTGCCTCATGGGAACAGTCCAGCCCGAACTGCCAAGCCAGGTCCTCCCTGGACAGGAAACAAGCATCCTAGGACCGGTTTCGGGGTTTCACCCTTCTTCAGCCAGGATAGCTTGATTCCAGTGGCATGGAGAGCACGGGACCCACGTCTGGGCATACCCGTCCCACTCAGGGTGACAAATGCAAAAACAACAGTTGATGGACAGAATGCAGAACAATGTCATACATTCACCCCAGTACAGAGATCTGGGCCTAAATCCATCGTTTTTTTGCTCACCATGCCATTCCAGTTTGAACCCTGCCATATGCAAATCAGTCTTGACCCTGTGCCTCATGGGAACAGTCCAGCCCGAACTGCCAAGCCAGGTCCTCCCTGGACAGAAAACAAGCATCCTAGGACAGGTTTCAGGGTTTCACCCTCTTCAGCCAGGATAGCTTGATTCCAGTGGCATGGAGAGCACGGGACCCACGTCTGGGCATACCCGTCCCACTCGGGGTGACAAATGCAAAAACAACAGTTGATGGACAGAATGCAGAACAATGTCATACATTCACCCCAGTACAGAGATCTGGGCCTAAATCCATCGTTTTTTTGCTCACCATGCCATTCCAGTTTGAACCCAGCCATATGCAAATCAGTCTTGACCCTGTGCCTCAAGGGAACAGTCCAGCCCGAACTGCCAAGCCAGGTCCTCCCTGGACAGGAAACAAGCATCCTAGGACCGGTTTCGGGGTTTCACCCCTCTTCAGCCAGGATAGCTTGATTCCAGTGGCATGGAGAGCACGGGACCCACGTCTGGGCATACCCGTCCCACTCGGGGTGACAAATGCAAAAACAACAGTTGATGGACAGAATGCAGAACAATGTCATACATTCACCCCAGTACAGAGATCTGGGCCTAAATCCATCGTTTTTTGCTCACCATGCCATTCCAGTTTGAACCCAGCCATATGCAAATCAGTCTTGACCCTGTGCCTCATGGGAACAGTCCAGCCCGAACTGCCAAGCCAGGTCCTCCCTGGACAGGAAACAAGCATCCTAGGACCGGTTTCAGGGTTTCACCCCTCTTCAGCCAGGATAGCTTGATTCCAGTGGCATGGAGAGCACGGGACCCACGTCTGGGCATACCCGTCCCACTCGGGGTGACAAATGCAAAAACAACAGTTGATGGACAGAATGCAGAACAATGTCATACATTCACCCCAGTACAGAGATCTGGGCCTAAATCCATCGTTTTTCGCTCACCATGCCATTCCAGTTTGAACCCAGCCATATGCAAATCAGTCTTGACCCTGTGCCTCATGGGAACAGTCCAGCCCGAACTGCCAAGCCAGGTCCTCCCTGGACAGGAAACAAGCATCCTAGGACCGGTTTCGGGGTTTCACCCTCTTCAGCCAGGATAGCTTGATTCCAGTGGCATGGAGAGCACGGGACCCACGTCTGGGCATACCCGTCCCACTCGGGGTGACAAATGCAAAAACAACAGTTGATGGACAGAATGCAGAACAATGTCAGACATTCACCCCAGTACAGAGATCTGGGCCTAAATCCATCGTTTTTTGCTCACCATGCCATTCCAGTTTGAACCCAGCCATATGCAAATCAGTCTTGACCCTGTGCCTCATGGGAACAGTCCAGCCCGAACTGCCAAGCCAGGTCCTCCCTGGACAGGAAACAAGCATCCTAGGACCGGTTTCGGGGTTTCACCCTCTTCAGCCAGGATAGCTTGATTCCAGTGGCATGGAGAGCACTGGACCCACGTCTGGGCATACCCGTCCCACTCGGGGTGACAAATGCAAAAACAACAGTTGATGGACAGAATGCAGAACAATGTCATACATTCACCCCAGTACAGAGATCTGGGCCTAAATCCATCGTTTTTTTGCTCACCATGCCATTCCAGTTTGAACCCAGCCATATGCAAATCAGCCTTGACCCTGTGTCTCATGGGAACAGTCCAGCCCGAACTGCCAAGCCAGGTCCTCCCTGGACAGGAAACAAGCATCCTAGGACCGGTTTCGGGGTTTCACCCTCTTCAGCCAGGATAGCTTGATTCCAGTGGCATGGAGAGCAAGGGACCCACGTCTGGGCATACCCGTCCCACTCGGGGTGACAAATGCAAAAACAACAGTTGATGGACAGAATGCAGAATAATGTCATACATTCACCCCAGTACAGAGATCTGGGCCTAAATCCATCGTTTTTTTGCTCACCATGCCATTCCAGTTTGAACCCAGCCATATGCAAATCAGTCTTGACCCTGTGCCTCATGGGAACAGTCCAGCCCGAACTGCCAAGCCAGGTCCTCCCTGGACAGGAAACAAGCATCCTAGGACCGGTTTCGGGTTTCACCCCTCTTCAGCCAGGATAGCTTGATTCCAGTGGCATGGAGAGCACGGGACCCACGTCTGGGCATACCCGTCCCACTCGGGGTGACAAATGCAAAAACAACAGTTGATGGACAGAATGCAGAACAATGTCATACATTCACCCCAGTACAGAGATCTGGGCCTAAATCCATCGTTTTTTGCTCACCATGCCATTCCAGTTTGAACCCAGCCATATGCAAATCAGTCTTGACCCTGTGCCTCATGGGAACAGTCCAGCCCGAACTGCCAAGCCAGGTCCTCCCTGGACAGGAAACAAGCATCCTAGGACCGGTTTCGGGGTTTCACCCCTCTTCAGCCAGGATAGCTTGATTCCAGTGGCATGGAGAGCACGGGACCCACGTCTGGGCATACCCGTCCCACTCGGGGTGACAAATGCAAAAAAACAGTTGATGGACAGAATGCAGAACAATGTCATACATTCACCCCAGTACAGAGATCTGGGCCTAAATCCATCGTTCTTTTGCTCACCATGCCATTCCAGTTTGAACCCAGCCATATGCAAATCAGTCTTGACCCTGTGCCTCATGGGAACAGTCCAGCCCGAACTGCCAAACCAGGTCCTCCCTGGACAGGAAACAAGCATCCTAGGACCGGTTTCGGGGTTTCACCCCTCTTCAGCCAGGATAGCTTGATTCCAGTGGCATGGAGAGCACGGGACCCACGTCTGGGCATACCCGTCCCACTCGGGGTGACAAATGCAAAAACAACAGTTGATGGACAGAATGCAGAACAATGTCATACATTCACCCCAGTACAGAGATCTGGGCCTAAATCCATCGTTTTTTTGCTCACTATGCCATTCCAGTTTGAACCCAGCCATATGCAAATCAGTCTTGACCCTGTGCCTCATGGGAACAGTCCAGCCCGAACTGCCAAGCCAGGTCCTCCCTGGACAGGAAACAAGCATCCTAGGACCTGTTTCGGGGTTTCACCCCTCTTCAGCCAGGATAGCTTGATTCCAGTGGCATGGAGAGCACGGGACCCACGTCTGGGCATACCCGTCCCACTCGGGGTGACAAATGCAAAAACAACAGTTGATGGACAGAATGCAGAACAATGTCATACATTCACCCCAGTACAGAGATCTGGGCCTAAATCCATCGTTTTTTGCTCACCATGCCATTCCAGTTTGAACCCAGCCATATGCAAATCAGTCTTGACCCTGTGTCTCCTGGGAACAGTCCAGCCCGAACTGCCAAGCCAGGTCCTCCCTGGACAGGAAACAAGCATCCTAGGACCGGTTTCGGGGTTTCACCCTCTTCAGCCAGGATAGCTTGATTCCAGTGGCATGGAGAGCACGGGACCCACGTCTGGGCATACCCGTCCCACTCGGGGTGACAAATGCAAAAACAACAGTTGATGGACAGAATGCAGAACAATGTCATACATTCACCCCAGTACAGAGATCTGGGCCTAAATACATCGTTTTTTGCTCACCATGCCATTCCAGTTTGAACCCAGCCATATGCAAATCAGTCTTGACCCTGTGCCTCATGGGAACAGTCCAGCCCGAACTGCCAAGCCAGGTCCTCCCTGGACAGGAAACAAGCATCCTAGGACCGGTTTCGGGGTTTCACCCCTCTTCAGCCAGGATAGCTTGATTCCAGTGGCATGGAGAGCACGGGACCCACGTCTGGGCATACCCGTCCCACTCGGGGTGACAAATGCAAAAACAACAGTTGATGGACAGAATGCAGAACAATGTCATACATTCACCCAAGTACAGAGATCTGGGCCTAAATCCATCGTTTTTTGCTCACCATGCCATTCCAGTTTGAACCCAGCCATATGCAAATCAGTCTTGACCCTGTGCCTCATGGGAACAGTCCAGCCCGAACTGCCAAGCCAGGTCCTCCCTGGACAGGAAACAAGCATCCTAGGACCGGTTTCGGGGTTTCACCCCTCTTCAGCCAGGATAGCTTGATTCCAGTGGCATGGAGAGCACGGGACCCACGTCTGGGCATACCCGTCCCACTCGGGGTGACAAATGCAAAAAAACAGTTGATGGACAGAATGCAGAACAATGTCATACATTCACCCCAGTACAGAGATCTGGGCCTAAATCCATCGTTTTTTGCTCACCATGCCATTCCAGTTTGAACCCAGCCATATGCAAATCAGTCTTGACCCTGTGCCTCATGGGAACAGTCCAGCCCGAACTGCCAAGCCAGGTCCTCCCTGGACAGGAAACAAGCATCCTAGGACCGGTTTCGGGGTTTCACCCCTCTTCAGCCAGGATAGCTTGATTCCAGTGGCATGGAGAGCACAGGACCCACGTCTGGGCATACCCGTCCCACTCGGGGTGACAAATGCAAAAACAACAGTTGATGGACAGAATGCAGAACAATGTCATACATTCACCCAAGTACAGAGATCTGGGCCTAAATCCATCGTTTTTTGCTCACCATGCCATTCCAGTTTGAACCCAGCCATATGCAAATCAGTCTTGACCCTGTGCCTCATGGGAACAGTCCAGCCCGAACTGCCAAGCCAGGTCCTCCCTGGACAGGAAACAAGCATCCTAGGACCGGTTTCGGGGTTTCACCCCTCTTCAGCCAGGATAGCTTGATTCCAGTGGCATGGAGAGCACGGGACCCACGTCTGGGCATACCCGTCCCACTCGGGGTGACAAATGCAAAAACAACAGTTGATGGACAGAATGCAGAACAATGTCATACATTCACCCCAGTACAGAGATCTGGGCCTAAATCCATCGTTTTTGGCTCACCATGCCATTCCAGTTTGAACCCAGCCATATGCAAATCAGTCTTGACCCTGTGCCTCATGGGAACAGTCCAGCCCGAACTGCCAAGCCAGGTCCTCCCTGGACAGGAAACAAGCATCCTAGGACCGGTTTCGGGGTTTCACCCCTCTTCAGCCAGGATAGCTTGATTCCAGTGGCATGGAGAGCACAGGACCCACGTCTGGGCATACCCGTCCCACTCGGGGTGACAAATGCAAAAACAACAGTTGATGGACAGAATGCAGAACAATGTCATACATTCACCCCAGTACAGAGATCTGGGCCTAAATCCATCGTTCTTTTGCTCACCATGCCATTCCAGTTTGAACCCAGCCATATGCAAATCAGTCTTGACCCTGTGCCTCATGGGAACAGTCCAGCCCGAACTGCCAAGCCAGGTCCTCCCTGGACAGGAAACAAGCATCCTAGGACCGGTTTCGGGGTTTCACCCCTCTTCAGCCAGGATAGCTTGATTCCAGTGGCATGGAGAGCACGGGACCCACGTCTGGGCATACCCGTCCCACTCGGGGTGACAAATGCAAAAAAACAGTTGATGGACAGAATGCAGAACAATGTCATACATTCACCCCAGTACAGAGATCTGGGCCTAAATCCATCGTTTTTTTGCTCACCATGCCATTCCAGTTTGAACCCAGCCATATGCAAATCAGTCTTGACCCTGTGCCTCATGGGAACAGTCCAGCCCGAACTGCCAAACCAGGTCCTCCCTGGACAGGAAACAAGCATCCTAGGACCGGTTTCGGGGTTTCACCCCTCTTCAGCCAGGATAGCTTGATTCCAGTGGCATGGAGAGCACGGGACCCACGTCTGGGCATACCCGTCCCACTCGGGGTGACAAATGCAAAAACAACAGTTGATGGACAGAATGCAGAACAATGTCATACATTCACCCCAGTACAGAGATCTGGGCCTAAATCCATCGTTTTTTGCTCACTATGCCATTCCAGTTTGAACCCAGCCATATGCAAATCAGTCTTGACCCTGTGCCTCATGGGAACAGTCCAGCCCGAACTGCCAAGCCAGGTCCTCCCTGGACAGGAAACAAGCATCCTAGGACCTGTTTCGGGGTTTCACCCCTCTTCAGCCAGGATAGCTTGATTCCAGTGGCATGGAGAGCACGGGACCCACGTCTGGGCATACCCGTCCCACTCGGGGTGACAAATGCAAAAACAACAGTTGATGGACAGAATGCAGAACAATGTCATACATTCACCCCAGTACAGAGATCTGGGCCTAAATCCATCGTTTTTTGCTCACCATGCCATTCCAGTTTGAACCCAGCCATATGCAAATCAGTCTTGACCCTGTGTCTCCTGGGAACAGTCCAGCCCGAACTGCCAAGCCAGGTCCTCCCTGGACAGGAAACAAGCATCCTAGGACCGGTTTCGGGGTTTCACCCCTCTTCAGCCAGGATAGCTTGATTCCAGTGGCATGGAGAGCACGGGACCCACGTCTGGGCATACCCGTCCCACTCGGGGTGACAAATGCAAAAACAACAGTTGATGGACAGAATGCAGAACAATGTCATACATTCACCCCAGTACAGAGATCTGGGCCTAAATACATCGTTTTTTTGCTCACCATGCCATTCCAGTTTGAACCCAGCCATATGCAAATCAGTCTTGACCCTGTGCCTCATGGGAACAGTCCAGCCCGAACTGCCAAGCCAGGTCCTCCCTGGACAGGAAACAAGCATCCTAGGACCGGTTTCGGGGTTTCACCCCTCTTCAGCCAGGATAGCTTGATTCCAGTGGCATGGAGAGCACGGGACCCACGTCTGGGCATACCCGTCCCACTCGGGGTGACAAATGCAAAAACAACAGTTGATGGACAGAATGCAGAACAATGTCATACATTCACCCAAGTACAGAGATCTGGGCCTAAATCCATCGTTTTTTTGCTCACCATGCCATTCCAGTTTGAACCCAGCCATATGCAAATCAGTCTTGACCCTGTGCCTCATGGGAACAGTCCAGCCCGAACTGCCAAGCCAGGTCCTCCCTGGACAGGAAACAAGCATCCTAGGACCGGTTTCGGGGTTTCACCCCTCTTCAGCCAGGATAGCTTGATTCCAGTGGCATGGAGAGCACGGGACCCACGTCTGGGCATACCCGTCCCACTCGGGGTGACAAATGCAAAAAAACAGTTGATGGACAGAATGCAGAACAATGTCATACATTCACCCCAGTACAGAGATCTGGGCCTAAATCCATCGTTTTTTGCTCACCATGCCATTCCAGTTTGAACCCAGCCATATGCAAATCAGTCTTGACCCTGTGCCTCATGGGAACAGTCCAGCCCGAACTGCCAAGCCAGGTCCTCCCTGGACAGGAAACAAGCATCCTAGGACCGGTTTCGGGTTTCACCCCTCTTCAGCCAGGATAGCTTGATTCCAGTGGCATGGAGAGCACAGGACCCACGTCTGGGCATACCCGTCCCACTCGGGGTGACAAATGCAAAAACAACAGTTGATGGACAGAATGCAGAACAATGTCATACATTCACCCAAGTACAGAGATCTGGGCCTAAATCCATCGTTTTTTGCTCACCATGCCATTCCAGTTTGAACCCAGCCATATGCAAATCAGTCTTGACCCTGTGCCTCATGGGAACAGTCCAGCCCGAACTGCCAAGCCAGGTCCTCCCTGGACAGGAAACAAGCATCCTAGGACCGGTTTCGGGGTTTCACCCCTCTTCAGCCAGGATAGCTTGATTCCAGTGGCATGGAGAGCACGGGACCCACGTCTGGGCATACCCGTCCCACTCGGGGTGACAAATGCAAAAACAACAGTTGATGGACAGAATGCAGAACAATGTCATACATTCACCCCAGTACAGAGATCTGGGCCTAAATCCATCGTTCTTTGGCTCACCATGCCATTCCAGTTTGAACCCAGCCATATGCAAATCAGTCTTGACCCTGTGCCTCATGGGAACAGTCCAGCCCGAACTGCCAAGCCAGGTCCTCCCTGGACAGGAAACAAGCATCCTAGGACCGGTTTCGGGGTTTCACCCCTCTTCAGCCAGGATAGCTTGATTCCAGTGGCATGGAGAGCACAGGACCCACGTCTGGGCATACCCGTCCCACTCGGGGTGACAAATGCAAAAACAACAGTTGATGGACAGAATGCAGAACAATGTCATACATTCACCCCAGTACAGAGATCTGGGCCTAAATCCATCGTTTTTTGCTCACCATGCCATTCCAGTTTGAACCCAGCCATATGCAAATCAGTCTTGACCCTGTGCCTCATGGGAACAGTCCAGCCCGAACTGCCAAGCCAGGTCCTCCCTGGACAGGAAACAAGCATCCTAGGACCGGTTTCGGGGTTTCACCCCTCTTCAGCCAGGATAGCTTGATTCCAGTGGCATGGAGAGCACGGGACCCACGTCTGGGTATACCCGTCCCACTCGGGGTGACAAATGCAAAAACAACAGTTGATGGACAGAATGCAGAACAATGTCAGACATTCACCCCAGTACAGAGATCTGGGCCTAAATCCATCGTTTTTTCGCTCACCATGCCATTCCAGTTTGAACCCAGCCATATGCAAATCAGTCTTGACCCTGTGCCTCATGGGAACAGTCCAGCCCGAACTGCCAAGCCAGGTCCTCCCTGGACAGGAAACAAGCATCCTAGGACCGGTTTCGGGGTTTCACCCCTCTTCAGCCAGGATAGCTTGATTCCAGTGGCATGGAGAGCACGGGACCCACGTCTGGGCATACCCGTCCCACTCGGGGTGACAAATGCAAAAACAACAGTTGATGGACAGAATGCAGAACAATGTCATACATTCACCCCAGTACAGAGATCTGGGCCTAAATCCATCGTTTTTTTGCTCACCATGCCATTCCAGTTTGAACCCAGCCATATGCAAATCAGTCTTGACCCTGTGCCTCATGGGAACAGTCCAGCCCGAACTGCCAAGCCAGGTCCTCCCTGGACAGGAAACAAGCATCCTAGGACCGGTTTCGGGGTTTCACCCTTCTTCAGCCAGGATAGCTTGATTCCAGTGGCATGGAGAGCACGGGACCCACGTCTGGGCATACCCGTCCCACTCGGGGTGACAAATGCAAAAACAACAGTTGATGGACAGAATGCAGAACAATGTCATACATTCACCCCAGTACAGAGATCTGGGCCTAAATCCATCGTTTTTTTGCTCACCATGCCATTCCAGTTTGAACCCAGCCATATGCAAATCAGTCTTGACCCTGTGCCTCATGGGAACAGTCCAGCCCGAACTGCCAAGCCAGGTCCTCCCTGGACAGGAAACAAGCATCCTAGGACCGGTTTCGGGGTTTCACCCCTCTTCAGCCAGGATAGCTTGATTCCAGTGGCATGGAGAGCACGGGACCCACGTCTGGGCATACCCGTCCCACTCGGGGTGACAAATGCAAAAACAACAGTTGATGGACAGAATGCAGAACAATGTCATACATTCACCCCAGTACAGAGATCTGGGTCTAAATCCATCGTTCTTTTGCTCACCATGCCATTCCAGTTTGAACCCAGTCATATGCAAATCAGTCTTGACCCTGTGCCTCATGGGAACAGTCCAGCCCGAACTGCCAAGCCAGGTCCTCCCTGGACAGGAAACAAGCATCCTAGGACCGGTTTCGGGGTTTCACCCCTCTTCAGCCAGGATAGCTTGATTCCAGTGGCATGGAGAGCACAGGACCCACGTCTGGGCATACCCGTCCCACTCGGGGTGACAAATGCAAAATCAACAGTTGATGGACAGAATGCAGAACAATGTCATACATTCACCCCAGTACAGAGATCTGGGCCTAAATCCATCGTTTTTTTGCTCACCATGCCATTCCAGTTTGAACCCAGCCATATGCAAATCAGTCTTGACCCTGTGCCTCATGGGAACAATCCAGCCCGAACTGCCAAGCCAGGTCCTCCCTGGACAGGAAACAAGCATCCTAGGACCGGTTTCAGGGTTTCACCCTCTTCAGCCAGGATAGCTTGATTCCAGTGGCATGGAGAGCACGGGACCCACGTCTGGGCATACCCGTCCCACTCGGGGTGACAAATGCAAAAACAACAGTTGATGGACAGAATGCAGAACAATGTCATACATTCACCCCAGTACAGAGATCTGGGCCTAAATCCATCGTTTTTTGCTCACCATGCCATTCCAGTTTGAACCCAGCCATATGCAAATCAGTCTTGACCCTGTGCCTCATGGGAACAGTCCAGCCCGAACTGCCAAGCCAGGTCCTCCCTGGACAGGAAACAAGCATCCTAGGACCGGTTTCGGGGTTTCACCCCTCTTCAGCCAGGATAGCTTGATTCCAGTGGCATGGAGAGCACGGGACCCACGTCTGGGCATACCCGTCCCACTCGGGGTGACAAATGCAAAAACAACAGTTGATGGACAGAATGCAGAACAATGTCATACATTCACCCCAGTACAGAGATCTGGGCCTAAATCCATCGTTTTTTGCTCACCATGCCATTCCAGTTTGAACCCAGCCATATGCAAATCAGTCTTGACCCTGTGCCTCATGGGAACAGTCCAGCCCGAACTGCCAAGCCAGGTCCTCCCTGGACAGGAAACAAGCATCCTAGGACAGGTTTCAGGGTTTCACCCCTCTTCAGCCAGGATAGCTTGATTCCAGTGGCATGGAGAGCACGGGACCCACGTCTGGGCATACCCGTCCCACTCGGGGTGACAAATGCAAAAACAACAGTTGATGGACAGAATGCAGAACAATGTCATACAGAGTACAGAGATCTGGGCCTAAATCCATCGTTTTTTGCTCACCATGCCATTCCAGTTTGAACCCAGCCATATGCAAATCAGTCTTGACCCTGTGCCTCAAGGGAACAGTCCAGCCCGAACTGCCAAGCCAGGTCCTCCCTGGACAGGAAACAAGCATCCTAGGACCGGTTTCGGGGTTTCACCCTTCTTCAGCCAGGATAGCTTGATTCCAGTGGCATGGAGAGCACGGGACCCACGTCTGGGCATACCCGTCCCACTCAGGGTGACAAATGCAAAAACAACAGTTGATGGACAGAATGCAGAACAATGTCATACATTCACCCCAGTACAGAGATCTGGGCCTAAATCCATCGTTCTTTTGCTCACCATGCCATTCCAGTTTGAACCCAGCCATATGCAAATCAGTCTAGACCCTGTGCCTCATGGGAACAGTCCAGCCCGAACTGCCAAGCCAGGTCCTCCCTGGACAGGAAACAAGCATCCTAGGACCGGTTTCGGGGTTTCACCCCTCTTCAGCCAGGATAGCTTGATTCCAGTGGCATGGAGAGCACGGGACCCACGTCTGGGCATACCCGTCCCACTCAGGGTGACAAATGCAAAAACAACAGTTGATGGACAGAATGCAGAACAATGTCATACATTCACCCCAGTACAGAGATCTGGGCCTAAATCCATCGTTTTTTCGCTCACCATGCCATTCCAGTTTGAACCCAGCCATATGCAAATCAGTCTTGACCCTGTGCCTCATGGGAACAGTCCAGCCCGAACTGCCAAGCCAGGTCCTCCCTGGACAGGAAACAAGCATCCTAGGACCGGTTTCGGGGTTTCACCCCTCTTCAGCCAGGATAGCTTGATTCCAGTGGCATGGAGAGCACGGGACCCACGTCTGGGCATACCCGTCCCACTCGGGGTGACAAATGCAAAAACAACAGTTGATGGACAGAATGCAGAACAATGTCAGACATTCACCCCAGTACAGAGATCTGGGCCTAAATCCATCGTTTTTTGCTCACCATGCCATTCCAGTTTGAACCCAGCCATATGCAAATCAGTCTTGACCCTGTGCCTCATGGGAACAGTCCAGCCCGAACTGCCAAGCCAGGTCCTCCCTGGACAGGAAACAAGCATCCTAGGACCGGTTTCGGGGTTTCACCCCTCTTCAGCCAGGATAGCTTGATTCCAGTGGCATGGAGAGCACGGGACCCACGTCTGGGCATACCCGTCCCACTCGGGGTGACAAATGCAAAAACAACAGTTGATGGACAGAATGCAGAACAATGTCATACATTCACCCCAGTACAGAGATCTGGGCCTAAATCCATCGTTTTTTGCTCACCATGCCATTCCAGTTTGAACCCAGCCATATGCAAATCAGCCTTGACCCTGTGTCTCATGGGAACAGTCCAGCCCGAACTGCCAAGCCAGGTCCTCCCTGGACAGGAAACAAGCATCCTAGGACCGGTTTCGGGGTTTCACCCTCTTCAGCCAGGATAGCTTGATTCCAGTGGCATGGAGAGCAAGGGACCCACGTCTGGGCATACCCGTCCCACTCGGGGTGACAAATGCAAAAACAACAGTTGATGGACAGAATGCAGAACAATGTCATACATTCACCCCAGTACAGAGATCTGGGCCTAAATCCATCGTTTTTTGCTCACCATGCCATTCCAGTTTGAACCCAGCCATATGCAAATCAGTCTTGACCCTGTGCCTCATGGGAACAGTCCAGCCCGAACTGCCAAGCCAGGTCCTCCCTGGACAGGAAACAAGCATCCTAGGACCGGTTTCGGGGTTTCACCCCTCTTCAGCCAGGATAGCTTGATTCCAGTGGCATGGAGAGCACGGGACCCACGTCTGGGCATACCCGTCCCACTCGGGGTGACAAATGCAAAAACAACAGTTGATGGACAGAATGCAGAACAATGTCATACATTCACCCCAGTACAGAGATCTGGGCCTAAATCCATCGTTTTTTGCTCACCATGCCATTCCAGTTTGAACCCAGCCATATGCAAATCAGTCTTGACCCTGTGCCTCATGGGAACAGTCCAGCCCGAACTGCCAAGCCAGGTCCTCCCTGGACAGGAAACAAGCATCCTAGGACCGGTTTCGGGGTTTCACCCCTCTTCAGCCAGGATAGCTTGATTCCAGTGGCATGGAGAGCACGGGACCCACGTCTGGGCATACCCGTCCCACTCGGGGTGACAAATGCAAAAAAACAGTTGATGGACAGAATGCAGAACAATGTCATACATTCACCCCAGTACAGAGATCTGGGCCTAAATCCATCGTTTTTTGCTCACCATGCCATTCCAGTTTGAACCCAGCCATATGCAAATCAGTCTTGACCCTGTGCCTCATGGGAACAGTCCAGCCCGAACTGCCAAGCCAGGTCCTCCCTGGACAGGAAACAAGCATCCTAGGACCGGTTTCAGGGTTTCACCCCTCTTCAGCCAGGATAGCTTGATTCCAGTGGCATGGAGAGCACGGGACCCACGTCTGGGCATACCCGTCCCACTCGGGGTGACAAATGCAAAAACAACAGTTGATGGACAGAATGCAGAACAATGTCATACATTCACCCCAGTACAGAGATCTGGGCCTAAATCCATCGTTTTTTGCTCACTATGCCATTCCAGTTTGAACCCAGCCATATGCAAATCAGTCTTGACCCTGTGCCTCATGGGAACAGTCCAGCCCGAACTGCCAAGCCAGGTCCTCCCTGGACAGGAAACAAGCATCCTAGGACCTGTTTCGGGGTTTCACCCCTCTTCAGCCAGGATAGCTTGATTCCAGTGGCATGGAGAGCACGGGACCCACGTCTGGGCATACCCGTCCCACTCGGGGTGACAAATGCAAAAACAACAGTTGATGGACAGAATGCAGAACAATGTCATACATTCACCCCAGTACAGAGATCTGGGCCTAAATCCATCGTTTTTTTGCTCACCATGCCATTCCAGTTTGAACCCAGCCATATGCAAATCAGTCTTGACCCTGTGTCTCATGGGAACAGTCCAGCCCGAACTGCCAAGCCAGGTCCTCCCTGGACAGGAAACAAGCATCCTAGGACCGGTTTCGGGGTTTCACCCTCTTCAGCCAGGATAGCTTGATTCCAGTGGCATGGAGAGCACGGGACCCACGTCTGGGCATACCCGTCCCACTCGGGGTGACAAATGCAAAAACAACAGTTGATGGACAGAATGCAGAACAATGTCATACATTCACCCCAGTACAGAGATCTGGGCCTAAATACATCGTTTTTTGCTCACCATGCCATTCCAGTTTGAACCCAGCCATATGCAAATCAGTCTTGACCCTGTGCCTCATGGGAACAGTCCAGCCCGAACTGCCAAGCCAGGTCCTCCCTGGACAGGAAACAAGCATCCTAGGACCGGTTTCGGGGTTTCACCCCTCTTCAGCCAGGATAGCTTGATTCCAGTGGCATGGAGAGCACGGGACCCACGTCTGGGCATACCCGTCCCACTCGGGGTGACAAATGCAAAAACAACAGTTGATGGACAGAATGCAGAACAATGTCATACATTCACCCAAGTACAGAGATCTGGGCCTAAATCCATCGTTTTTTGCTCACCATGCCATTCCAGTTTGA